>BLAL01000274.1:0-1200000 GCA_015698045.1 Rhizophagus clarus
TGTGTGTTTACGTGTTAATTTGATAATATTGTAAAAAAAAGAAAGCGGTTACAGACTTACAGTAAGCGAAAAAATTAAAGAGAAAAAAGAAAAAAAAAATAAATGACAATATAAACAAATAATTAAATCATGTGATCATTAAATAATAAGTTGATTATAATGGTCAACATTGAACAGTTACACAAATTTTAAACAATATATTTATCATATAGTACAGTATAATAACGAATGAAAGAATATAAAATATAGCAATAATTAATAAAAATTTTGCATTTTATGCATTTTACATATAATTCTGAAAAGGGTGTACCGGTTATCTATATATTTATTTATCATTTTTTGTGATAATATTATCATCGTTAATATCACGAATCTTACTTTCACCTTTAGCGTACAATCTGCAATAAAGAAGCAGAACTATTCTGGTCCGTAACCGTATCATGCGCAAAAATTATTTTCTTGATCTTGTACGACTTAAAAATGAATTTCTTAAAATATTAATACTAATCTTTTTTTTAGCAGCAAGTCATAGTGATCGTGGTGATCGTAGTGGTCGTGGTAGTCATAGAGGTCGTGGAGGTCGTGGTCGTAAAGGCGATGATGATATCGACGATGGGTAAAATTTTATTAATCAAATTTAAATTATCACTTAAAATATTATTATTTTAATTTTTTTTTATAAGTACGACATTATCCTTTCTGACAGAGATGATGGCAACGACAATGAGCTTATAGATGACTTTGCGAAGCAGATAACATGTACATACACCTTTTTCAAAATTATATGTAAAATGCAAAAATGCAAAATTTTTATCAATTTGTATTGCTATTTTTTATTTTACAGATTATAAATATATCTTTTAATAAAATTCAAATTTTTCAGTTATACTATACGATAAAAATTTATTAGCGAAACGAGTGAAATAAAAAAATTGAAAATTTGCCGTATTAGGTACTTTTGAAAGTTAAAACAATGCCGATGGAAACCTAAAAGTGCTAAAAGTGAGGTATATATATATATATATTAGTTATAGGAATAACTAAAGTAAGTAATTAATAGTTAGTGTTGGCGAATAGAGTATTTGCTGACGAAGAATTTGCTGACGAAGGATAAAAGGCGACAAAGTATTGACTGATGATGAAATAATAAGATAGTGTATAGACAAGTAACGATACTCAGTCCCATACATATCTTAGGAGGCTAGCCTATCGTGAATAACTCACTACAGAAGAATATGTATTTTATTTGCGCATATACCTATAACACAAGGTATATAGATGGACCTGCCAGTGAAGGCACGTATGTTCAGGAAAGGTGAAGGAAGGGAATAAGATATAAATGATATTAATTACTTACCCTATTTTAGAGTAAAACAACGTGAGATATGAAAACGTTACGAAAAGAAGGACAGTAGAAGGACAGTAGAAGAAGATAGTAGAGAAAACCTAAAAAGAAGAAAGGGAAAGAATAGGGTTGGCAAGCGTTAGCAGAAGAATGGAAATACCGAGTATTTCAAATATGAAACAGTGAAATAACATAAAAGCGGCTGGGATCGCCCGACTGCTAACGCGCGATACGTATATTGCTTACAATCTGTCGAGGTGTGACGGCCTACCCCTTACATTAAAACCATTCAGCGCGAAGCATTGAATAGCGCACTTGCCTTATAGAGCCCTAATGATATCAACACAAAGAAATTAAAATTATAAAATCTGGCAAAATTTGAAAGAAGTTTGCGGAGGTTGATGACGAGGATCATAAGAAATGGAACGTTTTAAAGAAAGAAAGGCTCGCTTTAGATTAACCAGTTCACGACATTCTCTTTTATTGGGACGAAGACAGTTGAGTGATACGTTTAACACGACCTATAATAACAAAGAAAGGAAAATAAAGGGTCATCCAGGAGTACTAGATGAGCAAGTATAAACGTCACAATATTCAACAACCGCGTACAAGTGTTTCGCAGGATCCTTTCAGGACTGGATGATAATAACCATCCTGAGCGTAAGACATTTATCTTTACAACGCGTCCGCAGTCACCCTTTAGAAATCAACTCAAGCAGCTATGACCAAATATGAACCACACTCACCTTTAGCAATATCCAAATAAACGTTGGCTTCTTTAACTTTTGTCTGAAACGGAGGGTAGATTTACGGCGAGAAGTAAAGGAACGTCTACAAGCCATGATTATTGAAGTCTGTAAAAAATATATAAATAAATAAAGGACGTAAAAGTTAGGAGGTGACATCTGGTTCGCATTCCATGTGACCCCAAGCCAACTATTCCTTGAACCCCACAGACTCCTAACTATCTTGTAAGCAGTATCATTAAAACTATGAAGCAATACTGGTATATCGTGTATATTAGATTATTGGAATATTTAAGACAGTTTATCTTTAGTTAGACCGTAATCTTTATAATACGTGCAGTGACCAGCGTAAACTCAGGGAGCGCGTGCTTACCTTTAACAAAGATATACAAGAAGGATATGAAAGCAATAGAGAGCGGAAAAAGAGTAAGAGAGTTATGGAAAAAATAGAAATAATATTTGAAGAAAATATTTGTTAAAAGAGAGAAAAGAAGTTATTTTATATTTTTAAGATAAAACGCGACAAAAATTCGGGATATTTCATGGAAAATAACTTAATTGGTGATCAACAATGTGTTTGAAAACTAAATTGATATTAGTATAACATGACTAGTACAGTACATGACGGTTCCAAACTGGAATAAATATATCAAGTTGACTGTAATGTTGAATTTCAAACTGTAATTTAAATGATTTATAAAAAATTTCTTTTGAAGAACATTATCGATTTCTGTAAATTTCTTTTTCCATTCAAAAAGCCATCGAAAAGTTTATTTATATGAATTATAAAATATCATATCAAATGAAAATATCAAACCATTTAAAAACTTACTTATATAATAAAGCAATAAATAGTTTATTTATATTCATATTATATATATATTTTTTTATAATTGATTAATTATAATACTAGCTCAAAAATATTTGCCCTGGCCAATTTTAAAATATATTTGCTAGCACAAATACGTCCAGCTTCTAATGCCTCGCTAGAAAGCTGTTGATGTTCATCAGAAAGCAAATGGATACAAAGAGGAAATTCATCTACATTTGAAAAAAAAAAAATTTGTAATAAAATTTTGAATAATTGAATTTATATACACACATGTTGTTATCAATTAAAATTTGAATAATTGAATTTATATACACACATTGTTGTTATCAATCTATGTTGATAATGTTGGGGTGGTGAAGAAGGAGGTGGTAGTGAAGAAGGAGGTGGTGGTGAAGAAGGAGGTGGTGGTGGTGGTGGCGAAAGTTAGATTGATAATATTAGGTGGTGAATAAGGAGGAGGTGGTGGTGGCGGCGATGAGAGAGGAGAATAATTTAAGGGAGTTGTCGCCTGGGACGTCGCTCTCGACCTTTCGTTAATATCGTGAATTATATCATAATTCGTTCCTAATAATAAAGAACAATTAATTAATAAAATTTAAATATAAAAATATTTAATATTTATATTTGTGATATTTACTTGGTTTTTCCCAGAAATGTTCTTTAAATTCTTCGAAAAACATTTCTCCTAACATCGTTTTCTTACCCTTGGGATCGCCATCTACATATTTTTTCATTTTCTGATAAAATCATGTCATGTTTAGTATTTATATTAGTGATACGAAATATTTTATTTATATACCTTATAAGCACGCACTAATCCGTAGAATTTTTCTTTACACTTTTTTCCTGAATAATCTGTTCCAAATTTAATATTTATTTCACTCGCAAGAGTTTTCCAGTAATTGTATCTCATGTTATTATTTAATTGATGATAATTTTCATTTTCACTTTTTCTTTTTTCAATTAAGTAATTTAACTGATCTTTGGACCACATTGTAGAAAAGATAAAAAACTCGTAAAAAAACAATTGTTAGGTTGATAAAATTTGTTATCCTTTTAGAATAGAAAAGATAAAAAATCTCGTAAAAAACAATTGTTAGGTTGATAAAATTTGTTATCCTTTTATAAGAATTTGATCGAATTTATTACTGGTCTATATCATTTCTTCGTTGTATTCATTAATTTGTCCTATTCTTTTGCGATTTAATCATATGAATCATTAAAGTCTAATAAATTACTACGCCTACAACCTTACTATATTCGTTATAATAAACAAAAGGATGGAATGACATAATACTTTGGAGACATTATTCGTTTTGCGATTTAATCATATGAATCATTAGTCTTAAAATAAATTACTACGCCTACAACCTTACTTTATTCGTTATAATAAACAAAAGGATGGAATGACATAATACTTTGGAGACAATGTTACATCAAAAATTCCCTATTAATTGTAACACGATTTAATATAATGAAATAACTAGACATGTCGCGGGCTTGTCGCGGTTGTATCGCGGTAAACTATTAATAAAAAAATGAGTTATATCGTGGGTGTGTCGCGGGTGGGTCAGTTGAAGGCTTATATTCGAAGATTTTAATGTGAAAACTTATTACAAATAATACAATATTACAATATCAATTATTCTGAGTTACGACAACTTTAAATAAATAAAATTTATTCGTTTTCATATACATTGATGAATTCGTTCAACAAGTCCTCTACATCTTAGTCGAAATTTCCTCTCTCTCCCTCACTTTCATCATTATTAATATTATTTTTCGTAATCGTCATTTTCAGAATCGTCATCCATTATATAAAAAGGTTTCGGTTTTCGCCATTAGATTTCGTCACAATTTTCCTATCAAATGATCAAATTGTACTATGTTTCACCACATTTTATCGTCCTAATCACATTTTATTAAAAACAAGTTTGAAATTTTTTACACCGTTACGTAATTTGCATGGCTGCATTTTATTTATAAATTAAATTTTCTATTTAAAGGTATTATTGATAGGTAATTTTGTTTTCCAATTGTAACATATTTAAATTTTGTAGCTCTACATAATATTCTATGAACCGGTAGCAATGAATCACAGCCTTCCTCATAGTATTCAGTTCTCCACAATTCCGTATTTGATATGTCTGGTCTCATAAAGTTATGTTTAAATCGAATATCAGAGGAAGGTGCACATTTATACCATTTCACGTATGCTAGAAGATGTGTTTTGGGTCCTTCAGGAAATCTAAGCGTATGCTCAAAGTAATATTGTACTTCACCCGGGTATGCATCAATTGATTCATCATTAGCTGCTTTCCATTTTGCAAATATGGTCGCATTTCTTTCTTGTAGACTTGATATCATAGACCCAAATATTTCAGCGCCAATTTGCAATCTTGCGTGCTGATTAACTACCAGGTCCATAAATCCTAATATTTCTCCTTGTTCTTTTTCATATAATATAGAATACCATTCACATAGAAAATTGCGCAATTCTAAAGGCATAATAACTTTGAAATATGAAGGCTTAAGCATTTGACCTGGTAATGTCTCAGTACCATATATCTTGGAAAACGTAGATATATTGTGTCTCATAGATAGAAAATGCTGCAATTCTTCCCTTTCTTCTGTGAGGGCCAAACTACCTACAGTCTTTCTTGCCATAAGAAGGCAAAGAGATTTATCAAGAAGACCAGATGTCCATTTGCACGTTAAGTGATAATCTACAAGAGTATTCTTGAGGACGATTTTCATAAGTTCAGGCTCTATTTGTCGATTACTGTTAGGATACGATCCTAAATAATAAGAAATATACATTTATTAAAAAATTTAAGAGATATCGATGTAAAGTCAGGACTTTACCTATATATCCATTAAGTCTCTCAAATGGAAAAAGCCAATAACTATATATAGGACCATAATCACGACAACAATCAGGAATGTGAAGCGCCAAATGTATGTTACTTGTTATGAATTCTGGCCCATATGTGTTTTCTATGAGATGAGCCATGTCTTTTAACCTTTCTTGTGCTTCTTTTAAATCATCTTCGGTAATGAATCTTGCTGCCAAAAGATTACATGCCCGAACAAAATGGCCTAAAATCTTTCTATCGCTATTGTCTAGCATATCCCATAGAATATTAGTCGAATAGATCATGATGAAAGTTTTCCATTGATCAGCAGTCAAATTAGAAAAGCCATCGTTTCCAATAGCAATTTTTGGAGGAATGCGACCGATGTCAGAAGGTAATTCAACGTGATCCATTCTTTGTTGTGCTACCCGAAGTTGTTCCATACTTAATTTTCCCTGATTCACAAAAATTGATTTGATTATCCATTTTGCTACACCAAGGAAAAGGCAATGCATTGGATCCACTGCAGCAAAACGTATAGGATCCATATACGGAAGACGAAGCAATTCAGACCAGCGCACACCATGCTTTTTGAAATGATTATCTCTAGAATTCTTCGAATTACATTGCAACCATTCATGAGCATATTTCTTATGTGATTCTGCGGTACTTATCTCATAGTTGTGATCCCCTCCATAGTGAGTTTTATTATATTCTCCACTATAAATACTACGTTTCTCACATCTATGGCATTTCATTACTGCAGATCCATGACCAAACAACTTTCGTGTAGCTGGTATATCAGATGATCCAACAATCAATGCAACCTTTATATTTAAACCACCAGGACACTGGTATGTCTTTGGTACTTTCCAACCCTTCCAAAGTTTTAAAAATTCGTCTACAATAGGGGCCAAATAATGATTGATACGTTCTAATCCTACCTCTTTTGGTCCTGGTAAAAAACCCAAATATATAATGTTTTCAGGCTTATTTCTTTCCGATCTTGGAAGGTTGCATATAGATGCATATATTGCACCAGTACTGTGTTGTGTGTAGGTAAATGGCTGGAACCAGTCAAGATTAAAGAGAAGACCTAGATGGCTTGTGGCAGTTTCTGGCGTAAAAAAGGTACTGCCATCAAATGGAAATGTTTTCCATACTTTTCCATCATAAATATCTGAATAGATATCTCCTTTTCTTTGAAATCCTGATGGTTTCAACATATTTTCAAAACCAGGTCGTTGATATAACATACTCAATTGCTGACAAATGCTTGGTTTAGGATAAAGACTACGTGGCACAGCAATTGTTTCTCCTTTACGTTTTTTAAGAACAGTAAGCGGATTGTTGCATTGGTTACGACGACTTGGTGTTGGATTATCTGGAAATTCTTCATGTAGGCAATTCTTAATGGTGACTTTTCCTTCTTTCTTATATGTGACAATATCTTCAACATTATGCATTTTATGACAATTATTGCATACAGCTAACTGCATTTTTGGTTGCAAAATATTCAAATATCCTTTTGCCTTAAATAAGGAGTTAGGAAATTTTTTGAATTGTGAATTATTTAAACGAGTAAGTACAATATGTAAGAATTTTATTAACGCTTCAATTGCCGTGTCAGTAAGGCGAAATCTTTGTTGGAATTTAAATAGCCATAGAATTATTTCAGTTTCCAACGAATCATTTAAGTTTTCCATCACAAACACTTCATCGCTATCAAATTTGGGAGATGTGAAAATATTTTCACCTTCATTTTCTTCTTCCTGATCTGTATTATCATCCGTCTCTTCTTCATTTTCATAATTATCATCATCATTTTTATCAAGTTTAGATGCAGGAACACGAAAGTTTGATGAAAATGTGTTTATATTTTCTTCTTCATTTAATTGAAAAGAATCAGGGAATGAATCAGGAAAAGAATCAGGCGGTATACCTTCTTCATTATCTGAATTATTTAATTGGAAAGAATCAGGGTCATCTATTTTCCGCTTTTTTGAATTTGTTCTGGTGAGATTTTGTTCACTTGTCATAATGGCATTTTCTTGATCTTTTCTATTATGGTTTAACTTCCATAGGCGTTTGTCTTTTGCATGTTTCTTTAGAGTACGAGGGTCAACTTCTTCACCATTACAAAGAATACAATTACATGCATACAAATACTTCTTTTTGGGCTTTAATAAATCAGCAACAGAGGTTTCATTTTTACAATTTTTATTATGTTTTATTAAATCGGCTACTGAAGTTTTATTACTCATTTTGCTAAAATATATTTACTAAAATATATGAAAAAGTTTAGAATATTTAGACAGCTATTCAAATGAAGTATAATTCTTTCAGGATCAGATTCGCGTTGAATTCTTTTAAATCGGATTGCGTAATCAGGATCAGGTTCGCGTTTGATCAGATTCGCGTGAGGAAACCTTCGGAATCAGATTCGCGTAAGGGAATCCTCGGAATTTTCCAGGATCAGGTTCGCGTAGTTGCACCTGAAATCTATATAAATATGCAACCTTTTCGCGTTCTGAAAACTCTTCTTCTCATTCAAAGTTTTGCACTCAACTGAAATATAAGTAATGATGGACAGGGACAGTGATCAGGAATCTGTAAGCTCTTCCTCTTCCTCTTCCTCTTCCGCTTCCGCTTCCTCTTCCTCTTCCTCATCATCATCGTCAGCTGCTTCGTATAAAACGATTAAAGCAAGTATTATTTATTATTTATTTATCATTTATGGTTTTTTTTTCATTCTATTTACGTTTATCTATTATTCTATAGAAAGAAGTCTATATATGGGTAGACTCGGAATTAAGAGATACTTATAAAATAGACGAGGAACGGACTTGGGTAGAGCAAAAGGAAAACATAGTAACAAAACTATTGCCGCCTTTGTACAAGCTCATGAATAAAAAATATAATATTACAAACGGCAAGTTACTAAAAATTTTGTACGGACGATGGCGTTCTCGGCATCGTGTGAATAACATTAAAAATCAAGGAGAAGAAAGAATAAAACAAGATAAGAGAAGGGCAAAAAAGAATTCGAGGATGCAAGACGTAAGTAAATATTCAATTAATGTGAAATGAAAAGTTAGTAGTTAACTATCAATTACATTACTAGAAAAAAAAAAGAAGAACAAAAGCAACAAACTATTTGATAGAAGGTAAAGATAAGTATATTGTCAGGTATCCAGAAGGAGACCTTGTAAAAATTCTTAAAGATTCGGGTTACCACTCGGAAGAGTGGGAAGAAACAGATCCTGAGGAAGATTGGACTGTTATCCGACCTGCAGTAGTTGAAGATGGTGAAGTTATTGAGGAAGCCGTTAAAGAAAAGTCAACATCAGTATACATTTATGATAAATGGTGGCGTTCTTCTGCAGTATGTATATTTATTATTTTATTAGTTTATTTATCAAAAACACTAATAGTAATTTATTTATTTAAGCTTTTACGATTATTACACGACCGAATTGATCTGACGGTCGAATTATTAAGGAAAAAACCACCAACTTTAAACCCTAAAAAAGCTGACAACATATCTGCATCTAGCGTACCACCTATGGGTGCACCAAACTGGTGTTTAAATCAAGAGTCGCTCAAACAGTTTAACCGTTCAAGTGTTGATATTCCGATATACGATTATGATACCGATGATAACCACGATAAAGACAAAGAAGAAATCCCAAATAGAACTAATTCAAATAGTAGAAAGAAGAGAAAAACTAAAAAAAACCCAAAACAAAAGAGAACCAAAAAACATAAATCAAAATAATTCAATAATTTTTTTTTCTAATTCAAATAGAAGAAAAGAAGAGAAAAACTAAAAAAAAAACAAAATAAAAGAGAACCAAAAAGCATAAATCAAAATAATTCAATAATTTTCTTTTTACTCATTAAATCTAGTCTTAAATAGATTTATGTTATTTGATTATATAATAAATTGAATCAATCATCCGTATGCAGTTTAATTAAAGTTAATCAAAAATTTAATAAGCTAGGTTCAAAATTGATTTGTGTTTACGTTTATTTTTAAAAAAACTTTAATTGAAACAAATTTAATCTAATCCGTTCTGCATGCGAGACAATGTATTTCTATTTTATTTGTTACATATCAGATATATTAGAGGATTAATTTATAATTTGAAAATACGTAATGACTAATAACAAACATGTGATCCGATTATTATCATTTAAAAAATCGTACAAATATCGGGTAACCGATATATATTAGCCAACATATCGGGGACTAAAAGTTTAAATATCGGGGTCTTTGATAATTATAATTTTAGACATATTTTGAGATGTGACAAATCGGGTGTCCGATATGTATAAAAACCCGATATGTATCTGATTAGTCACTGATATATAGACGCCCGATATGTACCCGATAGTATTGATTTTGACCAGTGAAGGTTAGGTTAAGATAATTTACTATTTTTAGTAACTAATAATATATATTAAATTTTTTAAAATAAATAATAATAAAGATTTTAAAGAGAAGAAAAAATCTTAAATCTTAAAAATTAAAGAATATAATTTATGATCTTTCTCTAATTATTAAATCATACTAATATTAGAATGGTTTTGATTTTATAATTTATTAAATTAAAACTTTTGATTTTGATATTGATTTATGATTTACTAAACCAATTTACTAATAATAAAACATTTTTTTTTATTTATAAAAAAAATACTTTTTATTAGATAATATAAAGCCATTCTAAGCCAATTCTTTATTTAACATAACATAGGAAGATCACAATTTAGGAGGGAGGAGGAAGAAAAAAACATGATCAAAATTATTATAATTTCAACTAGAATTATAAGTAGCAATATACATGTTATGTGATTTGTAATTTTTATTTATAACTCTGATCAAATTTTATAATTTCAGTCTAAATTATGTGTATTATTTTCTTCTAATTTTTTAAAAATCAGAAGAGGTAAGGGTTGTGTTAAACAAAAAATTGAGTTGGAGTGACCTAATTAAAAAAAAACATTTTATAATTTTTTTTATAAAATTAGTAAAATGTTTTTTATATAAGTAATTTAATATAAAAAATAATATCTTATAATAATATTTTTTTATTTTATTTGAAAATATTACAAAATATTTTAAATATAAATAATTTAATATAAAAACATTTTATATAACATTTTTTGTAAAATTAATAAAAAAATATTATGAAATATTTTTACAGATAATTTAATTAAAAAAAAAATATTTTAAAACATTTTGTTTGCAAAATTTAAAATATTTTTTACATAGATGATTTAATATAAAAAATAATATTTTATAACATTATTTTTCTATTTTATTTAAAATAATGTAAAATATTTTTTATATAAACAACTAATTTAATATAAAAAAACATCTTGCAATATTTTTTTGCAAAATTTATAAAAAAAACTGTATAAAATATTTTTATATATATAATTTAATATAAAAATGATATTTTGTAATATTATTTTTCCATTTTATTTAAAAATATTATTTATATAAGTAATTTAATATAAAAAAAAAAATATTTTAAAATATTTTTTTGCAAAATAAATAAAAAATATTATAAAATATTTTTTTATAAATAATATAATTATTGGTGATATGATTGAACAGTTCTATCGGCGTTTACCTGATGGATCGGAACTTTATCTAGGTATAATTATAGTGATTATTATGTAGTCCAATAATTTTCAATAAAGATGTTAGCGTTATCAACGCCAAAAAAAAAAAAATAAAAAATAAATAAATAAATAATATAATTAAAAAAATATTTTAAATTATTTTTTGCAAAATTTGTAAAAAATATTATGAAATATTTTTAAAATTTTAAAATTATTATCATAATTTTTAAAAATATATAAATTTTATATAATATAATACAAAATAATTTAATAAAACTTGTAATTTTTGGAAAATAGTATCTGGCTATTTTATGTTCTATTTTAATTATAAGGTGACTTTTTTTTTGATCATTATTAAATCTTATAATTTTCAATTAAAAAAATTTTGCTTGTATTTTATAAATAAGTATATAAACTTTTTAAATACTTTTTTCAAATTCTTATAAATTTTAAAAAATTTCTGTATTTTTATTATGAATTTCAAATTCAAGTGATCAAAATAAAATAAAAATTCAAATTTTAATTAAATATTTACAAAAATTATGCATAAATTTGTTTACCTGTTATTTATTATGCACTTGTTTACATATTTTTATTATATAAATTATATATTTTTAAATGTATAAGACTAATTTTAACCTGAGGTGATTTAACCAAGGTTTAACCAGGGTGATTTAACCTGGTAATTTTTATATGAGAAAATTATTATTTACCAGATGATTTTTACTATCATGTGATCAAATATAAACTCAATCACATATAAACATTTCACAGATTATTTGTTTATCACAACGTTTCCACCAGTCTATTACTTTTCTTTTGCTTTTAACATTTCAGACTTTGACCTTTTAATACTGTAGGTTTTTTAGCATTGTTTTTATTTGGTTTTATCTCTTATTAATTAACCATTTCTTCTTTTTTTGTAGGTTCTTTAGTATCTTAATAAACGGTAAGTTTCAGGTATTCAGAATTTTAGAAATCTATTTTTTTTTACAATTACTAATCAGTTTTTTTTCTTTTTTTTGGTTGGGTTTCGTCTTGGATTTTTTTTTGGATCTCCTGGATTTCTTTTTGGATTTATGCTCATATTCTTTTTAAGTTTCTTGGGTTTCTTCTTGATATGGGGATTTTTTCACATTTTTTTTCTATTTCTCTCATGAATTTCCTTCTGGATTTTCTCTTATATTTTTACTTGGGGTTCTTTTTTTAACTTGCATTTCTTCTTAAATTTTGGCTGGTTTCTTCTCTCTTGTTGGTTGGGGTTTATTCATTATAAAAAATTCGTCACTATAACAAATAACTCAGTATTGGTAAAAATCACGTGATTTATCAATCTGATTCATTTTTTTTAATAAAAAATATTTCCTTTTTTTTATTTTTTCTTACTGT
The DNA here is from genome assembly GCA_015698045.1 of Rhizophagus clarus. NCBI lineage: Eukaryota > Fungi > Glomeromycota > Glomeromycetes > Glomerales > Glomeraceae > Rhizophagus > Rhizophagus clarus. The sequence goes on from BLAL01000274.1 coordinate 12,799, forward strand.
TACATTTCTTTTATCTTTCGTTCCTATTCCTTTCGTCTCTTTTCTCTTTTTCTATTTTTCGGCTCCCTTCCTTTTCTCCTTCTATTTTTCGTCCCTTCACTTTTCTCCTTCTATCTTTCATCTTCCTTTCTCTTTCTCTTCATTCCCTTCCTTTCTCCTTCTTCTATTTTTTGTCCCTATTCTTTTTCCCCTTTTTCCTTTCATTCCTATTCCTTTATCCTTACCGCATTTCCCTTTTCCCTTTTCTTTTTGTTCCCCTTCCTTTTTCTTTAGGGTTCAGAAATCTATTAAAAAAAAAAATGAAAAGTTGGTTTTTTTATTTATTAATATATTACAATTTCATTTAAACTTACTTTTCATTTTTTTTCTTTAAGTTCTGAATAGTTTATAATAGAAGAAAATAAAAAAGGTTAGCATTCCTTAGTTGTATTTCATTGTAATGTCATTGTAATGTCAGTTATACTTACATTTTCTTTTATTTTTTCTTTTGATTCCTGTAGATCTGTTAGGAAACAAAACAGAAGGTTACTACTATTTCTTTGTTATCATTTTGTCACATTTTATCACATTTTTTTTTTAGTGTTAGATTTTGAGTTATTAATAATGTATTGATTTGATAAATAAAAAAAAATTCGTTTTACTGAAAAAAAAGTTCACTTCATTTTTGAATTTGTTTTCAATCTTTATTTTTTGTCTCTTCTTTATTTTGTTCCTTTTTTTCTAGTCACTTATTTACTACTACCAGTTCTATAGTAATAAATAATTAAAACGAATAATTCTTTAACTAAATTAAATATTATAAATATATAAATTTTAGTTTTAGTTTAACATAAATAAAATTTATTGCGAAAAATAAAAATTAGCCAATAAAAATTAGCATATCAATAAATTTGTAAATTTATTATAAGGGAGGAAGGATTTAACCTAGATGATTTAACTGGAAGGGAGAAGGGGGGTAAGTTAGCAAGACTTTTTTTAAATAATAGCTATTTTATAAATTATTTAAAGTTAAATAATTTATATTTTAAAAAATAAAATTTATTAGTAATTTGAACTGAAATTTTGAACTAACTGAAATTATAATAATTATAAAAAGATTTAATTATTACAATCAAACCTTGATATATTAAATTTGTGATTCAAAAACAAAAGTTTAGTATATAATAAGTGTTCAGTATGTAAATTTCTTTATATATTGAACTTATAGTTTGCAGTAAAATTTTAGTATATAAACACGTCATGTGATTTAGAAACTTAATTTTGGCAAAAATTAATTGTTAAAATTGGTATAAATCCAGCTAAATGATCATGTTCAGTATATCAAAAGTTTTTTAATATGCTTTATTATAAATGGTAAATTAGCAAAAGTTTGGTATATGTTAGAACTCTGAATTTCCAGTTCAGTTCCATTTTCAGTTCTGATTTGGCTTTCTGATATAAAATTTTACAAAAGTGTTTTTGGCCTAAAATTTTTATTGAAAAATGTTTTCAGGTCATACTTTTAACTGAAAACATTTTCAGATGAAGTTTTTTAACTAAAAAAACATTTTTCAATTAAAAGACAATTCTGAAAACTTTTTTCAATAAAAATCTTATTCTGAAAAGCATCCAGTAAGGAATCAAGTTCAGAACTAGAAATGGAACTGAAAATGGAACTGAACTGAAAATTTGAAGCTCTAGTATATGTTATATAAAGTTTCATATGATATTCAGTATATCAAGATTTTTTAAATATTATATATAATATTGGTTCTTAAAAAAAAGTTTAGTAAGTCAAAAATTCATTATATCATAGGTTTGTTATATTAAAGTCAGATTGTAGTAAAAATAATATATATATTACAATCATATAGTAATAGTGATTATAATCAAATTGTGATTATAAGAAACAAATTAATTAAGTTAAAGTCTATTTTATAAAATTGGATTATATGAAAATCTGATTGTATTATTTATTTTAAATTATTTAAATTAAAGTTAAAAAAAAATCTTATTTATTAAGAATATTATCTATAAAGATTTCTTTTAAAAAAAAAAATTGAAATTAATAAATTAAGAGTAAGAAAATATAGTAATTACTGTATTTGATTATTATACTATAAATTTTAAACAAATATTTTATACTCTAAAATAAAAAAATTATTTTTCAAATTTTCTGTAAAGTGATAATTAATTTATACTGTATATTTATTTGTTAAAAAACACTAATTTGAAAGCAATAATCATTTAAGGAGGAATTGAATATCCAGTGTATCATTAAAATCAATTTATATTTATTTAAAGCGGAAAAATAAAGGAATTTTAAAATTCAGATTTAATTAATTTAATTATAAGTTTGTGTGTTAAAAAGAATTTTAAGATGAGAAAGAAAATTTATTTTTGTTTGAAACTTTGAATTATTTATTTAGAATACAAAGGAGTGGATGATAATAATTTATTTAAGGTAAAAAAAAAACAAAGGAATTGTAAAATTCTAATTTAACTAATTTAATTATTACAAATTTGTATGTTAAAAAGAAATTCAAAAAGAAATTTAAAAGGAGAAAGAAATTTTGTTTAAATTATTCAGGATTTTAAAAGTAGTCATTTCATTAAATAACTGATAATTATAAATTTAATGTGACGATTTAATAATTTTTCAAGTACATGATTTTCAATCCAAGAATCCAAAGTATATTACGAATTCATGATTTGACTGACACACATGAAATAGTTAGTATTGACTCTAAACCAAAATTAAAGTAATGCGCAATCAATTTGATCTGAATTGACGCAATAATCATATGATCTCAATCAGTCAGTCAGTCAGTTTAGGGGGGGGGGGGAAATCCATCAACTTAATGATAATAAATGAGCTCAAAATATAATTAAAAAGATCGTTACTTAATCAAGTTGATTCAAAAAAAATCTGTCGTAGGGCGTAAAGTAAAACTACTGATGATGTACTTCGCAATAACCGGACAAATCCAATGTCATATAGATCAAGTAGTGATCTACATCACGCATCTTATCACGAAAATTGGGCATTTTTTGAAACATAAATTAGTGAAACATTTATTACGCATTTTTTCTTAAACATCGTTCAGGAGGAAGTTGATGTATAAATGTATTGCATATGATGAACTCCGAAATCTAAATTAAATACTTAAAACAGATAAAATATTTTCATTTGACTTTTTTTATTTCTTAATCGGAATTGGAATAAATGAGACAAGGCGAAAGTGATGGGAATAAATGAGATGATGGTGATAAGGATAAACAAGATGAAGGTGACAGATGAAGGTGACAGATGAATGTTGCAGGAATAGATATACGAAAAGGAAGGGGTAAATAAGACGAAAGGATAAGGATGAGATAATGGAAAAGGAACGAAGGAAAGAATAAAAAGAGAACAAGAACCAAAAAAGAGAAACAAAAGAGAAGCAAAAGGAAAAAAAAAGTGAAAAAATATATATCAGTATAATAAAGAACAACCGAACCAACGGATTAAATTTGTACCATATTATGTTTTTGTAGTTGGTGTACCAAAACTGCTAAAAATGGTGAATCAATATATACAGTATTTTAAGGGTAACTCAGGCCACTGGTGATTGAAACAATATATTGATTAGCCAACAACTGATATATGGAATTCCCCCAAAATCACAGGAATATTTTGCGCCAATAATAAATATTATTAATAAATATTATTATTATTGAAATTTCTTTAGAATTAATTCTTTTATCCGATATCAAAAATGATAATTAAAATGATTCTTCACGTATATTTGATCGACGAATACATGTCGGCATCAACCGGTTGTATCGGATTGGATAAAACCGGTTGAAACCGGATAATATCTTATACCTGGTATATATTGCCTAATTTATAAATTATAATGAAATTATGTTTCATATTTAATAATTCTTTAATAAGGAAGTTTTTTTAATCGCGAATTAACACAAAGATGAAACGAAAAAAAAATTTTTTTTTCTTCTATTCAATCGCGAATAATTAATTCTTATTAAGAAAAATTAATACGTAACTTTCTTCTTTCCGCATGATGCAATTGATGCATATGTATGGATGAACGTACCAAGTTCCATAATAATAGATTGTGTAAAATAAACTGGTCATTTTAAATATGTTGTGATCAGGGGACACAATCAATCTAACCAAATACATTTATCGTGAGAAATCAATGAACCAGTTTAGAACAACCGTCCGAGCATAATAATATAGTATATAAACAAATGTCAAATGTTTCTTTGATTATCTTTTTTGGGGTCGATCAAAGAACATTAATAGTAAATCATTTATCTAAAAAAAAATTTTTTTTTTTTTCGCCTAATCTCCTTTTAAAAAAAAAGAAGAAATATTTTTGGAATAGAATAACTAATGAGTATATGTGGTGTACCCTGTTGATTGATTGTTTTGCATAATTATAATCGAATTCGCATTGATTTTATGATTCTTTATAGAGAACAGAAATGAGTATTGAGTACCGCATAAATTAAAAGTAAAAAGAGACGCAAGATCACATGTGATACGCTACTTTGTCATACTTTGAACTTTGTTGTAAAAAATTTTTCTCACATTATAAAAAAAAAAAAAAAAGAAAAAAAAAAAGAAAGAAAATTCTAAGGGAACAAATTCACAAAATAACAGATCACATATTCAAATATGTGATTACATCACAACTTACATTAAACTAAGTAAGTTATTAAAAAAAAAAAAAAAGGTAAATTTTTTTTAACGCAATGAATTAAGAATGGGAGAAAACATCTATCAAAGATATTTTTTTGATTCGAAAATGGAAGAATAAATTAAGGGTTTTCATTACAAAGTATCTACTTTTACATAATTACATAACTACTTACAATATATATGTGTATATATATATAATATATCTTACAAAAAAAAATATGTAATAAATTGTTTGTGTTTTGTTTGTGTTTGTGGGAATAAAATAAAATACACGAAATAAAGAAATACGAAAAAAAAAAAAATCGAATAAAGTTAACGTTAAATAAAAATCGATAAAAAATTTCCGAAATTACAGTAAAAAAAAAAAAAACGCGATAAAAATCAATCAAATAATATCATGAATCTTGGAAGTGTGGCCTACATATATCAAATTTAAATTTAAGTTAATCGCTTTTTCTCAATCAAAATAAGTCACGTATTATGTACGTACCTTATTTTTGTTAACCACGAGAATGTAATTATGTTCTTGAGCGACAATATCAACGACAAACATAACTTTAGTATGACAATTGACATCAGTATAATCACGAGATATTAAAGCGCTATTAGCAAACCACATTTCTGAAAATAATTAATTTCGGTTAAAAAAAAAAAAAAAAAATTGATAATTTGAATCGAAATCCCACTCCTTTCCCCAAATGGTACTTACTTTTGTTATGCTTTGAAAATTTCTTCCTATTACCATTTTGAATAATACCACACATTCCACAACCTTTTTTACAAAATAATTTATCAGATGAAAGATAATTTTTATCCAAGAAACGATCAGGATTACAATCGATAGACGTGGTAGTTCCATGAAACATGCTATATGTTACATCATCAACATTTTTTCCGGATAGTTTTGCAACTTTAAATTTATACTTTTCGTGAACTTTTATTAATTTAGTTGGCATATCCAATCTAATAATTCCCTTAATAATACCACGAGGAATTTCAGAATAAAACATTTTTTTAACAGTAATATAATCAACATCACTTTTTTTCAACAAAGTCATTTGAGTTTTCGTAAGTATGGATAAATTATTATCTGATATAATAGATTTCGATTTATTATTATAAGGTACACTGTATTGTGATGAACGTCCTGAAGGGCCAGGTAAACAAGTATTACAAGATTCACAAACTGTTCTTACAGGATGATTCATATAAGTACAATTTAAACATTCAACTTCAACAAAACTTATACGACGAATTGGATTTTCAGATGAAGATGGTGAATTATTTGTTGAAGGTAATGGTTGAACTATTAAAGAAGAAGAAGGGGAGATGAAAGAGGTGAGAGAATTGGATTCATAAAGTATTCTTTCTTCACATATTTCTTCAATAATAGGAAACGCATTATATAATTCTTCATGTATAGATTCTAATTTATTTTCATTATCAACAGTTAAATTATTAAATTCGGTCCAATTATTTTTAATTTGATTTAAATCATTTAATTCTTCTTCTAATTCATTGGAATCATCAATCTTACATAATTGATCAAAATCATCAAATATAAAATCAAAATTGAAGTTATCTTCGATCAAATCAGGTAAAGTAATTTTGGGTTGTTGATCATTGTTAATACAATCATTATCGTTATTTTTATTATTATTATTACTTGTCGTCAAAATACTAATACGAGATAATCGAGAACTTAATCTTGACGTTAAACCAAAAAGTGAATTTCTTCTAAGAGAATTTAATTTTTCATGTTTTGTTGATCTTATTTTTGAAGTTTTTTGTCTTTCGATAGTTGATAACATTGTCAAAGATTTCGTATTATCGCTATTTAAGGTACCACTAGCATTATTATCTCCCATCCATGTTAAATTCCGACTATTTCTTTTTGAACATATTCCGTTATCAATCTTTGAAAATATTCTGTTATTATCCTTTGAACATACTCCGTTATCAACCTTTGGACATATTCTGTTATCAACCTTTGGACATATTCTGTTATCAACCTTTGAACATATTCTGTTATCAACCTTTGAACATGTTCTATTATCAACCTTTGAACATGTTCTGTTATTATCCTTTGAACATGTTCCATTGCCATCCTTTGTGCCATCATCTTCTGAACTTATTCCACTGTCATACTTCGAACCTATCCCGTTGTCATCCTTTGAACCTATTCCATTGTCATAATTCGAACTTATCCCGTCGTCATCCTCTAAACATATTATACTATCGTCCTTTAAACGCATTCTAATATCATCCTTTGAACCTATTCCACTATCGTCTAAAGGAGGATGAGTTATCTGAGGTATTGTTTCATTCCATTCTACTTGTCCTTTAATAGAATCATTATCATCAAAATGAGTATTGGTCTTTGAAGGTACAACCAATTTTTTTGTCCATGATTTTAATTTAATCAATATTCGTTTCTGTTTCTTTTTAGGTAAATGATCCATATGTTTTAAAGAAAGTGAAAAGGAAATAAAAAATAAAATAAAAAATAAAAAATAAACAAAATAAAATAAGTAAATAAATGAAAAATATATATATATATGTATATATATAAAAAAAGAAATTTTTTTTTTTCTCAAAAAGCTCTCTTTATTAAGGAAAAAAAAAAAAAGAGAAAAAAAAAGAGAAACTTAAAAAAAAAAAAAAAAAAAAAAAAAAGAATAAGGAAGAGGTTTATATTTGTTGTAAGTAACGGGATTGCAATTACCAAAACGGAAATCTTATTTAATTATTAACCATTTTTGGGACATACTAACCAACGGGAATATAAAAAAAAATTCTTATTTTAATTTAATTTAATTTATTTTAAACTGCGGTATAAAAAAATACACGCACAGTAAATATATAATTATAAGAATTATATTATAATCATATAATAAACAACACATGAATATACATAATTTTTTTTTTTTTTTATCGAAAATATGAAAATAATTTTTTCTTTTTTTCTTTTTGTCCTTTATACAAAATTTTGTTATGTACGCCACACACATATATCTGGCTTAAATATTAACAATGGCCAAAAAATAGAATGTAAACTTTATCTTACCTAAACTACCTTTAAGTAATCAAAAAGAAGCCAATTATCGCGTGGTAACAAAAGAAAAAAAAAAGAAGAGAAAAAGGATTTTAACCTTTAAATTCGAGTAAGAGGATAAGAATGTATTGCATTGCATTTACTCTAAAAGTTTTCATTGATTGTTTTCAAAGAAATTTTCGCAAAAATAAAACTTTAAAATAACATTGCATTACTTGCTGATATTGTCAACAATTTTCTTTTAAAAAAGATTGAAGAAAGATCCGATTTTTTTTAATCACCGTAAACCTATTTAACTTTACTAGGTAATAAAGAAAACTCTCTTTACCATAAAAGATCCAAACAAGTCCCTTACATATTTGATTATATTTTACCCCTGGTAAGTTTCACTTGGCGAATTGGATTACGTCAATAAAATTATTAGTAAAAAGTCTTTTTTACGGGAAGTGAACTTTCTTTTACCAAAAACAATTAAATAATGATAAATCACGTGACATCTCCAAACGTGTGACTCAAGATTTCCATTTTATACCGTTACCGTCCGTTATACCGATTGAGAATCATGAAATTTTTTACATTATAATAATAATTAATGCATAATTCCGAACGGGAATTACATCAATTTAGAACTCTAAATAGATCCATTGGTTGGTCTATTGGTTGTTCTATTGTAGTCTTATTGGTCGTCTATTGGTTGTCTATTGATACTATTGATACAATTGATACAATTGGTCAAGTTTAATACTTGTATCATCAACAAAATAAAGTACGGATCTAAAAATATTATATGGTTTCTCACGTGATATTTTTTAATTTGTCAGATTAATTAATCGATAAAATGATTAAAAATTCATTATAACAATCTGTTATTATTATTATTATTATTATTATTATTAATCATTCATTGATATAATTTATTTATTTTATTTTATTTTTTATATATATATATATATATTTTCATAGTTCATAATTTCATATATTTTATATTTTTTTCATAAAAATTTTGGAAATTACACATGAATTATGCATCATTGTTTTTTATTTATATCATAATAAATGATGCAGTTTGTAAAATGGGATTTCAATTTCTTTATTGTTTTTAATGTTTTTTTTTACAGAATTTTTTTTTTTTTTTTTTGACGAGTTAAAAAAAAAGAAGAAAAAAAAGGGTAAATGTATGAAAAAAACTGAAAAAAGATAATTCAAATAGAATCACTTTTTTTTTTTTTTTTTATTTTGCATAAATTCTTACCGGAATTTAAAGTTTAAACTATCATAATTCCATTTTTATTTCGTTCATTTCTATTACTGTAGTACGTACATTAATGACTGTTGAAAAATACCTTTTTCGGATTACTTACCGTCATATAACATATATTAAAAAACTATGACTCACCTTAAAACTTGATGGGAATTCGTGTATTAGGTATTAGGGATCCAATCATTATTATTAATTTTCCGAATTCGAATTAGAGATAAAAAGTTGCAAATCAGGTAAATGTTTTGAAAATCCTTATCTTTGAATGATAATTATGATAATTTTTATATCACATTTTTTGATACCGGTTCAAATTTTATTCAATTTCCCAAACTTTAAAAAAAAAAAAAAAAAAAAAAAAAAAAAAAAATGAAAAGAAAATTATTTTTAAAAATAATTTTCTACGAAAAAAAAAAAAAAAAAAAAAAAAAAAAAAAAAAAAAAAAAAAAATTTAATTTTATCTTTCATATCTTAAAATATATTCAAACATTATGTATGCATCATAATAAATTTATGGTTCATTTTCTTTGTCAACTTTTTTTTTTCAGGTGTAACGTTTGTAGAACGATAAACAACTTTCAAGAATTTACTTAAAGTACAACCTACATCCCCAAAGTGTAAGGACTAACTTACTTTTAAGGTATGTCGGATCATTTTTTTTTTTTTCTTTTCTAATTCTCCCTTTGATCTCTCCTGTATTTCTTTTTACTTTTTTTTTTTTTTGTTTTTTTTTATATTATACTTCTTTTTCGTAAAACGTAACCAAAAATTTTTTTTAACCTTAAATTTTTTTTTTTTCCTAGTGTCAAAAAAGAAATTCTTTAAAAAAAAAAAAAGATTATTAAAGATTATTAAAGATTATTAAAAGATTATTAAAAGATTATTATGGATTGTACAGAATTTTCATCAAATTCTAGTTCTAATACTTCTTCACAATTTACAAATACAGCAACATCGTTCTCACCATCATCGACCACTCAATTTACACCTTCATATTACACTTCTTATTCTCCTTATCCTTTACCATCATCATCATTATCTCATTCATCATCATTATTTAATAAAATTAAATCATCTTATAATCAACAAAGAAGAAATAACAATTCACAATTTTCAATATGTAAAAAATCCGATTGTAACAATAGATTCATTAATGATGATGGTAATAAAATCATGAGTTATTGTAGTATGATGTGTCAATTAAACGATTCTTCTACTTTAACTAATACTAATAATACTAATAACAATAGTAATTTAGTATTAAATGGTGAGAATCGTTTAAATTCTAGATTAAATAATAAATTATGCGGAAATATTTTGAATTCTCAAAGTGGGAATGGTTTAAATTTAAGTACATCAAGGATTACAAAGAGGCAGTCAATTAAACAACAACAACAACAACAACCAAAACGTGCGAAACTTAAATCCGTTTTAAATTCCTTTATATCATCATCTTCTGCAAATTCATCATCATTGTCATCATCAATAACAAATGAGAATCTTACAATGAATAATGATACTCTTACATCATCATCATCATCATCATCGATGATGCCATTAAATTCAAATTTGATAACGTTAAATTCTTTACCAGAAACTTATAATTTATCATCATCTCTTCCTATTCCTTCCACTTCTATTTCCCCTCCCACTATTGTTCCCTCCATTTCCCCTCCGACAATTCCTCCTCCTACTATCTCTCCTCCTACTATTCCTCCTTCTACAATTTCTCCTCCTACGGAAAATTTCTCTTCAAATCAATTTAATTCCTTGAGTTATCCTTGTGATCTTAAAATTTATAATAATTCTCAACAAGATCAAAATTTATATACTTTGGATAATACTCAACAACAACAACAACAACAAAAAATTGATCAAATTAATCAAACTTCATTAAATTCTAATATGGTTGAAAATGTTTCAAATTTTACGGATTCTATTAATGATAATAATAACAATAATGATAATTATTGTAACGTTTATTGTGGTGATTCTTCTTATAATAATCTTTCGGATTTTAGTGATTTTAATGTTACAGATTATAATAATGAAAATGATTTATATTTTAATGATGATGGAATTGAAGAAAATTCTATTTATTATTCTCAACCTCCTCAATCATTACAACCTCCTCAATTATTACAACCTCATCAACCATTACAACCTCCTCAACAACCACAACCACCACCTTCACAACAATCACAATTACAACAACAACCTTCACAACAATTACAACAATTACAACAATTACAATCACCACAACCACAACAATTACAGCAATTGTCACCACAATTACAACAACTGCCTCAACAACAATTACAGCAATTACCACCACAACAATTACAACCTCCTCCTCCACAGCAACCACAACAATCATCGCATCAACTACAACAATTACAACAATTATCATCACAAAAATTACAATCTCCATTACAACAATTGCAACCTCCGCCTCCACAACAAATACAACAATTACCACCACAACAATTGCAACAACCGCTTCCACAACAATTACCACAACAATTGCGGCAGCCGCTTCCACAAAAATTACAACAATTACCATCTCAACAATTACAACAACCGTCTTCACAACAATTACAGCAATTACCATTACAACAATTGCAACAACCTCCTCCACAAAAATTACAACAATTACCATCTCAACAATTACAACCGCCTCCTCAACAATTACAACAATTCCTATCACAACAATTGAAACGACCGTCTCCACAAAAATTACAACAATTACCTCCACAACAATTACACCAACTACCTCCACAACAATTACAACAATTACCACCGCAACAATTGCATCAACCACCACAACAATTGCATCAACAATTACCACAACAATTACCACCACAATTACCACAATTACAATCACAACAATTACAATCACCACTACGGAGTCAATTACATCAACAATCTCGACAACAGTATCCGTCATCAAGATTATTTGTAATGACGACAAGATGTTCAATTTGTACTTTAATATGTTATTCTAGATCAGGGATATGTGATTTATGTCAATCTCAAGGTTTTACTACAAATGATAATAACAATAATTATTATGATGTTAACATGCAACCTCTTTCACTTCCTCAAGTTCAGGCCGCTCAAATTCAGGCTGCTCAAATTCAGGCTGCTCAAATAGCACAAGTTCAATCATTACAAGCTGCTCAAGCTGCTCAAGCTGCAAAAGCAGCTCAACTCCACGCAGCTCAAATTAGAGCTGCTCAAAATCGGGCTGTTCAAATTCGTGCATTACAAGCTCGAATGGCTAGGTCCCAACAAATTCAACACATTCAAAGACCTAGAGTAGTACAAGCAGCACAATTTCCAACTCAATTGCAACCACAAATTCTTCATGCACAAATTCAAGCACAAATTCAAGCTGCAAATTCTACACAAGTTCAGCCAATACAAACTCAACTTCATCAACCACAACCAACATATAATGTTATTCCACCTACTTCTTCATCTGATACATCATCTTTGGATACTTCTGTTAATACGATTACTTCAACAAATAAATCGAAATTATTAAAAACTCAATTAAAGGTCCTTCCTTTACATGATACGGAATTTATTCAAATACAAAGATATTTTCTTAAAGGATTACCACATGCTCGTATACATTCTATAATTAAGTTACTAATGCCTACTAAATTAGTTGAAGCTCATGAACAATACAAACAATCTAAATCTTCAAATACTTCTCAATCTTATCCTAATATATTAATAAGTATTATGAAAAACAATAGCAACTCGAATAAACACACAAATAGAATGTTTCATGGTACTAAAATAAGTTGTAATCCTCAACGATTCATCAATGGAAATTGTAACTTTTGTCAATTAAATTGTGGTATGTGTGGTATAATACAAAATGGTAATCAAGGAAAATATAGTAGATTTAATGGAAGTAAGTACTAATTTTTTAAGAAGTTGAAATCGAACCGCAATTCAAATGATATTTTAACTCCCCTTAATTTTCTTTTTAGGAATGTGGTTTGCTAATAATTCTGCTATATCATTGGGTTATTGTGGTTTATCAACTTCTAGAACTATGTTTAATTGTACTCCTTTTTCTTCTAAAAATTCTTTAATGGCCATGTTTGTTGTTGATGTTGTTTCTTCACAAACTAATGATATTATTATTGTTGATGAAGATGCGGTAAGTTTGTGTTTAATAAAAAAAAAAAATAATAATAATTTAATTTTATGTAAATTTAATTTAATTTATTTGTGTTATTTTTAATAGGCTACTATACCTAGATATTTGATATTATTTGAAACTGGATTTTAAGAGAATTAATTTAAAAAAAAAGAACCAAAATAGGGAAAAGAAAATATGTAAATATTATATATATTATTATTGTTATATATATTGTTAAATTGATAAAAAAAAAATTGAAATAATCAAATTGTATAATAACATTGATGGACAATATATTTTTATTATTTATACAGTACAGTATTTACATATTTTATTACTTTATTTGTTATCACCTTTTTTTTATTATCAGTAAATATTTTTAAAAAAAAAAAAAAATAAAGAATTGTAAATATAAAATACAGTTTTCAATTATAAATTATAATTATATAATATGAAAATTTCAATTAATTTATAAATTTGTAATATATTAGATAGTTTTAGATAAATTTATTTAATATTTTTTTTTTTTTTTTTTTTTTTTTTTTAATTATTTAAATTAGTAATTAAATATTTATTAAATTAAAAATTTTAATTTTTTAAAATTTCTAATACTAATAATATATTAACAAATTTATTAATTTAATTAATAGAGTATTACTAAATATTACCATTAGTGATTATTATTACAGGCAAATTTCACCACTTAATTCTAGTCAAAAATTATAAATTTAACTAGAATTAAAATCATTTGTTAAAAAAATTTTAATTTAAATAAATTTAAATAATAAATAAATACAATGAATATAATTAAATATTAATTATACTAAAAATTTTAAAAATTTTGATAAAAGAATTTTTTTAAAACCAAAAAAAAATGCTTTACATACAATCTTTCTAACCTAAAAGAACCTTATTTTACTTATATATTTTACATATAATAATATTATTTATATTATAAATAAACCAATATTTTAGTGAAAAATTTTAAATTTACAAAAAAAAATTAAATATGATAATAATTACTATATAGCAATTTTTTAATATTCTTAAATTAATATGATATATAAAAGTATTATATATAATAATATTAAAAATTCTAATTAATTATTATCCTAAAAAATTGTATTTATATTTTATTATAAAATGCAATAATTTTTATATTTATAAATTATAAGATATAACTAGTATATATAATAAAATAATAATTTAATATAAAAATTTTAAAATAAATACAATCAATTTTGGCTACAATTATCCCATATATAATCATATTTTGTATATTATCACTTAATTTTAATGTTTGAAAATTTAAAATCAATATATACTTTTTATAATCATCAATATATATTAATCACTGTCACTAGCATAATAAAAAAATTAAAGTTTAATCTATTATAAAATAAACTAATTATAATTATATTTTATGTAACAGAATTATAAATTTAAATCATAATCATCAAAATAAAATTTTTCAAATTTTTTTGAAAATGTTACTAAATAATATTAATTAAAATTATAAAATTTAGCCAAAATTATTAATTTAATCTTTAAAAAAAGAGGTATATAATTATTATAATATATTTTTTAAAAAAAAATATTTATATATAGAGTTCACTAATTAATCAATTGTATTTATTTATTATTACCAATTTTTGGCTTGTTAAAAACAGTAATAATTATAGACAGGTCTGATTTTTTCTTTTTTTTTTTTTATTCTTTTGTTAAAAATGAATACAATGATTTCAAGATTTGTATTGCCACATTATATAACTTTGTGAAAGGACAACTAACGACTAAAAAATCATTATATGCTATCTCTCGGTGAAGTAGTCAAGTTTTAGTAATGTCTCTTTCATAGAACACCATGACCCTTTGTTAAAATATGCAGCCATACTATACATACTAATTCACTATAGTGCAATTCTATTTAAAAGGGAATAACGTATACTATGCTCCTCAATCTATGTGAAAGCACTTTCACATAAATTCCATTCTTTCAAAATTAACTAATAAAAATTTTATAACAAAAAATAAACAAAAAGAAAATACAAACGAAACCTTTAGAGTAAACTAAAAAGAAAGACCACCCTATACTTCTAAAGTAAATAGCTTAAAAATAGGCAGTGCAAATATAACTGCAACTGCATTATGTTACATAAAAGAAAAATTATGCTATTAATAAAACCCAGTGGGAAAAAATTAAAAGCTGATAATATTCTAACATATACTTTACGTCAAAATATCCTAGTAAGTGCTATAACTAGAACTTATTTCTTATTTCTTAAATGACTCTCTCTGTCTGTTTCTGTATGTTTCTTGAACAGTAAAACTCTTCTGTAGACATTTTAGTTTTTGAACCCATCATCAGCATCTTTTTTATAATGTCTGTGAGCAAAGAATCCTTAGTACTTAGTTGAATTTTACCATTCTTATTTCTAAAAATTTCTTCTGCTTAATATCTTAATAAGTATGTAAATGAAAATACTGTTTACTATACTTTATTAACTGTTTTATTTTATTTTTTCAAAATTATTTTTGAAAAAAATGGGCATAACAATCAATAGGAAGAGTTCATTTAATAGCTTTGATTATATAATATATATAATTTAAATAAAGCTAAGTAATTTTAAAGAATAACTTAAAATAAATAAAAAATTTTTTTTTTATTATTATAAAAAAATTTAAACCTATTATTTAATAATTTATTACTTTAAAATTAAAATAATAAAAAATTTTTTTTAATTAAATAATTTTATTACAAAAATTATTAATTTTAAAAATTATCTAATTTTATATATTTATATTAAAATTAAAGAATTTGACTATCATAAATTTGGTTAAAATTAAATTACAAATAATAATTCTAACTAAAATTTTATTATAAATATTAATAAAACTAAAAATTTTTTTTTTATTATATCTTATAATCTTTAATCTAAAATTTTTTTTACTTAATTTTAATTGAAAATTAAAAGCTTATTTATTTATTTATTTATTTATATAAAGATATTGAACCATTACAAATAACTGGATAACACTCTTATAAGAGTGTTATCCAGTTGCACTATAATATTATCTAGTTATGAGTATAATGTTATTTAGTTACTGTTTTTACTGTTCTGTGACCATTTTATTACTTTATTGATAACCATTTGTTTTTATTGCTCTATCCTATTTTTATTACCTTCTAGCTATTTACTTGTTTTCATTACTCTGTGGCTTTTTTATGGCCAAAATACTAGGCCAGCATTGATTACTAAAAATCATGTTATGATCAGGTAGCACAATTAATTTGCAGATCAGATTTTGGCCAGCACTATGCTATATTTTTGACTTGATATTTAGTGCAAAATGACTTGGTTTCCTGTTATTGGATTCATGCAATTTTAAACTTATTAGAAAGAGGACATTGAGCACTTTCCAATGATGCTAAGATTGCATGGATAGGATGCCTGGATGCTGAGTTATTACATCCCAAAATTTTAAAAAAAAATATAGATTATAGTGCTGGCTAAAATTAACAAAATTTACTGCACCTATTACGTGTTCAGTTTTTTGCCAGTTTTAGGCACTTTTCTGTCACTTTCAAGTAACTTTTGAGTAACTTTCAAGGGCCTAGTTTAGTGGTCAGTTAGTTAAAGAATTAGAGGTGTAATAGGCATTATTATGGCCAGCCCATTTGATTGCTGGATGAGGCACAAAATGCCAAATTTGCAATCCATCTATTTGCTAAAGATGTGTTGCAATCCATTCACTCACTTTTTGATTGCTGGTAAGGCACAAAATGCTAATGTTGTACTATTCTTACAATCCTGTTCATGATCATTTTAATTGCTGAAGATAAAGCACAAAGTGCTGAATTAGTTCAGGCTATATCATTTTTTCGCTTCTTTAATCTAGTCAAGATATTCTTCTTTTCTGAAGAAGCATAGCTCTAAAGAAATTTTTCAAATTAAATTTTTTCTCACATGATATACAGTAACTAAATAATAGTTAGTATTGACATGACTACCAAAACAGCTACCCTAAAAACCTGAAAATCTAAAGCTAATAACTTTGTATTAGTCTTAGAGCAGTTTCTAAAAAAGCATAATTTAACAGCTGACTCTACCCCAGAACAATTAAGTAAACATGCTCCTAAACTTGATGCTTTACTTCCTAATTGAATGGCCTGCAAATATGTTAAAGTTGCCCTTATCAACGATACTAATAATAAACATTCATTTAGTAAAGAGAAAATAGAGGCTTTTTTATCAGATAAAAGAAAGGGGAAGCTTACCATAGAAGAAAGGGTAAAATACTGCGCTAAGACTAGTGATATTATAGATATCTGTTATCACTAATCATTAAAAATTGGGTCTAAAAAGTAATGATGAAAATGAAATTGTTGCAAATGTCTTGCATCAGTTAATATTCTATGTGAAGTTAGCAGAAGGTGGTGTAGATCCTGCAATTATTGAAGCATTTGCTAAAGATTAAGAACGTATTTAGGAGTCTAATAAAATTCAGAAAGAATGAACTAAAAAATGAATAGCTAATCCAATCAGAATTCTCATATATTTCTCCTTAGCAAATATGAGTAAAAGGATTCAGAACATGGATATTTCCAAAATTCCTACTAGAGAGAATCTCACAGATGTGATAGTGATGTTAAGTATGAGACCTGCAGAAGTAAGATCTCTTCAAATTAATCACTATTAACTGGATTCTTTGAATATTCTGGCATAATATAAAGAAGGCTATTCTTGGTATTGCATAGGTTATTTAAAAAATAGAGGAGAAAAGAAAAAGAATTCTGATTCTTAACCATTTCTTTCTATGGAGAAGAATCCAAAATGAGTCAGGGAATTATTCACCTGAATTTGAAATGCAATCAAGACAGAAAAGTTGCGTGATCCTGTTTATATTGAAAGTAAAACACATAATGCTTGGCTATTTAATGAATTCTTAAAATAAGAGCCTTATAGAACTATACCTGAAAAATTAAGAGATTATGGAACTAAACATGCTTCCAGAATTCATGGTGATAAGAAAGCAACTTCTCAACATTTTAAACTGCTTTCAAGAATTGCAATGAGGCAAGAATCAGATCATCTTGATGCAGGTGATAATTACACTATAAGCAAAACAGAATTAGAGAAGTCTGGCTCTGAATCCAATTCTAAAAATATACCAAGTCTGGTATCTCAGACTTCATTGCCCCAGCCTAAAAATAATAATTATAACCCTTTCAAGGGAACCAATAGTAGAAATTGATTTAATGTTAGCTGGTTTCTAAAATTATATAACTAATATCTTATTTGAGATTCTGCTAAAATGAAACAAGATTTTTTTGATACCATATAAAATGTATACAATTAATTTATTAGAACAACTTCTACCTGAACTATTACCATTTATTTTAAAGTATTTTTTAGAGCGGGACCTAAAAATTTTTGCAGTGTAATGATGTATAGAATAAAGAGACGAATCTTGAATGGTCCAAAAAAATGAATTTTTATTTGAGAAAATAATTCAAGGCAATTATATGATAAAGGAATATTATTCGAAACTGAAAGAGTGCAATTTAAGCAAGGATTATCCAAAATGGTTTTTTAAAAATCTATTCTTCAAAGGATTATTACCTGAAGATATATTAAAAGTTTGTTTATATGGGTTAGAAGCACTTGCATTAGATGATATAGTGGAAAAACTTAGTCCAGAGCAGTGATCCTACTACTTAGCTAATTATTTTTTTTTTTTTATTAAAAATACAATATATAATACAACTAGTTAGCTATAGTGATAATAGATAGATTCCTTGAAGCAAGAGATACACTTAATTGGCCAGATCAAACGCCCTCTCAAGATAACCCAGTACTGGTTCAAAATGTCCAATTATTGAATGAATTTTTTGAGGCATATAAGGAATATAAGGCATATACTTCATTATCAGGTCAGACTTATGTAAAGTAAAGATAAAAAAAGGATTAATATAATATTTTTTGCATATATTGAAAAGAAGCTATACATGCTAACCAGTACTTTATTTTTTTATTAAGTATAATTGATCTATTAGCAAAGTGTCAGATGATGAGATGGATGATGGTTACAATGAATTTATCAAAAAATATGGATTAAGATATAAATGGGATAATAAAGAGAATCCCAAATTTATACCAGAGTGGCAAGACTGGGAAGATCTATTTTGCGAAATCAAAATCTATTGGAAGACAAAGGCAGTCAGGCATTGAAGGGAGAAAACATTTAAGCAATTTGTATATAATCTGCCTGGTGTAAGAAATCCAACATCAATACTCCATATACTTACACAATCTGATGCTTTTTATCTTCTGCAAATTTTGAGCCTAATAAAACTATTATATAGTGCTAAGGAACTTCGAGAGAAAATTTGGCTACATGGTATTGATAAAAATGAAATTAAAGTAGATGACAATACAGATGAGATAGATAAGTTCTGGTATAGGTTATTGCTTCAAGGTGAAGATTCAATAGTGGATTATTACTCGAAGATAAATAGATGTAATGATGTTATCAAGCTCTGTAAAAATCATCTTAGAGAATTATTTCATAAAGGATTGTCATCAGAAAACCAAAGGTATATCGCAAGATTTGGATGTTATTATAGTTGTGATCTTGATCCTGATAAAATGGTAGAAATGCTTATTCAAACTAAAAAGGGAAATGCATCTAATTTTATTACTGCATTTAGTGATTATCTTAGACAGGCTAGCAATGTTCAGATTTTGACCCAATCTGAGTTCTCTAATAATAATATTATTTCTGCTTTTCTTAATCTGGAATTAACAAGATCTTCTATAGCAGGGTGGTACAATACCAATCTAACTAATTTGGAGCAGTAATTACCAACTCAGAAAAATTTGCTGAGTCACTCCTATGTGATAAAAATATGCAGATTATCAATTAGGTCTTATATGACATATTAATTCTCGTATATTAAAAAGAAGTTATATATACTAACCAATACCTCTATTTTTTCCCTAAACAATCATGAGAAAATGTGAAAGAATGTTTATAAGCAACACAGGACTAGCCTAAAAGTAAATATTAATGTCAAAAGCATATGTTATGAAGGGCTGAAGGACTCGCAAGTTCAAGATCGTTAGGCGTAAGACTAACTATGTGTGTCTCTGATAGATCTACATGTGAAAAGGTAAGAAGATTCTGTTTACATGTACTTTTATGAAACTCTTGGTATTAGACAACAATACTAATTATACCTCATACCTCCTTAACCTTTTTCTAACAAGATATAAAGCATGTAAAGGTATATAGAAGTTCAGCCAACTTTCTGTAAAAATTTACTTGTAAATACTTCACTAAGGTATGTATATACCTTAAATTAAGTATATATGGGAGCAAGTTTTTCTGACCATGGGTCTTCTATTTAGGAAAGCAAGATGTCTGATAGGACCAAGGAATCTGATAAGACTAAGACTCCTGACAAGCTTGACAAGTTTCTCACTGGTGAGGATATTACTTTTAATTGTCTCATTTCTGATGAGGGAGTAAACAATATTTTCGAAGTAATGATATCTAATGCTAATAATAATAAGGTTGCCTGCCTAAACTAATTTTAAATTTGGCTAAACATCTAAACTCTAGTTTTACTGATTTTTTAATAATATTTTACTATTGTTTCGCTATCTAATATGATTTACTATAAGTTTAAACATTTATCAAGTTTTGCTAATTTTTTACTAAGATTTTAATATAGTTTTGTCAAGTTTTATCCTTTCAACATTTAGACAGTTTGCTAAACTACCTAGTTTTACCCAGCAACCTTAAATAATAATAGAGTCTCTTCTCTCGTGAAGGTAATCAGAATCTGTTATTCAGATCAATTTCAATATGTGAATTCAACCAATTTGGCTTTATATAAGGTCGCATTTATAGCTGATAGTGTCATATTCAATAGCTTAAGAAACATCAGTAAATTTGAAGTAGAAAGTGCAATAAGAATGGAATCGCAAGATACAATTTTTTCTCATTTTTCTATACAACCTTAACGTATCTTTGGTGATAAAAAGAGAATCAATATTATCATGTACCCTTCTGTTAAAAGGATACTGGAGGTACTAAGCAAAGATAATTAGATTTTTTTTATTCACATCATGCGATAGCGATATAGTCAATTTTTATATAATGTAGACTGACTACTAGCAATATTTTTATTTCATAAATAAAGTATTATTTTATCGAATGTATATAAGAAATAGATCACGTGAAATGATGTAATCTCTATATGATATAAAAATATATATTAGTACTTGTTTTTTTCTATCACAAAAATAAATTTTTATCTTACTCTAAAAAGTAACACTATTTTTTATCTTAGCCTATTTTCACTATAAAAATATAACACTATATCTTCTGAAACTAGTACATCTTATACTCTACCTTTCACTTCTACTTCTATTACTAGAAATGAGACAGTCTCATTGGCAGATAAAATTAAAAAATATGACATGACCAAACTTATAGAATTTTTGTAAGGACAGGGCTTAGGTAGGACCCCAAACAATATATATATAGGTAACAAAAAATTTGCTTATTTATTATATAAAATTTTTTTTTAAGTCATATAGAATTTTACTTATTAGAAAGCAAGAAATAAAAAAAGTTGTAATTATAGATGCGCAATAGGAAGTTAAAATTAAAGTTATATATAGATTTTGTGTAGCAAGGGGTGATTTTTATACTACATATATAAGAAAAAATTTTAATTTCACTCGTACTTTTAAAAATTTTTTTAAAAAGATATTTTCTTTTTTCAATATATTATTAATTTTATACATTTTAGTTTTCATAAAATTAAATATTATATTTTTTTTTTTTATTTTTAAAGTCACCGATAGTGCAGGGCTTTTATTAAAAAAAAACTGTACAGATAGATTCGTGATTTAAAAGCTACATTTGACAGATAAAATTATTCACCCACCCCCACTCTAAGTTTTATATTGACCTATCAAAACCTGAACACTCGTCATACAACAGGAGCAACCGAATGACTGTCATCAAGTGACCAGTATTACCATGGTCATTGTGAAAGAAATGCCATCAGTACCATAATCGATCCTCCATAATCCCCACGAAGTATGCGGCCGAAACACCAGGGTAAAGGCGCGCAGACACGAATGCTGGAGAAAGCTTTCGAACTGGCTGGATATACTACCTGTGGATAATACCCATCTTAATGACAAATCAACCCGAAAAACCTCCTGAACCCAGCGCGGATATACCAAAAGAAAACTTAACTAATTAGCATAAACCAATCACATGACTTTGACCAGCCCAATTAGGAATCAACACATGTTAGCAAAATTCAAAACAAATCTTCCAACCATATTTCCTCTCCTTATTTGGATCAACAAACAAAACCCTAAAAAAGAAAGTTACACCAAACCACTAAAATACCGATCAACATTCCAATACTCCCAGCCCCCCCAAAACAAAAAGAAAAATGAGAGACTAAAAGCTAAAATGTCAAAAGGCGAGAAACAAAAGACTAAAGGAAAGTCATTAATACTTTCAGAAACCCAAAAGGAAAACTGTGGAAAAGAGGTAAAACACCAAATCACCACTTCTACATCCTTTTAAACGACCCCTAAGCAGGAAAAAGCAAGCGCCATTCCTGGCCATAAACAAAAACTTCAACTAACAGCTTCACTTTGTCTATCTCAACGCTTCCAAAACAAATAGTATTGACGAGAAACTCCTCTTTTAGGGTATTTAAGACC
Organism: Rhizophagus clarus; assembly: GCA_015698045.1. Classification (NCBI taxonomy): domain Eukaryota; kingdom Fungi; phylum Glomeromycota; class Glomeromycetes; order Glomerales; family Glomeraceae; genus Rhizophagus; species Rhizophagus clarus. The sequence goes on from BLAL01000274.1 coordinate 35,720, forward strand.
AGATAGCCCAGACGCTAACCTTACAAAAGTCTTCAGAAATACGAAAGGAACCTGGAGTTCGCAGTCATAAACCATTTCCTTGGTGAAGTTCATACCAAGCCAGTAGTTCCGCCAAAACTTGGTATTTTAGAACTAAACGAGTTTTAATAGACACGGCTAGGTCCCATAAAAAAGAAAACATTACTTGAAAAGAGCCCAAGAAACTAAAAGCCCAAGCTTTCTTTAGCAACCTTCTGCTGGAAAAATGGCCAAGCGATCTGCAAGTGAGAAATTTAGTCGATCATCCAAAATTAAATATTATATTTATAAAAAAATACATTTTTTATAATAATAATTTCAAAAACTCTTTCTGCTAATACGTTGAACCAAAATTCTGCAAAAATTTTTTTTTTCAAAAATTTTTATTTTTCAACGTGTTTTCTGAAAATAAAATACATACAGACATAACTTCTTCAATAGAAACATGCTCATACAACACATATGACGAGTTTGCAACACACTTTATTAATATGGGGTCTTTGCAATAGAAAGGTATAAAACTCAAAAAAAAATAAAAATTTAATTAATATTAAATTTACACTTATTTTAGTATAAAAAATATAATTGGCATATAAAGTAAATTTAAAAATTTTTTTGAGTTTCATACCTTTCTATTGCAAAGACCTTATATGTTTTTTAGGTCTTTTCGCGGCTCTGTAGCTATTAACCCGCACATATCACTTAACAAGACTAGAGCTAACAAGCTAAAGAAACCTTGACAACAAGAGCTATTTGAAAAGACTGAAGGAATTAAACCAATAATATTACAGGCTACATAACACAAGCTCAACGACAAGATAGCAACTGTTATCTACTCTCACCTTTACACAGCTCTTGTGCTCTCAGAGTCTTAGTATCCCAAAAAAACAGGAGCCCCAAAAAAATGCAGATATAAACAAAGCGTCGACTACAACAAACCTGGCCATTACACAGGAGATGGATATGGATACTTTATCACTTGCATAGCACCAATCAAATCCTGTCACACTGCCAACACATGCTGAGCTGACTCCTAACACTAGTTAAAATCAATACTATTGGGTACATATCAGGTACCTGATATGTGTGAGATATGTGTGAGATATATGTGAGATATGTGTATGATATTTAATAATCTCACACATATCAGGTATCTGATATGTACCCGTCAGATGCAGAAAAATAGTGATACATAGTATACACATCTCATACATATCTCATACATATTGGGTAGTTAGATATCAGTCATATATTGATCATATATCATAGATTTATTGGGTACCCGATATTACTATAATAAATATTAGACACTTATCAGATACTGCTAATAAGTATCCTATATATACCTGATATGTATCCTATATATAACTGAAATATATCAGATATTTATAATTTACTAATCAAACCTGAATATTAATAGGCACATATCAGACATAATTTTCGTATATATCAGATAACAATTATAATATTAATATTAATAAATTTATAATTTAAATACGCGTAATTTAAAGTAATTTAATTCATTTAATTATATGAAAGTTTTATTTATTTTAATTAATAATAAAAAAATTATACAAAAAATATTATAAAAAAAAATTCACTAAGTATTAGCAAAAGAAACGAAACGTCAATAAAAATTTTTTTTACGTTATAGTATTAATATTAATATTAGTATAAAGGTTAGTAAAAGTAGAAAAGAAATGTCAATAAAAAGATATAAAATATAAGTATTAATGTTAGTGTTAATATTAGTAGAAGTATTAGTAGAAGTATTAGTAAAAGAAAAGGAATAAAATGTTTAATAGTAGAATATAGAAGTATTAGTAAAAGAAAAGGAATAAAATGTTTAATAGTAGAATATTGTTAGTGGAAATGTTAGTAAAAGGAAACATGTTAGAAAAATATATTAATAAGAGTAATAAGAATAATATTATGGAAAAAAAAACTCCATACCTTTGTATTTATTTTTAGATAAACAATATATTTTCTATTTGTTTACACGGGCAAGTAAAAAAAAATCAATAGTAGAATGTTATTAGTTATAACATTAGTGAAAAGAAGAAATACATTAGAAAAATATATTAATAAAAGTATTAAGAATAACATGATAATAGAAAAAAAAATTTCAATAAAAAATACCTTTATAAAATATTTAAAGAGAGAAAAAGTTTTTTGGTAAAAAAAAAAAAAAATACGGAGATAAATAAATAATTTATGCAATTACATGATCAACAAAATTATCAAATTTTATTGGTTATTTGATAATTATTCGGTTTTATATACTAATTATGCTGCAAATTTTTATCTTTTTTTTTGCAAAGTCAAAATATTATAACATTTTATGATCAATTATTTGTTGATAAAGCAATAAAATGTAACATGCTTCTAAGTTCTACTAACAGCCACAAATCGGTCACCTATCAGTTACCTATCGGTTACCTGAATATTATTGATAAATAGGCTGAATACCGTAAAATCGTGAAAATAAGCACCCCTCGAAAATAAGCACCCCTGTCGATTTGCAACAGCATTCGTAAAAAATTAAAAATAAGCACCCCTCATAAGCACCCCCAAAAATTGAAATTGCTATTAATTTGTAATACGTGAAAAAAAGTTTTTTTCTTAAAAAAAAATTCACCGGTAATTTTTATTTAAAAATATTACTGGTATTAAATATTTTATTTTTAAATTTTATAAGAAACAGCTTTAAAGAGAACGTACTTCGGCTCTAAAACGGAAATATGGTAAGTATAAAAGGGGAGCTCATAAATTTACTTAAAGAAACGAACATTAACTTCTTTTGCAATTATTTTTGTAGAAAAGTTTTTTAGGATATAGTCTGTAAAATAGAATATAGTAGGTATGAGGAGGAAACTTCGGCATTTTGTTTAAGAAACTTCACTAATATTTCTTTTTGTGTAATTTTTTGTAGGAAATACATTTTTATCAGCTTTGCAATTTACGACTTGTGACGGGGTTAAAATTGCAACAATTTATTGAGAAATAAACTGATAAGAATTTTAATTGTCAACAATTTCAGTACTATCATCTAGTTTGTCTAAATTTTCTTCTTCAATTTCTGCAATTAATTTGTCAATTTCTTCGTAAACCATATCATCTTCAGATCCGTCTAACATATTTGAAATAGCACATTTTTTAAAAGAATTAAAGATAATTTGATCAGAAATAGCATCCCATGAACGCTTGACCCAGCCACATACATCACTAATTCTTGCTCTTTTCAAATTACTGGCTTCTGTTTCACCAGCACCACCTTGACACATCCATTCATGCCATTCTTTTCGCATATTATCTTTGAAAGGCTTATTTATTGATACGTCCAATAGTTGGCATATACTAGTTAGTCCTGCAGGAATAACGGCTAAGTGAAAATCATGCTGTTTAAACTTGTCTTTTACACTTTCTTCCAAATGACCCCGGAAAGAATCATACACCCACAGGTCGAATGAAAAAAAATCGTCAAAAATCGGCAGTCTGATTTTTAACCGATTTTTGGATATATTTGTCTGATTTGTGGCTTTTTAAAGCCGATTTTATGGTGCGAATTGTTTGTGATCGGAAATACGTTATTTATGAACAAAAAATCGGAATGCCGATTTTGGCAGATTTTGCGAAAATCGGCATTCCGATTTTAAAATAAACATGTCGATAGCTAAAAATAAGACTGCCGGTTTATAGCTATATTTGTCCTATTTATGGCATTTTGCTGCCGATTTTATGGCACGTATTGTTGGCAATCGGAAATTCTTTTATTTTTATCGACATAAATCGGAATACTGTTTTAAAATTATAATTGCCGATTCTCGCAAAATCAGAACGCCGATTTTTAAATAATCATGCCAAATCTCCTAAAATCGGATTGCCAAGTTTAATTCAGTATAAACATTTCAAAAATAGTTTATGCCGATTTATATATCAGATCTTTCTATTATCGATTTTCTCATAATTCATAATTACTATTATTGTCCAGTTTTTTAGCTCGGTATAAACATTTCAAAAATAGTTTATGCCGATTTATATATCGGATCTTTCTATTATCGATTTTCTCGTAATTCATAATTACTATTATTGTCCAGTTTTATTTTATTTTTCCATTTTCGATAATTGATTTATATTTAATATTTAATATGTATGATATATAATATGTATGCTATTATTTTATAATATATACTGCAATTTATGATATATTTATTATTATTATATTATTATATTGTCCATATTATTATTATTATATTACTATATTGTTCTTATTATTATATTATTATTATGTATAGAATGTTTATATAAAATATATTAAAATCATATTTATCTCGTCATGTTACTTATAAATGGCTATAAAATAACCAGTGCTCTAAAAAAGAGATTAATAGGATAGAAACGATATTAGAGAGTTAATTTATAAACAACGGAATTTAAATCACTCAAAATACAAGCAGTTGATTTTAAATGATGAAACAAATACCTAAATTATGTACGTCTTCTGATATCGACCGGTACTTCTAAGTAAAAGGGACCTTGGTGCTCATCTACTTCTAAATTACCATTATTATCATCGTTTTGTTCTTCATTAGTTCCATCATTTTTATCAGCATTACCATTATTGCCATCATCGTTATTATCACCATTACCATTATTGTCATCATCGTTATTATCATCATTACCATTATTATCATCATCGTTATTATCACCGTCGTTATCCTCATCATCATCATCATCATCAGATTCTGGTTCAATCCACTTTGATGATATCCACCAATTAGCCATGTCTTGTGTTGGTCTGCTTTTTTTATCGATATCGTCTAGACGGTAACATTTGCGACTTAACCTGGTTCCAATGCTTACTCTGATCTCGTCCGCTCGAAATAAGATTCTTTTAACCTAATGATAAATTTATAACTTATTAGCATAAACGCCTATGTTTTAAACTTTCGCAACTTTACGTACTCTAGAAGACCTCCACTCCTTATTGTGAATCTTAATTACAGAATTTGTACTTATCAACCTTCCTGATCTTATGTTATCGTTACGCTCTTCATTTGCCAGAACTTCGTCTTCAGTAGACCATTCATCCGAATGGACTTCTGCGGTATTTACTGCCTTTTCGCAATCTTTAATAAATACTTCCCTAGTCATATTTTCAGGATGACAATCATCTAGAATGCTGTCTTGCGTGAAGATCATGTGTTGGAGACCTTTGCATCTTCTTGTCATTTTCTATTAAAGAGTAAATTAAAATAATTAATAGATTATATACATTGTCATTTTAAATAATGAATTTCACACCTGATCTCTCCTCGACGTCATGTGTTGCCATTTATTGTGTTCATCTATCTTACCCTCCTTTTTTAATTTCCAAATCTCCCGCCGTGATTTGTGTAGCTGTTTTATTACTTTTAAAAGTTCTGTATCGTATACCTCTAATGAAGGAGGCATCGCTGCTTTGACGGCTGGTAGAAGCTTCTTATTTATCGACTTTTTTTGTTTACTAAATGTCTTTGACGTGTCGAAAAGAATCGACGAATCGAGGTTGTTTATAATATGAATTACCTCATCCTATTTAATATAACACTTATTTTTTAACGATCAATACAAAAGAGAAATATTTAATAAAATAAAGATATATTTACATGAACGGTTTTTTTGAAATTTTTATCAGTTATTGGAGGAAGGGCACGCCGATTCTCTCTGGACAGAACTGGGGATAGGCTTCTATTTCTTGGTCCTTCACTCGTTCTTTCTTCTGTTAGCACTTCCACACGTTTGGTAAGATTTGAAATCATGCTTCTTAATTCGCTGACTTTTCTGTTGTTAGCACCTATTATAAATCAGTATTTAATATAAATCATTTAGTATAAAAAATTTTACGTGCAAGTAAGTAAAGAAACGTGAAAGAAATACTACCGCTCGCTGGAGGTGAAGAAGAAGGAATTGTTAAAGATAGATCAGTTAAAGATCCTATAACAATAACGTTAAATTGGTATAGTATAAGTAAAATGAAATTTAATTAGCACTAATATAAAACAATATTACTTTTTGTAATTGATCTCCCTCTAGAGACATTTTGATAGTTTCGATTATGTTGAGATTGATAGCGTGATTGATGTCGATGAGGGGAATGAGAGCGAGATCGAGATCGATGTTGATGGGAACGAGAATGATGGGAACGATGAGGGGAGCGAGATCGACGTTGATGAGAATGAGAATGATGGGAACGATGAGGGGAGCGAGAGCGATGGGAATGCGATCGTTAGGAACGATGAGGGGAGCGAGAGCGATGGGAACGCGATCGTTGGGATTCGGAATGATAATAACGAGATTTGGATCGAGATGGGCGAGATCGAGGTTGACGAGTCGTTGAGCGAGATTTTGAGCGACTACGAGATCGATTAATATGAGTTTGATGCCGAGATTGACGAGATTGGGAACGGGAACTAGATTCATTTCATTGAGATCTAATATGAGGATGAGAGCCATCACGAGAAATAGGAATTAAATTTAAAGGTTTGAATTTTCTCATTATGATATTTGATAATTTGATAATTTAAAGATTAAACAAGAAACAAAGGCTCTATATATAACCGTTACTTACGTCTTCTGAACCATTTTCGTTATTGTCTGATTAAAATAAAAGATAGATTAAATTAATAAGACTCGTTATCATTTAATAAAATATATCGCTATCAATATTAATTAAAATAAATCAATAAATTAAATAAACTTGATATTATATCGCTTTCAATTAATTAAAATGTATTATTTAAAATAATCAGTAAACTACATTAATTAAATTAAGATAAATCAATCAATATTTAAATATATCAGTAAACTAGATATTATATCACTATCAATTAATTAAAATATATCAATAAACTAAATATTATAGCGTTATCAATTAATAGAATATATCAATAAATTAATTAAAATATATCAGTAAACAATTAATAATTAAAAATATCAATAAATTAATTAAAATATATCAATAAAGTATATCAATGAATTAATTAAAATATATTAATAAACTAAATATTATATCATTATCATAAATAACATGTCCAAATTAGTAATAACACATTTGAAGCTTGATAAAGTTATACTTACGGAAGCTGGTTTTTCCGACAGGAAATATAATTGGCGAAAAGAAATATGCTTACTTTGTTAAGCCGATGAAAATAAGGCGAAAAATAAGGCGAAAAATATCGTCAACCATTAACGAAAAAAATGAAAGGCAACAAAGAAAATTTGTTGCATCGTACTAAAACGTGGAGAAAAAAGAAAGAAAGCGTGGTAAACGTACGCAAATGTACCATACTCACGAGCAAATTTATAGTAAACGTAAACAAATTGGAAATCACCGATTTGTAGAACGTGCATGGTAAACGCGGTAAACGCAAACAAACTTTATAGCTCCTGCCAATCACGTCGGGTGACATTTATGCACTATCTAGTCACGTGGTATTAACAAACTGTACGTCTGTGCCAACTGCCAAGGGCAAAAGAAGAATTAAAGATTTATTAAAACAATTCTATTAATTAACAAGTAATTTTAACCATGACTGATTGTTAGAATAAACGTATATATGCTATAACTCAACGTATTATTGTAAGCGACTCAATAAAAGATAAAATAATAAATATTTGATATCTCGTTAACAGCTTTAAATGATACTGATGTACTAGAAATTGACGACTTGAAAGAAAATATATAAAAAAAAATGAAATATAGTTTTTCCTAATTTTTGATATATTCGAAAGAATAGGCCAAGTGTTAAATTTTGATGTTGTTGCAGTTGCGAACAACTAAGACACTTTTTTTATAACTCTCGCATTTTGATCTGTGAATAGGAAATTGCTACATCTCTACTTAAATTATTTGGATCTTTCGAATTCGTGATGATATATGAGATTTATTAGTAAGTCGATTGACATGTTTCAAGAATTGGATTAATTGAATTTGAAAAAATTTTCTAGTATAATTATACCCCTTAATACCAAATTTAATTAGAGAATTAGCAAAAATAAAATTATATTTTAGTATTTGATAAAATACATTGGTCTTGACATCATTGTCATGTGTTATTATCAAAATAGCTTAATTACCAAGCTGTGCCTTGACAAAAATGGACCAAGAATTGGGATTGCCGAACCAATTAGATTGATTTGCAATTCCTTAAAAAAAAAAAAAAAAAAAAAAATGTCAGAATCTCTAGATACAAGAACCAGAACCAAAGTGCATTGTTTCTGTAAAGAATGTAACGGTAAATTGGTTGATCCAAGGACTAAACTAAAACATGAGTTAAAATATAAATTAAAATCTAATGCGAATAATAATTTTGGTAACAATTATCAAGAAGGTTCTTCAAATGTTATATCATCTGATGCTGTTGATGAAGATGTAATGGAATGCGACCCAATACAAGGGATAAATGATACATCACCTGATATAACTGAACAATTATCCGAAGATATTGAACCATTACTCACAAGAAACTATTTCTTTTTAACAAAGAAGACACCTATACATGAATCGGCAAAACATCGAACGATAAAAAAAGGAAAAATATCCGATCTTGTTCTTGAAAATTTATTATTGGATAATGTAAGAAACGAGAATGATCAAGACGGGGATTCTGAAGATGATGACGATAAAAATGGAGATACTGAAGATAGCGATTCTAATTATTCCGATGATTATGAAGATGATGACGATGAGGAAGTCAATTTTGCATCAACAGATTTCGATGACGGCGAACCAATTCTTCCTAACATTAACATTAATGATAATTATACTTGGACTATTTTGTGAATATTACAATATCAACAACGATTTAAACTTTCCAATGTAGCTATAGATTCTTTGTTCAAGTTCTTAAGATTTTTTCTTTTGACAATAGATGAAAATAAATTTTCATCTTTTCCTTCCTCTTTATATATGGCTAAAAAGGTGTTGGGGATATCCACAACGATAATTAAATATGCAGCCTGTGACAGATGTCACAAATTGTATGATATAAAAGAATTATTAGACAATACTGAAATACCAACTTGCAGTTTTGTAAACTATCCAAATCACAGAATAGAACGATTTCGACAACAATGCAATAACCCTCTATTAACGAAAATAGATAGTAATAATAGTAGTAATAATCCCATTTTCCGTCCGATAATGACATTCCCGTTAATAAATATTAAGCAACAATTGACCCTTTTTTTTAATCGCAAAAATTTTGAAATGTCATGTCGGAAGTGGTCAGAAAGGAAAACCGGAACTGAAGCTTTATTCGATATCTATGATGGTAGGGTCTGGAAAAGTTTTACAGATGATGATGGTGCGCTGTTTTTTACAAAAGAATTTGCCGATACTCATATCGGATTAATGTTAAATATGGATTGGTTCCAGCCATTCGTAAATTCACAATATTCTGTTGGTGTGATTTATGCCGTTTTTTGTAATTTGCCGCGTAATGAACGCTTCAAGCTACACAATATTCTCACACTAGCAGTAATGCCTGGTCCGAAAGAACCAAGCCAACATGAAATTAACAATTATTTGTATCCGATCGTTAACCAGTTAAATCGTTTGTGGAATGGCTATTTTATAAAAACAAATGAACACAACAATGGTCGATTTGTCCGTGGTACAATCATTGGCTGTTCTAGCAACGTCCCTGCGTCTCGGAAATTATGTGGTTTCATCTCGGCTCGTATTGCATGCTACCGATGTTACAAATCGGCAAATTTTATAAACAATCAACCAAATTTTGGGGGGTTTGCAGATTTAGACGACTGGTTTGTTGAGCGAGATATTAATGAAATAAGAGAAAAAGCAAGTGAGTGGAAACAATGTGCAACTGAAGAAGCACGAAGAGCCCATGTCTCTGAACATCATGTTCGCTGGTCGGAGATATACCGCTTGCTTTATTTTAATCCTGTTCGCTTTTGCGTGGTTGATCCTATGCATTGCCTTTTTCTCGGTGTTGCGAAATGGATCGTAACGAAACTCTGAATAGGCGAAGGTATATTAAATAACGAAAAGCTCAAAATTATGCAAGAGAGAGCTGACATGATAAAGTTCCCAAGTGACCTTGGACGCCGTCCTGTCAGAATAGCTACCGGTGAAGGATTCTCAAGTTTCACGGCGGACATGTGGAAAACCTTCATGTTAATTTTTGCAATACCTATCACATGGAGTTTCCTTGGATACATCGACCGAAAAATTCTTGCATATTTCATACGCGCTTGCAAGATCTTAACAAACCGAGAGCTACAAAAAAATATGTTAAATGAAGCGTTTACAAGACTGATAGAGATGAACAAATTAATTGAACAAAAATATGGTCAAGAAAAAATAAGTCCTAATCTGCATCTCTGTCTCCATATCTGTGAATGCGCATTAGACTATGGTCCTTTGTCCTCATTCTGGTGTTATAGCTTTGAACGGATGAACGGAATTTTAGGTACGTGATTTAATTTTTCCGATTTGAAAATCGCAATGTTATTAATTATTTTTAAAAATTGTAGGTTCTTATAATAATAGCAGACGTAATATTGAACCTGAACTACTAAGAATTATGTCCGAAAATACAATCCTTCAATACTTCCTCTCAAATTGTGACAACGATCACTTATTTTCCTCCTTGGAGATAATAGAACCAAGAAAATCTGTTGGCAGCTTGGCTGCACTTGATGATTTTGCGAGCGATGAGTATCAAAATTTTATAAGACTATCTCTTATTGAGGAAGATTCGGCTTATGGAACGAAATGTTTTCCTGGGTTGCTAATGAAACCGCGCAAAGAAACTACCCTTCCAAACCAAATTTTGGACCTACTGGTAGAATTTTATAATAGTTTGTATAATGATTATTTTTTCATCTCCATCTACTCTATAATAGGTTCAAATAACGGTACTGTCGTAAACCCTAGAATTATACAATATGGGAGAATAAGAATTGGGGCGGACATATATGGTTCTGTTCAGGCTGCTCGTCACGAAAAATCCTCATATATATTAGCTCGATTTGTACATTATGATGGATCGATCGATGTTTATCCCGGTCAAGTACAATTTTATTTTGAGCATACTATTCATTTAAATAGTTCACGATCATTAACCCATTCATTAGCGTTAGTCAAATGGTACAAACCGGTTCAAGATCATAGTACAAGATATTATTGCCAAGTAGATAATGACATAAAATCATGTAATATGGAATTATGGACAAATGAGTTTTATGATATGAGAAGAGACAGTATTATACCCATACATCATATAATAGGAAAATTCATTAAATGTAATTTTGATACTGGGACGAGAAAAACAAAAGAATATATGGCTGTGATTCCTTTAAATAAAAAAATTTCGTTTTAAAAACTTTATATAATATAAAATGAATTATATGTAAAATCGGAATGGCGAATTCAATTATAGCATTTGTATTTGATTAAATTATAACAATCATTTTTTTTTGGCACAAGAATAACGATAAAGGTTACATATACCGTAATTAATTCTAACCGCGTGAAAAATCAGATAATGCAGATAACAAGAGATCTTATTTTGAGCCAGCAAAGTTGTATTGCAAATCGGTCTTTTATTACAGCATTACGATACAAGCACCATACTTTGTGATTAATAACTCTAATCATGTAATAATTTTTAGATATCAAAGGTTTATTTTATTTTAATTAAATATCACATAAAGTATAAAACAATTATTCTGGCTATATAAATACATTTAAGGCCGGCAAAGCTGTATTGCAAATTGGCCCTTCTTATTTGAAAAGGGTAACAATTACATTAAATTAATACGGCACTTATTCAAAAATGTTTAAAAATGTTGCAACTTAATTCTCCAATAATCATCATTGTTATAATCAAGTTACTTACGACTTAAGCCTACTTTGATTATAAATAAAACGGCACTTCGCACAGACAGAGCTCATGATATATGAGTTATCCCATCATGCCTATTTTACCCCTTGATAAAGGATTTTCGTTGCATGTACTTTCCTAATCAATGATAATCAAAGTTACTTACGACTTAAGTCTACTTTGATTATAAATAAAACGGCACTTCGCACAGACAGAGCTCATGATATATGAGTTATCCCATCATGCCTATTTTAACTATGATTAAAGAATTTACATTATTATTGTAAATATTTTACTCATAAGTCATAATGATATCTATTTAGACTTCGACGAATAATGCGACAGAGGAGGCGGAATTATCATAACCAAAATTCGAAGCGAGAGGTCTATGTATAGTAAATAGATCATCAACTTTGGTACCAGAGTTATTTACAAACTTTAGGTGGCCACCTAGCCCACCTTTCCTATAACACACTATGCATGACGGCAAATGGTATAGGAGGCAGACTCTTCTTTCAGAAAGAAAGTTTTTTTTTGAAAAAAAAAAAAATAGTACAATTAAATAGCGTTTAATTAAATGTGATTAATTAACTTTTTAGGAATAGGCCTTATCAATGCGATCTCATCAGTTTCGATTATCACTGTTCAACCTTATGAATACTTCAGTTATTGTTTGTGAAATCGAACCAACTGGGAATTCAATGTACAAAACAAGTAGAATATTTAGAATAGTATCTTATATTTATTAGTATAATAAATAATTTCAAAAATCCTATGATGTAAAATTACGAAATATTACAATTTAAATATCGGCAAAGGCTATTTTAAATAGAGTAAAATCTTTATTTGACCTGTGTCAAAAGTGGTAAAGTTTACACTAAATATAATATCTCCGGTTTAAATATCGGCATTTAATTAAAAAAAAGGTAAAAATCGGCCGCTAAAATCGGCATTTCTGGATGAAAAATTGGAAGTTAACAAAAATCGGCAAAAAATTAGTAAAATAATCGGCAAAGCCTTATTGAAGTCGGCAAGGGAATTTTAAATAAGATAAAATCCTTTATTCGAACTATACGAAAAGGGTAAAGTATATAATAAATATAATATCTCCGGTTTAAATATCGGCATTTATTTAAAAAAAGGTAAAAATCAGCCGCTAAAATCGGCATTTATGACTGAAAAATCAGAATTTAACAAAAATCGGCAAAAATAGATATGGCTATACTAAAATAAGCAAAATTTGGCATATTCTATATTGAAGTCGGCAAGGCTATTTTAAATAGAGCAAAATCTGATTTTTTTTCATTCGACCTGTGACCATCATGGCAGGTTCTTTTGACAAATTCTCAGCCATACGTAATCTAAATAAAAATTCAATATATTTTTTCATTAAATCTGATGTCATCCATCCATTCTCTTGAAACCAACAGATAACACCTTTTGGAATAACTTCTTCACGAGGAAGTTGTTTTCCTTTAAAAATACAAATGGGTGGATATTTAGAACCATCTAAATAATAAAACATTGTTAAATTTAAACAAATACAAATAAAAGCTACGAAATTTAAAAATTCTTACCAGCTGAACAAGTTAAAACTACTGTAAACCGATTTTTATCATTACCAGTAATACGAATATGCACTGTTTTGTCTCCTTTATTATTAATAGTCATGTTTCCTGCTATATCAAACCATATGGGAGTTTCGTCCATATTATAAATGCTATTCAGATCAAAGTTATATTGTGATCTTAGTCATATAATAAAGCGCTTAAAATTTTCCAATTTTTCATCAGTGTCTTCAGGTAATTTTTGCGAAATTTTAGTTCTTCTTCTTAATGATAAATCAAATCTTTTCATAAAAGATTGAATCCAAGAAAGGGTTCCTTGAAATTCATCATCTCCTGCTGGATATAATCTTTGAATTGTAGGCTCATTAAGGATTTTATGCATTTGTAATTTTACCATTGTATAATTAACCGCTAAGCCTTTTTTTCTTTGTTCAATTATCCATTTATATAATTTGTCTTCTGCCTTTGGATAAAAAGCCTTTCTACCAGATCCAATATGCTTCTTTTTTTTGTTCTTTTTTTCCCAATCATCACTTTTTTTAATCCATCTTCCGATCATTGGAGCATTTAAATCAAAATGTCTTGCTGCAGCATTTCTTCCATTTATTTGAGCATATTTCACTACTATCAATTTTTCTTCAATTGAATATGAAGTTCTTTCTCTTACACCAACTTTTTTGTTTGTCATTTCTTTAAGAAAAAGTATATTCTTTCGCGTAAAAAAAAGATTAAGGGGTAAAAAAAAATCGCAAAAATAAGTACCCCCTATCAATTTTTGTGATCACGTGATTGCAAAAAAAGGGTGCTTATTTTCACGATTTTACGGTAATAGTGGTTTTATTAACATTTTTATTTATAGCAATGTACATATTATAATGTTATATAAAATTTAATCTAATATCTATCTATCTATATATTATTATCACTTATTATTATTCATATTAATCTATCTGCCATTTATCCATAACCATCATCTACACAATTATGCATCCTAAAAAAATCCTAAATTCGCATCATATGAGAGTCAAAGGGCAACCTAAAAAAAATAAAAAATGAATTTATAAATTAACAATTCGTGAAAATAAAAAATTAAAATCAATAAAAAACACACCATAAATCTGTATATCCAAAAATCTTAAAGAACAAACTGCTAAAAAAAGAAAAAATAGAGAAACGTTAAAAATGTTTCTAATTAACTAAAAGTAAAAATAATCAGTTTTACAATAAGTGAAACTTATCATTTTCATTTTCATGTTCGCTTGAAACTTATAATATATTTTTAATTAGAAATGTTTAAAAAAATATATTAAATTTTGCAACACAACTTTTACGAAACTCACTATTTAAATTTCAAAAATCCAGTTATTAAGAAAAGTTCAAGTGAACTTTTCTTGGATCACATAAATTGTATGTAATATTATTTTAAGAAAAGTTCAAACAAATTTTTCTTGGATCACATGAATTGTATGTTATATTATTTTAAGAAAAGTTTGAGCAAACTTTTCTTAGATCATATGAATTGTATTAAAGTGAACTAAAAAACCCGCCTAAAAAAAGACAACAAACGAACTATTAGAAATAGTTTGTTAAAAAAACAAGTATTTTTAAAAAAAGTCAAGTTTATACTTATTACGTGTCAAGAACCTTCTTAAATAAAACAATCCGTCATTGTTCTGAAGTCTGGAAACAAATAGAAATACCTAAAAAGAAGAGAAAACAAATGTTAGAAATTGTTCGTTAAGTAAATAAATTTAAAAGAAAAAAAAATATTACAACAACTTACCTAAAGGTCACGCAAAGGACCAAAGTTGTCTGCCTATAAAAAAAAGAAGTGAAAGTAAACATTAGAAATCATTCATTAAGTAAAAAAATATATATATATACAATATTAACTTTGACTACTGAAGTCCATTATCAAAGAGCTGAAAGGCCGCATAAAAAAAAAAGGGAGGGAAAAGGAGACGAAAGAAGGAGGAAGCTAGGAAGGGAACAAAAGAAAGTAGCAGAAGGGGCAAGAGGAGAAAAAAGACGAAAGGATAGGAAAAAACAAAGGTTAAAAGGTTAAAAAAAAAATTGTAATTTAATTTGATAATCATTGATTATTATGATCAATCTATTTTTACAGTTTTCTAAACTGTAATTTTTTTTTTTACTTTTTTTTTAGGTTGCCAGACTTCCAGACTTGAAATGTAAGTTGGAAGGGGTGAGAGAATTTTTTTTTAATATTAAAGAAACGTTACTAACATTTCTTTTATTTTTTTAGGTTGCCAGACTTCTTGAATGAACTGGACTTGAGAATGTAAATTAAAAAGGGCGGAGGATTTTTTTTTAATATTAGAAAAACATTACTGACGTTTCTTTCTTTATTTTTTTTAGGTTGCCAGACTTCTTGGATGAACCAGACTTAGGATTGTAAGTTAAAAAGAGTGGGAGATTTTTTTTTAATATTAGAGAAACGTTACTAATATTTCTTTCTTTATTTTTTTAAGTTACTGGACTTTTTGGACGAACTGGACTTAGGATTGTAAGTTAAAAAGGGCGGAGAATTTTTTTTTAATATTAAAAAAATGATACTAACATTTCTTTCTTTGTTTTTTTTAGGTTGCCAGCCTTCTTGGACGAACTGGACTTGAGAATGTAAGTTAGAAAGAGTGGGGGATTTTTTTTAATATTAAAGAAATATTACTAACGTTTCTTTCTTTATTTTAGGTTGCAGTTTCCCTTATTCCACTTGATCTTAACGTGATCATGATTAAGAAAAGTTCGAGCAAACTTTTCTTAAACTTGTATTATAAATGACTAACTTTTTTAATTTATTGTAATAAAATATAAAGTACGTAATAAAATAAAGATATTAACAATAATAATTATACTTTTAAACACTTTACAAAAAATTTATAACTTGATAATGCATTCAACAAATAAAACAATAATTTGATAATGCATTCAACAAATAAAACAATAAAATTTTTTAACTACATTAAACAAATTAAAAAGAAAAATCTATAAAAAAATAAACTAAAAAATTTCTTAATACGTTATACAATATGAAATCTAACGTATTAAAATTTGTATCACATATCGGGTACCTGATATGTGTAAGATAGAACTGTACCTGATATATATTAAATAATATATTCATTGGTGACCAATAGTTTAAATATTGGGATCTTAGTAATTAGGTATATTTTGAAGTATAATAAATCGGGTACCTAATATATAAAAATACCCAATATTTATCTGATTAGCCGCCGATATATAAGTTCCTGATATGTAGATTTTGACCAGTGTAAGGGCAAAGGCAAGAAAAAGAATAAAAACAAGAAGGTTTCCACCATAGATCCAGATTTTGCAGGTTCATAGGATGAGAAACCTGCATAAAATGTCTCTTCTTTACCTCAATCACTTCTCCCGCCTAAGGACTCTGCTCATATTAAGGCTCCTACCTTCTCAGCGTCTATATTAAACCTGTTTAGTAATGAATAGAAAAAATAAAAATGCTGAAGACAGATGCGATTCATATAATTACTGAATATCAGGCTCCCTCTGGGTGTACTTTCATTCGAGATATCCTCATATACGATGTACTGGCAAAGTGGGATAACTACACACTTCTTAAACACCTATCCATTTGGAGAAATATCATATCGATCAGTCTCAAGCATTAGCACAAGTACATGACTGTTCAATATAGATTAAGGATTTCTGAATTTTTTAGGAAATACGAATCACAATGAATGGCTTCACTTGCTAGTATTTCCGTTAGATAGTTCTCTGTGTCATTGTCGCTCAAAAAATGAAAAGAAAGAGAGTGATTCCAGGCCATTATCTTTGATCCTCCTACCTCTATGATGACAGCCTCTCTAGTAGAACCCCAACATAAAGCTTTCCTGAGTGAATTAAACATCAAAATGTTCAAGAAAATTAAATTCGCAGATGGCAAACAGAAAATTATCAGCTATTTTGAAACTTGGGAGCACTTACATAAGTGTATTAATAGTCTGACTCTTTGGTTTGGTGTTGATGTTTCATGATGCAAACACCTGTCATTATCCGTTCTTACTAAAAAGAAAAAGAAGCAGGATTGTGACTCAAATTTGGCTAAGCGATCCAAGAAGGTACTGATCTTTACAAAAGGCTCTTCCTCTAAGAATACACAAAGTACTCCAGCATGTGGATCTAACAGGACTCCACTAAGAAGTTCAAGGTTGAAGAACTCGCACTCTAACCAGCAGACAACTTTGTCTTCCACTTCTTCATGATTCAAGCTGAAGCGGAACAGTTGTAAAGACTCCAAGATCTCCAAAAGACAACTACATGCAGAAATTGCCAAAATGCAGAAGATATTAGGGTGTTTAGTTGTGGGTAAAATGCAAACTTAAAGAGATTTATATTTTTGTAGCTTAGAGTTTCACCCAGTTGTAGCAGAATTTTTTTTTTTTTATTTTCACATTTCCCTTTTATCTTTTAATATAGTTCACTAATAGTTTAGGCTAAAGATGTTAACTGTAACTGTAATTATAAGACACAGTGTTGTAAGTAATAGGTTGCAACTTAGCTTCTTCAGAGCGTAAAAGTTGTAATACCATAATTGTGCTGTAATGTTGTAATTATGCCGTAATTATGATTGGCTTATTTTAATGAGATCATTAATAAAATCGCAAATTTTTTTTTATTAACAAAATCATGGCTTTTTTTTATTAATAAATTATTTCATTAATAAAATCGCGGCTTTTTTATTAACAAAATTGCGGCTTTTTATTAACAAAATCACGGCTTTTTTATTAACAAAATCACGGCTTTTTTTTATTAATAAAATCACAGCTTATTTTTATTAATAACATCACGGCTTTTTTTATTAACAAAATCACGGCTTTTTTTTATTAATAAAATCACGGCTTTCTTTATTAATAAAATCACGGCTTTCTTTATTAATAAAATCGTGGCTTTCTTTATTAATAAAATCACGGCTTTCTTTATTAATAAAATCGTGGCTTCTTTATTAATAAAATCACGGCTTTCTTTATTAATAAAATCGCAGCTTTCTTTATTAATTTGTATTAAAAAAATGTTAACCATTTTATTATTACTAATACGAATTAAAAAAACATTAAACGTTTTTAACATTTTTTTTTATTAATAAGAATTAAAAAATGTTATCACATTAATACTATATATACCAAAACTATGCCCGGCACTATGTAAACTTTCGGCATTGGGCCAAATGACTTTTAGCAGACAACCTTAGGTGGCATTAAGATATTACAGCCTAATTACGACATTACGGCCCAATTATGGCATTACGACCTAATTACGGTATTACGAAAAGTATCATAACTGTAATACCGTATGTTGTAATATTCCGGCATCGTCTAATCAATTACGGCTAACATCTTTAGTTTAGGCAGATGATTAGACTGGTCTTTGGGCTGGGAATATAATTTTTGTATCAAACAGTGATATCTATGATATCTTTTTTTTCGTAATAAATGTATGTGGTTTCAATGCTTTTATAAAAAAAAAATATATAATAATATTTTCTTATTCTTGTTTTTTGTTTACTAAATTTAACTATATGTAAAATAAATTTTAATTGAATGAAATCACTTTTTATATTTAAGTAAAGCTGTTTAGCAATGTCAAAAGTACTTGGATCTTAATTTTCTTAAGGCTAGGTATAATATTTATGAAGAAATTTGTATTTTTCAAACAGTACTAATTCCAAAATTTTTTTTTTTCTCTTTTAACTTCAGGACATAATTACATCACTTTAGTCAAATAAAATCACATTTTTTTGCTTAAGTAAAGTTGTTCAACAGGATTAAATCTATTTACATATTAATTTTTATGACGATTGGCATAATATTCATGGATATTAGCTATTTTTATATTATTAATTTTTTTGCAAAAATCCATTTTGCAACTTCAGAGTAGATTTCACCACTTTGGTCAAATGAAATCAACTTTTTGTACTTAAGTAAGTTGTTCAGAACAGTTGAAAATAATTGTGCTTTATTTTTTATAACTCTAGATATAATATTTATTAAAAGGTTAGTATCCATATAACAGTATTAATTTTTAAATTTTTAATATTTTGGGTATTTAAATTAAGTTATTTATCACATTAAAATTTATTTGTATTTTAATTTTTATAATAAATTGTACTATAAATATAAATTTATAAGTTATTTATAAAAGTTTTTATATATGTTATAAAATGAGTTGCTTAGCAATATAAAATTTTTGATGTTATAATAAAATTTTGCTTAATAAAGTTTAAAATACTTTGCTTATTGATCATAGTAAAAAATTTGGATTTTAATGTGACCTATATATATATTGTTTGGAGTCCTACTTAGGTCAGCTATCAAAATTTTAGAAGAGGAAGAAGTTAATGGTTCCAACTTCCTCAACTTATTTCAGGAAGAGCTTGAATGTCATGAAATGAAATTAGGGCCAGCAAAAACACTCATAAAGTTTGCTAAGAAGTGCAAGGATAAAAAGTTGTGGTTGTTCTTCTCGTACAAGATCAAGAAAAACTTGAGTAAGGTATTGGGTAAATATAATATCATTAGTGGGGACATAACTCGCATTTTATAGTTCACACCATGTAAGTAATCTCCTGTAGAAGGTTTTTTATTAAAATATTTTGAACTCACATATCAGTATTACAGTTATCCATCCAATTAGCGAAAGTGCCTCCAAATTTAAGCTATGTATTGACAATATTCTTTGCAGAATAAAAAATATGGGCCCAGTTATAGATAATAACAAAACTATGCAGTCTGAATACATTTTAACAATTTTATATATGGCTATAAGTATTTTCAGTGACTTGGTGATCACATCTCAGACAAATATAATTGGTGAAAAAAACACAGGCTGTGTTGACTATGCAATCAAAAAAATTATCAGTGAAATATTGGAGGAAATAATTTGTATAACTGAGGGCAAATAAAATCAGGTGACTATGGGTATCTGTCAAAATTTACTACAATATTGAAGTGCGTGTGATTGTAAGTATACTATTTTGCTTGTTTACTATGAGCTGAAATATAGGTATTGATTACTTCGCAATTTTCTCTCCAGATGAATATAATTATAAACAAGAAAAAGCAAAAGATTGATGAGGCATTCGATCCTGACTACAATTACATCTATGGTATAGTTAGTACTAAAACTGACTGGTACTTCATTCTTCACAGCACTGAGGGTATCTATAGTACAAGCAGAATTAAATACCAGATTTCACTTACAGAAGACGCTCTCAAAGATGATATAGAATTGCGTAAGAATGTGAAGAGGGTTTTAAAAGTAATCGTAGGATTATTAAAGGATAGAGTAGTAGGTAGTGAGAAACCTGTAAGTAAGAAGTGCTATGTAGAAGAGATAATCAAGAAAAAATAATCATATGTATTAGATAGATGTTATGTATCGTAGGCTACATTCCAAACATTTGTATTTATTTTTTCGCATATAATAATAAAATATTTTTCCTTGGCAAAAAAAACAATTATCAGTGTTCATCAACTGGCATAACCTAATTTTTACTTAATTATTTCTGCTCCTTCATGTAAAAAAGCTTCAGTATGAAAACAAGTTCATAGCTCTGAATTTTTTTCTTAGCAAATTTTTTGAAAACACGAGAGTAAGGAAATAATAGAAAATATGATGCTTGGACTCACATTTAATGGTTTAGAATCTGCGTACTCTCCCTTTAACTATTAAAGTATACAGTCAAACTTCGATGTACTGATGCTTCCAGTTTTGGAAAAAAGTATCAGTACATCGAAATATCAGTACATATATGTAATTAGTAAATTATAATGCAGGCCAAAATCTAACTCTGGCTCGCACTATGCTTAATTTTGAGTCCAAAATTTTCAAAATTTCCTGAATATATTATGTATAACGTGAGTATGATTATAGAAAAAAAATCAAATTCCAGACATAATTAAGAAAGATGCCCAGTTACAATTTTTAACTCAGGCCAAACTTATAGTGCCGGCCAGAATTAACACTAGTGTAACCAAAATTATTAGTACATCTTAATATACATTACTATAAAGGGACCAGGAGGTAGTATCGGTATATGTTACATCGCGAAATTATATATAATATCGGTATAATGAGATTTTTTTATTAGTGATGAAATAGGACAACAAAAATTTATCGGTAAAAGTAATTATTGGTATATAGAGTATCGGTACATCAAAGTTTGACTGTATCAAATATTTCACTTATTTCATCATACTGTAAAAATATTATTAAATAAATTTCAGATTACGCTTTTAGATAATAAAGGATTTCACTGTGTTATAAGCAGTTTACTATTTTAATCTGATTATCTGAAATGATCACATGTTAAAATCAAATAGATATGAGCAAAAATTTTATTAATATATATTTCTAGCTTTTGCAATGATTTAATGTAAATAAAAATTATATAGCAAATCTATATATTTTTAGCTTTTGCAATTATCTATAAATGTAAATAAAAATGATACAGCAATTGAAAGAAATCACAGAAAAATATTTAAGACAACTTGATGAAAAGAAACCAGTGATTTAGGCTGGGTGATTACTAATTTTGTTTTTAAAGGAGGGTTTAATTTTCAGCAAATCAGATTTAAAAATTACTACCACCATGATTAGAAAAAAAATATTATTGTTTCTTCTCTTGATTCTTCTCTTTATAATTATCATAAATTTTGTCAATCATTAGTTTCATCCAGTCAATAATTACAGCGCTAACAACAAGGTACAACATCTTATTTTCTGCGCTTGTAATTTTATTTTCTGCACTTGAGATACAGCTTTTAATTTTATTCTTCAGATCTGTTAGATTAAATTTGCAAACTTATTTAGATTTAAAAATGAAATACTTACATTAATGGAATTTTCCATTCTAGTACTAGCTTCATTTGTTTTCTTTTTGTATTCTGTTAAAAATTCTCTTAACATATAAGAGACCCTTTGGTTTAACAAGATATGATTTCTGCAAGTTGAATTAAGAAACGCTGAGGTTCTATCAGGAAGTGTTGAAGAATTGTGAATAGAGATTCTAGCAGGAGTGGTTCTGTGAAGTACTGAAGCTCTATGAACATTTGAAAATAGATATTGATACATGATGCAAGTTTTGTTTAATCAAGTCAATGAAAATTTGAAAAGTTTGAGAGAAATCTAAGGTTTATTTATGTGCTTTACCTAGACTCTTGCATAAGCTTTTGTGGTTTGTAGTGACGTAATATAGCAAATAATATAGATACTTCATAAGCACAGTAAAAAAAGTAATTTATCAGTATATAAAAAAAATGATTAATACTGGTTTATTATTACTCATTAAATTTGATTCTCATCAGGGTATTTATTAATTAATTTTTAGGTCATACAAGTGGTTGTATAATTATCCGTATTTAATGATTAATAGAGTACGAGATTTATTTTTTCTGAAAACTGATCACAGTTTAAGAAGTGTTGACAAAAAAATTATTGAAGTTCAGACAAGACATGTTGCAATTAAGGTATGAATGAAATATATTTTTTTAGTTGTAACTGTGCATTTGCAAGGAAGCGATCCAGAACTTGCAGAAATTTCAAGGATCTTATTAGACAGAGAATATGGGTTTACTAAGGTCATTTATTTCTTGACTCTGTATACTTTGCATAACTGATGACTATTTTATTTTATTCTGTTTAGATTATCAATGATTGAACAAATAAAAATTAATGTTGGGATATTGTGTTAGTATATAGATAGCTTAAATGAATGAAGTACTGGCAGGCATTAGCATAAAAACTTTATTTCACTTTATAAAACAAGTCTATATATTACTGAATCTTATAATTTATTTTTTACATCAATAAATCAGTAATTCTGATCATAATATTTTGTCACAGTTTTTTTATCTATACTAACAAACTTTTGAATTATTCTATTTTATATAAAAAATTATTGTCAAATATGCAATCCATTGATTCATTGAGAGAATTAAATTTCAAGCTCTTAGCTAGCTTAGGAAAAAGAATGCTGAGATTCCTGAACTTAAGGAGAAATTACTAAAGTTTACTGAGATTGAGGCTGAGAATGTCAAGTTGAGACAGATTATTAAGAAGAATGCAAAGCACGATGCTGAAAATGCTGAGCTTAAGATTGAAATAGCAAGACTAAGACATGACACTGAGGAAATGAAACAACAAACACAAATCATTACTGAAGTGAAGTATGTGTGTTCCATTGAAAACACTTCACCTGTGGAAGTGATACTAAAGATATCAACTGCTAATATATCTAGCAACCAGTGTGATAAAGTCAATTCTTCACCTTCAAATGTGAGTAAGCAAAAGTCATTGAAGGATAAAGAAATGGATGCTTTCTTGAAATCAGAATTTAAGAGAAAAGTTAATGATAAGATTAAGCAACGCAATAAGGAGAAGAAACTTTTACGTGAATCAGTTAATCAAAATGTTACTTCTAGTTTGTCATGTAATATAGAAATAATTACTAGCGATTAATAGCAGAAAAATATTCCCAAAATATCTTAGGAAAATCCCAGATATAATAATTCTACTGATAATTTTGATAATATTAAGCCTACAAAAAGTCATTCAGAAGATGTGAAAACTGTGACAAAATGTTACAATAGGACCCCAAACAATATATAAATATGTTAGATTTGAGTTTGCTTAATGATCATATAAAAAAAAACCCTATTTAAGACTTTTATTTGCTTATTTTAATATAAAATTTTTAGTTGGTTAAATATTTAAATATGTAGCTAAACTTATTTTTATTTCAGCTCAGTAATTATATTTGCGTAGTAGAACCCCTTATTTGTATAACAAAGATTTTCATATATATATATAGAGAAAATTTTAATTTTACATGTATATTAAAAAAAATTTTTTACAAAAAATTTTTTTAAACTAATACTTCTTTTTTATTATTTTACACATTTTAATTTTATAAACACAATATTGTATTTAATATTTATAAAAAAAATCATGTTTTTATAATAATATTCTCATATTCTTATTTTTTGTTTGCTAATTTTACTCATATATAAAATGAATTTTAGACAAATGAAATTATCTTTTATGTTTAAATAAATTGTTCAGCAGTGTAAAAAGTATTTGTATTTCAATTTTTATGATTCTAAGTATAATATTTGTGAAGATAATTATATTTTTTAAACAGTACTAATTCCAAAAATATTTTTTTTTCTTTTTTAACTTCAGGATGTAATAACATCACTTTGGTCAAATGAAATTACTTTTTTATGTTTAAAAAGTTGTTCAATGATTTGAATCTACCTGCATATAAATTTTTATAATAATTGGACTAATATTTGTGAAGTATTGGCTATTTTTGTATTATCAATTTTTTTGCAAATGAAATTACTTTTTTTGCTTAAGTAAAATTGTTTAGCGAGGTCGAATCTACCTACAGTAAAAATTTTAGGATGGTTGGATTAATATTCGTGGAATACGATCAACTTTTGTACTTTCAATTATTTTTCGTTTAAGTGATTTTAATTTTAAAGTGTAATTTTTTTTATTTTAAATCAACTTGTTAACTTTAAGAAGTTGTTTAGAAGGGTTAGCAATAATTTATATTTTAATTTTTATAAATCTAAATATAATAATATTTATAAAAAATTCCAAATTTTAAAACTATTTTTAAAATAGCAATAGTATATTAATATTATATTAATATTAATTAAAATTAAAAATTCCGAAGTTGGTATATCATTTTATATTATTAATTTATTAATATTTAGTGAATAAATTTTACAATTTTTTTTTGTAATGATATAAAAAATTAATTTACTATTACTATATATATATTTATTATAATTAAATTATCTTTTTATACTTAAATAAAGTTATATATATCAAAAAAAAAATTGCTTAGCAGAATAAAAAATTCAAAGGTTATAATAAGAGTTTGCTTAGCAAAACTTAAAATAATTTGCTTATTGATCATAGTAAATTTTGAAATTTTCATCTGACCTATATATGTATTGTTTAGGATCCTAATATAGTTATTAACTTATCTAATTTATGATAGATCATTTTATAAGTTATATAAATAGTTATAGTAACAGTTTTTTTTATTTTTTTAACTGTTTTTTATTTCTATTTCTTTCTTTTTTATCATTTTTTTTTTTAAAAAAATATTGTTCTAACTTTTTTTTTTTCTTTTATAGTTTCTTATGTAAAAAGATATTTTTAAAAATAAATATTCAAAAATCAAAATTTGTTTTTTACATTTTTTATCTTTATTCTATTATAGTAAAAGATTTTTTTAAATGATTTTTAACAAAAATAGTTTAGCAATAATATGTAATATTAGGGTGATATATAGATTAATTAATCAAAACTATATCAGCAATCTTGTTCATTTTAATATGATCAGAATTTTTATATTACACAGTTAAATAGTAATATTAGACTAATTATGCTACTATAATTAATATATAATTTTATAATTGATTCTACTTTTGCATTTTCTTTCCTTTTTTGCTTATTTTGATCAAAAACAATTTTCCTGATCTATAAAAGTATTTCTACACTATTATTTTTATATTTAACTATTACAATAATACTAAAAATCAATAAAATAATTTCTAGTTTTATACTAAACAATGGGATTTTTATTTATTATAATGTAGCTTTATTTGTCAAGGTCTTAGGTGCTTGAATGTATATTTTCATGATATTGTAGATGAAACAAACCTGCCCATATATTAGAAATAGGGAGCTTTTTATATAATCCAAACTTTTAAAAATTAATATAAGAGAAGTAATATATTTTATTTGTTTGTTTTTTATTTATTTAATTTAAAAAAAATATTTAATATTTTATTTATTTTTTTTTTTTTTGTAATAAAAGACCAAATATTACAAATTTAACTAATAAATATTTGAAAGTTTTTAATGAAACTAATAAAAAAAAAAAAAAAATTTAAAAGCAAATTAGAATTAGAATTGGGTAGATTAGGGTTGGAGTTAGAATTGGAGTTAGAATTAGTATTAGAATAAGGATTAGAGCTAGGATTAGAATTAATTAAGATTAGGATTAATTATTAGAGGTTAGGATTAGGGTTAGATAGATATAAATTCGCCTTTATGGTTTATTTTTTTTAAGTTTTGAATTTATCAATGTTTAATATTGTAAAAATTACAATTTATAAATATTTAAATAAAACATTTTACTTATATTATTACTTGTTTACATGAAATTTATAAATTTTAAAATGGAGAAATTCAACTATTTTTAATAATTATAAAAGGTATAGATATATAAAATAAATCAAATACAAATGAAAAAGGAATACTTGAATTATGTATGTACTTTACATATAGATGCTACTCTATTTTGCAATTCACTTCTTTCAGTTATAGAACAATTATAAATTTACAAAGTCATTACTAATTAATATACATATATATGAATGATACAATGCGCAATTTACAAAAACTAATTTTATAGGTTTATTGATTTTTCATGATTATTTGAACTTCGAACGATAAAATTTGTCAATTAGCAATCAGGTTAATACTTATAAATAACCGACTGAAAGACTTACAATTCTTAAGCTTTAGTTTTTGTAGACCGTTCCTGAATATGAATCCAATTCAAAATTACCTAAACACCTAAATAGTCAATTCCTATATATCTAGCTAACCGTTCGCGTCTGTCTTTAACTAACCCGTTTGTTGGCAAACCATAAAATTCTAAAAAGGTATCCACATCTGGTCCTATATAGTGATTAATTAAAATTAGAATTAAAAAATTAAAAACAAAAAGAGAAATTATATTAGTGTACAGACCAGTCAATCTGCGGAGTTGAGAAAGACTGCTAGGAAATCGTTGTGGATATTTATCAAATTTATTTGGAACAACGTGAATAGCTTCACTCCCCAACACAAGATGAGAATTTAACCTTCTACATCTTTCCCTACCATAATTGAGAAAAAATAGCGTAATTTAATTCAAATAGTAATATTTGACCGGGTATAATTAACATGAAATGACATACAGTTCTTTTTGCTGAAAAGCCTCCTGAGGCTGGATTTGTATGTTTGTAATGTTAGTTTGAATATTTTGAAGCATAGATTGCATAGATTGCATAGCTTGCATATTAGCAAAGTAGGCATTTTCAATAACTTCTGTACAATAAGGGAAGGGACAATGAGAACCATTATTAAGGGTTTTAATGCATTTATCATGATGAATATGACCGCATGGTAATAATATAAGTGCCAGATTTTTGTTAAAAACTTGTTGTAAAATAGGAGCGTTGCAAACATAACATGGATCAGGTTCTTGATTATTTACATTGTTAAGGATTTCTTGAGGTATTTGTTTGATACTATATAGCATGAATTTTGCAATAGACTCCATGTGTTTGATTAAAAACGAGAAATAAAAATATAGAATGTCCACTAGTGAACTAGGAACACTTATTTATCCGCCAAGAAACATGATTGAAATCAGGAAAAACACATCAATTCTGTTATTGGAAAAATTTATTCCGCGATATCAGTTATTTGATATACACTTGATAGCCATCTCAGTTTCCATTTTTAGGGGATGTCTAAAAGCGGGGACAAATCACGTGATTATAGTAAAATATTTGTCACCCGTGTCACACCTCATTTTTATTAAGTATTCTGGCGATTACTTACCCTCGCTTTAGACAACCCCCATTTTTAGTAACACGTCATAAAAATGTGCGAAGTCGCGAAATAATAATACGAGTTTTGTATGACATTCATATCTATATCTGTGCAAAGACCTTTGTTTGTAAGACATTTCTGCAGTATATCATCAACCTTTTTCTATTGGTTATATTTTGTAAATGACTTTAAATTTTATTCATATTTATTCTTTCTTTAATTCGAACCTTAATGTTTTTTCATTAAAACGCTTATATATTTCTATCTTTCCTTATCATTTTTCAAGTCGAGTTAATCGTTATAAATCACCTTTTCATCAACTTGATCATCTTGGTCAAATTAATAAATACCAAATATTTTTACTACCAAGAAAGATGTCGGTCGAATTCATCAAACCATCTGAATTAGTTCAGATTGTAAAAGATACTACTCAAGTTCCTGGAAAAGATTATTTGGTGGTTGATGTTAGAGATGATGATTACATTGTCAGTTGATTAAAATTATATTTTATAAATTCTGTCATCAAGATTCTGAACAACCGTTCAATTTATTTCCTTTGTAATCCTCTTTCAAAATAGGGAGGTAATATACCAAACAGCGTTAACAGTCCTTCTAAAAATTTTCACGATGATGTCAATGATCTTATTTCCAAATACAATCAAGGTAAATTCTTTATCTTAATTTAATCAAATGAATCTTTATCTTCTTACATTCTACTTGTTTAGTACCTAGAGTAATTTTCACCTGTGCTTTATCTCAAGTACGTGGGCCAAAATGTGCAAGAATTTTCAAAGAAGTAACAGAAAACACGGAAACTAAAACTGAACAAAAAATTCAAGTATTGCAAGGTGGAGTTACTGAATGGCAGAGACAAAATAAGGATGATCCTAAACTAATTGAAAATTATAATCCTGATTATTGGGAAGAAGACTATTAACAGAATATTACGTGAATTGTGCTATTCATAGATAATTCGACTTTTTCTTTTTATCTAGATAAATATTTATTCTATAATATTAATAAAGTTTTGAATTTGAATTATTTAACACGATATTTATTCAAGATCAAATTGTGATTGAAAGATTATAAGAAAGAATCTTTGTTTAATATATACGAAAATAAGAAAATAAGAAAAAAAAAAAAAAATGAAATCATACTACAAATAGAACATAGTAACTCTGATATTACTTCCTTCAAAAGCATCGTTAATAGCATTTTTAACAAAACTCAAAGATAATCCATCCAATCCAGTTCCAATTCGAGGAACACTTAAGCCTCTAACACCAAGTTTTTCACATAACTTTCTCAATTCCACCAAACTTGTTTCAAAATCTTTAGGATTAGGTTTATCATAAACATAATATTTAGTAATCAAATAAAAAATATAACGATTATCACGTCGAAGATATGCGACTTGACCGACTTTGCATTGTTGAGCTTTTAATTCATTTAATCCACCATATTTTTTCTTAAAAATGTCTGCGATACCTTTACCCATTCTAAGATCTTGAGATACGCAATGAGCTAATGCATCAGTTGGTGATGCATCAGTGAATAAGTCTCCTTGTCGTTCTGTAAAAGTAAATTTTTCAATTGTTGACGATGATAATGGAGTAGCAGGAGTTGGCGGTGGAGCTGGGGTTTCTTGCGGCGGAGGAGTTGAGGGATAAGAATAAGCTGTATCAGACATCTAAATAATACAATTCAATAATTCAAATTAAAAAAGCTTAACACCAAAAAATGTGACAAGACGTGGGAATATCATACCTTAAAAAAGAAGTTATTTAACCTGAATATTTTATTTTAATATCCAAATAACTGAAAGATATTTTTAAAATATATTATTTTACCTTTACAAATGTAAAAAAAAAAAAGAGAAAATTAGAATTTTTGGGAATTTTTGAGATTGAGATTGATCAAGTTAGAATATGAATCAACATCGACTTTTAAAAATTTAATTACCTTTATATGACAAATGCAAGAATATCACGTGATTTTTTACGCGTCCCGAAGGTGTTTGTTTTATTTGTTCAAATCTGAGTCGTTTCTCAGAAAAATTCTGTAGATTCGATCAAAAGCTACATTCCTTTCATCCGATCAAACCTGAAGAATCAAAAATTATCGACTACTATTTTTGGAATCGATCCTATATCCTGAAATTTACAAGAAAATTCCTCAAAATTCAAGATTCTTCCACAGCCCAATTTCATATCATTATTCGGAATCATATGATAAAGTTGTTAAATGAATAATTTATTTGTCTGTAATTATCAGATTATCTCCTATTAAAATTTACAATACATTTTTTTTTTTTTTGAAATGGTTTGATCTATTATGTTTAAAGATGAAATGTGTAAGGAATTTTTGGTGTGGAAATTTATTACATGATAATGTATCTTTCAACTTACAAAATACACTAAAGAAAAAAATTTACAAAAAAAAAAAAAAACTGCAGTAATTACGTAATTTTCATTTACATTATACCCCTCAAAATAAATGGAGGGCAGAAAATACTTTATTATTATTATTATTATTATTTTAATACTCGCCAGCTCAAACATCCATCCACAATCGGCGCAGCATTAAATTTACTGCATCATCTTAATTTCGTCTATTTGTAATTATATCTACAGTATGTGCGCTTTTTGATGACGCTAACATCCGCCAGCGATGTAAATTGTTATTGTTCATGAAACGTATTCACTCAAACGCTTGCATTTCCATTCCCAGATGACCCAATCGAAATAGTCTTAATGCTATCAACCAATTCAAGATCCTCATCTTCAAAAAACCATTCTCCTAAAATAACACCTCCTAAAATAACTACAATCAAAACCTCTGGAAGTGACTCGAATAAATAAAAAACCCAACTATACTTATAAATCTTATCGGTAGGTGGAGAGAAAATCATAAAAGTTCCATAAACCAGCTCAATCAATAATAAAGCTCCAACAATATACAATACCAATACCTTTAATTGTTTGTGTATAGGTTTATTACTATACTTTACTGCAAAATATGTGACAAAAAGCATATAAAGTGATACGCTACATAAGAAACATATCATAGAAAATTTTATTATGGTATCACCTTTTGCTATTGAACTGTCCATTACATAGTCAGACTCATTTGTACTGAATTCTTTTATTGATCCTGCTACAAATAATGTTGAAAATGCTGGAAGAAGGCATTCTACTGTTTTTAAGGTACATTGTTCATAATTCGTTAATTTTGAACGTCTTTGTGAAGTTGAATTGCTGACTGTAACTTGAATTGTATTTGTGAGAGTAAGAATCCAATCCTCTAAGAGAATATATATTGCTAAAATTATTATGAAAAATGCGCCTGCAGTGAAAATTCCTGAAGATATCGCAAGCCCAATTGAATCCTTGTTTCTTGACCATGCAATCCGTATAACAAATAATAGTGTTCTTAAAAAACTAAATATGAACAATAATTTGTAGATACGACGTCGGGTTTGTATTATACGAAAAAGTTGAAGGCATGATGCAAAAAAGAAAAGGATACTGAAAATGATTGAGGGAACTAAAGTTGGTTTTGAAGTTATCAAAACAAATGGTGACGGAGGCATAGCTTTACTAATATTAATTAAGTGAGAAAATTTTGTAATTTACGACCGAAAAAAAAAGAATTTTTTTATTATTTAAATTGTTATATGAAGTGGAAATTATTATCCATTAAAGGTATAAATATACTAAAATAAACCATTCATTTAAATCGTGTTTTACTGAAAATCGTTCAATAAAAAACCATATATTTTAAAGGATAAAAAAATTATTTGAAGAAAGATAATATTTATATTATTTTTCACAGTTTTTTTTTTTCTTTTTTTTCAAATTTTTTAATCTGAATTTCAGGCGTTAAAAAAAAAAAAAGTTTTTTTTTTCTATTTGCGACTATGGATTTTTTATAAGTACTTGTTCTTGGCATCACATGATTTAATAATGCCAAGCAAAAAAGTGACCTATTAAAACGCCAAGATTCAAAAAAAAGCAGGTTTGTCAATTAAGGAAACTAGTGTAAAGAATAAAAGGATTCTAATATAAATAATTGCCAAGCTATTTCACGTGATTAACGCGACATAAAAGGACAAAGTTTTTTGATGTGATATTAATTGTGCAGATTCGAATTCTTGGCAACAATTTTTGTGTTCTGTGGCGCAGTAGAATTAATTCTCGTGGCGTAGTAAAAGAAAGAGAAAAATAAAATGCTTGGCAAATTGTGATTATTCAAATATATTCTTTTATCACTCGTTATACGTTTACAAACACATTAATCCAATTATGCAATATAAATGACTAATTTCATTAAAGTGCCAAGAACTTCTATAATAATCGTATAAAAAAGTACGCGATTTATTTTCATCCCGAAAAGTCTAATGAAGTTTAATGACGAAATTAAGTATCACAAATTAAATTTTCACGACCAATTATTGTACATGTGATCATTCACAATAGAATAATTGATCCATGGAATTGTTTAAAAAGAACTTGTTAAAAGTATTAAAAACTAATTATTAAAATAAAATCGATTAGATCTACGTAGAACACGAATTGTGTAATTATCAATTTTAAAATCTAAAATGAGATATGATCCTCCTAGTGCGCGTCCTATCTAATATAATCCTGGAATATACTTGATATACTTAATATAGATTAGTTTTTTTTTTTTGAATAAGAAAATACTAATGTAGCACTAAGCATTTCACTGGACAAATAACATCCTTTTAATTAAATTTTAGTTTTGTCACGTAATTAGCCATTTTCAAATGCACATATAAAAATATATCGAGTGAATTTTATATTATCAAAAAAAAAAAAAAAATGAGAAATATTACATTAGAATTACCTATATTTTATCAAATTTATTTATATTATATCTTGTTTCAGATAAAAAAATAAAATTTAATAAATGATATCTAACTCATCTATATAATTAGTTTTCATCAAAAAGCTTATATAGCTGTTAATGCTTTTTTTGAATTTTATTAGATTTTTGAATAATGTCTAAATCTTTGGCATAGATATTAATAATTTTGGATTTACTTTCAATTTTTGCTAATTTTTTATGAAATCAGTATTGACATGAAATGCTTGCTATAATTTCTTTTTTATCATTGTTTTCAATCCTAAATTTATACTATAATGGTAAGTATTCCACTTATTATCAGTCTTGACATAATATTCTGCTTTTTTCTTTATAATAAACCTTTTCTTTCTTTTATCTAATATGAAAGTCTCTATCTTCTCTTTACTAAATTTCACCAGGTTAGGAGATCTTTAATATATTTACAGGCCTTCCAATTCTATAATGAAATACCAAGCTCTTTATTATATTTATTCGGTTGCTTTTTTAGACTAAACTTAGCAGATAAGTTGTATTTTTTCAAAAGCTGCTCTAGGATTGATATGAAGTTATTTGTTTTGATTTTTGGATCTTTGGATTACTTTTGTAATAGTTATAGTTCACTAAAATAAACTGTGAAGTATCTTACAATCAGAATTCCAAATAATATATAAATAAATAACAAAAAAATTTGCTTATTTATCATATAAAATTTTTTTAAATTATATAAAATTTTGTGTATTAGAAAGCAAAATATATAAAAAAAATCATAATTATAGATATGCAATAGAAAGTTAAAATTTTTATAAATTTTGTATAGTAAAGGATAATCTTTATATTACATATATATATATAAAAGAATTTTAATTAAAAAAATCTCTTTTTTTTTCCATGATCATAAATTTTTATAAGAGTTGTCATATCTTTATAAGTGTTTTTTTCTTTAGTCACATACAATACTTAACCTTTCTGTTATTTAAGCAAAGCTTAATAATATAGTCTTGTATTCTTTCCTTTATTTTTGTAAAAATAACAAATTTTTATGAGTTTTTTTAGTATATATATATAATACTTGACTTTAATGATTTTACATCAGCAACTTTAAATATTATAATATATCAGCAGTTTTAAATACTACAACACATCATATGTCTTGTAATCCTTCAGAAAAGAATACCTTTTTTGTATTTTCTATAGATTTTTTTATTTATTCTTCTCCTTATATTCTTTTTCAACTTTTTTTATTTTTTTCTGAAAGAATAAGGTCATAATAGTTTAAAAAATATAAATCACATACAAT
Source organism: Rhizophagus clarus (assembly GCA_015698045.1). Lineage (NCBI taxonomy): Eukaryota > Fungi > Glomeromycota > Glomeromycetes > Glomerales > Glomeraceae > Rhizophagus > Rhizophagus clarus. The sequence continues at coordinate 70,048 of BLAL01000274.1, forward strand.
TTCAGTTATTATCAATTATTTTTATTATTACTAATTTTATCTGATATATATAAACAAGATATTAATGATATTTTATTAAGAAAAAATATATATATATATATAACATTCAGACTTTTTATTGGTCCTTATAGTTTTATATAATTAAGATGATAGTTTTTATTTTAGATTATATGTATAGTAACATTATTTGGTTACAGATTTTTTTTTTTCTATGATTTTTTAAAAAGAGAATAAATTTTATTCTTTTTTAATATAGATTATTTTATATTTAGCCTATTAATATATAATTAGTTATATATAACAGTATACATATAATTTTGTTTTGATTTTTATTTTTTTTCAAATTCTACTCTTTACAATTTATGGTTTATCCTAAGTGTACTGAGTTAAGCATATTTATATGCTTTAGTATTATTTCAGTTTGTATTTTTTACTTTAATTTGAAAAGGTTTTCCTTAAAGTTTAATCTTTTTGTTATTTTTTTATTATTAATTTAATCTCTATAATATAGCTTTTTAAAGAGTTATATCATTTATAATTACATAATTCATATTCATCATAATATTTACTATATAGAACTTATATTTGTAATTTTGCTACATTATAACTTATCCTGATTCTTTGTAAATAAAGATTTATACTTTATAAACAAAAAAAAAAATAAAATAAAAAATAAAAGAATTTAATTAATTAAATTTTTTCTTCTATTTTTTTATTTATAAATTTTAATTAATAATTTTATTATTATTTACATAAAATATTTTCTTCAAAAATAATTTAATTAATTTTTTAACTAATATAAAAGTTTTCTTATATTTATTTAATACTACTTTCAATATTTTTCTTTAATTAAAACTCAGTTTTTTTTTACAAAATATTTATTTTGTAATTTTATAAAACTTATATTTATTAAACAGTTTATTTATTAACACATATAAACTTATACATAAAAAACTTTTGTTTTTTATTTACTAAAAAATTTTGATACATTTGTTTTGATGCCCACTGTATATAGGAAGAATATTTTTATTATTTGTTTTTATAATTCTTAAATTTTTTTTTCTTTTTTTTTTGTGAAAAGAAATCCTATACTTACTAAAACAAATAATACACATGATTTATAGATTATTACTAAGTATTTATTATATATCTTTTTTTTTAGTATGCATTAATTATTTTTAATATTAATCATCAATACATCAATAACTATTGTAACTATACTTGTAAAAAGAATAATAATATAAGACATAAACCAAATGATTTTAATATCTATTAGGATTAAGTATCAGAAAGTAATAGTTGTTTGTTTTTGAAAAATAATAATATTTTTAAGGATATTATTTTATTAATCTAGAAATACAAAAACATAGTTGAAGAAATATGCTTTATCATAATAAACTAATAATTAGATGACGTTATGACAGGCTTAGTAACAATTTTTAGCTGTTATAAAGTTTTTGCCTAGTAAGAAAATTGCATACTGAAAATATACTATTATATTTATAAATAGTACTAAAATTATGCTTAATAACATCATATTTAATATGTAAATAATTCATAAAATATTCTTAAATTTTGTCTGTTTAAATACATTTTAAGTGTAAATTATATATTTATTTTATTATTAATTTCTTCTTAATTTCAATATAATAAACAGATAAATTATTTCATGTTATTAAATACACTCAATACTATTTAAAAACATTTAAAAAATGTTTTTAATATATAAAATGTAATTTTAGTTAGAAATAAAATACATTTTAGTTGTATTAAGGTTATTTTAATTAGGATAAAATAAACATTTTATATATATTTTAATAGTATTTTTAATATATAAAAATGATATTAAAGATAATTTATTGAACAATTTAATAATAATTTAACAATAATTCATCTACATTTTAATAAGTATTTAATGATATTTTTAATATATAAATATAACATTAAAGATATGGTTAATTATATTTTAATAATAGTTCATATATATATTTAATTCTATATTAAAAGAAAATAAATAAATTCTGAAATATAAAAAAAAAAAAAATACAATTATACAATTATCAAAAAAACTTATTTTCCATGCTTACTGTATAATAACAAGAGGTAAAATTTATCAAAAAAATATCATACAAAAAATATATTTATATGAGGTAAAAAAATATAATTAGTAATGTTATGAAATAGAAATAACTTTATAAACGTAATCTACAATAAAGATTGATAAATACATGTTAGATAAACTTAATTTTTATTTTTTAAAATGCTTGTTAATAGATGTGAAGATCATATTTTAGCTCTTTTTATGTTATTTTCTGACTAGCTTATTATATATTTGCTTCTTGAAAAAAATTATCTATTTCAGCTCATTAAGATATCTGTAAACAAAAAGCATTACGTCACATAATACAGTCAGACCTCTTTACAGTCACACCCTATATAGTCACACTTCTATATAAGAACACGATTTTGTGAAACGGACTTTAACTTAGTTAATTTACCTCTTTATACTCACAAAACAATTATAATCACTATCACCACATAATCTGTAACGTACTTATTATTATCGTTAGTAATTAGCTCTCTCTATAATCACTAATTTCCAATTGGCCGCAGATTAATGAAATCTGATTGGTTGTAAAGTTAATCTTATGATTCTTATCATTTGATTATCATTTGCTTCTTTGTTCATCCATGTCATTTCCAAATTTAATTTATCAACACCTGAACAAATACTATATCTTCAAATCGGCATAAAAATAAATTCATACAAAATCTCTTTTTTTCCATATCAACATTTTCCTTAAGATTTTTTCTTTGTTATGCCACCCAATCGACAGCGCCGTTCAGCTATTAGTGATGACTTTAAACGTCAAATATGCGAATGGTCAGAAGCCAATAAAAATAAAAAACATCATAAAGTTGCTCAGTTTTTCAACGAAAAAAACCCTAATGTGAAGATTGACCGAAGTACTGTGTCTAAAATTTTGAAAGAAAAAGACAAGTGGAAGGCCGTGGTTAGTGCTGAAGTTTCAAATAAAACATTTAGGTAAGCAGATTTTTTTTAATAACATTTTGAAACTTTATTGATGAATTTCCTAAAAATTTAGGCATAGAGAAGCAAAATTTTCTTCATTAGATCATGCTATGAGTTTATGGGTAGAAAATGCAATAGCGAGAGGCGTTACCTTAACTGATTTGCTAATTAAAGAAAAAGCAAGAGTTTTCGCACAGGCATTTAACATACAGGAAAGTGAATTGGTATTTTCGAATGGGTGGCTTGAGAAATTTAAAAAACGCAACAATATTCAAAGATATCGTGCACACAGAGAAGCAGGAAGTGCTCCGTTGGAATCTCTTGCAGAAGAACGAATGAAATTGCGTAGACTTTTGGGCCGGTTTACTCTTGATCGAATCTATAATATCGACGAAACTGGTCTCTTTTACTGAATGCCTCCAAATCAGACACTCTCAACAAAACCTATTCTTGGCCAGAAGAAAGATAAAACTAGAATAACGGTCCTTCTTGGTGCTAATGTGACAGAAATTGATAAACTTATGCCATGGGTAATCGGTAATGCGAAACGTCTGAAACTTTTTTCACAAATCAATTTAGAGCGACTTCCCGTTCATTACTGTGCAAATCCCAAAGCGTGAATGAATTCGACAATTTTTGAAGAAGTACTTCGACATATGGACCGCAACTTTAGAGCGCAAAATAAAAAAATCCTGCTCTTGGTTGACAATACGCCATCTCACATCGATCCTCAATAAGGTAAAGGACTGTTGTAATTTAATTTAATTATGAAGAACTTACGAATTATTATTAAAAATATTTTTTTTTTTTTAATTTACATAAGCTAATCCCAATCCTGATTCTGATAATATTGATGATGATGGTAGTACTGGCGCTGGTTCTAGATCTCAACATTGATCACGTGGTAGGTCATGAATAGCTAATGGGATTTTTAATGACTGGTGCTTTAATTAAGGTGTTAAATCATTTTTTTCTTGAAACTTCACTAACTCCATTTAAAATGTAGGTCGCCGTGATAATAATGCTAGTGGTAGAGAAGTTACTCAACTTAACCTAACTCATGTTAAAGTAGCTTTTCTACCTCCTAATACTACGAGTCACTTACAACCACTTGATGCAGGAGTTATCAAGAGTTTTAAAGCTCATTATAAACGAAACTATTGCCGACACATTTTAAAACTTTTTGAAGAAAAAAAGGATATTAATAAGGAGAAAGTAAATATCAAAGAAGCTGTTGATTATCTGGCAGATGCGTGGGAGAATGTAAGCGGTGATACGATCTTTAATTGTTGGGTTAAAACTGGGATATTGCCTTCTACAACTGATAATGATATAGCCGATGCAACACAAGTTCAGCAAGCTATTTTAAATAAAGATGTTGCAGATACTAATCAAATTATTGAAGATTTAGGTGCGGAATCTGACGACCCTCTTGCTGATTCCTTAGCAAATGCTTTAAATGATTTTTGTGACTTGGATGAAGAAATACCAACCAAGAATATTTTAAATGAAAATGATATCATTAAATTGATTCAAGAGGAAATGAATGAAGAAAATGATAATTCAGATGATTCTGAAAATAAGCCAGTGTTAGTTTCTTTAGATGATGCAACAAAGTCTTTACAAACTTGGGTAACTTTTTTTAAACAGCAAGAAATAGATGAATTTAAAAATGAAGATGGGCACATTTTTAAAAAGTATCTTAAAATAGTTCATAAACTTAAAATGCAGACTAAAAAGTAAGCTCAAATAACCAGTTTTTTTAGTTAAAATTTTATTGTTATGATTATGCTGTTTTTAAATAATAATAAACAATAACCAATAAATAATAATGAACTTTATAATTACAAATGTTAATTTTTGTTTACTGTTTATAAATACAAATGCTAAAACCTCTGTATAATCACCACATATTATTTTAATTATAGCGGTGATTGTATAGAGGTTTATAATTACAGTCACCCCTCTATACAATCACCACTTAGAAGTGTAACAGACTTGGTGACTATAAAGAGGTCTGACTGTATATACCTCTTACTATCTACTTCTTTTCTGTTGGCCACTTTATTTTATTATGTGAGTCAAGAAAGTAAGTTATTCAGAATTAAAAGGTATTTTTTTATCTAATAAATCTGTTTCCAGCCACATTAAAATTGAAAATTATATGAAATAAATCAACTATCAGCAGACTTGAGAATATAATTTAGCGCTGATACCTGTTTAATAAGCTGTCCTATTATAAAATAATTCTTTCTTAAAATTAATAGTCAGATGTTATCATACTTGTTTACAGTTTTATTTAATTATATAAAACACATATATATTTAGACATAAAAATATGTATCATATTTAAGAAAAATAAAGTATTTTGATAGTCCTAGAAGAAAAAAGTTTAGGGTTGAAAAAATAAAAGATAAGTATTATGAAAGAAATAAGAAATAAAATGATAAATGGTAAATATAAATAAATTTATTATCTATGTTTAATTATTTTTGGATATAATTGATTGAGTTATTTTTAAATATTGTAAAACAATAAAATCTGGTCAATATTAAAGATCGCAGTTATATAATTAAAGTGTCCTTTTTATATTTTTTATTAGGAGATCAATAAATTGTATCTAATACGACATTATTAATAATTTGATCCAAACTTATCACTATTTTCAAATTGCTGTGATCAGGTGATTTGTCAATCAATTAAAAAAAAATACTGAAAACAGCTGAAAATAACTAAAAATAATTGATTTATCAAAAATACTCTTATTAAATATATACAAAAAACACTTTTTATAAATATTTTTCTTAAAAAACATTAAACTTGACGCCTTTAATATTCTTTATTATGTTTATAAGATGTTTTACAGTGTGTTTTTTTATTTATTAAAAACTAAAGATCTAAATAAAAAAAATAGTTATGGTGGCTGTCACCTATAAACCACAATAATATTATGTGACTTCAAACTTTTATAAATCATGAACCAAGTGACATAAAAAAAAACTACTTTACAGAAACCTTGAAAATATGAGCGATGTTGAATTGATACGGGTACGATATAAATTTCATGTCATAATGGTATCAATTTCTGTGATGATATTGTTATAATGTTGATTTGATATCGTTACTTCATCACTATAATTTATTGCGAAAATATTGTGACGATATCTATTCAAAAGAATATCAAATCGGCAAAGCCTTATTGAAGTTGGCAAGGGAATTTTAAATAAGATAAAATCCTTTATTCGAACTATACGAAAAGGGTAAAGTATATAATAAATATAATATCTCCGGTTTAAATATCGGCATTTATTTAAAAAAAGGTAAAAATCGGCCGCTAAAATCAGCATTTATGACTGAAAAATCGGAATTTAACAAAAATCGGCAAAAATAGATATGGCTATACTAAAATAAGCAAAATTTGGTATATTCTATATTGAAGTCGGCAAGGCTATTTTAAATAGAGCAAAATCCGATTTTTTTCATTCGACCTGTGCTTGATATCATTACAATGTTGGTAATTTCAAAAAAAGGATGATATATTTGCGATATTGATTTGATATCGTCACTTCATCCCACAATTTATCGCTGAGATATCGTGACAATATTTATTTAAAAAAATATCTGATCGGTATAGTCTTGATATCGTTACGATATTGGTAATTTCAGGGATAAAAAAAGATGTATTTACGATATTGATTTGATATCGTCACTTCATTGCCGCAACTTATTTGTGGTATCGCAACTCATCTGCAATACTGCAAATATTAAACTTTTTTTTTTTTTTTACAACTTTTATATGTATAATGTGCTGCCATATTATTAAAATAAAATTCTGATATTTTTATACGATTAAGCAAAATTACATAAAAATATACTATAGACTTTGACTACTTCCGTATGTCGCCGCCACAGAGGTTGTTGAGATTGCGGTTGCAAAGGCTTCCAAATTTTAATAAGAGAATTCTTTTTACGAATTTCTTGTTCTTGTATAGGTTTATTACGATATTGAGAAGACATTTTTAAAACTTGTTTGATGATGATTCTACAGGTTAAAATGTGAGTCAAAAATTTTTTTTTCTTCTCATTTTTTTTATTATTATAAATCAATTCTTTCATTCCTTATTTTTGCATTGATCTTACCACATCATGATCGAGTATGATTAATATGGTGGTCAATTTCGAAAGAAAAAATATATTTTTTTTGATATACTTTGATGTATTTTCCATATGATTTTAGATATTGAGAATTTGGTAAGAGAAGAGTTTTTTTAATTACTACTTTAACGAAATGTACTAACACTTGTTCTTTTTTTTAGACAGGTTCAAAGCATGGGATTTCAACTGGAGCTCAGGGGTGTAGATTTCGGTAGGTATTTTATAACATTTTTTTTTTAAATCTTTTTTTTTTAATGTACTATTACTAACAATTCGTTTCTTTGGAATTTTTCTATTTTGTAAATTATACTAGTAGTTTATGTATTATTATTTAGCCGTATAATAAAATAATTTATTGGCATTTTAAAATATATTAATCATGTTCTGTCAATCTTTACAAAATTGTAAAAATTATCATAAAATGGTTTTAAATACATTGTCAGGATGACATATTTTATGATGTTCTGGTAAGCATCAGAAATGGGTTCTAATGTGGTTTTCAAAATGATTTTTTATTATGTAAAATGTCTTTACAACCATATTAAAATTCGAATTTTAAGTACATTTATGATATCATAAAAGTATCATACGATATCTTGAAAAAATTGCCTTGTCCAGTAAAAGTAGTCTCATTTTATTTACGAATGTATATTTTAATATACAGTATTTGAAATGTATTAGAGACATTATTCTATTCAATACATTTACTAAATTTTATCGACATGGTTAATAAATTTTTAAAATCGGAACGACTTTAATAATAATTCATGATGATTTATCGGTAAATTGATCCACGATCGGTAGACGATTATTTGCATGATATGTTTACTATTCGGACACAATTCAATACATTTCAGCAAAGAATAAATTATATATATATTAAGCAAAATTATTGATATGAACTTTATTTATGATTAAAAGTGTTAATAATAAAAGTATTAATAATGTAAATGTTAAGTATAATTACTAAATTATAGCTCTTCTATGCTAAATATTTACTATAAACTATTGATCGAATAAAAAAATCAAAGCGCTATAACATTATAAGACCATCAAGTTTCCACGAATATTTATTTTCTATCAATTTTGTTCTTAGAGTATTAAAAATCTTCCAGAACCTTAAAGTATTATCGTCACCACCAGCTCCAGCTACAATGTCCTCTCCATTTGGAGAAATATAAAAATAAAGGACGTGATAAAAATGTAAAATGATACATAATAAAAATATATTATATAAAATTTATAATAACGCTTCTCACTAGCCTCCTTAATTTGCAATCTTCTTAGTTACTTTTTTTTATGCTTTCTTTGCTCTCTTTCATCATTATCATTCTTTTCGTCATCATCTTCAGGAAATGACCTTGCAGCACTTATGTAATAATGAGACAGCTCCATTGATCTTGTAACATCTATTTTATCAGTACAAGCAAAGTCCAAATTTATTGTGTATAAATCTGTATTTGCCATAAAAAAGTTGTGACAAGCTGTCTTGTTATCATCCACCTCCTCACTTAAACATCTAATCCCGTAAATAATAATATTTTGGAGCGCTCTTTCCATTTCTTCTGATAGTTCATTTGAAACACATGTCAACCACTGACGAAATATAGTTAAAACTGAAACTTTAGATTTTAACTGGGAAATATTATCGTTAGTGCAACTATTCTGATATGCGAAACCTATATTCGACCATAATTCGCTCCTCCATCCATCAAAAACTTTTCAAAAATGTTTGCCCATAAAACTAATTTTTTGTTTGTTTTCTTTCTTCTTAGAAAAATGCGGAAATAATTTACTAATTATATCTTCTATCATTAAATTTCTAGAAGAATGATCAAGGTGTCGAGTACGAAGGAATAGTGCTCTTAATTCAACGTAAATGATATCTAAGATCCATTTTGGGAGAGAACTATAATTATTTTCTAATATTTCACTCATCTGTTTTTGACTATATTCGCGACTGGTTTTAGGTTCCGTATATTTATCTGGAACATTCGCGTTGGGTCTTGGGAAAGGACTTCTGGGGTAGTGACGTTCTTTAGTAAAATATTGAGACGGCAACTCCAAATTGTTATTTATGAGTTGTCGTTCAAAATTATCCTTATAATAAAAATAAATGGGCTCAGAACATATGAATTATAAATATTACAGATTTACTATATATATTTACATTGGAGTGCAGCTCTTCAAAGGCAGAGAACGCAGCAGGGAATGTGGTGACGTCGCCGGAGAGGATTCTAGTGATGTTATTGTTGATATGGGACTTTGACTTTTCCTGTATTTCTTGGTCATAAAATTGATATAATCGGGTAAAATTAGGCCGAATTCATCCGCTATTTTCTTCTTAGTTTTATAGGGATCCGGAGATATATTTATTATTTCCTCAATTCTCAAGAACTCCTCTTTTAGCATTTTGTCTACAATTATTAAATATCAAGGTAAGTGAACTATTCATATCACAAAAAGAAAGAATAATGAATTTCAATTATAGGTCACCTATTTTTTCTTCATCATCAATTTGTTGAGGAGGTTGAGGTGGTAATTGAGGTAAGTATTGTTGAGGTTGTTGAGAAGGTGATTGCGACCATTGGTATTCATGATGTGGCCATTGACGTTGCTGATTTTGTTGAGGTTGTTGAGGTTGTTGAGGCCATTGAGGTAGAGGTGGTTGCGGCCATTGAGGTTGAGATTGTTGAGGTTGTTGAGGCCATTGAGATTGAGGTAGTTGCGGCCATTGAAATTGAGATTGTTGAGGTTGTTGAGGCCATTGAGATTGAGGTGGTTGCGACCATTGAAATTGATGAGGTTGAGATTGTTGAGGTTGTTGCGGCCATTGAGACTGAGGTTGTTGATATTGCGGTTGCGATGGCTGCCAATGTTTAATAAAAGAACCTTTTTTACGAATTCCTTGTTTTTTATCAAGATCTTGAGAAGACATTTTAATGATATCTCAATATAAAAAAAAAAGAAATAATTGAATAAAAAAAAAAAAAAATTTTTTTTATCTCCTTTTTTTTTGCGTTGATCTTACCACATCATGATCGAAAAAAATTAATCTTTTTCTTGCATCGTAATTATATCTATGATTAATATGGTTAATTACGAAAAGAAAAAAAATTCTTTTTGCCATTGATCTTATTACATCATATGATACAGATTTTTTTAAGGAAAAAAAATATGATTAATATAATGATGGATATTGTGATTAAATCATGGCCAAGTAAAATTAATATTTTTCTCACATTGTTACGATTAATTTCAAAAATAAGTTTCTTTTTTACCATTGATCTCAATAGATTTTCTAAGGAAAAAAATTTGATTAATATAATGACGGACATTGTGATTATCAAGTAAAAATTAATCTTTTTTTCAATTTTTTTCTTTTTTTTAAAAATTCTATATCGTGGTTATACCTATTACCAAAAAAAACTTTTTCTGCAAAAAAAGTTGTTTGCATTGATATCATAACACTACAAGTTATCTTTTCCTTGAACCTTCTCAAACATCTTAAGTCGTATAATTAATAATTAACCTCTCCTATAAACAGAGAGCAACTTACTTTAATATAAACACGAATACAAAATACGTTAGTAATGAGAACGAAAAATAAATTCTTTGGGAAAAAGAGATTATTTAAAGCACTGAACTGAAAGGAATGATTCCTAGGATAGCGAGTGATTTGAACTAAGCCAAAGTTAGAAACAAAATAGTTTCGGTATCTTCAGGCGGTATGGATGAAGACAATTCATGTATTAGCCCTTGTTCTACAATTGATTTTTATCAAACTTGCTCTACATTGATTATTTCAGTTCTGTCTCAACTGATCTCTGGGGAAGAAGCAAAGTAGAAATCAAAGAATGGGAATCATGTATGGAAAAGGAACATCTTAAAAAGAAAGAGGCAACGGTTCTGCGAGTTAGAAATATCTGAGTAGATGATTCATGCTGAAGCTTCTCTTCTCTCATTTCATCACTGATGCTTTTTCTTATGCACCTTATCCAAGAAAGCATCCATTTCCCTTTCCTTCGATGACTTGGTATTCTTGAACTGGTCTTATGCGCATATACTGTATAAAACTTCTGGTCAAATGATCATAGCATTGCTTTAAATTTCTAATTAACTAATTACACATGTGCATATTGCATATTTTACCAAATTCTGTAAACCAATAAAAATCACAGTTTTGCACTGAGATTATCATTTAATCTCATTTGGATAAATTATTTGTACTTGGCGTGAAGAACAGGTTATACTGTACTGGTACTTACAAAAAAGAAATCTTTTTTTCTGTTTTTTTTCTAATTATTATGCTTTTTTATTTCTATCTAAGGCTGTGTTTTATTGTGCCATTGATTTACTTATTATATGGCTATATTTATTTCATCATCAATCATCGCTTTGTGTAAAGCTATAGTTTGTGGTTATGCAAATTTCTCACTGGCGCTTTCCCAGGTGTTTAATAGAATAATTGGTCGGCAAGTCATGTATAATGTATATTGATATAAAAGAATTTATTTTTTAGTTGTCTTTTCAGCGCAGATTACTAATGTATATTAATTTAATTGATGGTGTGTGACTAAACAAATATTGACGACAACTTTTCAAATAAAAAGGTATCCGTAATTAGACAACTAAACAGGAACATCTCAGTGCTAGGATAAGCCTTGTTTAGAATAAGCCCAGCAATTCCGTACTAAGATTTTCGAATGATGTTTTCCATTTAGGATAGGCCCAACACTTCGCTAGTTGTATATAAATACCCCTAATTTTTCAAGAAAAATAAAGTTTTATAACGATTTCCCTTAATAACTTATTTTCACGTTCCTATTTTTTTTTTAAAAAAAAAAGAAATAAAAATTTTAGAAAAAATCTTATTCCCACGTCCTTTTTTTTTAAATAAATATGATTAAAAAAAAAATTTTCTCCTCCTACCCGAAAGAACTTCGTTTTATCAAAAAAAAAAAGAATTTTCTCCTCCTACCCGAAAGAACCTTTAAGTTTTATCAAAAAAAAAGTTCATACTCTTCCTTTTTAAAATAACGTGTCTTAATTTTAATATGCCTGATAATATTGATAACACTACTATTATTGACAATAATAATGAAGTTAGCGATGATTTTTATATAATTGATAACCCAAATGCGATTAAAGATATATTAAGTATATCTGTTAATCATTCTATAACAATAAAGAATAATTCTAGTACAATTCAAATGTTAATTACAATACTCCAAGGTAAGTTAACACTATGTTTTTTTGGGTGCATTGATGCTGTATATGGCTCTATCAGGTTACTGATACTGTATGTTTTGATACTGACTAACAATATAAGAACGACTTACCACTGCTTCATCTACTATCTCTCCTCCTATTGTCTCTACTTCTCCTCTTAATGTCTCTGCTATTGCCTCTCCTTCTCCTCCGGTCTCAACATACGGATCCTTGTCAGATTTAATTTCATCTTTAAGCTCTTCGCTACCCTTAGACTCTTCAGTAACCTCATCATCAATAACTCCCTTAACGACTTTAATTTCATCGATCTCACCAATTTCCTCGATCTCCCCAATTTCCTCGAACCTGCCAATTTCTTCAAACCCGACTCCCAGTTCAAATTTAAATTTTATATGCACGTCAGAAGGGGTCGCTTTATCTAGCAGGACAAATTGGATTGCGCCTATCGGCTCATATAAAGATCCGTGTTACTTATGTGAATATTACGGGCATGGTTTTAATACCTGCTCGAATATTCAGCAAAATTACCGGGGAAGATACTGCAGGTGTTGGGTCAGTCCGCACGAGTCAAAAGATTGCCATTTACGAAGAGGTGAAAAGGTACCTATTCCATTTAAAAAGAATTTTTTAAAGCCGGCCGATTTAATCAAATTTTTTGGAAGAATTGAGAAATAGGTTTTTTTTTAATTCATTTCTGGTCGCCTTGGTGGCGAATTTTTTATTCTATGTAGTTTGTTTGGTCCGCCTGGTGGCGGGTTTTTTTCCTGGTTCGTCTGGTGACGAGTTTTTTTTCTGGTTCGCCTTGTAGCGTAAAGGTTTCTGGTTCACCTGGTGGCGTGTTCTTTTTTTGTTTTGATATTTTTTTATAATAATAATAAATAATAATGCATTTTATCAATCACACTGGCACTAAATAAAATTTATTAAGACATTTTTTGAATATTATCTTGAATGCCAAATTGATATGATGATAATGTTAAATTCATATTGCAGAAAATATAAAAAAAAATTGTTCAATATGGAAGTCAGTAATTTGATGGCTGTTTAAAAATCTAAGGTTTCTGTTAAGATTATTTGTTTCTTTACTATAAAAATGCTGATCAATAACTTTTAGTTCAGTAAAATTATTAATTTGTATAATAAATTCCTTTTATTCAGCAATAAATTTTGAAGTTCAAATAATTTTGACATTTAATTTTAATTTATAAATATCCAGATATTCAAAGCACGCCTTAGCAAAATTTTTGCCAATTGTCATACAACTGAAATTTAACGCGTCTACTGGATTTTTTACAGATTCTATCCAATCACGATGTTGTCGTAAAAAATTTTTAATATAAAAAAATGCTTGCTCGATCTGTAAGCAATAAATTTTTAAATAATGGAAGATTAAATTCTTACGGGATTATAATCGGGAGAATAAGATGGCAAAAACTCAAGTCGTATTCCTTTCTCCTCACAAATATTCCGCAAACGCTGACTTTTATGTATAGATACATTATCTAAGATTAAAACACTATACTAGTTATTTAACTAAATAAAATATTAAATAAAAATATTTATTATAGTCTATGTGGTTTTATATTTCGCTTCGAAAAATGGTAAACAAGTTGGGAAGAAAAAGAGATGGTTAACGCAGCACAATAAAAATCAATAAAATCTATGTACAATGCGAAATCAGGTCACATGAATTATTAGCAGAGTGGTGGCGCTATGATATATTGTAATCTTTATTATCATAAAGGAATAAAAAACATATTAATGTTATCACGGTCTTTTATGTGATATGTACTGTATTTATGAAAAAAGATGGAGTTTTAAAGAGCTAGCAATGTTTCTTCCGCTACAGGAAGGAATTTCTAGATCTTCTGTAATAACATCTAACTCCTTAACCTTTTCTTTGATATTTGTGCTTTCAGTTTCAACCCAGACTATTTTGAAGCATTTTCTGGAGAATTCTATTAATTTATCTAATGAAGTTTCTGATAATTTTGTAAAATCGATGGCTGAAACGTATCGGCTTAAGATTCTTTTTAAAACCACCTCACGTGATATGAAATTGTTTACTTCCTCGTCAGTAGGATCTGAACTTTCCGTATATCCACTTTAATAGAAAAAAAATTTAAATCATTAAATCATTGTAATAAAACAACAATATAACGATATGAACGTATCGATTACTTTTCTACAATTTGTCAAAATTTTTTTACTAATGTTGAAAGTACATTTTTCAATTGATATCAATAGTCGGAAAATGATTTATGATATCGTTCGTTAATTGACTTCACCACGCTTTGATAAGCATCATGCCCAAAAATTTTTTGTGTTATTTTATCAAACGCATGATCAGGCGGATTTCTAGTTCGCAAAAAAAGACATTTCATTTCTTCGTCAATAAGACGATAATTATCTTAAACAGTAATAATATCAATAATACATAATACATCAGTAATTCTGTGTAATAACGATTGTTCTTAATTGGTAAGAATGTAACAACCAAAATAAGAAATGGATTTTACGTTGTCAGATGGTGACGAAGTCGAGGTGGTTAGTGGCAAATTTGTTGATGGCTGCTTCGTCAAGGCATCAAGCATTTTGTTTTCCAGATGTAGTACACTTGGATGTAAGACCAACCAATTGCAAATTTGCAATTGATTGGTCATTGCGCCAAATTGAACCAGAATTTCTTCTTCACTCTCTAGAAGTAATATTAAATGAGAATAAAATTATATTCATTAATTATGTTCAGATTTTATGTTTTTACCGCTTTCATCATTTTCATTTTCTTCTTGTTCTTTATCTTTCTCTCTCCTATCCCTCTCTCTTCTCTCTTTCTCTCTTCTCTCTTTCTCTCTTCTCTCTTTCTCTCTTCTTTCTTTCTCTCTTCTCTCTTTATCTCTCCTCTCCATCTCTTTCTTCTCATTTTCTCTTCTTTCTTTTTCAATATTTCTTTCTTTTTGCTCTGGAAGCATATCTTCATTATAACGAAGTAAATTTAGTTTTAAATAAATTCGCAGAAATATCATTTCAATTGAATAATAAAATAATTATTATAACGTATTTACCTAAAATAATTCTTTCAATATCATCATCTTGTCTATTATTACCTTCTCCAATATCTACATCTTGTCCATGTAAATTATCTTGTTCATGTTCACTTCCTTCCTCTCTCCTTTCATCTCTTTCCTTATTATAATCACGTGAAGAGTTGGCAACATATGTACGAATAGTTTTTGTAGTCTTTGCAGCTTTTGTTGCCTTGTCTTTTAGGTATCATTATAATAGTATTAGGCGCAATTACTATATAAATTTTAAATCAAAAATATAATATTATTACCTTTTTCTGTTACTCCTCTGCGTTTAGTCATGATAAACAAACAAGATGGTACTTATCGGTATTGTGCTAGTAGCAACGTAAAGAAATAGGTGATTCGTCACGTAAAGAAATAGATGATTTCTGACGAAACGAATACAGCATCATCTTTATTTATTTATAGAGATTTCTCCTAATATTAAGAAAAATTACATCATGACCGCAGCACATAAAAGGAAATTGGGTTAGCATTCTCGAAAAAAACGTTCATGGTTACATTAAATCTTGGATAGTTGATTGGAAGAATTTGTTAATGGTTACATCGATTCTTTATGACGAAAATTTTGGGAAAATTTGACGTCTTAACGGTTACATGTAAAGAAATTATATATGAGTATCGTAACTGTAGGATATAAATGGAAATTTGGCCAACAAAATTTTCAAATTATTGGAATAATTGATCGGAAAAATCCTTAATGGGTATATTAGCTCTTTGTCCACAGAACATTAATGGTAATTTCGAGCAATATTAATGGTTACAAGTAAAGAAACTTTATATGAACATCGTGATCGCAGGACATAAACGGATTTTCAGGATAATTGATCAGGAGAAAAAATTTGTTAATGGTTACATAATCAGGGTTGAAGAATTATACTGTACGTACTATATTATGCTGTCCTAATACTTAAATAGAGTACATTTTTTTCATATGTTTAATATATTATATATTTATTTTAATAATTAGAATTGTTCTTTTAATCTAATCTAAATAGAAAAAATATTATATTAAATATTTAACAGCATATGCGCCGATCCTTGGAATTAGCTTAAATTAAGAATTTTTAATAAAAAATTAGTAAACAGTGCAAAATACGATTGTGTTACACATTCATCTTATCAATCTTATGTAGAATAATCGGAAAATAAAAAAATTTTTTACAACTCATACTTAAAAATTAAAATAATAATAACTTTTTATAACCCATCAACTATTTTAAGAACCCATCACTTTTTACACCAGTTGCAAATAAAAGTTTTATGAATACAATTGTAGTTATTTGCAGTTGTTAATGGTATTATTTATTCTCCAAAAGCTTTTTATTGATGTAAAATAATTAAATAAGGCAGCAAAAATAACTGGGTTTCGTATAAATTTGCCATCATATTTAAAGAATTTTGAAAATAAAGAAATAACCAAAATTTTCATTATCTTTTAATAATTTTTAATTTTAAAAATTGTTTTTAAAATATGGAGACAAAGAATCTTTCTTTATATCATTTACTGACGATGATTTTAAAATTCATTTAACCGACATTGAAATCTCATGATATTTAAATCCACCAGTACGAAAGCTTTGACTTTTAAATAGATGATCGTTGTTACAGAGCCTTGCGAACGCCGCCTTTCTACAAAAACAATATACCTGTATCCCAATAAGCCCAGAGAACTCATCACCTACAAAAATTAAAAAAGAAGAAACGTTAGAACATTTCTTAAAGTCAATTCCGATATTCTTTCCAAAGAAATAACATACCCGCGTCTCAAGGAATTCCATTTGCTGCAGATAAGTCATATTATGATCGATATACTTTTATTTTATTTTACATTCGGTAAAACTCGGTAAAACAGAATAGTAAAAGTTATATCATTAAATTCGGAACATCAATGGCCCTATGATCATTAAATAAAAGGATAATTTTTTTTTAAATACACAATATATGAAAGGCACAGAATGCTTTTATAAAAGTTATTTAACAAATCGTTTTAATAATGTCAAAATATTAAATTGTGAAGTCCGGTCATGCTTTTCGTCTGGCAACACTACAAAAAAGAAAGAAAAAAAATAAATAATTAATTAATTAAAAAAAAAACCAACAAAAAACACCACCCCAACCCTCCCTTACTTTAATTGTCCTTAATTCCAAAAGTCCGGTCATGCTTTTCGTCCGGCAACACTACAAAAAAAAAAAAAAATTAATAATTAATTAAAAAAACAACGAAAAACACCTCCCCAACCCTCCCTTACCTTAATTGTCCTTAATTCCAATAGTCCGGTCGTGCTTTTCGTCCAGCAACACTACAAAAAGAAAAAAAACAAATAAATAATTAATTAATTAAAAAAAATAACGAAAACACCACTCCAACCCTCCCTTACCTTAATTCCAATAGTCCGGTCGTGCTTTTCGTCCGGCAACACTACAAAAAAGAAAAAAAAAACAATTAATTAATTAATTAATTAAAAAAAAACAACAAAAAACACCTCCTCCAACCCTCCCTTACTTTAATTCCAATAGTCCGGTCGTGCTTTTCGTCCGACAACACTACAAAAAAGAAAAAACAAACAAAAAAATAATTAATTAATTAATTAAAAAAAACAACAACGAAAAACACCACCCCAACCCTCCCTTACCTTAATTCCAATAGTCTGGTCGTGCTTTTCGTCCGGCAACACTACAGAAAAGAAAAAAAAAATAATAATTAATTAATTAAATAAAAAAAAACCAACGAAAAACACCTCCTTACCTTAATTCCAAAAGTCCGGTCATGTTTTTCGTCCGGCAACACTACAAAAAAGAAAAAAAAAATAATTAATTAATTAAATAAAAAAACCAACGAAAAACACCTCCCCCAACCCTTCCTTACCTTAATTCCAAAAGTCCGGTCATGTTTTTCGTCCGGCAACACTACAAAAAAAGAAAAAAAAAATAATTAATTAATTAATTAAAAAAAACAACAACGAAAAACACCACCCCAACCCTCCCTTACCTTAATTCCAATAGTCCGGTCATGCTTTTCGTCCGGCAATACTACAAAAAAGAAAAAAAAAAAAATAATTATTTTTTTAAATTGTTTTTTATCTAAATGTAATAAATTCAAAAAAAAAAACCTGTTTACCCAAATAATCGGATCATAATACCGGTTATACCAGTTCAAAACTAGATAAAGTGCATGTGATATATAACATATTCCTTTTTTATATCAACTCATGAGATAAGCTTATCGTAAATGGCAAGCGATATTGCCTTTTATGTTATAAATAGATAATCAATGCTAGTAGTTTTGTTCAGACTTCAGATTTTTATATTTTGGCGGAAGGGAAATTTTTTTTAAAAAAATATATCGTTTTTTTTAAGTGAAATTTTTTTTTAAAAAAAATGTCGTTTTTTTAAGGGAAATTTTTTTTTAAAAAATAAAAAATCATTTTTTTTTAAGGGAAATTTTTTTTAAAAAAATAAAAAATCATTTGTTTTATGATAAGGGAATTTTTTTTTTAAAAAATAAAAAAATAATTTTTTTTTTCAAAAATTATAAACCACAATTTAAATTTTTTAGTTAATGGCTTTATCTTTAGCTTCGGGATTAAATACTGTAACAGGTAAGTTTTTTTTGCTTTTATTCTCTTTTCTTTTGTCTCTTATTAACTTGTTCTTTTTTTTTTAGGCGTGGCTGTTTTTATCCATTTTGGAAATTCAAGGTGAGTTTTAATTTCTTCTCCTTTTTTTTGTTTTCTTTTCATTCTTTCCCTTGTTCTTTTACTAAACTTTTTGTCTTTTTAGATGTGTACCATATGAGTGAAAATTCAAGTAAGTCTCTTACGTCTCTTCTCCTGTTGTTTTATTTTTCTTTTAAGATGATATTAACTGTTTTCTTTCTTTTTTTTTCTATGGGTGGGTGTTCTGGCTTTTCTTTCATTTTTTTCCCCTTTATTTCTCTTCTTTTCATGGTTTTTTCGTTTCTTTTTTTCATTATTCCTTTCGTTTCTTCTATGGTTCTTTCATTGATCTTTTGTGGTTCTTTTGTTATTCCTTTCATTGATCTTTTATTCCTTTCATCATTGTTTCTTTTATTGCTTTTTTGGTTTATTTCATTGATCTTTGATTTCTTTCGTTGCTTTTTTTTTGTTTTTTTCATTGATCCTTGGTTTCTTTCATTACTTTTTTCGTTTCTTTCATTGATCTTTGGTCTCTTTTCAATGATCTTTGGTTTCTTTCATTGATCTTTGACTTCTTTTGTTGCTTTTTTTTGTTCCCTTTATTGATTTTCATTCCTCCTTTGCTTCCTTTCATTCTCTTTCATTCTTTTTTTGTTTCATTCATTCTTTTTCACTATCCTTTACCTTTTTTTGTTCCTTCCTCATTTCTTTTTGATCATCTTTACTTCCCTTTATCCCTTTTCATTTATCTCTTCTTTCCTTTATTCTTCCTTTGTCCTTTCTTACTGTATTTTCCATTTTTTCTTATATATTGCAGTGCATGTGCAATTAATACAGCATTATAACATTAATATTACAGTTAAAATTATGCAATTGCGGCTTAATTTTTTTATAAAATCATGTATACAGTGTGGTGTAATTTTTTTTCTTTGAATTAAAATATAGTTTTTTTCATACAATTTCCTTTTTATTAATTTATAGTGATATTAATTATTATTCAACAAATTATTAAGTGTGAAATTGTTTTGTAATTATAGATTTAATTATTGTGGTGTTAAAGTTTTTTTTCTTTTTTTGTTTAACTAATTATCATTACTATCATATTACCAGTTACGGTATATTAAATCTAGCCGAAATTATGTTAATTCTGGCCAAAATTAAAATCATGCTGAATTGCACTTTTAAAAATTGTACGCATTTTTTTTAGATCACTATATTGCATATCTTTAACTTTTATAATACATTGTATAACAAAATTTAACATATTTAGACGATGAAACAAATCCGCCAATATGTGCAATATTAATGCAATGTTTACAGTACATTGATGAAATTTTGGGCAATGGAAAAATTGCAGTTACATGTAAGGTGATCGCAGGACATAAATAGAAATTTAGATCAAAAAACTGGTCAGAAAAATTTTGTCAACAGTTCTGTTGATTCTTTATCTGCAAAAGATCTTTATTTGCAGCACATTGGTGGAATCTAGGGTAATGATCTGAAAAATTTGACATGAATATCGTGGTCGCAATAAATAAATAGAAATTTAGATCAATAATTGATCAGAAAAAATTATTAATGGTTACATTGATTTTTTATCTGCAGCGCATTGATAGAATTCAGGGGTAATCTGAAAAATTTGACATGAATATCGTGATCACAAGACATAAACGGATTTTTGGGATAATTGATCAGGAGAAAAAATTTGTTAATGTTTACATAATCAGGGTTGAAGAATTATACTGTACGTACTATATTACTATGCTGTCCTAATACTTAAATAGAGTACATTTTTTCATATGTTTAATATATTATATATTTATTTTAATAATTAGGATTGATAATAAATTATTAACTATTTTTTTAATCTTAATAGAAAAAATATTATATTAAATATTTAACAGTACAATATTAGTGCAATGTATACAGTAAATTGATGAAATTTTGGGAAATGGAAAAATTGCGGTTACATGTAAGGTGATCGCAGGTCATGAACAGAAATTTAGATCAACAAATTGATCGGAAAAAAATTTTATCAACAGTTCTGTTGATTCTTTATCTGCAAAAGATCTTTATCTGCCGCACATTTGTGGAATCTAGGGTAATGATCTGAAAAATTTGGCATGAATATCGTGGTCGCAATAAATAAATAGAAATTTAGATCAATAATTGACCGGAAAAAAATTGTTAATGATTACATTGATTTTTTATCTGCAGCGCATTGATAGAATTCAGGGGTAATCTGAAAAATTTGACGTAAATATCGTGATCGCAGGACATAAACGGATTTTTGGGATAATTGATCAGGAGAAAAATTTGTTAATGGTTACATAATCAGGGTTGAAGAATTATACTATACGTACTATATTATGCTGTCCTAATACTTAAATAGAGTACATTTTTTCATAAGTTTAATATATTATATATTTATTTTAATAATTAGGATTGATAATAAATTATTAACTATTCTTTTAATCTTAATAGAAAAAATATTATATTAAATATTTAACAGTGCAATATTAGTGCAATGTAAAGTAAATTGATGAAATTTTGGGAAATGGAAAAATTGCGGTTACATGTAAGGTGATCGCAGGACATGAACAGAAATTTAGATCAAAAAATTAATCGGAAAAAAATTTTATCAACAGTACTGTTGATTCTTTATCTGCAAAAGATCTTTATCTGCAGCACATTGGTGGAATCTAGGGTAATGATCTGAAAAATTTGACATGAATATCGTGGTTGCGATAAATAAATGGAAATTTAGATCAATAATTGATCAGGAGAAAAAATTGTTAATGGTTACATTGATTTTTATCTGCAGCGCATTGACAGAATTTGTTACATTAGTTCTCTATCTCAGAATTATGTAATGAAGTTTTAAAAAAAACTTTTCAAGTTGTTGACCCAAATTTCCTTTTATATAGTGCAGTCATGATATCACAGTCGTAATATTATAAAAAAATTTACTTTGTGCTTTTTTCCCAAAGAATTCAATTGATATTTTTTTTAAAGTTTGACTGTCCATATCTTATCAGTTACATATAAAAATACCACATCTCAGATCAGAGTTTTTAGATTTCTAATAAAAAAAAGATAGAAAGAAAATGTCCTCTCCCAAACCTAGTAGAGAAGAAACAGGTATAAAAAAAAAATACCTGGTATATTAATTCATTAAATAACGTATGATAATATTCAAATAGTTTCTTTCATATATAGATAATATGATATTGATCTCGCTAGACGATCTAATAAAAGAACAAATCTGATCGAACGATCTTCTCCAGACCAACATTAAAAAGAAACGGAAACGTCCGTCTCGTAACAACTGAGTGAAGACCATGGGAGACTGGGCTCGGATGGTGAAAAAAGTATAATCATTTGATTCTTTAATATTTTGTGATAATTTGAAATATTTAACACTTTAAAATTATTTGTTAGAATTGATATTACCATTATATGAAATTAATATCTCATTACAATACCGCACAATATTATATCCACCTTCTTTTCAATTTATTTCAATAAAAAAATAAATCTTATGTAATTTTATAATTGTATATATCCGTAAAGCTCACAACTAGTGATTTTATCATAATAATTGATTGTAATAATTTAAAATCATAAAAATCAAAATTTCATATAAACTGGAACACGAATTGCTAACAATTTTTTGTCTTGTCTAAATATGCTGCGATCACGATATTCTTAAAATATAATGTCAATTTTTCAGAAAAGCTTTGTTAACCAATTTCCGTTATGCCTAGCAGCCTATATAAATTTCTTTACATGTAATCGTCAAAATATCAATCCTAAATTCAAGAGCTTTGTTAACCCAAATTTCTATAGTTACGATGTTGTTCATTATATAATTCATTAGTTAATGTAACTAACTATTAACGAATTTTTTTTCTGATCAATTATCCCAAAATTTGATGATCTAAATTTCCGCTTATGTCCTGCGGTCACAATATTCATATAAATTCCTTTACATATAACCGTTAAAGAAGTCAACTCTTCAGATCATTGCCTCAAAACTTCGTTAATGCATTGTAAGTAAAGAACCAATGTAGCCATTAAGAAAATTTCTGATCAATTCAAATTTCCGTTTATGTCCCGCGGTCACAATATTCATACAAAATTTCTTTGCATGTCGATTTTCCCAAAATTTAAGAAATTAGTAATCTAAATTTCTGTTTATGTTCTGCAGTCACGCACGATATTCATACAAAATTTCTTTGCATGTAACTGTTGTTAACACGTCAATTTTAGATCATTTTCCCCAAGATTTCCATTAATGTACTGTGATCCAAGAACTAATGTAACCATTGACAATTTTTTTTTCTTGAAATTTCAATATAAATTTCCATTTATAAATTTCTGTTTATGTCCTGCGGTCACGATTTCATATAAAATTTCTTTACATGTAACCAGATTATTGCCCAAAATTTCCGTTAATGAGAAATTTGTTAACCCAAAATTTCCGTTTATGTGCTGCGGTCATGATACTATGATTTCCAATTAAAAATATTATAAAAGCAGTTAATGAATTAAATACACAAACGCGCATGGACATTTTTTAAATTTACTCATTTTATTATTTCTTATTATAATTATTATCATAGCCATATTACGAAATAAACCTCGAAAAGCGAATATTGCTACATTACCTTTTTGTATCCGTAATAATTTTAGAAGGTTGCCCAACAGATTTTTATTATCGGATAATGATGATAATGAAAAAATGGTACAAAAAGATTTTGAAGATGATAATATTAGCGGCGAAGAGTATAATGAATATGGTGACAGAGATAATGATTTAGAATAATGAAGCGATGATGATCATATAGAACAGCGAAGCGATAATGGTGATGATTTAGAATAACGAAGCGATGATGATCATATAGAACAGCGAAGCGATAATGATGATGATTTAGAACAACGAAGCAATAATGATCATTTAGAATAACGAAGCGATAATGATCATTTAGAATAATGAAACGATAATGATAATGATTTAGAACAACGAAGCAATAATGAAGAAGGTGATACCAACATGATTTCAACATCATCAGAGAATGAAACAGAAAGCGATTATATAATGTCCTTAGAAAGTGATGAAGAATATGAAACAATGTCGTCAGATAATGAAGAAAGACATGATTCTGATATCTCAGAAGAAAAGCTATTCGTTGATGAAGCATTGGCTAAAGATAAGTTACCATCTTATGATGGTGATTTTGCTCCATATTTTCAAAATTTAACTACTGCTGCCTTATTTTGTTGGATTTATAAGCATAATATTTCAACAAATGCATATGAAGATCTTGTTGACATTATCATGAGACCAGAATTTAATAGAGATCATATTGTAAAGAATATTCAGAGATTTCGAGCATGGAGGGAGCATCTTCCTCTTCCCTCAATATTAGCAAAATCTATCTCAATTTTATCAAAAAAAACACCATCAACTTTAAAGGATTCAAAGATGGCATATCAACTTTCAATAAGTGATATCATTTGGAATGTTCTTAACAACCCATCACTATTAAAGGAAATATATTTTGGTGCTGGTATCGATTCAAAAACAAAATCCGAGTACTGGCATGGTACCTTATGGGCAGAGTCACCTTTTTTCGGTCAAGAACAATTAATGATATCAGAGGTAATTATTTATTAAATGCAAGCTGATGGTAGAGAGGCGAAGCAATAAAGTACAAGAGACTAACACTTTTTTCATATGTATATAATAGAGATATACCAATGCGGCGATTTTGTTTACTATTACGACAATGAGCGAAAACTTGGCAGATTGAGAGCGATATTATTAAATGAAGAGAACCAACAGTATTGGCTGAGAATCCAAAAAGTTCTAGATTATAGTGACTTGCCTGGAACTTTTAAGGGAGAATTAAGACAAAATCGCTCTCTTTCCGGAGAAGTTTGGTTACAAGATGAACCATTCTTGACAATAACAACATCACAAATTTCAGAAAAGGTTGCTGCAGATACACTACGAATTACTGAAATACTTTATAAACATCATACACACTGGCGCATTCGTGATGCAACGTTCTCTTATCAATATCCTTCGGAATATATTTCCATAAGGCAGCCACCATCTCCAACAATTCTGGTTTATAAGCTATTTTTGGACATATACTACGATGATTTTGGAACATTTAGGAATGTTTATCATTCGTTAGGAGGTGTTTATGTGCAGTTTGGAAATATGCCTGCCCGTCAAAGAAAGTTGCTCAAAAATCACTTTGTTCTCAGGTTTGTTCCTTTCGGTAGTAATTTCAATGAATTCATGTTGCCATTTATTTCTGAAATGAAAGAATTCAAACAAGGAAAATTAATGGAAGTGAATGGCCAAGATACTTGGGTAATAGCCGGTTTAGGTGTCGTAACTGCTGATTTATCATAAGGGAATGACATGTGTGGTGTATTACGACATAATGCCAATAAAGGTTGCCGCACTTGTACAGCCTCTCGAGAATCACTTACCAACTTCTCTCAGGATGTACCAGCAACATCAAGATATCATCACATCACTGACGATCAATTTAAAGAGATATTTAACGAACCTGCTACCACAAGGCAAAGACGACTTTGTACTGAGTTTGGACTAAGAACAAGGCCTAGCATTTTGGATAGGCTGCTAAGAGAAAGGCATCTACAGACACCTCAAGATGTATATCATGCAACTGCTGGGAAGATTGGACAACTTCTTAAATTAACGTATAATCTTTGAATTTAATTAACTTTAGCTAGATATGTAACGAACAAAATCTT
This sequence comes from Rhizophagus clarus, assembly GCA_015698045.1. Taxonomy (NCBI): domain Eukaryota; kingdom Fungi; phylum Glomeromycota; class Glomeromycetes; order Glomerales; family Glomeraceae; genus Rhizophagus; species Rhizophagus clarus. The sequence continues at coordinate 96,015 of BLAL01000274.1, forward strand.
TTAATAAGGCTTTTTGATTTTCACAGGTGCAAATTATTTTCACAAAAAGGGGAGGACGAGTTTATCAAAGCCTGGAAGAACTTTGAGAAACCAAAAAAATGGTCTCGTTTGCCAAATCCAATTAGTCACAATGCTAGTTTCATGATGTCTGACTATCTTAGGCTCGCTATGATAATGCCTTTTATACTTAATAGTTTTTTAGAAACATCAAGCTTAAAGGAAAATGAATCCAGAAGCATTCTGCGACGAATTCAAGAATCACGCATTAACATGGCGAAAAATGTAATAATTGCTTGTTGGGTATATGTAGCAAAAACAATGAGGATGGTTTTTGAAAGCAAGTTTACATTAGATTCATATGACGAATTACAAAAATGCCTTGAAGAAGAAATGAAAATTCTTCCAAAGGTACAATTATTCATAATTCTTATATAATTTTTTATTTTTTATTTATCAATATATAAAATATTATTTAATAATGTGGCTTTAGGTTTTCCCTGAATTTGCTAACTTACCAAACCTGCATATCAATATCTACTTGCTGGTGCATGCAAGGACTTATGGTACTCTTATAAACACTCAAGTTGGTATCAAAGAGATGGTGCATCGGATCTTTAAAGCAATGGTACCACGAACAAATTGCAAGAATGTCGAGCTAGACTTGTTAAAGCGGTATACTACGCTCTTTGCAATTTGTCATTTAGTAGATGGAGGCGCAGATCAAAGATTATCACAACCTTGTAGAGGTTTCGCTACTATGTCCTCAAATTTTAGAAATTTATTGACTAATTGGTATATTACTGAAGACAAGGTATCAAATGAACAAGAACTGGAAGAAAATGAAGAAGGTTTGTATTACAATTTTATAATAATAATATTTCCGCAATTATTAACGTAATTTTATTTTATATAGCGATTTCATCTCCAGTGGATTTTATTACAAATATTATCTTAAAGAGGAGCTTGTCCCGTCAGGATCGTGAAAATATCATGAAAAATTTGCCAAATTTCAAATCTGAGCTGCTTCTTTCATTTATGGACATTGGACAAAAGTCAGCTCTTATATATTCTCAAATGAGCTGGTATGAATTGGCGACATACACTATGGAAGAAAGCGATGGCGTCTTTTCCAAAGTACATCTTCATATTGGTGACGTCGTAACAATACACGAGGAAGACAGTGGTGAATGTTATGCGATTATAAAAGGGATCTTCAAATACAAAGGTAATGATGATAAATATTATGCCTTTATTACAATTGATTGGTTTGACAATATTAACAGAATTTACAACGTATTGAAATGTCCTCTTTTTCACATTCAGACAAGCCAAGACATTCGCTGGAGAAGAATCTTCCCGATATCAATAATTGACCACGTACAGAAAGTTCACTTTGTCTATGATACGAAAATTGATTTGTGGATAAAAAATAATTATTATTTTACGGCTATATAGCTTTATTAGTAATATTATGTTAATAAATTTACAATATAAATATAAGTTTATACTACGTTTACTCATTAAATTCATTATTGTTTTAACAATATTAAAATGATACAGTATCTTTTTTTTATTAAATAAATGCAACAATATCGTTTTGATATCGTTATGGTATCGTGACCGGTCCATTACTTATCACGTGATAACGTGACTTTGTATTGATTATCCAATCAAAATCATTGTTTGTTTGTTAAAACATTCGCACGACGGTTATTTCTACTTCATTCTCTACATTTTACTGTAATAACTTACATTTTAATATTGTCAGTCTATTTAAAATATTTCTTAATAATATTAACAATCATATATGCGTCTATTTTTTATTCCAGCGTAATCTAAACATTGAAAAATAGTTTATTCGACACCTTGACAGGTACGAAACAAAAAGTTATTTATAATAATATTAATTGTTTTACAAATTTTAGCTCTCGCTGTGCAAATATTGTTTAGAAATATTTTTTAACAATATAACAGAAATTCGGGATGTATTTTTTTATTTATTTATCTATTTATTATTATTTTTTTTTAAAAAAGAAAAATTTTTTAATAGTAGTGTATAATAATATTTGCGACAAAATTCAGACGAAATTCGGAATGTGCGCAAAGAAAGTTTTGGTATAGTATTATTTCCCCTCTTTTTTATACTTGGGAATGCGATTGTTCTAGCGTCATAATGATATCATCACGTTGTTTTATATTAGCATTCGGAAAGAGAGATGTCTAAGTAATTTACCAGGCACGACCGTATCTTTAATTTCGCAGAAACTTGCATCGTAATCAGAAACTTATCAATTCAACATTTTAAACAAGTTTCAAGATAATATTAGTGTCATAACGATATCGTCACGTTGTTTTATGTTAACCATCCGGTGAAAGAGATGCGAAACTTAATATTTTTTTTTTTTGTAAGAATATATGAATTTTCTTTTTTTCTTTTCTTTTTTTTTGTAAGGAACGTTATAATAACGTTTCTTCTGTTTCTTTTAGGTTCATCAATTCAACATTTTTAACAAGTTTTAATATAATATTAGTGTCATAACGATATCGTCACGTTGTTTTATGTTAACCATCCGGTGAGAGAGATGCGAAACTTAATATTTTTTTTTTTTTTTTTTTTGTAAGAAATGTTATATAAATTTTCTTTTTTTCTTTTCTTTTTCTTTTTTTTTGTAAGGAACGTTATAATAACGTTTCTTCTGTTTCTTTTAGGTTCAAGTGTTTCGGCTTAATTTAATCAGGTACGATCGTAACTTTAATTTCGCAGAGCTTGCGCCATAATCCAGACACTCTAATTCAACATTTTTAACAAGTTTCAATATAATATTAGTGTTGAACCGATATCGTCACGTTATTTTATGTCATCCTATTCAGAGATAGGGATATTCTTCCTTTAATTACCGTAATTCGCAATATTTAACAATTAAATAACAATTAAAACATCATAATTGTCATAATTGCATTATAAAAAATATATATATATTAATTAATTAATAAACAAATTAATTTAAACCAATTAAAATTGATTTAATTTATTGAATGTATCTACTACGTTTCATTATCATCCTGATACAGTTTAAATGTCGTCACGATATTTTAATAAAATATTTAGCGATCTTAATGATACCATAACGACATAATTATAATATCCTAACGATACATTTTCAACAACTTCACGATAATATTAATTTTTAAATGATATCGTGATAATGTATTAAATGATATCGTGACGATATATTTATGATAATCTTAACGATACATTTTCAACATCTTCACGATAACATCACAATTTCCATTTCAACATCATCACGACATCGAGACTATAAATCGATATAATATCAGAATGATATCAGAACGATATCAAATTTCAAATATCGCGAGGATGTTGAAAAGGTATCGTTAAGATTATCATAAATATATCGTCACGATATCATTTAAAAAAATTGTGATGTTATCGTGAAGATGTTGAAAATGTATCGTTAAGATATTGTGGCGGATTTGAAGATTTCAGCAAAGTAACAATTTTTTTTTAGGGATAACGGCTTATTGGATCATGGAAAATTGGGAACTAAAAAGTTTTCTTTTAGATTTTATCAAGCTTGAAGGGCCACACTCAGGTGCTAATATTAAGGAAGCCTTTTTAAAAAGTTTAAAAAACTTTAATATTGAATCAAACGTTAGCTTTTTTTACAAATAGAAAAGAATTTTTAAAAAAAGAATTTTTTTAAAAAAAATTTCATATAGATCCTTAGGGTAACTACAGACAATGCAAGCAACAATATCACGTTTCTCAAAGCTGTTGAAACTGATCTTTCCCAAAGATATATTCATTTTAACAGTGATGATAAATATGTTTGATGCTTGGCTCACTTAATTAACTTAACGGCACAACAAGTTCTTACTACTCTTAAAGCTATACAAAATGATGATGAATCATCAGATGAAGAAGTTGATAGTTTAATACATAAGGTAAATAATTTATTATTCAGTTATTATTATCAATTATTATTTAATTAATAAATTTATTAAAAATTGTATTGATTTTTAGCTTCGTATTCTTATTAAAAAAATAAAAGCATCATCTCAACAAGAAGAAAAATTCAGAGCTCAATGTAAAGTTGCAAATGTTCCAAATCTTAATGTTGTATTGAATGTTCGCACCAGGTGGAACTCCATATATGACATGCTTGTAAGAGCAAGAAAACTTAAAGAAGTAAGTTTGTTTTATTAATTTTTATTTTAATTAACTTAAAAATAATTAAATTTTATTTTTTAGCCCCTTAATACATTAAGTAACAGTGATTTAAGTCTTCGTCCTTATGTTATTAATGAAGAAGAATGGGTTCATTTGTTAGAAATGGAAGAATTATTGAAGGTTAAATTTTATTATTATATATATATATAATTTTTTATATTCTTAAAATTTAACATTTTTTTTTTTTTTAGTGTTTTACTAAAGCAACCAAGCAAATTTGTAAAGAAACATATCCAACACTATCATGAAACATATCCAACACTATCATATGTGATCCCTATATATAATATTTTATTAAATAAATTAGAAGATTTTTGTGATACTCCAGATCGATTTGAAAATGGAAAAATAAGTTAAAGTTTTTATTTGATGTTTTATATTATATGTAATTAAAAATCCTTTTTTTTTTTTTTAATAGGAAGCAGCAATTAACGCTATTAATAAGCTTAAAAATTACTATAATAAAACTGACTCAACTTTATATGCAGTTTCATTGAGTAAGTTGTTGTTAAATTAAATTAATTTAATATTAATTTGATAATTTTAATAATTTTGTAATAGTTTTACACCCATGCCTTAAAGTAGAATATATGAAAGATAATGAAAGGGAAAGACAATGGATTGATAAAACAAAAAAATCCGTAAAAAATTTTTTTGAATTATATTTACCCTTATAATTTGTATAGGTTGCACAAAGCACTATTTTTGAGGTGAAAAAATATGCCAGAATTAATGGTCCTGGTTGTGTAGTATTGGAAAAACCTGTTAGAAAAGTCAAAAGAATTACTTCTGAACAAAAACAACAATTTGATTCATTTTTTCAAGATAAAGCTCATGTTATTATGAGCTCCTATAAAACTGATGCTAAAACAGGACAACCGGTAATTTATTTAAAAAATACAAAAAATATATTATGGGAAAAATTCAAGAAATCTTTTCCAAATGGAATTAAACGCACAACATTTTACACTCAATTGATGGGTCACTAATATATTTACCGAGAAGATCTTGAAGGATTATATTCTATATGTAGTATGTATGAATATAAAACTTTTGAAGATATTATAAATTTAATAAAAGAAAAAATAAATAATGCCAATCTACAGGTAAAAACAAAGTTTACTAAAAAATTTTGATATATACATACATTCTAATTTTGAATAATGAATTTATAGAATATTTTTTCTGAACATTACTATTTTTTAAAATGCTATTTAAAGAAAGAATATGAAAAACATTTAATTGTAACTGATCATGGAATAATAACTCATGACCTATGCATAAATCATTGTTTATTATATGCATTTGGTAAGTATAATGAATATCATACCCATGTTTGCAACGAATGTCAAAAAATTTTCAAGTTTTTTCAGGATTTGAAAGATAATTTGGATTTATCTTACCATAAAGAAATCCAAGAGTACCAAAATCATATACTTTATCATCTTGCACATCAAGCTCGAAAAACTTATTTGAATGCACAATTTAATGCAACCCTTCTAGATTTAAATGAAGATGGTGCACTATTAATAGTTGATTATAAGATGAAAATATTGCCTAAAATATCATATGAAACAAAACAAGAATTTTTTGAAAAAAAGGGCTGGGCGTTACATACAGTTCTGTTATATACCAAATCTAAAGAAAGCTTTAAAATTAATATACAAGCTATAGATCATTGGTCCACAGATGCTCACCAAGATGCATGGCTTTCTGCATGTTCCCTGCATTTTGTGATAGAAAATTTAGATGTCAAACCAAAGTGGATTAGTATAATCTCCGATAATGGTCCACATTATTACAACTCAGAATTTATGATTATTATGAACAAATGGTATGAATGGTATGGAATTCAAGTAAAAAAATGGATATTTTTGGAGGCTGATGAGGCTAAAACCACTGTAGATTCGCATCATGCTCAGGTTGGTAATAAAAACTTTTTTTTTTTAAAAAAAAAGAATCAAACTGACTTGTAATAACTGATAAACCATTAGATATCTCTTTCAATAAAACGATTTGTTCAAATTGGTGGTGAAATCCAAGAAGGTAATGACATCACAGCAGCTATTAAGAATATTGCTGGTACTTCAGTTGCCCATATAGAGCCAAATCAAACTAAAGGTAAACACTATATTTATTTAGAGTGTTTATTACTATTTATACTAATTAATAATAACAACTCATTGATAGAAAGTAAAGGAAAGTCTATGACTATACTAGGGATATCCAATTGGTTTGAATGGACCTGGCCAATTGAAGGTGAAGATGCGGGATATATAAAAGCACGAGCTATGCCAAATGTTGGAAATTAAACATCATTTTCTCCTGCCCAGATTCAAAAATTCACAAAAGGTGAAATTAATCAACCATTACCACAAGTCTCTGAGTCAATAGAACCAAAATCCCCATAGAAAATTCCAATTCCACACGCATCAGGTAAAGTGATAATTCTGGATAGTAGTTCAATAACTGCAATAAAATTGTATAACAAAAAATTTTTTTTATTAACAAATTACTAAATATTGTTTAGTATATTAGTTTTTTTATTTCCAATAAAAGTTCAGACTCTTTCACTTACCATGCTTATTTTACGTTTTTTTATGTCAAAACTCCTATATCTCTAATGATCAATATACTAGGACTTTGTTCAAAAAGATTGCCACTACAAGAATTAACAAATGAATTGCAAAATCGAAAAATTAATTATGAAAATCAAAATAAGAGACGAAAATTAGTAGAAATTTTGGACAAAGAATTGACGAATGAAACCTTAGAAAATAAAGGTAATTATATATACTGTCTGCAGTACTTTACCTGTTATGAAATATTTCTAACTTCATTTTATTTAGGATTATGTTTGAGAAATCGTAGTATGTCGCATAAAGAATATACTATAAGGTAAATTTGATAAATTCTCTTCAAAGAGATAACAAAGATTGAATATTTTATACATTGTAGACCACCTTTAAATATGACTGAATTTCCATTATCAAGTGGTTGGGCAACAAAAGAAGCTCAAAAATATGGAAAAAAGGGTAGTGGAAAACATATAAAAAAAAGAATTTCAGCTATTTTAGAAGAATGTTTTTTGGCTGAAAATGTTGACAAGAGTTACCGAATGACTGCCCAAGATATGTGGAATTTATTGACTTTAAGAGCGCAAGAAGGAGAAATCGAGAGTTCAGACATACTGAAAGTAACAACTATACAGGGTTGGATAACTCGTTATGCAGCTAAAGATGTGTCCGCAATACCCTAATTGCGGATTAATTGCGATTTGCGATATTGCGGAACATTGCGGATTTTGAAGAATAATTATTCGCAAATCCGCAATCGCAAATAATCCGCAAATCCGCAAATAATCCGCAAATCCGCAAATAATCCGCAACATGAATCATGTTAATTTAATCTTCGCAATTAAATATAACCAAATTTATTTATATACTAAAAAGTGGACAATTTTGTCCATTTTGTAAACTCATGAATCATGTTAATTTAATCTTTGCAATTAAATATAACCAAATTTATTTATATACTAAAAAGTGGACAATTTTGTCCATTTTGTAAACTTATGAATCATGTTAATTTAATCTTCGCAATTAAATATAACCAAATTTATTTATATACTAAAAGTGGACAATTTTGTCCACTTATTCGCAAATTTGCGATAATGTAAATTATTTGCGGATTTGCGGATTATTTGCGATACTATACGGATTTGCGGATTATTTGCGGGTTTGCGGATTTGCGGGTTATTTGCGGTACTATAAATTATTTGCGGGTTTGCGGATTATTTGCGGGTTTGTGGGTTATTTGCGGTATTATAAATTATTTGCGGGTTATTTGCGGTACTATAAATTATTTGCGGGTTTGCGGATTATTTGCGGATTTGCGGATTATTTGCGGGTTTGCGAATTACTAAGCGCAATTGATTTCCAAAACCCGCAATATTGCGGATTTTGGAAATCAATTGAGGACCCATCTTTATATGCAGCACAGTTGCGTGAAAAAAGTGCTCAAGTGGTACTTGAAGAGGTTTAAAAACAACACATATTTGTACTTTATATATCTGTAGTATAGGTATTTTAGGTGAGAATCTGGCGAAGCGTCAAATAAAAGTAAAAAATTTTTTAATAAAATTTTTTTAAAAAACATATTATTGAAAACGGTAGGATAAACATCATGTGTTACAAATATTTGTTGAATTTAAAGTTAATTTTAAATGCGGTTATTCTGGGATGAAAAGTGGCGTTCACTGAAAATTAATTAGTGATCAACAAAAATTTGCACCAAAATTAAATATAAATTTTTTGCAGTTGACTCACGTATCACGAATTAAAGTTAATTAAGTATTTACTATTATAACAAATAATACTTTAAATATTAAAAAGACATGTGAATAAAATTTAAAATATTAAAAATATATATTGTATTATACATTGTACTATCAATCTGATAGTATGCAATATTGTTAAAAAAAATTTTAAAGATCATTTATTATAACAGATTAATATTTTAACTACTTTTTTTAAAACTTTATATTAAGTAAACTTAATATTACAATAGTTAATAAAGAAAAGAGGAATTATAAGTAGAAAATTAAAATTATATTATAAAATACATTAAACTATAATGAGTAAATCTATTAATTTAGTTATTAACTTAAAATTTATACTTGAAAAAATGTAATTAATAATACATATGTAAAATTCTTTTAAAATAATAAATGATTAATAATTTTACTAAACTATACCACTAGTATTATATCATAATATATATTTTCACAAAAACTATAATCTAAACTAAAAAAATTGCACTAATTAAAATTGCCTAGCCTCTTTGAAAAATGATTAGAAAAAAGGTTTTAATAATACAATTTTTTTTTTTTACTAGATATTTTGCAAAATAAAAAAAAAATCCAAAAACTTATAAAAATATAAGTGAAATATACTATGCTGCAGCATTAAATACTAAAGGATGTGAATTATAATTATTATACTATAGAATCAGCTCAATTAGACTATTAATAATATAAAATAAAAATTAAAGTAACAAATAAAAAAATCTGTAAAACATATGAGTATATGACTATAGTTTTGAATATCATAATATGATTTATGAAATATAATTTTTGATGATTAATATAGATTAATATATTAAATTTAATTAATTATATATTTATTCATTTAATTTGATATAAAAATTCTAATAAATCTATAAATGCATTACAGAAAAAAAATATTTTATAAAAAAAAAAATACTGTATAGTTCTGAAATTAAACAATCTTTTTTCATTATAGAGTTGCTTAATTTCAGATTATACCATATAGCGCTGCATATAGTCCCCCCCTGGAATAGCCCCCCCTTTTTTTGACAAGCGATTTATAGCTCAATTTTCATAATTAATAGTACGATCTTTTTATCAGGTTTGATACATCTAATAGTAAGGTATATATTGATCAGTTGTATTATCCTTCCATCTTCCAATATTTGGAGGTGTTATTTAATCTAGGCTGGCTTTCTTGAATAACACCGGGGTGTATATATCTTGATTTTAGCAATATTAAAATGTTTTTTTATTGTATACGTTTATTACAGAAAATACATGGGTTGTTTAATTCGGAACTGTACGGTATAATTAATTTATCTATAATTAAAATTTTTATTAACTGTTAATATAATTATTTTAACTTTATTTCATCTATTATATTATAACTCATTTCTTTTTTCTAATAGGAGTTTTGTGTTTTAAATATTCTTTTATATAATATCTGATATTATTATATTGATGTATTAAAAATTTAAACTATACTTATGAATAGCAATATCTGAGTTTCTTTAATGAGTTTGTGTAAAAGTATGTTTAAAACCCAAAATAAAGTACGATAAGATCGACACCATATGAAAAAAGTCAAGTGGAATAGCATGTAGTATTTTATATTAGGTAAAAATGAATGATTTTATTTTTAATACAGATTTATTTAAAAATTAGATTCTAACTATACTTAAAATAAGATTATTTGAAATCGATATCAAATGCTAAGACGATTTTACACAAACTCACATATGCAATGTGACCTTATAACGATTAAAAAAAAATGACAATGCTATTTATGAAACCGGATTAATACCAAATATAGATAATGTTATTTCTAATTTATATACCAGTAAATGGATAACGTATTACTGGTAAACACCTTTCCCAATTATTATTTACCAAACAACGGATTAAGGTATAAAGAAGATCTGCGATAATATCTAATTTTCTTTAAATATTATTTACAAAATTATAAATAAATATTGTTGCACTTCCTAAAATAATATAACCTCTAAAGATAATTTAAACATGCTAAAAAATGTCTTATCTTATCATTATGCTTATTCCGATTTTTAATAATATAACCATAAAAATAAAGATTATGCAAAATTAAAGATGCGATATTTTTTTTTTTTTTATTGAACGGTACCTTTTTAAGCTATTGATGAAAGAAATCTACTTACTTCACTTAGAAAGCTTTTAATTTACGGTCTCATTTAAACAGTGTCTTTCTTACCATCAAAGGTAAAGAAAGATTTCATAGTAATGATAAAAATCAGCGAAAAAGCTCATACAATTTACCATAATGAATAATGAAAAATACCAAATGAAGATCCGATTATAGTACTGTAATACAACAATCCGGTTCATACAAGAAATATTAACATTAATGAGATGGATATATCCAGTTATTTAAATCTATTTTTTTTTTAATTAGCTGAGTTCGTGAGAGTAAAGATTTCTGGCGTAATTTGATATAATTATCACAAATAAAGTAATTTTAAATATTTAAGGTTGTCTCGCGATCTAAGTAGCACTCATCATTTTATATGTCACACATAATATACACAGAATTTTTGTATTTGAAAGACTTTTGAAGAAAGATTAGTTCTATTTATAGAATTAAGATTTTTCCTTGCATAAAACTTTCACGCGTACTGTGCAAGCATAGTGTTAATATAAATAAACGCACTTTCTTCCATTTCATTCTTTACGCTTTGGTTTGATCAAATTTTTTCATTCCAAGCTATAAAAAAAAAAAAAAATAATGATGAATATGTTACGTTTTAATGTGTTTAATTTCCTTTTGATACTTTCGATATTATGTTATTTAACACGTCCTGTTTTATCTGATTGTCAAGATGTTGCTACATTTGATGAAAATTTCGACTATTTTCCTGATAAAGTTTTCTTCGATAATGATAGTATGTGGAAATAATACTTGCTTTTATTTTTTATTTAATGCTATGATATGCACCGTTTATAATTTCTTTTCTAAATCTAGACGAAGGAACTTCGGTCAACTCTGGATTTAATGTGACCTACTATAATAATTACATTATTCTTACTAATAAAAAAACTACTGAAACATATGTTTTATATTGTACCGCAACTCCGCCAGCTCAGCCTGTTGTAGACCCTGCCATTAGTATTTCTAATTATATTCAAGTTCCCGTGACAAATGTTGTAGTTTCTGATCGAAGTTTTATTTCATTTTTGGAGGTATATTTCTTTTTTTTCTTTTTTTGTTTTCTTTTTAAATGAAAAAGAAAAAATCAATTAATCAATTAATCTTTATTTTATTATTACAAAAGATTCTAGGGGAAGAAAAAACATCACTAAAATATGTTGATGATATAAATAAAATTACCTCTCCTTGCTTACAAAAATATAGTTATTTATATGATAATTTCAATTATGCAAATACAACTCTAGTCTCAAGTGTCGACGTTATATTTACAAATCAACCTTCAAGTACGGGTGGAAAATACGTTACAATTTCTTATGACGACGACACTCCGGCTTTACAGGTAAATTGATCAGTCATTATATTTTGTGTAATACATGATATAAACTAATTTATTTTAATCCTACAATTAGAAAGCCGAATGGATTAAATACATTTCATTATTTTTCAATAAATCCGCTATTGCTAATGATGCTTTTGATAAAATTAGAAGTAATTATTTATGTCACTTGGATAATCTTTCTGAAGTGCCAAATGAAACAAAAAAGACAATTGCTTGGGTATCTCTTGAAAGTGATGGTACTTTCACCATTGAATCATCTTTTTTCTATCCAAACGTTACTCAAGATGCAGGTATGCTAAAAGAGATGATAAATAATTATTGTTTTTAGTTCATGCAAAATAACGTAATCAATTTTATTTCCTAGCCGCTTTTCTCTTGAATCCTCAAATAACAACCGATCTTGCGGCCAGTGACTTACAACAATATATTGCTGATGCATACATTGTAATTGATATGTCAAATCTTATTCCAAAAGATAGTAACCTTGATGCATGGAAAAATTACTTTGGATATAATCAAACATCAAATCTTCCAAGATTTCTTAAAGAAAAACTTTTATTCCGTACTCACAAGTTATTAAATTCCTATGGATATGACGATTGGTCGGAAACATCTGCATCTCGACCTGATTTAATATTACAAGACTTGATAGCTATACAATATCCATTATATCAAAAGAATTATATTGTTAATTGGTTTAATAATTTTGCCGAAACTGGAGATGATGTTGTTGTTTCAGCAGATAATTGTAATGATTCTACTTTTGGTTTACCAAAAACTGATTTTGGAACTTGTGCGCCAACCAATTTCCTTGGTGATGGTAGAGATAATAATGGAACTCAAATCATAAATATTGGTAACGATGGAGGTAATGGTAATAATAATAACAACAATGGAGGAAATGATAAAGACGAAAAGAATAAGGTGAATCCAGGAGTTGTTATTGCAGTATCTTTGATAGGATCTTTGACATTCCTTGGTCTTGGAGCTTGGTTATTAGTAGTTACAAGAAGAAAATACAGAGAAAGATTTGTTAAATTAAGAGATGAACCAGTAGTTCAAATGGATAGTGTAAAGGAAAAAGAAGTAAAGGAAGCAAAAGAAGTTTAATAAAAGGTATATTTGGATATAATAAATAGTATATTATTCAAGTAGAATTCATATTTATCGAATCGTTCAATTATTGTATATTTATGTATATTAAGGTTATTAAGAATTATTTGTATAAATTTAATAATTTTTTTTTTTTTTGTTTGTAATTAACAAGTGTGAAAAACTACTTAAAATGATAACTCAAGTTTAGGCGTTTTTTTTCGTTGGTTAACATGAACTTTATTGATTGAAATATTACATCAATAAATGATCAAATTAATTAAAAAATATATCTGATCTATGGAAAAGAAATATCTCCTTTATCGAATTGAACCTGACTTTGACTGAAAATAAAAATAAAATAAAATTAATTACATATTTATCTTTGGTTCTAACTTGTCATATATGATCACATGTATAGATAACCATATATAGAATAGTTAGATCAGTAAATTTATAATTATTATGGTAAATTAGACCAGTTTTTGTTATTTCACAAAATTCTTTATTTCATCATTTCCGTCAACACCAAGCGAACTACAAAATTTATACTTACGAACACAGCCTGCATGAATTTAATGTATGCTATATATATATATATACCATTAAAATATTCGACCGATCAATTCACTTTCTTGCCTAATAAAGCTTTCATGATTGACATTATCTATTTTTTTTTGAAAAAAAAAAAAAATTTCGGATAATATGAGCCACAACACATTAAATATAATAAGGAGTGTAAAGAAGAAGTTGGAAGACGGATTTGTACAAAAATGAAATGAAGAGAGGCACGCACAGGAGGCATTTTTTTACTATTTTGGTGTAACTTTTGTAAATTATAAATAGTTGAGGCTTTTACAATAATTTTCTTTCTTTTGTCGAAATTCTTCGTGTATAGATAATAGAACTTATTTAATATTTAATAATTTTATTTATGATCCAAATTACAAAATATTTTCTTTTCTAAATAGGTTAATGACATAGATTTATTAATGAAAAAATAGAAAAACAAATAAATAATAAATAATTCAATGACGCGTCAAGTAATTTCATACATTAAAATAACATTTCTATTTATAACTTTACTACACACTTTCTTCGTTAATAACATTTATTCAGTTCGCACGATAAAACTAGATGAAACATTATCAGGTGTACCGTTGTATCCGGTTGATACAGTAACGTTTCAGAAATCTTCAATATTAACCACTCGTTTAGCAACTATTTGTCCACAAGGAGATCCAAGTCCACAGAACTCGTTCCCGTTGAGATCATTGTATCCTAATGGAACTTTACAAAATTCCACTGTAATTTATATGTTTTCAGGATATAATTTTTGCCCTATTAATAGAATAAGTATATTTGCCTTGCCTGGTGAGTGAGTAATTAATGATTATTGATCGAGTTCTATTAGTGATTAACATTTTAATTTCGGCTATATTTAGATAACATTTTGTTTATAAGTTATTTGAAGGAGGAAACGATCAATCAAGTAAGATTTATGGGTATGATTACGACGCTAGATGGAACAATAATCGATTCGTAAGTACGGTGATCTATTTCATTTCCTGTATAAGTTTTTGAATAGTTAAAACACTTACGAACTTTAACATACATTTCTCACATAAAATATTCAGTGAAGTGGAGTTGAGCGATATAGTGAATTTTGATATAAGGAATATACCATCATTTCCATCAAAAATAACAATTATGGCAAATCAAGCAAACTATGAAACGGAAAGTGGTGCATTATTATTTACAATAACATATAATAATCTTAATATAAATTGGAGAAAATTCGAATGGGATCATATAGGGTAATGTGCGAACTAAACTTCTAAATTTTCTTTGATGATCGCTTTGTTCATTTAGTAATTTCACATACTTTAGAATGAGATTGACCAATATGTCAGAAGGGATTATTACGCCTGTGATGCCACCATCAGAACCGTATAGAATAGATTCATTTCAAACATTTGGAACATTAGATGGTGGATTTGGATTAGCATATTCCATTTATTCAATAGACTCTCAACCATCGAGTACATCAACATCAACCTTCTCACATTCACAGGTCTACATCACGTTTCTCCACAAATCGGCACTTGCTTGGACACAACCAACAATAATTTATGAAACATTATTAGCCAATTCAAATATAAACATAAAATTATGTACTTCTTCAGTAGATACATCGTCAGTAGGTTATACATGTTTTATTGTTGTAACATGGCAATCACAATTGCAATCGCAATATTTCTGGAGAATTATAAATTTTTTAAGCGTAGGATCTATACTATCTTTTAATGAACTATTTGATTACGAAATTAGATTTGAAACAAATAGAAATGTCGCCATAGTTTACAATGATGTACTTCCATTAAATCATTTTGGATTTTGTATGATTGGTATCAGACAAGATAACTTAAATTTGCAAGGGAGTTTGTATAACATTACAGCAGGAGTGGCTGTTAAAGGAGACGATTGGGGCATTCCACAAATACCGAGAGCAAAATACGATGTATTAAATAATGTAAATAATGATGTAATATGGGCCGCTGTACCTGGAGAAGATAATTCTGGCACATTTTGGTATATTATAAGCAATGATATATATGTAAATGAAAACAATAACGGTAAGAGAGATATATTATTTATTTTAAAAACGAGTTAAGCTCTTAACTAGAATACTGAATGTTTTCGTGTAATAGGAGGTGGATATGAGAATCAACAAATATCGAGCACTACACCACCAATTAACGCGACGATACCGACAGGCATAACAAGTATTATAATAACATTTAAAGATCCAGTAGTATTATCAACAGGATTTGTATCAATATACCAATCTGCTATTAATTCTACAATCATTAGCACCGATTTATTAAGACAAACATTTTCAGCATCGTCATCCCAATATGTACAATATGTTAACGATACAGATAATAAAGAAATAGAAATAACAATATTATCATCAACATTTAATCAATATAATTCTAGTTATTATATTACAATTGATGATAATTTTGTTAGAAATCTAGATTTTAACGAACCTTTAATGGGTATTGAAAGTGGTATTTGGATGATTAATACTGGTATGCCAGTAGATCAAAATTTTACAGACGATAAGAATGTATTATTTCGATTGGATGCGACAGGAACATTACTGTTTCAAAATATGTCATCGATAGAAATAGATGGATTTTTTGATAATTTATTGCTTTCATTTTCGCAAATGATCCCGGTACCATTGGAAAGATTACGTTCCTCAAACCGATATCAATATGAAGGTATAAGAGATGATTTACCGATATTAATTACAATTCAATTAAAAGCTTCTAGAAATAAACAAGACATGAATACCGAACAAATTCTTAATAATATGGATACTTTGGTTAGAAATAAATTTATTACTAAATTAATTGATCCTGATAATACTACTAAATATTTAGATCCTGATTTCGGTGCGAATGAAATAGGTAAGGAAAGAAAATATTAGTAGGAAATAATTATTTATATACTAATTGTTACTTTTAAAATTATTTAGTAAATGTTTGGGTTGCATATAGATATCAAATAGCAGGAGTAATTTGTGCTATATTTGTACTATTTGTGCTGGTATTCCTAGCTCACAATATTAATCCTACGGATCCCAAGGTGATAAACATCAGTATAAAAATTCAAAATAATTTAAAATATACTTAAATCTATTTTCGTATTTTAGAATGGTATACCTAGTATGTCACTATTCAAATTCGTTGTGGTATTTGTGGATTTTGTTATGGATATAGTCTTTTTATTTTATAGTGGTCGGGATGTGCCAACATTATATATACCAAGGTATTTGAATGAATCATTTAATGTTGCTAATATTCAACTGAAACTAATTGTTATATTCTTCACATCTTAGTATTATTATATTATTGGCGCCTTTATCAATAAATTTTTTTATAACAATGTTTATATTTTTGAGAGAATATTATGGAAACCCTTTATTTGCTAATTTCGCACGTGAAAATTCATTTTCAACGACAGTACTTCTTGTGCTTGGTTATATTGATTTAGTGTCATTGGAATTATTAAGTTCTAATTTAGCAAATTTACATAAATTAAGCGCTCCTTTCGATGATTTAGCTGATAGAGTTATTTATTGGGGTAATTTGACTATCGTGTTATTAGAAGATTTACCTCAATTGGTGATTCAGGTACTTATTACTTTTCACTTTTTATGTACTAACTCTTATGCTTATGTAAACTAATTTATGTTTTTCACGTATTTCGTAGATAATTTATTTAGAATCAGTAATAGATTATAAATTTGTGCCATTATTAACTTTAATAACTTGTTCATTAATAATATTAACTAATGTAATTGGTAGGTCATATGACTGTTATAAAATTATATGTAATCGTTATTCTACTTTTTCAGATGATGGATATCAGAGTCATAGCGGTAGAGGAAGCTATTTAGTTGGAGTCAATGAAATTTTTAATAAATGGTGGGAAATTGGTAGCGGGAGCAAAGAAAAAGGAAAAGGGAAGAACAAAGAGGAACATGATATTATTGAAGGAAGTGGTGTGGGCAGTAACTATATTGAGCCAGGTAGTACTAATTTTGATACCCAATCCGATACAGCAGGCCCTAGTGGAAATGTTACTACTGGTTTGGTTTGAAAAAGTAAATGTGATGAAAGAGATGGAGATGATGAAAGAATTTAGCTTTACGATTTCCTATTTGTATATATTATAAGATTTATTTAATTTATTTATTTAATTTATTTATTAAAAATCGCCTGAAATGAATGTAATAAATGTTCTAACGACAGACGTGTCTCCGTTTACCGTGCACTTTATGTAGATTTTTATACCGATCGGACTCTTTATAATAACATATATCTGATATAGCATTCTTTTCAATCGTTATCCTTTTTATGGACAACGAAC
Source organism: Rhizophagus clarus (assembly GCA_015698045.1). Taxonomy (NCBI): domain Eukaryota; kingdom Fungi; phylum Glomeromycota; class Glomeromycetes; order Glomerales; family Glomeraceae; genus Rhizophagus; species Rhizophagus clarus. The sequence goes on from BLAL01000274.1 coordinate 114,151, forward strand.
ATTCCTATTGATATTAACTTCACACTCAAGCTCTATAGATTATTCATATTTGCATAGAAAGAATTAATTTATATCGTTGAATCAAATTGAGATTATCGAGATTAAATCAAACTTGGATTCCAATTTGAACTTTACATTATTTGATGATTTAATCAAAAACACCACACATGCAATTTATGCGTTCTACAATTACATTATCAGTGCTACAATACGAGCAAGACGGAATAATAATCAAAAACGATAATGTGTGTATTAATTATTACACAGTCATTAATACCATAAAAAAGTCATGATTGTATTTATCTTAACCAGTATTTCCGGTATTTTCGTTACTTTTAAATTTTAAAAATACAATTTTTCAATGTCCAACGTTTACGGCTAAACTTTTTTTTTCAGCCTTAGTCGCCCTTAAAATATAACGTCAAATCTACTTTAAAAAAATTTTACAGGAGTACAAAGCTCGTACAAAAAACATGAACTGAAAAGGTATGTGCTTTTCTTAACTAATCAAACAGATTTTGTAATTTATATAAGCAATATAATTGAATATAAAACCTCTGCCTCAGAAGAATAAAGCTCTATATATGATTATTGGGAGTGTTATTCTTGTTATTATATTAAGACAGTATAGACAGTATCCAATTGTTCCAATAGGAATAATATAAATAAATATAGTGAAGATTTTTATGATATACTGTATTAATTTTTTTGCTAATAAATAAAATTTTTGAATGTATTATATACAACCCATAATAAGATACTCGTTACAGTATAATATTATATTAATTGAATATTAACCGGGGGGAAAATTCCCTCCCCCCCCTGTAAAATTTTAAAAAATTTGATTAGCTAAATAAAACCCGATTTCGCGTATTCTTAAATTTTTTTTCCTTAGACTTTATAAGTTATTTTTGTATTAGTCTTAGACAACTGAAGTTTAAACTTTAAAATATGTAACTTTTATTTGCTTATTAAATAACATTAGCATTTGTTTTTAAAGTGAAAGTACAACACATTTCTTCCCTTTAAAGTCCAACCTTTACAAGAAATCTGGCTTTTTATGAAAAAAACAAGAAATATCATTGAAAACACTTCTTTAAAATCAAACAAATGCAAAATAAACAAACAATGCCTCTCCCCTTCCAATTTACTTTTAAAAGTCCAACTTGTATAAGAAACTTGGCATCCCTAAAAAAAAGAAAATAAAATGTTAGAAACGTTTCTTTAAAGTCAAATAAAATCAACAAAAAATATACATACTTTTTCCCCCTTCTAAACTACCTTTAAAAGTCCAGATTATATAAAACTTGACATCCCTAAAACAATATATGAAACATTAAAAATGTTCCTTTAAAATCAAACAAATAAATACACTTCTCCACTTTCTAATTTACCTATAAAAGTCTGGGTTGTGGGCAATAATTTTACGGTGTATTGTGCAAAAAAAATAAATGCATTTAACTTGTTATATCAGTTATTTGAAATACTATTGAGTTTTAAATTTGCATGATATAGCGCATGTGATACTTTATTAATAAAATAAAACTACAAGTCCCTTTTTATGTATATGTGCATGTGTAATGTGATAAAGAATAACATTATTCATAAAATATTAACAACAAAATCTAACGCAGTAGAAAAAAAAATCGAAAAAGGTTTTAAACGCGTGTTCTCTTGTTTGAATGTTCAAAGGGTTCTATATGTGGAGGGTATGGGTAGTAAACAAAATTATTTCGGATCTCATCATCACCAACCAATTCTGGAAATTCTTTCAAGAATTCATCATGTGACCTAAAAATCTTTCTCTTTCTAGTTTTTTCAATTCTTTCTGCCACATCTTGTTTAATTGCTTCATATCTTGATGCCAATTGACTTGCAGTACTCAAATTTGGGTTTGAATCTCTGGTCATTACAAACTTGGTACGAGAAGAAAATACAGGTCCGAAGAAAGTATCAAAATTTTCTTGATGAATCAGAATACAATCCTTAGGAATGCGCTCTAATTCCTCATTAAACCGCTGAGTAGTAACAAAAATAGTAATGATACGATATTTACTCAAAAAGTCAGCAAGTTGTGTATATCTCTCTGCCTCTTTTTGTAACTTCTTTCCCTCCTCACTGCTCGCTATTTTGGCATCGTTCTTCAGTTTCCTGGCCTTTTCTTTCGCTTTACTAGAAACATTTACATTTTTCTTATGCTCATCTCCGATTGTTTTCAGATTAAGAGGATTTTTTCTCAATCTGCATTGAATAGCAATAAGAATAGGCTCAGGTTCATGTACTAAAAAAAAGATATCTGCAAATGGTGCCGAATAACCATTGATCATCATGTAACCCGGCTTTAACATAGCAGTTTCTCCCTCTTTCGCAGAGAGATCCAAACATGGAAATTGATGATTTAATTTATAAATTTTAACAGGTTCGAAATTGATCGACAGGTTCAGTGTAATATTGTTACCCCGTGCACCACGGAAGAAATCCTTAAGTTTTAATAATTTGTTCTTGTTCAGCGCATCAATCATAGTAATGTATGATGCTATAAAATCCGCAATAAAAATTTCCCAATTCTCCCATGACCAATCTGAATCACGTAAAAATGCTTTGTTTAGATTTTCTGTGAAAACTCCAAGAACATCGGAATAAAGATACATAAAGAAGTATGGTATATCAATTAGAACTTTATCTTTCGCTTCCGATTTCCTTAATATCAAGTGCTTATCACGTTCTAGATGTTCCAATTTTCTATAGTGGTCACCATCTTGCAATTCATCAGATATATCTGATTCGATTTCCATAATATTTCTGTCGACAAGCTCGTATGCGAGCAGTTTATGATCTCTAACATAAGATTTGATTTTATATGCTGTATCAATATTTTTTGATACGTTGGTGTAGATTGTCAATGGGATTAGTTTCTTGTTTACAAGTTTATCGAAAAATTCCTTAACATTTGTAAAATTTTCCCCGAAAAATTCTGTAAAAAGATACTCCAAAGCACGTGGAAGACCACCTGTATCAAGAAGTAATTGATGTATCCAAATATGTGGTACCCATAAATAATCAAAAAAACCGTGATTTGTTGCAAATTCCCTCATTATTTCAAGGCATGACTCCAAGGAAAGCAGTGGAAGGTCAAGAGGTTCAATAGAATACATTGTAGGTTCCATTGCTCGTATTGCGTCCTGTGGTGCTGTACCTGATAGTAGAGTCTGTACGAATATGTTTGGAATTTTTCCGACCATGTGATGCCCAAGAACTGTTTAAATAATTCAGCTCCTTCCTTTCGATCTTTAAAAATAAACTGAAATTCATCAATTTGGAGAAAAATGAAAAGATGCTGGCCAGGTTGAGGTCTTTCGTGTTCATGACTGTAGATGTGCGCGAGGACATTATCCAACTTGAAAAGATGTTTATATTCATTGGCTTTTGTACGAAACATTTCAAAACTCATCCCATACAAAAAAGTAGTATGCCAACCGCAATCCAAGAATGATTTCCGATGCAATTTTCATATCTCCTTGGATTTCATATTCATCTAAAGCATAGCCATTAGAGAAATCGAGAAGCATATAAAGCATGTAAGGCTTTTGGCTTTTTTGATGTATCCCATTCTTTGTCAAGAGAATTAAACAATTCAACTCCATAACGTGTCTTTCCTAATTAATTATAGTTTGAATTTGTTAATTAGAAGGCTAAACCGCTATCTGCTGTAAAAACATACAAGAGAACGTATGGAAGTTACCTATGCCAGGTGCCCCACCACATAAAAGGATTCGGTAGTTTGTCTTTGCTGTGGGAGTTGCTTTTTTTCCAGCTTTTTGTTTAACTAAGGAATTACGAAAATACTTGTCAATCACATCAATAGCTTGCTTAAAGTCACGTTGTTTTAGAGCCATGGACTTGGGCTCATCAACGTCTACGGCCATTGATTCATGAATTCCCTCCAAAATCTTTTTCATGGCATCTTCGATCGACGTCGCTATATTTTGTAAACAATAAGAAAGCACAGTGTATTAACAAATAGATACGGTGCAAGTAACCTATATGTATCAATAATGACGGGCCAGAATACAAAGACTAAGACAACACAGGAAATTTAGCTAAAGATACTGTACCCCGTGGAAGGACCTGCTTTAACGCGAAAAAAAGAGATCAGACCAAATCGATATTTTGTTACTGCAAATTTCATGTTCGAGAGGTAAAACGTTGGGAGACACTTGCTTTTCATCTGGCAACACTACAAAAAAGAAAAAAAATAATTAATTAAATAAAAAAAACTGAAAAACACCACCCCAACCATCCCTTACCTTAATTCCAATAATCCGGTCATACTTTTCATCTAGCAACATCACAAAAAAAAAATTTTTTTTTAAGATCAGATGGGATCTTTACCAGTGACGGGCACTTGTACGAAGATGAGACTTTTGTCAACCGCATCTTGATCCGGAAAATATTTCTTAAAATGGATGATAGGCACCAAATGTTCGCTATTTTTACAAATTTGTTCTACAGTAAGATCTTTAAGATTTTCACCGAAAGCGATGTCAGCATTCCAAAGGTTTAGGTCATTATAATCATTATTAATATATTTTTTTATCTCATTATAGATGAGATACTTGAGGCCTGAAATTTTGAGTTGATCAAACAATACTTCATTTCCATTAATATTGTTTTTATCACAAACGCGAACCGTAAAAGAATCATTAATAGAAGTCTTTCCTAAGAGTATGCAGTTTGGTTCCATTAACATTTTGGATATAATCCTTTAAAGCGATAGAATGATTTGTTAGAGAAAATAGAGAAAAGTTTGAGGGTATGTATACTTTTCTGAATACACCGTGATTAATTATAAAATGATCTTTATAAACTCTTAATTGGTGACACAAAATATGATATAATGATATAAACATAGTATAAAAAAAGTTTATATAATGATATAAGCACAGTGAAAAAAAGTTAATATAATGATATAAGCATAGTAAAAAAAAAAGTTTATAAAATTAATTTATCGGCAAGCGAAAAAAAGTGATTCATGCGATTTTATCGTTACTCAGATTGCATTTACAAGGTATCAGGTATTTATTAATTATTCGGTTGTACAGTTGATCAGTTGATGTTGCAACACAATTAGTAGCCAATAAAATTAATTTCAAGTTATGTCATAACGATATATCTTACTCCGACAACCAAGCCTTCTCCGAGCATGAACTCATTAAAAAGAAACCGATCTACCGCAGTTTAAGAAGTGATTAAAGTCCGGACGAGATACTTCACAATTAAGGTATGAATGAAATATATTTTTTCGGCTGTGACTGTGCATTTGCAAGGGGGTGTTTAAAGCTAATATCTATTTTTTGTTCAGAAATTTCGAGGACCTTATTAAGCGGAGAACATAAGCTTTTGGTGAGTTTTAACTAAGGTCAACATTGTTAACTTATTTCTGACTCTGACTGACGACCATTTTATTCTATCTAGAATATCGATATGAAATCGGATTAGAGTTAATGTTGGGATATTGTGCTAGTATATAGATAGCTTAGATGATTGAAACACAGGCATTAGTATAGAGACGCCATTTCACTTTGTAAAACGTTTATGTATTTTCGAATCTTGTAATTTATTTTTTTGCATCAATAAATCAGTAATCCTGATCGTGACATTTTGTCCCGATTTTTATCTATGCTAACGAACTTTTGAATTATTCCATTTTATATAAAAAATTATTATCGAACATGCAATCCATCGATTCATTGAGAGAATTAAATTCCAAGCTCTTAGCTGAGATTGCCAAGCTTAGGAAGGAGAATGATGAGCTTAAGGATAAGAATAATGAGATCCCTGATCTTAGAAGGAAGTTCGCTGAGCTTGAGGCTGAGAAAGCTGAGCTTAAGGGCAGGATTGCCGAGCTTCTAAGACAGGCTGTGGAAGAGAGTAAGAGACGTGATGTTGAGAATGCCAAACTCAAGGCCAGAATCGAGGAACTAGAGAAAAATAAAACAGTTACCACTAAACTCGAGTCTGAGAATGCTGAGTTTAGAGATAGGATCACGAAAGTGGAGCAGAAGCAGATGCTAAGTAATAATGTTTCTAAGGTAACCAATTCTTCCAATAACAGCTCATCTAACTTCAACTCGCTTGCAAATCAGTTACCTATGGAAATGGATACTTCATTACCTGAAGAACCGATACCAGAGGGGTCACTAGAGCTATCCGTACCAGCTGTTAATATACCTGTTATAGACCAATGTGATCAGACATCCTTGGAAGATAAGGAAACGGATGCTTTCTTGAATGAGGTGCATAAGAAAAAAGTTAGTGATGAGATTAGACAGCGCAATAGGGAGAAGAAACTCCTGCATGAATCGGCTAATCATGAGGCATCCTCAATTTCCCAGGATATTTCTTCTGTGAAGGGTCATGATGATCGGAGCAGTTCAGAAAATTTGGAAAAAAATGGAAACTCCATCACGAATCATGACGATTGGCAAAAAATTATTCCAGTCATAGCGGATGATGATGATGATGTCACTGAGCTTAGCAAAAATCAGAATATAGAACAAGAATTAACAAAGGAATCGCTCAGTGGTAGCATTACTGTTCTGTCACTCTCCTCTGAAACTACAAAACATCCGTCATCATCTCTAGATACAACACAGAGCTTAGTTCATTTATTCCAGAATACAATACGAGTTGAACACAAGGTGATCTTTTCTTGGCTCTATTATTCAAATAGTTTTGAAAATAAAGTTGATGAGATTCGCTATAACACTGGGACTTCAGATAAAACAGCTAGATCACAAATATACAAAGAAATACTAGAGCATCTACCTGACATCACATTGGGAAACTTGCATATGAGAACCTTACAAGCTAAAAAAATCCGTATGTTATTTGGAGAAGGTGGAGTGGGAATAGATAAAATTAAGAAAGTTACTTTCAGTGTTTATGACATATTAAGTCTTACTATTAATCAAATTCAAAGTGTTATCAAGAATGTGACTTTGGCAGGAAGGACACTGGAGGTACCAAATCGTAATCATGTGACTTCTATCACAAATTGTGATGATCAGATTAATGTAACCACAATTTATGATCGCACCTATTTTTGCAACAAGACACTGGACCAATATCCTAACTTATATAAAGAATATAGTAGTGAAGACTTTGGTTATTATGGCATTACTAATAAGACATTATGTCCATTATGCAAGTTAAGTCATGATGATGAGGAAAGCATAGAAGGTAGATATAAAACTGGATCCTATTTTATTACGTGTGAACAGTGTGAAATTGAGATAACTGCATAGTCTCATTATCTTACAATACTGTATATTTATTTGCGTTTCCCTTGGAAAAATTTTTTTATAGAGCTAATCTACGTCAACTATACTTACTATAAATTAAATTGATTTGCAATCATATAAAAAGACAATATGACTAAGTCCAATAAAGTATTAACCCCCAAATATCTGGATTGGCATGCCAAATTAAGTGGATTATCAAGCATTTTCACAGATAAAATTTGCTCCAAATTATATAAAACATATAAGAAAGAAACTGGAAATAAGTCATGATAATTACCAAAAGCTGTGATAAATATATCAGCAGAATCTTGCTTTAGCACCTCTGGTCAAGTCTCTGATTTCAAGTCCATCATTTTCAAAGTCAAACCCAATCCAGAATTAATTATCAAATTTGCCTTAGATCACTTCCATACTTGAAATTCCAAAATAGTTTTAGAAGGATTGATAATTATGATTTTACATCACCTTAACCATGAAGCTTACCATGTCCTATTTGTGATAGAAAATATGGATTACATGGCTCATAGTACTGTGAAAATGGAAATCAGTTCCCTTATGATCCTAAATTAGCAAAATTGTATTTCCAAGATAAGTTGGTATATTGTCTTACTTGCTTTACTTTAGGTATCAATAAATTCAAATTCACAATTATAATATAAAGCTGGTCATATAAGATTGATCACTTGAAATGCACAGTATAGTATCTGTAAAAAGAATAGTAGGAACTGTGCAACATGTGAATGACATATATATCAACAAAAAAACTTTTTTCCTATTTTCCAAGGTAAACAAAATGTCACAACCTGTAAGTACGAATATTGCAATTATGTAAATAAGCAAACATAACAGGTATACTCATTATATATTAAACATGGGGTCTGAAACTGAAACCTTCTAAAACCCTTTAGGTTTAGGTATATACCGAAATTTAATTTTGGGATGTACATCTATTTTCCAAATCCCAAATCCCCTCTGAACCCCCCCCGAAACCATATATACTGAAATATAACCGAAACTTACGTATTAATCATGTTATATTTATTTTGACTTAATTGTAGGACTCAAGGTTTCTTTTAAGTAACAATAGTAATTATTGATGTAATTCATTTAGCATTTATAATTAATAATAAAAGTGAAATTAAACATTCGTAATTTTTAAATTTTAATAAATAAATTAATATTTTGGGTCTGAGTCATTATCTTGACCAAAAATTATAGATAGTGCTGGCCAAGTCGAGCATAATTCAGGCCAAAACAGTTTCGGGTTTTGGAATTAATTTTGGGTTTTAGGAAAGGTTTCGATTTGTATATTCCAAAACCTGAAACTTTTAGAAATCCATATGGAGGTTTCGGGTCCCATGTATATTATATATCTCAGTAAAAGTGCTAGTAAAATAAAAGTTAATTAGCAAAGCATTAGACGAAACATTAGACAATTAAAGATAAGTGTTTACTTTCAGGCTTTAGTGCTTGTAACTAATATATAGTTTCTTTTTCAAGGTTCTTGTTAATATCATAACTAATGAAACAGAGGTTAGAATGAAAAACAATAAATATAGCAGGTTATTGGGTGGTGAATAGAATAGATGCAATAAACAGAATAGTCTATCATATATGAAGCGGTCACTTTAAGACCAGCATTTTTAAATTGTATTAAAAGCAAAGTTGCTAATTTGTAATTTATCTGATGTATTGCAAATAAAAAGCTTGCATTGATTAACTCTTCACATATAGATAGCAGAGTAGTAATAGACGAATTGATAAGGATTATTTATGCTAATAGTTTGATCGTATACACATTAATGCAGAGCATTTAAGGACAAAATCTTAATTTGTGCTTGATAAGTTGGATTGTCAATAAAGATCCAGGAATATTTATATTTTGCAACGATCATGGCAAATCCTTAATATATAGAAAACAAGATAGGTGTGCTTGTAAGATTAATATTTCAGTAATTTTGAACTTAATATCACCTCTTATTTTAGCTTTTTTTTTTATAATTATTCAAAAAAAGACAATATACTTATTATATTTGCGAAACAAGATAGAGGATGTAAAACAAAAAAAATGTTAATTTATTGTGATGAAAGTAATATAAGTAGGAGTGGATATGGGAAAATTATTTTACACTTCTCCACTCTTTACAATTTATCATTATAACTAGTGAACCTTTGAGCGCTACTATAGCCAGTGAACCTTTGACTAGCACTTCTGAAATTCAAACAGATTATTCTGAGTCTTTTCAACTCAAAGTACTTATATTAAATTATCTTCAAAATCAAGAAATTTCAATTATCTTCAGCAGAATTCTGAAACTCAATCTTTGCAGTATTTGCCAAAAAGTAATCCTAAAATTCCAATTTCAATCATTAATTGTGTTAGATTACAAATACCTTTTTCACTGCCTATGTCTCAAGAGATATATTATGCAAGTAGAAACAAAATCTCCTACAAGCCCTTCACATAATATAATCATTGAACTGACTAGAGAAGAAACAATACTCGTCTCTGAAAAATATTATCTTCAGAAAAAGCAAACTGACACTAAACAGGATGATAAAGAGCTCATGGCTTTACTAAAATTGATAGAAGGTGGTTCTTATGCTGGATAAAGGAGTTAATCAAAGCAAGTCACTATGTAAGATCAGGTGACAAGTCCAATTATGATTAAGGATGAGGATGATGATGATGATGATAACTGGTCTAATTCTGTTAATAATAAGTAAGTAGTACAAATTCATGCATAACACTAAGACCCAGAAATATATATATAGAGATTAGGTCTAGCAGTGGTCCAGCCAAAAAAAAATTATTATTAACTATACGCATTTTTTCAGGGTCAGAATTACAATAATGTTAGCTAGTTTCTAAATTAAAAAATAAATCTTTGGCTAGCATTATCAAAAATTATCTAAAAAAGAAAAGATCTACATAATTTTTTGGAACTATTGTACGCAAACTCAAACTTGACCCCTGTATATATATTTCTGGATCCTATAACACTTCTGGCTAATTTATGCAATAGCAGTTCTCACTCTCATCTTTTATATATTTTCAGAACTAGAGTTCTGAATTTTCAGTTCAGTTCTGTTTTTGATTCTGATTTGACTTTCTGATGTAAAATTTTACTGAAAGTGTTTTTCAGCCTAAAATTTTTACTGAAAAACGTTTTCAGGTCATATTTTCAGATCAAAAAATAGAACTAAAACCATTTTTTGAAAAACACTTTAAACTGAAAATATTTTCAGATAAAGTTTTTTAACTAAAAAAACATTTTTCAGTTAAAAGATGATTCTGAAAACATTTTTCAATAAAAATCTTATTCTAAAAATCATCCAGTAAGAAACCAAGTTCAGAATTGGAAATGGAACCAAAAATAGAACTGAACCAGAAATTCAGAGCTTTATTCATAAATCCAGAAAATTAAGCTAATTCTAATGATGAAATCTACATCATTAATATACAGGATAACTTGAAGAATCAATCTAATGCAAATAGTGAGGATGATACTAACGTATAAAAAGTGAATCTCAATCAAGAAGAAATTTATTAAAAAGACAGACCTCTCCAAAGATTATTCATGAACAAGAAAAAATATTTCTCTTATTTTTTCCCTAAATATTAATATAAGTTAAGAGGATATGAATGTAGAAATGCAAGATTTTTAAAAGGACGGTATGGGAAATTCATATTTAGGTTATTAAAAATTTCATATTATATCAATACATTTTTATTAACATTTTTTTTACTATATTAGGTTTAGTAGATAAGGTTGAAGTACTTTTGTTAGAAAAACCATTAGATAGTCTTTGTAGTATGTTAGCAGTTTATTTAATGATAGAAAATAATATTTTATTATCTTTTGAGTATGTAAGAGAGATAATGGATTATGCGGTAAATTATCACTGTTGAAAATAGAAGAAAATAAATAGAAGACGAAAATTTTGGAAATATCAACACAAGTTAGTGTAAATTATATTTAACTACTACACCTAGTGACATTTAATGATGACTATGGTAAATGTAGATAGTTTTGGTATATCATAGCTGTAGGTCAGGAAATACCAGCTTAAAAGAACAATATTCTCTAAATATCGAAAGTTTGCTGTAACAAAATAAACTTATTTCTAAAAGTGGTAACCAATTCTTAACTAACACTGTATCATAGTATAATGATTGAGCCATTTAATCATGTTATTTTTGAAGAATTTGTAATGTTAAATATTTTTGCAAAATTTTATCAAGGTATAAAAAGTATTCATCCATTATAAATGGTATTTCTCTTGTAGAACTTCATTTTTACACTCACTTAATATTACATTTTTTGATTATTGATCAAATATTTTTTGAATTTCTTTAACAACATCAGTTAAACATGAAGATTTGCTTAGTTTATCTTTAATTATTTTATTGATTACTTTTACTCGTTAAGTACTTTGAATTCTAGCAGTAAATTTCAGTTGATAGCAAAACTTGTTTTGCTATTTTTACAAGAATATAAAACTCTTGTAAAGTATTGTTCACAAGCTAGAAATTCATTAATAAGTGCTTCTCATTCTATTTCAAATTTTTTAGGACATAGAGAATTACGCATTACTAAGAATTTAGCATGAAAAGGTTCAAACTAGTCATGCATTTTTTTTTCTTAGATTTAAATCAATATGAAAAATACAATGGAAATGCTGTATTTCTGAATAATTCTTTTTTATGGCTGATATTAAAGCCAGATTAGCATCAGAATATAAGGCAATTGGTATAACATCACAAGAATTTTTAATTCTTGTAAAACCCATATGAAAGTTGCTTCTGTTTCATCTTCCAAAATTGCTGCTGCAGCATTAAATTTTTGAAATTATTATCAACCACTATAATTAACATTAACATCATATCAAATTGGTTAGTTTTAGATGTTGTATCAACAATTACAATATCATGATATCTCCTATAAGCATTAATTTAGCTAGGTGACATCCAAAATAATGAATTTAATCTTCTTTCTTCAGAATCAAAATATGGCTTTATAATCCATCTTGGATCATCATCTTTTTTCAAATATAAGTTAATAAGCATTTGACAGGTATTATTTTTATTAGGTTTTGCTTATTTTTTAAATTATTGAATAGCATTACTTAAGTTTTTTTTATTAATTATTTTATCTGAAAATAAAACTACCAGTAAATTGTATTAAGTTAAAATGCCTATTCTTCCTTAAATTGTCCAAAACTTTATTTTTTCAAGTATTTCATCAGTTAATTTGCAATATTTTAGTACTACCTCAATAACAAGTGGATTCATATTATGATTATGTTTACCAACTATACTAGTAAATTGAACACTACTTACAGATTTAGAAAAAGAAATATTGATATATCAAGGATATCCAATCATTTTAGAATCTCTATTCCTTCTATTTTCCTCTAAAATAACTTTCTGAGCTTCATGAATATATGCATGTAAACATTCATATGTTCTATGACTTGTAATTACATTATCAATTAGATCAGCTATACGCTTTCTTTTACAGAAGTAGAATTTTTGTTGTTTTGCATATTTTTTAAGATATGATTCAGCAAGTTTCTATATTTTAAATTCCATTTCTGAATATAATTTTAGTTTATTTCTTTCTTCATTCTCATATTTACTATCATCATATTTATCTTGATAATTAACATTTTCATCATACCTAGGTATAGTTTTATTTTCTGAATAAGTTACAATTTCATCATGCTCTATTATTTCATTTTCTATTTAAGTCAATTCAAATTCTTTAAGAAATAGATCAGAAAATCATGTGAAGGATCATCATATAATTCAAGTATTCAGTTAGAAAAAGAATCATGTGATAAGTGATCAAATATTAGTAAGTTAGAGGGTAAGGAATTGTGATAATCATCAAAGTTATTATATGAAGAGTCATAATACAAGCTGAATAATTGATCAGAATTATTATATAAAGGATTATTGATATTTGAAGTAATATTTTCTATGGTAAGTATTTTTTAAGTTACGTGTGAACAGTGTATAAAATCTGAAAAAAATTATATGTGTATGTGTGCACATAAGGCATTTTTTTTGTGCATAATCAAAAGATTTTTGTGCACAATAGTGCACATTTTTACTAATCTTATTAATATTTTTTAAAAAAAATTTTGTGCACAATAGTGTACATTAAATTTTAAAAATTGTGCACATAAAAATTAAAATGTGCACATGTGCACATTGTGCACATGAATTTTATACACTGCGTGTAAATAGGTTAAAAGTTGGTTAGTAAATATAATTAGAAACACATATAACACATAATATAATATTAATTTTAGCGAAGATAATAGAAGAATGTGGATATTTGTTGCAAAGAAATGTTGCAAATAATGAAAATATTACATAAACAGAGAAAAAAGTTTTGATTTTTTTTAAAATAAGTGGCTTGGATTACATCATATAGTAATAATAGATAATATATCACAAATATAGTAATAATTATATTATAACCATTATAAATATTATATCATACACATGAAAATTTAATTTTATTTAATTTAATCAGGTGATATAACCTTAAATAATTTAAGCTAAGTTATTTTACTCATGTAAAATTTATTAGGTAAAATCACCAAGGTGATTTCACTACAAATTAAAATTAATTATCCTTATTCTTTTATTGTACTAAGTAAAAAAAATTTATATTTTACAAATTTTAGTTAATTTTAAACTTATTATCATTTAGTAAAAAGGTTTTAACTAGTAAACATTAATTATAATACAGAATTTTTGTATTTTGTATATTTTTATTAAAACAATTTTTTTCATTTTAATAATAAACCAGTTCATTTATTTCAAGTTGTATTATAGAGTTATAAATCCTTTCTTTAATTGTAAAAATTTATTTAAATAAATTTTATTGTAATACTTATATATATTATAAAACAATGATATCATGATATTATAATATTTTAATTAACAATATTATATAATCAAATGCAATAATATAATTTGGTTATAACAAACATTTCTCAAGCATATAATGATTTTGAATTAGCAAACATTCCTCAAGAATATGAAAGAACCAAATTAGCAAACATTTTTCAAGAATATGAGAGGATCAACTAAATCCTTTTTAGCTATTTTGATTATAACTAATAATCAATTCTAATTGAATAGTTAATATACCAATGTTAAATTATAATGTATAAATTTTTTTTTAAATGTACAGTAAATTCAAATAATAATTTTATTATTTTACTTTTTATAATATATATTTTTTTAGAGTGGATGTTTAAACTGGCTTAAGTTGAAAATATTACATGTAGTTAAAAGTATAGATGTCATCCAAATTATTTTAAGTAAATTCCAAATTAATTTGTATATTTTGACTGCCATAATTCTCAAATTCCAAATGTACAAATTATAAAATTTATATATATAATTTGTAAATTAATTTGGATTTATACATTTGGGCTGCCATAATTCCAAATTATTTTAGATTTGGGTGGCATCTATAGTTAAAAGTGATTATTATTTAGTCCTATCTAATTTAATAAATATAGATATACTTTCAACATTTTAAAAATATATTTAATATTTTTTTTTAATAATCCTAAAAAAAGATATATTTAAAGAATTATTATTATAATACAAATAATATTTAAAGAAAATTATTTCTACTTAACAAAGTAAATATAATAAAAGTATAATATTTATATATTAAAAAATTTAAATTTTAATATATCATATATTGAGGATGTGATATCCAAATATTTTGCAAATTCCTGAAAGTTGATCTTGTATCATTATATCAATAATTCAAATTTTTATTATAGATAAAATGTATTTAAAAATTTAAATAATAATCAGAAAATTATTTTTATATAATTATTTGGGTAAAATTAGATTCATTAAATATTAAAATTAATAGAAAATGGAATTTTTTTCAGATGAAAAAAGAGATATTATACATGAGAGAATACTGTAATCCATGATATATGGTCAGTGTTGTACATTTTTGATGTCCGCGGCTTTTTTTGGCTGTCCCGGACACGTCTGCGCACTGTCCGTACTCTTTTGTAACTTGAAAAACTCTACAAAAATTATATGTATTTATGTGTAATAGATATTAAAATACTTTTGCTGAGTAACGAAATAGGTTATCATAATAAAATTTTGAGGGATTATCATTTCTTTTTTGTGTAACCTGTCCCGGACATTGTCCCGTGACAACACTGCTATAATATGTTATTCTTAAAAATCTCAAATTATTAATAATACAGTTTAAAAATTATCATCTTAGTTTACCTAAAATAAATAGTGTTATTAAATTGATTTTATATGTAAAATATGGAAAAGTTGGTCTGTATTAAGGCTGCAACTTTACAGATGTATTATTCCATAAAATTCATTTAGCCACATCTTAACTTGATATATAATGACAAAATTGAATTTGAATAATAATAATTTCGTATTAATAGAGCTGTGGGTGTGCAGATAATTACGCCACATAATTAAAACAATGCTTTCGTCTAAAAAAACTTTTTTAGGAATTTTAACAATAGTACATCAGATGATTTTATTGTATTTGTATCTAAAAAATTTGGATGTAACTAATAATAGTACAAAGTGATTAACCTATATCAGCTTACAACCGATGAACGATAATAGATAATAAAATTATATTATTTTATTTCCTTTAAAATCAATAAATGGGAACTAAAGTTCATTTTTTCAAAGAAACAATTAATTTTATAAATCAAAAGCAGAATAAAGTAATAATAAAATAGAAATCCTTACCTAAATCACGCAATCATTAATTCCTAATATAATTCGGTTGTACTCATTATTTCGTCGAATGATATCAAGCCAGTTTTTTTTTTTTTTTGATTAAATCGATTATATGAATTATTTTAAATGTTTAACTTGATCTCATTCTTTTAATTTTTGTTATTCAGTAATTATTCGACTTACAAAGTATTATAGTAGTGATTGACAAAAATTTTAAACAATGGCACAAAAGTCTAACTCCGATCCAATGATATTAGCCACATGTGGGATTACCAACTATTCTCGGAGTTATTGATAGTTTAATTTCTTAAATTCATTTTTTTAAAATAAAATCAATAAAAACGCTGCACTTCAATTTTAGGAGTTGAAATTCAAATGATTTCGCATTATTTGAAGAAATTAATTTAGTTTAATATCTATACATAATTTTTTTTCGACTCCTAATTTCTGAATAATGATATAATTTTGCAGAAGGTCAGACCGTTTCTTCTCTTATTCGTTTCTTATTATATTATTCCTAAATTTGAACGGTCAAATAAGAATGACAAAGACATTTTTAACAGATATTGATTATATAGTTTTTTTATTTTCGATTTTCCAGTAAAACAAACATATCAGTAGCGATCAATGTTTATATAAAAGGATATTATTTTTTACATAAACAAAAAAGGAATAATAATAATAATATTATAAACATAAAAAAAAAAATAATAATAATATTTTTAGATGTTTATTTTCTTTCGTAAACAGATAAATCTTGACCTATTTACTGTTATAATACTTAATTTAGAAGGATAAAAGGAAATGAAATCTCAAATAAGAGGGAGTTTTGGTCATAAGACTTACACTTGTTTACATGATTACATGAGTTGATTTACATTAATTTGGACTTCCCGTGCTTTGTTAAATATTTAGAGAAATTCTTATAAACGGAATACCTCGGTCCCTTCGGATCCTCGTATGCTATTTTGCGAAAAATTCGGATTTATCCGGTAGTCTTTAAAGAAATAAAACTAAATTCCAACTCTTTTCTTTATTGAAGATCATGTGCATATTTCCAAATTTGTTTAATTCGTTATAAATTAACCATTTTTGGACATGAATAAGGTTGCGTCTTAATATAATTCTTTAAATGAAACGACCAAAATCATTAGTTCCTTTTAACCTAAAAGCTCATTCGTTAGTAAACCACTTTGTGTTTTAAGGGGATGTGAAATGTTCAGGGATGACGTGAATATAAATGTAAATTAAGTAGCCAATTTGGAAATTTAATAATAAAACACATAATTTAGGAATGTTTTTATGAAGAAGGAAAGACAATTACCTATTTAAGAAATTCTATATATTCCAATTATAAATTAAAAAAAAAACTGCGACATTATATATGTGGCTAAATTTTACAATAAAGAAATATGTGTACGGAATTCGTCATTCCGATGAAGTATCACCACAAAACAATCAATTTTAGTTAATAAAGTTCATATATCTATTACTGTAAAAAATGTAAAAAAAAAAAAAATATATATATATATATATGTCAAAATTTTTTTTTTTCTAAGAAAAAAAAAAATTTTTTTTCCTTTTTCTTTAATAAACAAACTAAAAAAATTTTTTTTTTTTTATAGGAAAAAAAAAATATATAAATATACGCGTTCTTTGCACTAAAACACGTAAGAAAATTAATCGATATTTCTGATAAAATTATGTCGAAGCCAATTCCTATTAAGTACAATGCGAGAAATATGCAAAAAACCGCTTATCCGACTCGTAAAAATTTAGGGGCTCAAAGAACAAAGATCACTCCAAGTTATAGAGTGAATCATTCATTTCCTTCTTCTACCCAAGTTAATAATATTCCTTCAATTCAATCCGTTGATTCTATCGAAGAAAAAATTCATGATGATGAAGGATTTGAAATTAAGCCCACTATTAAAAAAACCTGTGCACGTTGCAAAGAATCAAATAGATGCGTTAAATTGCTTTATTCTAAGATTAATAGAATAGAGGAATTAGTTAAAGGTATCGCAAAATCTACCGATAATGTAATTGATGCAAATAATAATCCTATTATTGAGGTATAATTTTCAGAATTAAAATTTTTTTTTTTGTTATCGCATTTTTTTTTTTTTTTTACATTTTCTAAAAGTTTCTTTCTCTTTCTTCCAAAATAGCAGCAACCTCAACAACCTCAGCAACCTCCTTCCCCGATTCCTCAAATTTTCTTAACTCAACCTTCACAACTATTAACTCCTGCTCCCTCCCCGATTCAAACTTTCTCAAATACATCGTTTAATAATTTTTCGAACCATAGTTTGGAAGATTTACAAAATATCGTATCAATCATAACGAATACTATGATTTCGAACAAAGGAGGTTGCGTACCTGTGGTTAGACCTAACGCTCTTCATATGTTTAATTAGAAAAACGATCAAAAAAAAAAAAAATATCAAAATATTATGAGCAAAAAAATTAAGGGATTTTTATTTTGCTGGCAAAATCGTTTAAAATTTTGTTTTTTTTTTAAAAACTTCATTTTTTATGAACAATTCGATAATCGATTTTTTTTATTATTATTTTCAATTATAAAGATACTAGGTACGAACAAAAAAAATTTTTATTTGTTATTTCCTTTGTTCTTTTATATATATATATATATATATTTATAGTTTTCTTCCCAAGATTTTATTTGATCGTTAAAATTCTTTCTTCGTTTATAGAATTTATGGCAATTATTACTATTTATTCCCCCACTTCTTTCTAAGTTTCTTCTCGTAAAAATAACATATGATCTCTCTACAAGATTTGTTTCTTTATTTTTAAGTTTATATCCTTTTAAGTTACAAATTAAATAAATTTTATATTTTTGTTATTTTTAATTATATTTATCATTACAAAAATTATATTATAATTACGTGTAGCACGTGACATACCTAATATCGGTATTTTAATCATTGTATCCCATAAAAGAAACTTTGATTGTATTAAACGTTTATGTAGTTCAAAATCGGGAGTGACAAATTTTTCATCATTATACCGGCTTAGAAATTTACGCACTCATAATATGCAACTAAATGGTTCAAATGATCATTTAGAAAAAAAAAAAAAAAATAATAAAAATACGCCAAGAAATATATATCACTATATAAATTACTGTTTTAAATCCTGGTTTATAGCTTTCCTTTCATTAGATTATTTAGACTTAGTGCGTCTATTTACGCCTAATTAAAAAAGACATTTGATTCTAAAAATAAAAATTCTTTTATCCTTTTATCTTATTGCAGTTAACAAATTCGGAAGTGATTTGCTTTGATGTATCACAAGGTTTCTTTCAATGAGTTAAACACATACAGTAACCTTCTTCTGTGTACGCATAAAATTATATTTTTAATTATACCAATTATATCCCCTAATAGAAAAAAAAAAAAAATTATTTTTAAAACTTTTTTTCTATGTAGAATCTTTTAAGATATCATTTATCCTTAATTTGACATTTGTTATAACTATTTATATATTGATCTTTATGTTGATCATTCTTTGATTTATTACCTAAAAAAGAACAGAATAAAATCGGTTGTGTATGTCTTTTTTTTCTATCGCTGAAGGAAAAAAAAAGAAGCAAATGTATTCATTAGAACAATAGCGAAAAAAAAAATAATATTGAAATCTTTAATTTTGGTTTATCCGCTTAAAAGCTTTATAATGACCATCTTTGCTGCAAGTCCAAGATGATGAAGATTTTTACCATAATTGTAAACAATAACGACAAACGTCTTTGTTGCCAGAAAAAATTACGTATAATAAGTACAAAAACTAATTAAAATAGTAGATAACGGAGAAATGTTTTTTTGTCATTTACTATTAGTGACTATCTGAATTGTCAATTTTAGTCAATTTTAGTAAATAGTAGATTTTAAATAAGCACGTGTGTTTATTAAAGGGATCGGACTTGGAATTCCGAAGAGAATATATTATACAATTTTTTTTTTCACTAAAAACTAAAAATTCTTTTTTAAAACCTTCTTGGTTTTATTTGTTATAAATATAGATTTGAAAAGATAAAACAAGAAATATATATCGTATTATATAAGTATACAAATATATTATTAGTTATTACTATTATCATTATTATTACTATTATTTTTTTTTTTTATATGTAATATATTATATATATTATATATTATATATAATAATAAAGCAAATCAAGTTTTTTATTTTTATTTTTTATTTTTATTTTTTTTTTTTTCATGATTCTTTTCTCAACAATTTATAATCAAAGACCAAAAATTCCTTTTTTGTAATTATTTACGTATAATGTCGGACCAAATGGATCAAGAAAGTACTCAACAGTCATTTCCTTCTATTCCAAACTCTGGTTCTATTAATGATAATGGAAAAGAAGAAAAAATCACTTCTTCCATAAATTCCCTTCTTAATAACCATGAAAATTCGTCAACCATACCTTCAACGATTAGGAACAATCCTTCAATTAATAATGAAACGAATTCTTCTTCCACGCCAGTGACTAAAAAACGTACTCGTAGAACTGGTCGTCCTATGCGTAATAAAATAGCTAAAGAATCATCAAATAGAAATGAACCTTATACAATTCCTTATTCGACAAGATCTCAAACGCAGCAGCTACGTCAACAAGCTCCTTCTTTAACAGAAGTCTCAAATCCTTCAACAATTGTGAATGCCGATGGAACTGATGCTAATACGGCGAATTCGCAAGTCCCTACAACAGAACGAAAGAAACATTGTGCTAAATGTAAAGAATCCGCAAGTATTGCAAAAATTATTAATTCTAAAATGGATAGAATTGAAGAATTAGTTAGAAATCTCAAGAAAGTTACTGATGAAATCAGTCAGGCATGTATTTTTAAATTTTAATTAATAATCATTTTTTTTTGATTAAACTTTGTTTTTAAACACTTCTCTTCTTCTTTTGATTATCAGAATAATCATCCTTCTTCATTAGCCACTACAAATAAAACTTTTAATTCATTAGATTTCTCAAGGATGACCATAGGTGATTTGCAAAATTTGGTAATGGTTGTAACTAATACGATCATGACCACAACATCTCCAGAAGCATCTAATTTAAATATTATTAAATCGGAATTCAATGAAGAAGCTCAATTCTTGAAACTTGAGACTCATCGTTAGATAATTGTTTTTTTTTTATTATTATTATTCGAGATGGTTTTTTATTATTTTTTCGAGGATAATAGATAAATTTTAATTTATCTGATTATTTTAAAATCTCGTAATTAATAATATTACGTATTTTTTAAAATTCGATTTATTTTGAAATTACCCGAGAGTAATTTTCTCCTTTTTTTTTTAAAAAAAAAAATTTCGAATTATGTTTGTCGACAAAAATTTCCCCATAATTTTTTTATTTTTATGTACAACACAACGAATTATTTCTTTTTTTTTACATAAGATTATTATGATTTCTAAGATTTATTACTTTTTTTTAGAAAAGAAAACCTATGAATGTTAATAAATTCCTTCGTTTATTATGATGGATTCAAAAAATTCGAACAAACTTTTTTTTTAAAAAAAAGATTCACTGCGCCACGATTCAGAATGATAATCCAAACATGGCAACTTGAAAGAGAACACATTAACCCAATTTTCTTCGTGAACTTTTCCAATTACAGTAATAGATTTTTTTTCTGATAATCTCAGGTCAAGGTCATCAAAAAAAGAACAGAAGAAAAAAAAATTTTTTTTTTTTTTTTTTTTTCGTGAAACAATTAAATATTCATAGTAAATATCCAAAGAATCATAAGGATCATCCGAAAATTTTTTATTATGCTAATACGCTATAAATAAAAATCGGTGAGACCCGAAAACAAACGCCTTTAATATTGTTCAAATATCCAAATTCCTTAAGGTACTATGTCTTGGCACCGAATTTCATCCGTACAATATAAATTCGGTTTGTAGTTTTATTAGAATACGTGACGCATTACAGATCGGTATTACTACTTCGGTATTACTACCCATTTAGAATTTATTCCGCTATGCAAGTTTATCGACAAGATCTATTATTCACTTTGTTAAATTGGTCGTTTATCTTTTTAATTTCACACGTTTACGTATTAATATTACACAACCTCACGTTTTTCGAACCTTGGGTTTTCTACTTTTGGAAATTCTTCTGATGTGGACGAAAGAAATTCAGTTCCCCAATGTCAACTCGACACGTGTTCGCACAATTAATGTAAATCATTACCCCACCTAAGAAAATTTTGCCATTCTTTTTTGTTCTAACGAAATTTGATTGTTCATTGAATTTTTGGGGGATTCCTTAACCAAATGAGCTACCCTTTATTTAGAAAGTTTATAATCAAAAAAAAAAAAAGAATGCCGAGTTACATATGCAAGAAAAAAAAATATGAAATAGAATGGGTAATCGAGAATTGTTTTTGAAAAAAAAAAACTTTCGTTCGTAAAATGATAGGATTGTCATAGTATCGTCATCTCACATGCATGCGACTAATATACATATGTATACGTAAATTTTTTTTTTTTTTTTCTCTTCGTTTTTTTCTTTTTTCTTTTTTTTTTTTTGAATAAAGAATAATAGTTCTTTCCGTTCGAACTTTCTTTTTTTAAAGACAATATCTGATTCTAATTATAAAAAAAATTGATTGTCTCAAAAAAAAAAAAAAAATTTTTCAGTTCTTAGATCATATGCAAATGTCCGTGCAGTATGAAAATAATATACTAAACTACAATAGAGTTTATTTTTATTAATCAACTTAAACATATTTATCCAACAGCTGACGATAAATAAGTTGAGAAAAAATAGTTCTATCGTCGGGTATAACGTTATCTATTATATTTATTTGATTATATTTAACTTACGGCCAATTATTCATCCTAATAAAAAATTTGAGTTTTGAGTTCTTGTATTCTCAATTAAATATATGCATTATTAATAATCTTTAAGCCCCTGAAGCTTTTTTTGGTGGTACGCGTAATATTTAGCAATCATGTGTAAATTCCGTTCCCGATTTTCCGAATAAAGCCAGATATTATCGATAAAGTATATTATAATATCATAATGATACAATAGAATACGGAAACCCTTTCTAACAAGAAGATTTTGAATACTGCCTTTATGATTACGCCTATACCGATTTTATGAAGTGGATGGACTCGGGTAAACCCGTGAAAAATTATATATTTCGCGTTTTACACGTGGAATCTTAACTTAAATTCAAATGACTCGCCGTCATTTTTTCCCACCATATTAGGTAAACGATCAACTTGGTAAAGTTTTGTTTTTTTTCAATAATTTCCTTGCATGCTTCACTTTGGCTTCATCAGTTTCATCTAAGGTAATTTTGCGCTTTGAACGTTGATTCATCACGAGAACAAAAATAATTAATACAAATAATCTTTTAATTATAGATTATATTCGCAGGAGAAATTCACTCATTTTTTACAAACCTACCAAAAAGTTAAATATGTATAAAATTAATATCAACGACAGATGTTTGTTTTATTAACATAATATAAATGTGATAATATTTTTGTGTTGATTGATTCATAGTACCGAGTGTATCATTCTTTTCTCAATTAACGCATCGCTATTTATTTATAAAATTTTTATGATTAATTCAATGTGAACATATCACATGCAAATAAAGAACGTATGAGAGTACTTACTGCCCATTTTATTACCGCCTCATATAACCACACAAAATTGGACATATCAACCCAATCCCTTGGTAGGCTCAAAATGATGCCTGAAAGGTTGGCTATGTTAATTTCTTTTCCAAAAATTCATTATCTCACTGCATCGAGGTACTCACACGGAAACCTTTAGTAAAAGGCGAAAGGTTTATACGATTTGCGAGCACCTCATGGGAATGGTTGTGTGCAAACTCCAAACCAAGTTCACATCACATACTGCGAAAATCCATCATAGTCAACGAAACCTCAGTTTTTGAACGCAGTAACGCTGTATGTTCTCAAGCCCCTGAAATGACAATATTATTATAAAAGTTCCACGTATTTTTGACGTTTTTTACATCATCATCAACACTTTTTGTTGTGGAGCTCCGCTTTTCGCTTTTTCGCTGTCGACAACATTATTCAGAAATCCTACGCCGTCAACTTGTACTTTAGTTTTCAGATCTTTCAACGGCATATCACCGCTGTACAATGCAAAGCATCTTTAATCATCAATGCAACCTATGCAATAAATGAAATCAAAGTCACTTATTATATATAATTAACTTTTGCTATTAATCCACAATTCCAAGTCAATAATTGGATGTACGAATTAACTCAAGCGTATTTCTCTAAAGTTGTTATGTCTCTCAATGGGTTAAGAGTAGTTAACGAAAATACCTTTAAGCTGTAGAATAGTAAATTAATTAGACTTCATTGGAGTAAATTACATTGGAATTCCTCTACTTTACAACTTTGACAAGGTTTCCTTCATTATCTTTTTGTATTCACGAATCGTCATTACTAATGATTAGATTGTTAATAGCATTATCCCAACACTAATTAGCTATTTCTGCTGATCATCCCGATTTCTGATCTTCACCGAAAAAACATCGTAAGATATTTGTGGATTTCGTTTGTAATGTAATTATTGTCAATATGATCAAAGATTTCGAGTAAACTTCTTTTTGAAGGTCAGGATTCGCGAAAACTTTAATTTTGGACGTAAATCCATGATCGGTGGTTTTGGAGATTTTTTAAAAAATAAATCAGAATTCTTTTAAACTTTTGATGCTGTTATCGAGTTTCAAGGATACTCTTGACATACAAATGAATAAGAACCGTCTTTTTACTGAATCACTAATGGAAACATCAACAGCTTTAACTTCCTCCTGTGTATCTTCATTAACTTGTTCAACGCCTATATTTTTTCCATCACCTTCCCGTGAACTTGTGTCATCATTGTTAAAATAACACTTATTTGCAATTTTGATTGGACAAAATTGATAATGTGAATCGAGAATGTTCACGATCAATTAGTATCCGATAGGGAAGAGATGATATCGCTTTTTATTTACCACTTTGGGTGATATTAGCGCACTATCTTCATCTGTCACATTAATTGTTGCAGAAGAGATTGCAGTTCAACTAGACCTCCCCATAAAGGACAGAGGAAAGACGAACAATGTCCAGTTGACTTCCTTCTGTCTTCTACCTTTGATGATCCATCTGTCAATTCTGCCATCTTCTGTGATGTATAAGTTACTAATATAATATGTTTCTAATTGACATACACTCTCTGCGAATTGCAAATCGAAATTGCGCTCATAGATTTTATTATACTATCAATGCAACTTTCTAGGACAGAAGCACCTTAAGTAGTTCGTTGCATAGAGCAAATATGCAGCCCGAAATTCCTTTATAGTTGGGTTTCTTAATGTTTTTAAGCGAACATAGCCAATATTCATAAATTTGTGCCCACGGTAGGATTACATTCATTCTTCAGTTGATAGTTAAAGTATTCATTTACATTCGTTTCTTCGCCACCATCATTACCGTCGGGTAAAGTATAACGCGTATATTTGTGGATCTTAAAGTTGCTGTCATATTTAGAGGAAAACTTTTATAAAGTTAACGCGATCAATTTTTAATTAATCCTTCATACCGCATTTTGATTGGTGGTTCTTTTGTCGATCACTGAATTTTAAATTTGATCACTTTTGCTAAAGTCTCTCGCGTTGGCCAGTCAATCGAGTCAATCGGCGGCAAGAACTTCCTTGTATCATTCGATACTTTGGATCATATCGGACCGGTCAATCGGCGGTGAAGTTGTGAATCAGTGGGTATTCAAGTTATTTCCTGATAGTTACCGGCCTCTTATCAGTCAAATTCTATTTCTCGGTGTGTACACGTCCAAGATTAAGTAATTTCGAATCTGCAGGATAAATTCCGAGACGAAAAAGATAATACAAATTACATTACCGATTCACATTTATCACTGAGATTAATTGTTACAAAATTCCACTCCAGAGAAATTTACGCGCTATTAAATATTTTTCGTTTGATAGTGAAAGATTTCTCGGCGAAGATTAGAATGCCGATATATAACAAGAAGAGGAATATGTCCATTTTATTTAAAACATCTATGGAGGCAGGAAAATCGTTTAACACTGTGATGATGTATTTCAAGAACAATAAACTCACTTACTTTGCAGAATATACAAGTTCAGTAGATTAATGGTTATGATGCAATTATATTGATGTTTCTGCAATACCACCGCCTCGTGATGCTCTTACAACATTGTCACCATTACTTGATATAAGATCGACTTTGCGACAGGATCTGTTTGATAGTTTAACACGATATAAATGTAAAATATATCCTAAAGGCCTATACAAAAATGCCAAAAATAAGATCAAAAGCAATAACATCTCTCGAATACGGCATTATAGACCAATGATGGTGTTATTGTGGAAGTTTTAGGTAAATCGTTAGAGTTGTATTTTGAAACGGAGATACAAGTATCTAAGGAAGTTTTAGAAAAATTGACAAAATTTAATGTCGTAAGTAATAAAGAATAATTCACGAATAATTATGAATAGTATTGATTAATTATAATACATTTTTAGAAGAACTTGGAAATGTACTCGGAGGAAAAATTGGAAAAACATGTGAAACTCGATGAAATAGCAAAAATTTAGGCAACGTTACTCTGAGCAATTTTATGTTTACGACCTAAATGGTCTTGTCCGTATAATTGTACCAAAGGCCAAATTCTATCTCAAGAGAATATTGATTACGAGCCACTCAGAAGTCAAATTGACTATTATAATCTGTATCGCGACATACATTACCTCTTTCAAAATTGTAAGTATTGATATACTTTGTCATGAGATTGAAATGTGATTTCTTTAATATTGAATTCGTTCACAGTTTTCTGCAGGAAAAGATGATACAACAATTATATCGTAGCTCCAATATTCGATGATTGTCTTGAATCAGTTGATGAATGGATTCTTCGATTGAAATGTGTTACGTTAACGCCTTATTATGTTTCTTAGCTGATTATTTGTTCATTGGCATAATAGAGGTAAAGTGGAAAGTTATGCCCAAGAATGTCTTATCGATAATCATGAAGAAAAAAAATATGGTGAATTTCTTTCAGTAAACGGTACGAATTTAAAACGGCAACCATGTCCATACTTCCTGAGAAAATGAAATTGACTTGTAAAAGAGTGAAATATTTGACCTTGTGTAAAGTAACAACATTGTCAAAACTGACAAACGTATCAGCAAAGATAGCAAGTAATTATTTCCTATTATGTCTGTATGAAGTATTGTTGTAACTCTGCTAATAATTATCTATAATTATTGAATTCTAGATCTAAGTAGGAAATATCAAGCGCTACTAAAGAATGCAGCCAATTATTATTTAGATGAAGAGTGAAGAGATTCGCCACTAAAATTTAGATAGTTACTCGTTTTTTTTAATTATTCGATAAAGTATTACTATTGTAAGATCATTGTAAATATAGTAGTAAATAAATATTATAGAAAGTATAGAGTATGGACCATGTTTTATGTAATCAATCATTCTGAAATTTTACCATGATCAGAAAAACATTTTCGATGCAAATACCCGAAACTTTATTAATGATTTTTCAGACACACACAAATCAGAAAGTGCTGGAGGAGCGAATGAAAATATAAGATGCTACCAAAGAGAGACGGAGTAAGTGGATCCAGCCATTAACGCGAGCCTTTATTTACGAAAAATTTTTGGATAATTATTTCTATCACTAACATTGCTAACCATCATCATTCCCATTTCTACGAAACAAAATAAACTATACAAAATTTTCGCCAATTTAGGTCACTTCCATCCACACAGATGATATAAAAAGTTTCGATTTTAGATGATAAGTTCCGTAAGAGAACTTTCACGAGATTAAATAATTAATTTTGGACCTATAACGGGGTATCAGCAAGCGAAGTAAAAAATAAGTAATATAGTATTTTCCAATTTATGCTTTTCACCACGATTCAATTTCAATCCGTCTCAAATACAAGAAATTTATTGATAAATTTTTTATCAACAGTACAGTGTATCAATAATTTAGCGAGTGAAGATGCTCGTCCATTCATTCCGCTCGTGTCTAGAATCAGTAAATAATCATTTATAATTAACTATGATTTTGTTGTGGAGGAACACATCCAAATTTCTCTGGTTGTGACGAATAGTGTACGTGATGAATAAGTTTTGGACCACTCGAAAGTCAAGATAGTCAGTCCCTCATCTATTCCAGTATCGCCATAAAATTTCACCCCCACGTGACTTTGGCCGGAATTATGAGATTTGACCAGACAAATTATTTAAGGTCACGTGGGGTGAAAATTTTATGGGATATCACAACTGGAAAGTCACGTGATATATATAAACCCGGAGAAATTTGGGGGCTGCATTATGAGACATGATTTTATTATGGAGGTATACCATATAATCGGAAAACGCAAAAGTAGATTTGATGTCCAGAGCTCCAGGATAGTGAATACTTTTATATACCTTACGTAAGAAAAACAAAAATCGCAAGATCAAATTTTGGAATACGCTTTGGGGAAAATTACGAAAATCTGATAAATGGTTGCGCATATATACGTTAAAAATGTGGTGCCCTGGATTATCTTGGGGAAAAAAAATGTATTATCATAGGTACAAGTGCATATATACACGCATAGTATAAAACTATTATGTAATGTGAATACATAAATAACTCGGCCAACAGGGAAAATAGTTGGCGAGCCCCAACCTATAAAATGCAAATGATTACTTTACAAGTATTAATTCAATTATCACAAAATACTAATATATATATATATATAGTATTTTAAACGCCAAATTTGGTTTAAATAATTCAAATTTAGGATTAGAATATCTGATTTGGATTTTTAAACTTTACCTTGCCAAAATTTTTCCGCCATGTTTGCAGTTCATGTGATCAGCAAATAACAAAACTCGAAAATTGATTCACAAATTTATTTACTTGTTGATCATCACCTGATTCCTATATTTTTGAAAACGGCGATAAAATGTCATTTTCATGTGAATTGCAAATTGCATTAAGTATTACGAAAAATAATTGACGTATTTGAAAAAAAAATGTTGTGATCGAATTTTTAAAGGTTGATCTTTTATTTAGCGCAAGTCAAACAAAACTCTAGAAACTTGGTAGTATTATTAACAATATAATAGTATTTATATTGCTCAGTAACATTAGAGATCAATTTATCTATAAAAATGTCGATCGCGCACCATTTGTAAGAAAACAATCTCATGTCTTCTGATTCTTTGAACATCTAATTTTAGACGAAAATCCCGAATCAACTTAACCAAAATGTTGAAACAAAAGGAAAAAAATTCGTAATTTGTAGATAAATTGTTCATGTGCTTTTAAATAATATGCAGAAGTATGATGCCGTGTTATTTGATTAATTATTTAATTATTATGATTTATATGTTGGATTAACCAAATATATTAATTATGACGTACGAGATGCTATCTATAGATTCGTGTTGTTTACTCGTTTTCAATCATCCGTCAATCCGTGAGAAATAATTAAAAACAATGATAAATATAATACATTTTGGCTTTTTTTTTTATTCATTTCCTTTTTATTTTTTTTTTTTCTAATAAAGATGAATATACTAAGCGAATCAATTGTAGCTTTCTCACCAGAAGAACAGGAGGCCGAACGAAAAGTTTTGAAAGAATTTGCAAATTTGACAAATTCTCAAGTTTATGAGCACTTATTTATTCACCGAATGATGTTACGAAAACAACACGTCACAGATATTCATTGTCCATCTGATATACTAGGAACAGATTCATGTGAACTCATGCTTCCATCTCTTCACAGAACAATTCAAACTGTAATATCTAAAACTTCTGATTCATC
This sequence comes from Rhizophagus clarus, assembly GCA_015698045.1. Classification (NCBI taxonomy): domain Eukaryota; kingdom Fungi; phylum Glomeromycota; class Glomeromycetes; order Glomerales; family Glomeraceae; genus Rhizophagus; species Rhizophagus clarus. The sequence goes on from BLAL01000274.1 coordinate 144,158, forward strand.
AGAATTTCATTTATTAGATATTGGAGCAGGTTCAGGAGAAATCATTGATTGGTGTTTTGCTAAAGAACTTGAAAAAAATATTCAAATAAATAGGCAAAATATTATTCATATAATTGAGCCAAATTCAAATTTATTACAAACTTATCAACAAAAATTATGTGAATATTCTCATTTAGGTCAAGGTATCGTTTATAATGGAAGACCACAGGATTATTTTGATATGGATGATAACGTAAACAATAAAACAAATGATAAAAGTAACAAATTAAGAATGGAGGCTCCTTTACCACTAATTCCATTAGATTTTATTAATTGTATACATATGATTAATTATCTGTAAGTATGATCTTCGGTTTTTTTAATTTTCATGGTTCTTCTTTGAATAATTTCTCTTTTTACTTACAAAACTTTTTTCGTATTCAAATTGCGCATTGTATTGTACAAAATAAAAACAAAAGCGTCGATATAACTACTCCAAAAATCGATCCATCAAATGATATCATTTCCTTTTGCAAATTCACATATTCGCTTTTGAAACCAGGTGGTGCAATTTATATTGCATATTTAGACGTATTGGATTTATTTAACATTAATGATGATGACGATGAAGATAACGATTATAATGAACAAACTTATCAAAAAATCCAACAAATAACTTCTGCAAGAAATTCCTTGTTATATGAGGGTAATATCATTGATCATCTTCATTCTTCAGAATTAAATGTATGTGAAGTAGATTATGATAGTGATGATATGATAGGAAATTCTCGAAAACATAAAACTAAGACTATTCCAAAATTTAATTCATATAAATTACCTAGCTCGTTATATGCAAAGTCTTTAGCTGATATGTCCGTACTTTTATTAATCGATCAATTGCCAAAAGTCAAAAATAATGAAAAAAGATTTGATATTAAATTGTTGGAAAATATTTTGGAACAAATTAAAGATATCGCAATGATTCCTGTCGGGGAAGGTAAAAAGAAAAGGTTTGGATTGGAGAGAGGTATGAGAGGTGGAGAAATGGTTTGGAAAATTGATCTTCCATTGATCATTAGTATAGTTCGTAAGGAGAAGGTTTATACTTAAGTCCTAAATACATACGATCAATTTGTAGTATAAAAGATTAATTCTAAATTAGCATCTTATCGATATTTATTATTTGTCAATTTTTTTTTCTTTCATTCTTTCTTTATTGTCTACTATTCTCTCTTCTTTTAAAAAAAATAAAAGTGATACGAAAAAAAAAATAGGTAATATTATTAAATTGCAAAGTTTTCGCCCCAACTAGGACTCGAACCTAGAACCTCCGCCTTAGGAGGGCGACGCCATATCCATTAGGCTATTGGGGCCGATCATATAGATGTTGTGTTCAGAAAAATACATCTTAAAAATTGTCATAAGATTTTATAAATTCAAGTTTCTTAATTAAAAAAGGTCCGTCCGGCGCAGAAATATAATACACTACAAAGGCTTTTTATAGTTAAGATTGTTCTTGATAGATGGCTTGCAAATAGATAACGTAAGAGACTAAAAAGGGAGAATCGGGTACCCTTTTATCGAATTACGATTTCACATATTGTACAAAAAAAGAACTTTGTTTACTTTTTTTTTTTCAAGGTTTCTCAAAAAAAAAAAAAGTTACCCTGAGTCCCTGATTATCTTCGTTGTTTAATTACCTGTATCGACACAAATTTGGTAATGTATACCGAAACTTTGATTACTCATTATATTATCTGTTGTCATGGAATTGCCTCATAATTTTATCATAATTATAAAGTATTAAAAACTGGTTTATATAAAGATAAAAAACAGGTTTTGATCATTAAGTTACGGCGGCCACATTAACATATAAATATTTTAAAATGTTTCATATGAAGATCTTTCGGGGCATTTAGGAGAGTTATTAGGTATGTGTTCTGTTCAATTCACACCCCCCTTAAAACTCCAATTTAAAGTAATATTTTAGTATTTTTACTGCTCTCTCACATAAATGATTACAAAAAGACTTTTTTTTTTTTTTTTTCAACAAAAAATTTCCCTATAATTTTTTTAATTTAACTTTATAAATTTATTCACATTAAAAATTAAATAAGTTATTATGGACGAGCCAACGCCAAGCTTAGAGGAACTTGAAAAGCAGACTTTTATCACTAAAGAGTTTGTAGAAGATACAATAATACCTGGTTTTTCCAGAGCATATAATCATGGTTTTGATGAAGATGAATCAACAATGATACCCTCGTATGTTTGTCGATTGCCAACTGGTATGGAAACTGGTACATATCTTGCAATGGACTTTGGTGGGACTAATTTGCGCGTAGCAGCTGTTACTTTAATTGGTGATGGTAAAACTGATATTGAACAAAAACAATTCGTAATTCCTGAGGAATTAAAAACCGTTCCTGTTGAAACTTTGTTCGATTGGGTCGCCGAATGTACTAATGATTTACTGGTTAAGATTAAATCTCTTAAAAAAGAGATGTATATGGGTGTGTCTTTTAGTTTTCCAATCAAGTGAGTATCAAATCTCATAAAGTAATTCGAATCCACAAATTATGTATAATTTATTTTTCACTGCTAATATCATAAAGACAAACTGATATCAATAAAGGAGTGGCGATGAAGATGGGTAAGGGATTTGATATTCCTGGTTTGGTGAATCATGATGTAGTTGAACTCTTAAATGATGCTTTCGTTCGTAAGGTAGATCACAAATTAATTTCTTTTTTTTTTATAAAAAAAAAAAATATCTAAACCTTTTCTTATTGCTCATAGGGAATAAATACACGTATTGTGGCTATAGTTAATGATACAGTTGGATCACTTGTAGCATATGCTTACAAAGATCAAAATACAATAGCATCTATGATCATAGGAACAGGAACAAACGCAGCGTGTATCTGTGAAACCAGTGAAATTAAGAAACAAAACTTTCCTCCAGATACTCCTCATTACATGATAATTAATAATGAAATAGGACTGATGGGTTCAGATTTTTTACCAATTAGAACAAAATATGATAAAATACTTGATTCTCAAAGTTCTATACCGGGATTTCAACCTTTTGAAAAAATGGTTAGCGGACGTTACATGGGTGAACTAGTTAGATTGGTCATTGTCGATTATGTTGAAAATTCTAATTTATTTGATGGAAAATTGCCTGGAAGAATGGAAATTCCCTATAATTTTACCACTGTTCACATGTCAGAAATTGAAAGGTATAATAAAATTGGAAATTATGTGAATCGATTGTATATTTAATATTATTTAACTTTTTTATTTCTTCTCTTTATTCAGTGATCGTACTTATAATTCAGCAAATATTTTAAAAGTATTAACCCAAAATTTTAAATTTTCCGAGAATAAATCACCAACGGTCGCAGATTTGCGTACAGTTCAGGAAATTGTGAGAAAATTTTCACGTAGGTCAGCACAATTATCAGCGGCAGCTGCCGCATCATTAATTCAACTACAATGCGGGTCATATAAAAACTTAGAAAGAGAGGTTAGAATAGCAATTGATGGATCAATTTATCATAGTTTTCATAAATATTCTTCTTCAATGAGTAAATTTCTTAAAGAGATACAAGAGTCTGGTGAGGATAAGAAAGTAAAGATAGTTGGAATTAGAAATGGTGGTGTTGTTGGTGCTGCTATAACCGCTATGATGTACTCCCATTAATAACAAGTGTATTAAAGAGATTAAATGAGGTGATTTCCTGAAGAAAAGAGAGCAAAGAACATTTTAAGTCTTTGCAGGTATGTATAATGAGTTTAAGTTAGTTTTATCTTTCTTTTTTTTCCATTTCTATTTTTTTTTTTTTTTGTTTCATTTTTAATCATTTTTAGGATCTAGATTTTTTTTTTTTTACGAAAATTTTTTTATTTTGCTAATTAGGATAATTATTGAAAACGTAAACAAATAAATAAATAAATCATAGTTTATTCATTTTCATCATCAGTATCTTGATCAAGTAATGGATCATTTTTATATTCAAATTCAATTGGCTCAACTTCATAATCCACTATAAAAAAAAAAAAACGAAAAAAAAATTAATTAAATGGTAATATAAAGAACAATTAAAGACTTGAAAACACTTACAATAAACTTTAAATTTCTTTCCAAAATTCCTTTGACATAAATAAGCATTAAAGAATGAAAGCATCAAGATGAGTACTGATACCATTCCTATAATAAAGGATATTTGATAAGAAGGTGACCAACGAATTTGATTTGTGAAATCACAGTTTTTTATAATAGAATCAGTTCCGATATAATTTGAAGGGATGAAACAAGTCGGGACTGTATACAAAAATATTAATACACATAAAACAATACTAAGTAAGTAGTAAGCGAAAATTCTTAATCTAGATTCTTTTTGGACCTGTTAAAAAAGAAGTTCCATATATATTTATTTTATATATAGAGTAAGTAATTATTTTTAATTATTATTATCAATTAAAAGAAAAACATAGATTCGCTATTTACTTACACCTTTTTTAATTATTATTACCATTATGGTAAAGAGAATAAGAGGATAAGGTATAATATCAAAAAATTTATCGGTAAACAATGTATTTCCATAATCTATGTAAGTAGTTCTTGTTCTATATGACCAATTTATTAATATCCAATATCCGATTATTATTATATTTGAATGAATCAATGATATCAAATAAACATAGTGTGTAAACATTCCTAAGGGGAAAAGAAGATTATTAGATGAGATTGGAAAGAAAAACGCGTAAAATCAAGAACATACGTTTTATTTCTTCACGTGTTGTTAGGGTGAATTCAGGTAAAAATTTCCAATATCTGTTTAAATGTCGCATTAGATTAGCGAAAAATTAAAGTACGGACTGTACGGTAACTTACCTCTTATGCCATAATAAAGTTACAATAATCATGAATGTAATTTGAAAAATACATAAAATGATAAGTCCAACAAACTTATTCCCATTTACATCATAATTATAGTTTATTCCAATATGATCTAATCAAATTTAAAAAATTACATTTTTTTTTTATTTTTTTATTAAAAAAAAAAAAAATTGTTATTAATGAGAACTTACTTTGATAGTAAATAATGCAATCATTAAATAAAATTAATTCTTTGCAATAATCACTTAAATTTTGATCAAATACCAAGTTTAAAATCGTACATAATATTGGTATCACCGTTATGATACAAAATAGAATAGCACGTATTAATGTTCTCGCGCTAAACTTTTAAATCGATTTTATCAAAGATTTATAGTTAATTAATATATAATATAATAATAATATTATAATATATACTTTATATATATTGGATAAAATTGCTTACAGTGAAACTACCAGATAAAATGACGAATGGAATAAAAAAAATAATTGGTTCGCTTAAAATCGTAAGTCCCCCGAAAGATAAAAATATTATGTATATACAAAATATTATTAAAAATATCTTTTCTAACAAGTTATACGAATTTATCCATTTTGTTATAATTTCAACGATTTCATTATCATTAATCTTGTTTTTCTTTTTCATTGTTTAAAAGTCTTTTTTTTTTTTTATCTATAGAAAAGAAATCGATGTGAGCCTTTAAATAGAATTTCCTTAATTTATATAATAAAGATATAAATATATTATCATTATATAATGAAAGTTACTCTGCATAAAACAACTATGGCATTATTACCATCATTGAACATTAATCTGCATAATACATAACATAAATTTCAACATTTCATTCACTTTGATCATTTCAGATCGAAGACATTCAAAATGTTCGTATTTGATTCAATATTTAATACTAAAACTACCGAACCATTCTGGTTTAAAACGATAAGAGTTATAATAAGTTTCATATTGGCAATAATAATGATAGTATACGCAATAAATTTAGTTGAAGAATTTTTAGTAAGGGTTGATACACCCGAAGTGCTAATATTTCAACAACAATTGTATTATAGTGCTCCATCTATGAAATTTTGTTTAAAAAGAAAACAAGTTCCATATGGAGATATTGAAAGTACTCAAGTATTAAATCCGATACAATGTAAATGTCAAACTCCGAATATGGTCTCAACTTGTTCTTGTTTTAATTTACAACAAGAGTCAAGACAATGTCAAATATATAAACAGATTGGAAGTTCTTATAATACATTATGGTTTACTATTGATGGTGTAGATACTTCTTTCCAGCAGACCACACTTGATTCTTCATATTTGACGACTACTCTTCTTACAATTGATATTGATGAATTTAGTTTACAAAATGATTTATTTATAAAAAATCTCAATGATTCTGTCAACATCGATCAACTAGATGCTCCAACAATATATTTAACAGGCGGTCAATGGTTATTATTAGAATATTCTATTACTGTAAAATCTTCTTATTATAATCAATTTTGGGGTCTGGTCGGTTTATTTCAAAAAAATGTACAAACTTTAAGTATTGAATGGCATAAAACTGATTTCCCTGATTTGCCACAAAAAGATACAATCGTTGTTGGTATTAGAGGTAAATCAAATTCAACTAGATATGAAGTAGAAAAATTTCAGTTAACTAGTAAGTATTATCAAAAATGTAGAGAAGTTGAAATGTTTTCCTGCTTAATTTAATTTTTCTTTTTTTTTTTGAAGTGATGGGAAATATATCGAATCTTGGTGGTTTTTATACAGCTTGTGCAGGAATTTTCTTTTATCTATTTGGTAACCCAAAATTATCTCCTTGGGGTATAACTCAAAAAGTTATATTTGTTTGTTGGCCTTGTAGGAGAAGTTTTCAAAGACAGCTTGCAAATCGTTATGTTTCGAGTGCCGGTATCCCATTTGGTGAAAAGGTTAAACAAATGCCTCCAAATTCTTCGATTGAAGAAAGACTTCAAATAGTAGAAGTAAGTTAAGGATAAACATATTTGTTATAAGTTCTTTGTAATGTCAAGTAGATTTTTACTAACTACGTTTTTTAGATAATTTTGAAAGATTACTACATAGATACATATTATATTGACCAATTAAAATTGGTTAAACGAAAATATCGAAAGAAAAAAAGGGATTATGAAGAATTAGAACCATTACCCCCTGATGATGACTTAACTTTGAATGATTATGAAAACTCTCCTCCTACGCAAAGAAATTCTTTAATTGATAATGTAAATGATAGAGGACGAATCTATTCTAGATCTCGTACTTCTTCTTATAATCATCAGGAAGGTTCTTCAGGTTCTAATACACCTTCAGTAACTCAACTTGTTGAATTTCCCATTAATGAGAATAATAACATTATTGATATTGAGACGATATTAAAGAAAAATAAAGAAGAGAATAATGGTAATAATATAAAAAGGCAGTCCAGATATTCGAGAAGTTTAGGAACTGATAACATTACAAATAGTTCTGCAATTAATAGATCTTCCAGACGTAATACCTTATTAAATTTTGATGAATAAAAAAACTTTTTCTGTGTTATTGCATCATTATTATCAGATATGTATTAAACTAGTATATATGATAACATTATTAATCAATTCTAACATCATTTGCCATATTGATTTTTCACATCAATAATTAAAAAGAAAAAAATATTATAAATACTTAACACCAAGAGTTATTTATAACATTTTCACTTTATTAATTTCTCCACTTTCTCATTTTTATGTATTTTATTAAGTTCTATTTATAAATGATGTTACATCATCAATTCGAAAGTTCTCCGGTAAAGGACACAAACAGTGTTTTACGAGATACAAGTTGTTCTTTGCAATGTACAAACATGGAATACTTTAAAATTTTGCCATTGTTACAAGTTAATACGGGCACGATACAGAATAATACCCCTTCGAGGCTTAAAGTTTTAAGTTTAGAAAGAGAGGCTAAAGATAAAGTGTCACATGAAGGGAATGATCATGAGGAACTAACTTTTAATGATTGCAATAGGTAAATATGATAATTTAGTTTGTTAATTCTACATTTTTCGAGTAATTTAATTAATTCTTGCATTCTTGTAATTTAGTTTACGAAAAAGTGTCGATGATCAAACTTTTGAAGAAGCTGTTGCAGAATTAAAAGAAATTATTTCTAATTCACGATATTTATCTTATGTTTTCCCCATCGGGATAGAACGAAGAGGTTCGTAATAACCAGTTAACTTCAATTTATTTCTTACTAAATTCTTAACTGATTTATTTAAACTATAAACAGTGATAACGACTTCACCCATACTAAGAGCTCCAAATCCAATTCCTTCTAATAAACCATTTATGAATAATAATTACGAAAAAATGGCCCATTTCCTTCCTCGATCAGACTCCGAGTACGAATATTATGATATTTAAGAAAGTGCTTAAACAGATCAGTTTTCTTCTAATAATTTTTTTTTTTTTTTGCTTGTTATTGCTAAACAATCTTTCATCTATAGTGTAAATATCGTACATATTTTAATTTTTTCTAATTTTAATACTTAGATATATTACTAGTTTTGCTAGACATTTGCCATTATTATTTTTTTTTTTTTGTATAATAGACGTGTATATTTGTATAAATAATTCTTTTGCTTTGTATGTAGAAAATATAATAAGGTCTGCGGTCAATTTCTGGCATTAAATGTCTCGAAATTTATATATATTTCATTTGACCAGATGAAAAAATAATATCCGTAATCCTACTAACCTTATTTATTATATACATAGTTAAATAATGATTCATACGAATTCTTTTTGAAATGAGGTACCGTATATAATGAAATTACTCTATTTTTGATTTTTGGGTTAATTATAATCATGTAAATCGAGGTAAAATGTGGACTGCACGGAAATTTTAGACGCCAAAATTTTTTAATATATTCATTGATATTTTAGTTTTACTCTTGCGCCTATTATACTTTCAAATGGTCTTTTGACATAATTAATTTTACCAATTTGTTTAACTGTGCAAAGTTCTTTGAAAGAAGCGGTATTGATGTTTACCTTGAATTTTACTGCAACAGAATCAGACGCCGAAGATTGATCCATACCAAATCTGTACATTTTATTAGCGAATGGCTCAAAATACTCTACAATTCCAGACCTTTTTAGACGGTTAATATTGCCTGGTTGATCTAAAGAAAGATATTTCCATGCGGCGAACTTGGAATATCGATAACACAATGTTTAAATTGCCGAATATGAGTAGAATTAAAATACCAAACATTCCATTTATTGATAGTATTGTTTTTAGAATTTACTTTTTGCGTGGCAATATCAAGCTGTAAGTTGTGATTTTTAGGTTGATTTAAATATGCTCCAGAATAAACTGATAGTTCTTTTTCTGCTATCAATAATAATTTTGAATCAACCGTATCTTCTAAAGCTCTTTCATGTCTTCCACAATTTTTTACAAAAATACCCACAATATCATTTTTTTTTCAAAGATTGGAATGCTATCTCCTTGACGATAAAACGAAGGGACTGGCAAATATACACGTTTTCGATGTTGCATTAGAAAAATATGATTTAATCTAAGATTTGTAATAGCTGAAAGAGTACGATATAATGAAGAATCCTAATTCAACTCGTCATCATTTATTTTTATGATATTTTGTATGTCGTCAACCGTGATATCTTTCAAATTTCTGTTCTGATACTTAGCAACCAATTATGTCATGTTTAATGGATGGAATGGCATATTCACTAAGAACATCATCTATATATATTAACTAAATTGTAATAATAATATAAAGATGAAAAGCAAAAAAAAAAAAAAAAAATCACATATTAGCTGGATATAATAAATTAATTAAAGAACTAGCTAGGGGTTTCCATTTTTATAATAAATTAAATTACGCAATAACAATAGTATTTTCCAATTTAAAAATGTTAAAAGATACTTTGAATTATCAAATTTTTCATATCTAATTTACATTATATTGTTTATAAAAGTTTAGGGAAGAGGGATTAAAAAAAAATTTTTTATGAAATCACATAACTTTTATACTATATAACAAAATTCTCAAACCAATTTATATATAAAAACCTCTTTTAAACAGTTCGTTCACATCACACTTTAACAATTTTACAAGGTTTCCAATTTTTTCTTAAACTCTTTGATTTCTTCCTCCAGCTTGCTAGGTTTATTACTGGATGAATAATTTTTATCGCTTTCCATTCCTCTCTTGTACTTTCAGTACCGCAAAAGTTAATCTAATTATAGACGTGTTCTGAGTTGTTTCTCAAATCACGTCGGGAAAATGATTACAAATAAAATGCACGCGCAAGAAATAGTTTACTATTTTTCTGTTGGTAAGAGTTTGGACAAGCTTGTCAAAATTGCACAGATGAAATATCGCAGTACCTATTTCGGGATAATCTAACTATTTTACAGTAGCGAATTTATTTTAAAAAAAAAGCCCGATATGGGATATGTAATCACAGCGAGTGTATTGACATAATAGCTAACGAAGCCCGAGAATGACTAATGTCTTTGAATTTGTGTATTTTCTCTCTTTAAACTCAATACTCTTAATTTTTTATGTACTAGTTTAGCTAGTGCTAGTATTCAATTATACGAATCAAAAGATTTTGTTTTGTTGCAAATTAATGAATTAATGCATTATTGATACAAAGAGTTTTATTATTGATATAAAAAATGCAGAATGCATATAATAAATATAATATTATTTAGTATTAACCTTTCACTATAAACCACAAATAATATTCTTTTAACTCATTTGAAAGACAAGCGATTAAAGTAATGTTATAATTCTCAAACATTTCTATAAATTCTAACAGAAACCTTGCACTATAGACGAATGACTAATAAGCAATTCATTGCCAACTTTCCAATGCATTGAGAACCTTTCCTAATAGATTTTTGAAATCTTTCAGATCTTCCGGAAATTCGGTTTCAAGTTCCTTTTTAGCGTCATCCAAGGTTTGAATTTCATTTTGATGGAACTCATGATTACTTTCTTTTTTCAGTCTAAATAATAATTCAAATTCCTCAAGAGACATTTTCACTTCTTTTAAAATATTCTTTAAATTCGACAAACAATCATAATACTCCTTTCCAAAGTCAACATTGTTATTATAAATCTTCGTATTAAAAGCTTGTACTATTCCGTAATAATCATCAAACCCCAGCTTTCTTTTGATTATGATATTGAAGGCGGAGATCTTGTCTCTAAAACGTAAAATTTCTTTTCGCTTTAATTTGCTTAATATATCTTCGGTGAGAGTAAAAATATTATTTGTAATTTCGTATTGTTGTTTTGTAATTTGAAGTACAAGTGTCGCACGAGTATATAGTTCTTCGTTAGCTTCAAGTAAATCAACATAAGTAAGGGTCTCCTTATTGACTTTGTTTATATTACTTGTTTTCGTCAATTCCTTTTCATTGAAAGTTATAGAATTTAAGAGAGATGCATTTTCATTTTTGTAAGTATTCAGATCGTTATAATAACCAGTAACAAGATCCATGGTAAAAAACAACAACTATTGTGAGAAAATGAAGAGAGGTTTGAAAGTCTCTGTAAGTTTAAGGCGTCTTTTATACTTATTTGATGACTGATAAACTCGAGATGACTACTCACATTAGTAATGATTGCATCATTGCATCATAAGGATATTAGATGATTTACTATATATTATAACAAAATAGATTTACTATCAGGGATATTTACTATACGTACAACGGTATTTTTGCTATTGTAAAGAGGTTTTGTGTATTATATTATTTGGTAGCGGACCAGGGCGTAGTACATGTGGCGCAGTACTGTGAGGTTATTCGGCAAGAATTCTTATTGGCATTTTTGAGACCTTTTTTTTTTTCACGAAATTAATATTACAACTTAAAATACATCTTAAAACTAAAATTTAAAAATTTTAAAAGGTATATTATATACGCGTATATTATAGTTATTTATTATCTTATTCATATTTTTTTTATATATATAATTATATATTTAACAACATAAAACATGTTATAAAGATGGCTTCTATTAACAGAAAACAATGCTCTAAATGTTATCAGCGTTTTGATACAACTTTTTTTACAAGTCAAACTGGACGTGAATTAGAAACATGTGTTAGTTGTCGGAAAAAACCAGTTATTCTTTATAAGGCCCATAATTCTAATAGTAAAAATCAGTTAAAACATTTACACTGGAATGATATTAAAAAAAAGCTTTATGATAAAATTATTGAAATTGGGAACAATGAATACTTGGAAAATAAAGAAAATGGTATTCTTTTTTCATGTATACTTATAATGAAAAATGAATTATTAGACAAAAAACCATGTAATATTGCTAAACAAGTTGCGAAATTAGTGAAACAAGCTTATTATGTGTGAGTAGCTTTTATTACAATAACATATTGACATAGCTATAAAGAACATTATTTATCAAATAAATCTGAAGAAGTTTACAATTATTGGTATTATTGTTTTCAATGTCAACATTTAGCAAAAAAATCTTGTAAACATGAAGATTTAATAAACAAAGAGATCGTGAATATGCAAAACGTTATAATTGTAATGGACTTATAACTATATCTATTAATATGAAAACTTTTCTCATAACTATTTATCTTAAATATGATATATTGTATAAACATTCAGAAAAATATGCTATTTAAAGAAGAAATAAAATAATATATTAATTTTATACCAAAAGATATATTTTGGCAACTTGAACAAGAAAATCCTAATTTAACTCAGAAATAGAGTAGGATAATTTTATTAAACAGGAATATGTTCATGATGCAGATAATCAATTAAAATCTGCAAAATTGCTTCTTGAAGAATATAGTTATGAAATAATTTTATTAAATATTGAAGGTAAAATAAATTACTTAGAATTCATAATGCTTTTCTTTAAACTTTTATCAAAAAATAAGGAATTTGCCAATGTAAGTAACAGTTACTAAAAAGTTTTTTTTTTAATTTATTAATTTTTCTTTTTTATTTTATTAGATAAAATAAACATGTTAGGATTCGAATTCTATTTAACAATTAGACAATCAGATGGTACTAATTTTGCATTGGCTTATCTTTTATTAGATAGTATTAAAAAAAATAATGGCATTATTGGCATATAAACAGAAATTTTTACAGAATTTTTTAACCAATTGCAAAATAGAGGTTAAAATACTTGCACCTTTTTTTAACTAATAAGGATTTTTCTTAAATTACTCAATATAAAATAATGTAAAAGTATAATTGTACTTATAGCATATTAAAAAAACATTAAAAAAGAAACTTTTAAACAACATATATTCCAAAACTATAACTTATAGTTTTTATGATGTATATAAAGTATTTAATTTTATTAATATTGAATTTTATTTTTTATCTAAAAGATTTTACACTGGCCTACAATAAATGTTCGGATTTTCATCACGTGAATTTGCATCCCTGTATTACGATTGGTGATTTCTCCCTATCGTACATATAAATAAAGGAGATAACAAAAATATTATTTTTCACTCCTCTTCTAGTTCTTAATGCCTGGAAAACAAGTTTCAAAAGCTAACCGGGAACGAATTATCGGCACCTATCTTACTGGTACTAAGCAAAGAGTCATTTCCGTTCAACTTAATATACCAGAGAGTACCGTATGTGATATTATAAAAAAGTATAAAGAAACAGGTTCTATAGAACCTAAGCAACGTCCTGGAAGACCAAAAACGCTCAAAAAATGCGATACCCGAGCTTTGAAACGTATCATACGAACTGACCGGTTTTCTCCTCTAGGTGATGTAACAGACAAGTTTAATACCAGTCTTGACATAACTTTCCACTATAATACAGTCAGAAGATACCTTCATGATGAAGGTCTCGGAAGTTACACTGCAAAAAAAAGCCCCGTTTAACCGAAAAACATTGAACTGACCGCTTGAAATGGTGTAAAGATAAAAAAAATTGGGCAGAAGAGTGGAAACAAGTGGTATGGTCAGACGAATCAAGGTTCGCTCTTTTTCAATCAGATGGTCGAGCAAGAGTATGGAGAAGTCCCAGAGAAACGTACAATAAAGATTGTATTCAATCTACAGTTAAGTTTGGAGAGGGATCGGTAATGTTTTGGGGGTGTTTCGGTTGGCATGGGGTTGGACCTTTGATCGTGGTGGAAGGGAATATGGATTCTGATGAATACGTTAATATTCTGGCTAACCATTTCATTCCATGGGTTGACAATTATCCCAACTCTATTTTTCAGCAAGACAGAGCATCATGTCATACTTCAACTTACACCGTTTGGTGGATGAGAACACATAACATTCCAATTTTAGATTGGGTGGCGCAAAGCCCTGATCTTAACCTGATTGAGAACCTGTGGAACCATTTGGATAGTCAGGTTCGAAAAAGGAAGCCTGTACCCAGGTCTAAACAGGAGTTAATTGAGGTAATACAAGACGAGTGGCGAAAAATCACTATTGAAACATGTCAACGCCTAATTTTAAGTATGCCTAATCGGGTTAAAGCAGTAATTAAGGCCAAAGGTGGCCATACCAAATATTAATTTTTTCGTGATAATATTTTTCATATAATTACTTTATATTTTATATTTTAATATAATAAAATTTATTTGTCAATTAATAAGTACAAAAAAATTTTTTATATGTACACAAAATTATGAATTTTACATATAAATTTTATAAATAAAAAAAAAATCCGAACATTTATTGTAGGCCAGTGTAGAACTAAAATTATTAATTTATTAAAAATTTATTTTTATTATCATTTTCTTATTTTTAATTGTACTAAAGAGTTTTTATCAAAAGAAGATATTTAAAAATCATTAGTTTAGAAAATTTATGAATTTTGATTTAAGTATAACTTAAAATATATTTGGACTTATTTTTGGATTAATAAAAAATTTTGTAAAGTTATTTTGCTATTAAAGATCAAGTTGTATCTTTCAAATAATGCTACTAATAGAGTTTTATTAAAAAGTTATTAAATGTAATTTTTTACCAAATTTTTTTTGCTTACATATTGACTTTCTTATTTATATAATTATCAGTCATTTAATTTTTTATAATCAGCAATAATATCAAAAGTATTTAAATAAAAGAAAATATATATTTTGAAAAAAAAATAGAAATAACAAAAAAATTAAAATTAATAATTTTTATTTAACAAATACTTTATTAAAGATAAATTTGTGAATGTTTATCATTTACTTATAATAAATTTTTTATTTGTAAGCATTTTATTTAACAATATAATAAACTAGAGCCATTTTATAATATATATATATTATCAAGAAAAATATCCTTACAGATTAAATGATATCAAATCAATTACCAATTAATTATATAATTGATTGATAACTGATTGGGAATTAGTTAATTATTTATTAATAACTAATTCTTTAATTTAATACTAATCAGTTATCAATCAGATATAAATTTCAAATCAGTTATTAATCAATCATATGACTGATTGATGACCAATTGGTATATAATTAAAATTTACCAGTTATTAATAAATTATCAATCAACTATATCAAATTAATGACTAATTAGTTACTAATTAACTTATTATATATTAGAGATTTTTTCAATAATGAATTTAATAATATGTTTTAAAATATTTATAAATAAGTTTTTATAAATCATTTTAAAATTTTTCAAACTCTAATAGAAAATTTTTTTAATAAATTTCTTAAAATTTATATAGGATATTTTTAATAAATAGAGATTTTTTTTTTGAGATTTCTAAAAGTTTATATGAAAAAAATTTGTATAAAATATCTAATAAAAAATTTTTTTTTGAAATTTTTTAAGAATTTATATGAAAGAATTTATATAGAATATCTAATAGAAAAATTTTTTTTGTAATTTTTTAAAAATTTATATAAAAAAGATTTATTGAATATTTTTAATAAAAATTTTTTTAAAAGTTTATATAAAAAAAGTTTATATAAGATATTTAATAGAAAATTCTTTTGCAAAATTTTCTAAAAGTTTATATGAAAAGGATTCATATAAAATATCTGATAGAAAATTTTTTTTTTTAAGAAATTTTTTAAAATTTATATAGAATATTTTTAATAAATAGATTTTTTTTATTTTTAAAAGTTTATATAAAAAGAATTTATATAGAATATCTAATAAAAAATTTTTTTTTAAAAGATTTTTTAAAAATTCATATAAAAAGAATTCATATAAAATATCTAATAAAACATTTTTTAAAAGATTTTCTAAAAATTTAGTTTATATGAGAAAAATTTGTATTTTTCAAAAGAACATATAGAAAGAATTTGTATAAAGATATCTTTAATAGAAATTTTTTTTAAAAATTTTTTAAAAATTTATATAAGAAAAGTTTATATATAGTCAATTCATAATATAACAAACCCTTAAATTTCATTTCAATTTGTTATAAGATTATAATAAAGAATTTTAAAGAATTTAATTAGTTGAGCCGTTTATGACTAAATAATATAATTATATTATTTAGTCATAAACAGCTTAAATTAAGTTATTTAGTAATAAAATAATTTAACTATAACTAATAAATAATCTAAGTATGACTATAAATAATTTAAATATAACTAAATAATTTAAGTATGACTATAAATAATCTAAATATAACTAAATAATCTACGTATGAATATAAATAATCTAAATATAACTAAATAATCTAAAGTTAATAACCTAAATATGATTAAATAATCTAACACTAATCGAAAAAGAAATATTCGGCCTCCAAAAAATCTGGCCTAAATTCGGCCAATTTTTAAAAAAATTGACTTAAATTAGTAATGATATGCAATTCAATCTATATTTGACTCTGATTCGATTCTGCCAAATGATGGTCAAATTGCGTATAATAAAAATTAAACTATGTTTGGCCTCACATGAATAATGGCCGAATTGTATTCACTTTTCTATATTAAATAATGGTTATAATATATTTACTATATTAATATTATTAAGTATAATAAAAAATAATGATACAATATTTGTTAAAAAATATTTAAACAATTCAGACTAGTATAAATGTTATATTAAATCAACGCAAATGGAACTTTCTATTTATAGGAATAATGGCTAAATATTCTCTGGCATTAGATCGATCTGATTTTTTGTATTTTACAGGTATAAACCGACCTAAAATATTGTGTATTGGGATTATATTGTCTTTACTGCTCAAACAGAAATTATCTTCCCATAATTCGACGTTGCAAGTTTTGACATCATCGTCAATACTGAAATGAAATCAGGATGTCAAATTTGCTGGTTTGTACCATTTGATGTAAGCCAATTTGTGTGTCAAATTATGGGAGGATAAATGAACGCTATGTTCGAAAAAAATTGGATTTGACCTGGGTAAATATTGACGCTATTCCCATCATGATTAATAAATTTAGCTAAGACAAATGAGCTCTTAATATATCATGTTGCAGCAGCAGATCCAAAAATTTCTGCACTGATTTGATATCTTTCATATCAATTCACTTTGTTGATAATGATCGTTAAATTGGGTAAATTTTCTGTGAATGATTTTCTGAATATAGAATCTACGTATGTATCCTTATAATATTCAATAAGTAAATTGTAGATTTATTCATCAAGATGAATATCTTCAGATTACAGTGCTAAAAATATACCCAGAAATTTCTCGCAACCAGTAATTAGTGATTCTAATATATTTCTGGAATTCATTAAAAATTGATACATTTCATTTGTTGGAAATTCGGAAAGAGAACCAACAGAAGGTCATTTATTGAGTAATTTGATGCCAATTATTTCTGAACTTGAGCTGATAATATCGTTTATTTGTGTTTCAGTCATCAATTAACGTATTAGTTCAAGTTCAATTTGGCAGTGGCTATTAGGCAACGATCCTAATAAATATTTTATTATTAATCTTTACTTAATGGAATAATATAATTCAATAAATCAACACAGCAAATGAATTTAAATTTGAATTACCTAATACGCCATTCATTCGTTCAAAGCTAAAGCACTAGAATGAATACAGGGATTCATAATCGTAAGAGCACTTACATAGATGTAATGATAGGTGAAGGTTTGGCATTATTTTTCCTTCGCCATAATGCTCTTCATCAATTTAATTATCTTTACTAAAAGTTCATAACTTCTTTTATATTGTTAATCTTCACAATTCATCTAACTAAAATCATACAAACTCTTACAAAATACGTAAGAATTTTGCAATCTTTATTCAAAAGATGATTCCATAACACAACAGTGACATATATTAGAAAAAAGTTGTGCTATTGGTCAGCAGTAAAGTTAGAAAAACCTTCACTGCAATGGATTTTACCAGGAATTCGTTCCAAATCTGATGGTAGCTTAAATTTGCTCATTTTCTTTTGAATTGATTGAAGAGCTTTTTCTGTTAATACATCTTCATCGATCTATATTCGTTTTGTTATCCATTTTGCGATTCCTAGAAAAAGGTAGTGCATCAGATCTATAATAACAAACCAAATCAGATCAAAATACGAGAGTCTTAATATTTCAAACCACCTTACACTATTCACCTTGACAAATCTCTTTCTTACTGTGTTAGATTTGTATCGTCGCCATTCCAAAGCCTTTTGATGATGCTCTACTGGATCTTTCATGATAAACCAGTTACTTATATCTGCCATGCCACTAAAATTGCGATTATTGGCCCTTTTTTCACATCGATGACATAATGCGAGGGCAGAGATATGCTCGCATAATTTTCGAGCTCCAGAAATATTGCACAAAGTAATTATTAATGCAGCTTAAATATCTTTGCCATTTGGACATTCATTAGTGCGATTAAGATTCACGCCTTCCCAAAGTGACTCTAATTCCGTTATTATTGGCGAAAAATAATGATTAACTTTATGCAATTTAACCTTATCAGACCCTAGTAATATGCCAAGTATAAGCACATTTTTGGGCTTAAATCGAACATCCCGAGATAGATTGCATATTACTGCATATATTACACCTGTATTGTAAATCGTTCATTCGTAAGGCTGAAATCAATCCAAATTTATTATTAATCCTAGATGAGCATCAGCCTTGTCTGGTCAGAAAAAGTATTTGACCCTTGTTCAGACGATTCCTTAAGATTTTTCCATATTTGGCCGTCATAAATATCTGATAGAACATTGTCAATTATTGAACGACGTGTCTAATGCCGCAGTAATTCTTCAAATCCTGGCCGCTTGAACATACTAAAAAGCTGCTGTTGTATACTCGAGACTGGATAAATTAATTCAGGAACAATTGATATACTATTATTTAAAGAAATTTTCTTCCCTAAAGGAGTACGACATTATTTTAATCTCTTTGTAGCCAAATTTGGAAATTTGATATGGCTGCATTTCATAATGGTATTATTATTTTTTGATATTATTTCCTCTTTTTTGTATAATTTGTGGCATTTTTGGCAGGCTGCAAACTGCACAAATCGATCGAAAAGTTCTAACTTTTTTCTTAGCATGTACAATAAATTTGGGAATGATTCGTAATTGATATTTTTACATACTTTCAATATTATTTTAATAAATTGTATTAATTCTTCAATTGCGGTATTTGGTATGTTATGACTTGACCTGAACTTCATAATCTATATCAAAATCCCTTTAATTAATTCATCTGTTGGTAATTCTAAAATATCTGGTATGTCTGAAATATCCGGTATATCGAACATAGGATGAAAGTAATTCTCAAAATTATCTGAAAAATTGTTATCTTCATCATTAGGAAAATCTTCTTGTGTTGAAGATTCACTAATGTAGATATCATCCATGTCATATTCAGCTGGCACATTATAAGCACTAGTCAAAAAAGAACAATTCAGCCTAAATTTGACCAGGTCAAATATAGGTTGAATGACGATCTAACCTATGTCAAATTGTGGCCAATTTTTTTGGCGCATTTAGGGTGCCAATCGTCTTAAATTTAGAAAAAAAAATTCGACATATATTAGGATATTTTACATATTTATTCGACCCTAAAAAAAACTATATTTGACTACTATATATAATCTGAATATTATTGATAAATAGGTTAAACTAGAGACAAATTTTAATCAATTTAGTTCTGAATTTATAGTTTATTAACATAGTGTTAAAAAAATTACATATGTATTATGCTATATAAAGTTCTATCTAATATCTATCTATATATTATCATTCATCTATCGTCCATCCATCCACATCCATCCACCATCCATCCAAAACTACCATCTACACAATTCACTAAATAGACAATTCACATATGCCTAAAGGAGTTTCAAAACCTATGTAAAAAAGTAACATTAAATAAAATTTCTTTAACAAATTTTTAAATTTCATTGAATTTATTGAATTTGAAACTTACCACCATTTCATTTATCCAAGAATCGAATCACTTCCTACCATTTAATATAGAATAGTTTCAAAAGCACACTGTCCAGAATGGTTATCAGAGACTGTAAAAAAAAACGTTTAATAAAAACATTTTTAGAAGAAGTTTAAAATAGGAAACCTTTCAAAACTCACCTGAATTCCAGTATTTTCAAGTCAGAATCAGATTCCTGAAATACCAGTATTCTGTTTATAGTCCAAAATTGGGCCAGTTTACTAAAAGAAATAGAAAGAAAGAAAAAAATTAAAATAGAATTTTTTAGAGTAAGTTTCGAACTTGAAACTTTACCTAGGTTTTGGTATTCTAAAAGATCAAGAATAACCTACAAAAGAAATAAAACGAACCATTAATAACAATTTGTTAAAATAAAAACATCTGATTTTTTACTTACCAATATATAACCTATCGATATACTGGTTGCCTAAAAAGAAAGAAAACAAAACATTAATAAGCGTTTCATTAAAAAAAAATAAATTTAAAAACGTTTTAAACTTACCAAAATTTTAAAGTTGCATTTGCGTCTTAAAGTCTGAAGAATAGTCGCCTAAAAAAGAATCAAAAAAATGAAATGTACGTGTTGTTAAATTTCGGTAAAAAAAAATCCTACCAAAAATCTATTATCTTACGCGTCCTAATATATTTCTACCTAAAAAAAATCTTGAATCTGCATCCAATGAGAGTCGAAAGCAACCTAAAAAAATAAAGAATGAATTCGTTAGCTAACAATTTATTAAAAATAAAAAAACTAAAAATGATAAAAAAAACTTGCCGTAAATCTGCGCGTTTAAAGACCTAAAGAGTAAACTGCTAAAAAAAGAAAAACTCGAAAGATTAGTAGGTGTTTTGAAAATTTATAATTCAAGAAAAAATCTACCCAACTCCATATGTATGAAGAGATAGCCTAAAAAAAAGAAATAAACAAAATGTTAACATTTCGTTAAATAAATGTAATTAATAAAAAAAAATTGATTCCAGTTCCCTTACCAAAAACTGAAAGACTTCCTTACCAAAATCCAAATTCCATGCGTCCAGAACCATTTAAAAAAAAGAGAGAAGAGGTTAGCATATATTCCGTTAGAACAGTTAGAGCATGTAAACTAAATAAGAAAAAAACTCACTGAAACAAAGTCCCACATGCCCAAAAGACTGAGAAATTGCTTAAAAAAAATTAAAAACAAACTGTTAATAAGCGTTCGTTAAAATAATTAAAGAAAAAAAAAGAAACCTTTGATATGTCACTTCCAGAAAACTGAAGAGTCACTTAAAAAAAGAAAAAAATCAAAACATCATTATCAACGTTTCGTAAAAACTGGAAAATATTTTTAGTGTATTCTTTACGAAAGAGAGATGATTATGAGGGGAGGGAAGGAGGAAGAAAGGAAGGGAAGAGAAATGGAAAAGAAAGAACGAAAAAAAAGAAGTGAAATGAGAGAAAAGGTTAAGGGGAAGGAAGGGAAGGAAAAATTTCGTTGAAAAAAGAAAAAGCTCTGGATCAGATTGGCAGATCTGGTTCTATATAATAAAAATATCATTAATTAACATGACAATTCATAGATTGATTGTTGATATAATTATTAGTGTAGTAAGTAAATATAGTGTTCCGCAAATGATTTGGTCAAATCAAATCAATTCGGATTTGATTTGAATTTTGATTTGATTTGATTTGATAATTTTGATTTGCAAATCGAATCCAAACTTCAAAACAAGATTTGAGTTCAAATCCAAATTAAAAAAAAAAATTTGATTCGATTTCAAATCAAATTCAAATTAGCTTAAACTAATTCAATCAAATCCGAATCAAATCTGACAAATCCAAATCAAATCCAAATCAAATCGAATTAAATATACATGACCTGATTAAACGTAATTACAGGACCTGCATGCATTTACTATTAACTTTACACAACTTTTTTTTCATAGTAACGCTACGCAAACTTACATCTTAGTTAAAAAAAATTTTTAAAAAATTTGTTAACGCTATAATGAATTATTCGGTATAAAGGCAGGATCATGTAACTTGCTGATCTAATCAGATAATCTGAATATCTGATCTTTTTTTAATCATTTATCAGTTTATTTTTGTAGTGTTGCCAGATGAAAAGCATGACCAGACTTTTAGAATTAAGGTAAGGGAGAGTGAAAAGTGTTTTTCAGTGTATTTTTTTAACTAATTAATTAATTATTTTTTATTTTTATTTTTTGTAGTGTTGCCGGACAAAAGGCACGACTGGACTTTTGGAATTAAGGTAAGGGGGGGGTTGAGGGAGGTGTTTCGTTATTTTTTTTAATTAATTAAGTATTAACTTTTTTTTTACTTTTTGTAATGTTGCCAGACAAAAAGCATGACTGGACTTTTGGAATTAAGGTAAGGGAGAGTTGGGGGAGATGTTTCATTGTTTTTTTTTTAATTAATTAAATAATGATTTTTTTTTTATTTTTTGTAGTGTTGCCAGACGAAAAGCATGATCAGACTTTTGGAATTAAGGTAAGGAAGTGTGGGAGAAGTATTTTTCGGTATTTTTTTTAACTAATTAATTGTTTTTTTTTATTTTTTGTAGTTTTGCCAAACGAAAAGCACGACCAGACTTTTGGAATTAAGGTAAGGGAAGGTTGGGGGAGGTGTTTCATTATTTTTTTTTAATTAATTAAGTATTAACCTTTTTTTTTATTTTTTTGTAGTGTTACTAGACGAAAAGCATGATCGGACTTTTAGAATTAAGGTAAGGGAGGGTGGGGGAAGTGTTTTTTGGTATTTTTTTTAACTAATTAATTATTTTTTTTTTTTTGTAGTGTTGCTGGGCGAAAAACACGATTGGATTTTTGGAATTAGGGTATTAAAAACTGAAAAAGAATAATAAAAATAAATAAATTTGGTATAAAATACTGAAAAAAAGTGAAAAAATAAATAAAATAAAATAAATTTTGGTAAATACCGAGTAATTTAATTTACTGAAATCAGTATTTTTTAAAAATAAATCCACATATATTTATTATAAACTCTACGCAAACATAATATGTGAATTACTCCCAAATTGAGCGATCTACGTAAACTCAATTTGTAGGTTTAAAAAGTAATTTTATATAAACTCTACGCAAACCCGTATGTGAGTTATATCTGATATTAGTATTATTCAGGGTCCTGTAATTACCGTAAATATTATTGGTAGTTACTGCAACCACATGATGTCCAACCCTCCTTAAATACACTAAAGAAATACGTTTCATAACGTTTTTTTATTAATAATGCATTGCAAAATGCATTTTTTATTTAAATAAAAAAAACATTTCGCAATGTTTTTTTTATTAGTATTGCATTGCAAAACGCATTTTTTTATTTAAAATTCAACAAATCAAACCAAATCACAAATCTATTTGAATGAATTTGATTTGATTTGAATTTGAATTTGATTTGAATCGAATCAAATTTAAATCAAATCAAATCAAATTCAAATCGAATTTCAAATCAGATTTGAATGGTTTGATTCAAATCTGAATTCAAACTTTTCAGATTTGATTTGATCAAATCAAATTTCAAATCTAACTTGATTTGGTCTAATTTGATTTGTGTAGAACACTAAGTAAATAAAAGATTGATTCAACATCCAAAAAGCTGAAAAACAAATCGAAAAAAAAGTAATTAGATAACGTTCTTTAAAAATGAAATAAAAAATTATTTAAAAATATCTTACCAAAATATCGCGTCCAAAAAAGCCAAAAATTCACCTACAAAAGAAAAAAAACTGAAACGTTAAGTAGCAGTTTGTTCAAAGAAGTGTCATCAAATATAATAAAAGAAGCCCTCCTTACCAAATTCTTACGTGTCCAATACCTGAATAACAAATAAAAAATAAAAAAAAAAAGAAATTAGTAACTGTTTTTCGAAAATAAAACAAAGAAATTAAACTTATCATTAAGACTTACCGAAATACTGCAAAAGAATAATCTCTAACAAATTTTCACATGTCCAGATATTTCGTCTACAAAGGAAAAAAATGAACTGTTAATAAAGTTTGTTGAAATAAACTAAAAAATTAAAAATTTTACTTACCAGGCTACAAGTAAGAGATCTGAAAGAACAACCAGTCGTAAGTAATTAAAAAAGAAAAACCAAAATCAAAAACTTACTGGAATTTCATGTTCAAGGAGACCAAAAGAATTACTTAAAAGGAAAAGTTGAAACATTAAGGAACGTTTTGTTAAGAATTTTTTAACAAAAAAGTATTTGGAAAGAAAAGCTGAAACGCTTTGTTACAGATTTTTTCGACAAAAAATATATGTGAAGTAAAGTAAGAAAAGGGAAAGGAAAAGACAAAGTAAAGGAAAGGGTGAAGGGTAGAAAAGGATGAAGATAGGAGAAGGATGAAAGGAAGGAGGGAAAGAGGAAGAGTAAAAGGAAATAAGGAAGGATAAAAGAAAGGATGATAAGGGAGGTTTCGCTAAAAGTTTAAATTTAAACTTTTAATTGAATTGGTGATATGTGTAATGTTCAATTAATGATACGCGTAATACTTAATACACATTTGACCATGTTGAATACACGTCTAATTGTTGATCATTACTAATTGAGGTCGAATAATTTTAATTTTGGTCGAATATAGGCCAAATTTTATTAAGGCCGAATATTCCTTTTTCGACTAGTGAAGAGAAATCTTCAGCGACTAGTTCAACTTTAGTGATACGACAAAATGTGCCTGGTTTTGTCCTTTTTTGCGTGAAAGAAATATATATTTCTGTTCCTCATACGTATCATTATTAGAATGTGTATCAATAAACATTGTCGTATCTTGTGATTCTGCTAACAATATTATCGAATCAATCAGTTCTACTAACTCTTGAGACGTTGTAGCTTTATCGCGATTTAATAGTTCCAAAGAAGTCGTTTGCTCATTCGTTTGCTCATATTCCTCCTTCGTATGCAGATCGACTATTTTTCCATTACAATGGCTGCAAAAGCACAGAACCTTCTCTCTTGATTTTCTGATCGTAAATTCAGTAGATGTTTATTTAGAGGTCGATAAACTAGAATTATTATATTTGTCTATGATATTAGCAGCAATGCGTTTTCTTCTCTTTTTTTCATTTTTTGATAAAAGACAGATACGATAAAGTTGTAATATGATTTTTACGTTGAATAAAGTTATAATATACTTTGTTATATTTAATTAATAGTGATTTTTTATTAATATCAAATTTTTAGTGATGTCAAATTTTTAGTGATATTGTGGTTTTTTATTAATATCAAATTTTTAGTGATGTTGAATTTTTAGTGATATTTTGGTTTTTTTATTAATATCAAATTTTTAGTGATGTCGAATTTTTAGTGATATTGTGATTATATTCCATTTTAAAATGATATTGATGGTATAATTAACAAAATAGACAAATTCGAATATGAAAAATTAGACATAAAAAGTTGAATAGAAAATTAAATAAAAACTAAAATTTAAAAAATAAAATATATACCATACCATGCACTCAGTGTGATTTAACTGTTTAATTAATTGAAAGTCTAGTTTGATGCGAAAGTTTAAGTTTAATCTGATCATTAACAGCTAATGATTAAAAGTCTAATTTGATATGTTTAATATATGTTTAATTAATTAAAAGTCTAATTTTATGCGAAAGTTTAAGTCTAATTTGATCACGCCTATTGAAAGTCTAATTTTATACAAATGTTTGTGATCGTTAATTGTTAAAAGTCTAATTTGATAGTAAAGAAATAGATATAAATAGTGGTCCAATTTTCTCGTTCCATATAAAAAATCACTTTTTTTTCTTTTTTAAAAAATAATAATAAAAAATAAAAATAATTTTAAAACAATAATGACTTGTAAGAAACCATCAAAATCAAATGCTCCTTCACCAGATATTGCTGGTTCGTCTACACCATCGCCATATACAACATCAACTCCTCCACAAAATATTGCTTCAACATCAACACCAACTAATACTACCATTTCATTTACATCACGAAATATTGCCACATCACGAGCATCAACACCAACTAATACTACACCACAAAATATTGCCACATCACGAGCATCAATACCAACTAATACTACACCACGAAATATTACTACACCATGAGCGTCAACACCAAATAATACCACTGCTTCGTTTACATCATGAAATATTGCCACACTATGAAATATTGCTTCAACATTAACATCACTAAATACTAATACTACAGTTCACTTTAGACTCGTTATTTCACAAGATATTTTAGCCTCATTAAGTCAAACTCAAACTCAATCTCAACGAACTTCTGATATTATTAAAAGATATCCTAATATTAATGTACCGAAAAGTTACCGTTCACATCATGAAGAAGGAGCACTAAGAAATATTTGACCAAGTAATGAAGAAGCAGGTAAACTGAATTTTTTGTTATATTTTAATATTTATTATATTACATCTGTTCGTTATGATTTAATATATATCCTTATAATTTAAAATAGGTAATTTAGAGCTAGAAAATTTAAAAAAATAAAACCCTTCGACTACAGAATGAATTGAATCAGGAAAAAGTCAAAGTATCAGAAATGAAATGAAAAATAGATAATTTGCAAGACTGTGTTCGTAGGGTCAAGGAGGAGAATTCCTTACTATGGCAGTTTAATGAAATTTTTAGTGATGAATCGAACCAATTATGTGAAGAGAATAAAACTCTCCAAGAAGAACTTCAACAGTTCAAGCAACTTCGCACACCTCGAAAGACTATCGATTCTCTGCAGTAATATTTACTAAAACGCCCCAATAAAAGATTAAAATTGAGAGAGAAATTGCCTGATAAAGTTGCCGCTTCAGCTGTATGAGTAAGAATTTTACAAGACTATTTGCAGCCAAATTGTATCAATGTATATATACAGCTTTTATTATTTCCTCTTATTGTTTAGGACAAAATGAAGAACCTCTTAAAAGGTCAAATACCTGAAGAATATCAGTTGGATTACGGCAAGACTTTTAGTGAACAGACAGCAAAGATATATGAAAAATTGATACCTGAATTAAAGAGGTTGATGAATGGACATTATAATCCATCAGTAACCCAATTGTCAAACTAGTAATGATTGATTCACAAGCATAAAAGAGATAGATAACGGAAACAACTATCAGGCCAATTAGATAAAGTCGACCGTAGGATGTATATGAATGCGCGATTGTCTGAAGTGAGCAGTATTTTATTTTAATGCACTTCCTTTTAGTCATTTGAAATTAATCTTTATATATTCGACAGAAAAAAAATAGATGAGTAAAGGCGGTAATAAAATTATATGAAAGAAATGACGCCAACATAAAGGAATTTGATAAAGACGAATTATTACCAATTCTTGTACAAAATGATTGTCATTCCATTGAGCAATCAGATTCTGAAGACGATTCAAGACAGAAATTGCCTGAAAATAAGCGATTCTTGCATGTATATGATCAATCATGGCATTCAGATGAGGTATTAAAGTGATTACTGCTTCTAACCTATTTTAATATTTATTTGATATTTGTTTATCTTTGTTTTAATAGTTAAAACAGCTATTACGAGACGTATTAGACCCTGAAGCAGAATATATTCAACGTGCAAAAAAGCAATAGGAGCAAATTTATAATAATGATATTTACTTCATGTCTAGTAAACCTTTTGAGAATATGCCTGAATAGGCGCTCGATAAAATGAAAATATATGTGACAGATGAAACAAATAAAACAATTGACGTTAGCAAATATGATGACATGGTTGATAATTTGATTCAATCTTATGAGGATCGTGTGCCAATAGAACTGAATTTAACAGAGCCATATTCAGATTTCTTGTTAAATTCGGCAGAAATGAATTCAACTAGACCTGAAGATTTGGATGAGATTGGCAAAAGTTCAACAACAGTAAGTTGAATTATTTTAATATTTTTACGTCACAAATATTGTTAATTAATTTTGTTTATATCATATGTTGTATTATATTAGTAACAAAAAGTCGAAAAAAAGTGAAAAGGAAAAAGAAGAGCTACGAAAGATAAAGAACTTTATGAAATCTTTGAAGCGGACGAATATTATTAATATATTTTATATTTATTTTTTTGGTTATATAATTATGACTGAATATTTTATATTTTTTTTTTGATTTATATAATTATGATTGATTTATGAGTCTTATGGTTATTATACAGTTGATCATATGCGGGTTGGTTTATATAATTATCTTATATTACTATATACTATATACGTCAATATATATAAAATAAATGGTTTTTATTTGCTTATAAATACAAAATGATGCTTTATTATTCGACTTTGAAAAACCTCTAGTTCAACCTATTTATCAATTATATTCGGATTACATACAATAGTCGAATATAGTTTTTTTTAGGGTCAAATAAATATGTAATAATGTCCTAATATAGGTAAAATGATAGTCAAATTTTCTTTCCAAATTTGAGACGATTGGCACCCTAAATGCACCAAAAAAATCGGCCTCAATTTGACATAGGTTAGATCATCATTTGACCTATATTCAACCTAGTCAAATTTAGGCCAAATTGTCCTTTTTCGACTAGTGTGAGCGTCACATCGCGTATCATGTAACTAATTAAAGCTTAAAAAAAAAGACTAAATTTAATGAAGTTTCTAAAACTTCTTTCTTTTTTTCTTCTCCATTTCCTTTCATTTTTTACCTCCTTTCGTCCTTTCCCTATTTTTTATCTTTTCCTCTTCTTTCTTTTTCTTCCCTTCATATTTTTCTTTATCTTTCCCCTTTCATTCCTTTTCTTAATTTCTCTTTTCCCACTTCTCCCACATTTTCTTTAAAAAATCCTCAATGAAATAGTTTGTTTTAAGCAGATATTTTGGTCTCCTTTGGACATAAAATTTCACGGTAAAAATTTTTTTTCTTTAACTACTCTTAATTTAATGAACAGCTTCTAAAAGTTCAGTTACTTCTTTTTATTTAGTATTCTTTTGGATCTCTTTCTTGGATCTAGGTGAGTGAAATTGTTTTTTCTTTTAACTTTAAACGAACTTTATTAACAGTTCATTTTTTTTTGCAGGCAACCGGTTCTTTGACATTAAGGGCCATTTCTTTTTGCGGCTCTTTGGACATGGTATTTTGCACAAGTCAAACAATATTAAATCAGGCATCAATCAGCTATCAATAAGTCATCAGGATTGATGAACAGTCAAATGAATCGATATTCAATTGGCAATAAATCGTACTATTTGATTGATGCTAGATGATGTCAAAAATTGGCACCAAATCAGGTTGCCGATTGAAAGATTAATGATCGTTAATTGATGGTCAATTGATGGTCAATTGATGGTCAAATTATGGTCAAATTATGGTCAATTTATGGTCAATTTATAGTCAAATTATGGTTAAATTATGGTCGATTCATGGTCAATTCATAGTCGATTTATGGTCAAATTATGGTCAAATTATAGCGAATTATGGTCAAATTATAGTCAATTTATAGTCAATTGATAGTTAATTTATAGTCAATTGATGGTTAAAAGACCAATTTTTGTAGAATCATATAACGAATAATAAAATTTATTATAGCACATAATATTTAGAATTACAAATAAAATACATAGTATCTTTATTTATATTAATAAGTATTTAAAATAAAAACATTTATTATAATAATATGTTAGTATATGACTGATAAAGTTAGTAATATTTAATAAATAAATAGTAAAGCATAAATATAAAAAGTTAGTAATAATTATAATAAAATACACAAATATAAAAAGTTAGTATTATAAAGAGTTTGATAAAATTTATAAAAAAAAAAAGAAAAAAATATGTGATGATGTTAGTAAAATATAAAAAAAAGAATAATATTAGTAATGTTAAAAAAAAGAATAACATTAGTAAGGCCAAATAAATAAAATAGTTAGTTTCTTATCCCCCATGCAGGTCATGTGAATATCACGAAAAATGAAAAAAATTTAATTTATTTGATCATGTGATACTAGCCAGGTGTAAAAATTTCTGACTTTTTATATTTGTATATTTATGAATTATGACATAATTAAAACCAGTATATAGTTAAAATACTTCAAAAAGATTAATGTAAATAATGCATATAAACTGGCGGCCTACTTTCAAATTATTCGAGTATAAATAGTATTTGTTTTTGAGTACGTATTTTTAACAAAAAAAATTATTTATTATCGTTCATTATATTAATACTATTCATCGGGAAAGTTATATCAGTTCAGATCTGTGGTGATCTGCGATTTTAGCAGATTGCCGTATTTTTTTAATGCAATTTTGTTAAGAATCTGCGCAATATTGCAGAAATTATTTTTTTTATTTTTTTAAAGATTTTTTTATAAAAAATTTGTGATAATCTCCAAAATTGCAGATTTTTAAAAATACTTTGTACAAAAATCTTTAAAGATTTTCATAATTTTCTTCTTTAATTTGATAAACTTTGCATATTTATTTTGATAAACTTTACATCACTAATTTTTTAAACTTTTTTAAAGAAACAATTTTTTTCTATCACTTTAAAGAAATAATTTTATAACACTTTTAAAGAAATAATTCTTTTAAAGAAATAATTTTTTAACACTTTTAAAGAAATAATTTTTTAACACCTTAAAAAAATTAATTTGTTTAAAGATACCAAAGAAAAAAAAAATAAATTTTTAATGAATTCTTTTTTAAGCTTCGAAGCTTGTCAGATAATCAGACTTTAAAAATAATTTTTTTTTAAAAAAAAAATAAAAAATACTGTTTCTTTATAAGGTTCGAAGTCTTTAAGATAAGTTTTCTAATGTTTGACAGAATGCCAAAGGTACAAATTCCGGATTCAAACAAAAATTTTTTACTTATGGTTTTAAAGTGCGGGATGAATGAGAAATTAGGAAATTTTCAAATTTCGAAGTTTTACAGACAAAAATGGCAAGATCTGTCTTGCGAAGCTATTTTAAAAATTTTTTTTTTTGTAGCTTCTTTTCTAAGTTTTAGACGAGCCCAAAGCCCTTTCCAGACTCTATTTCAAAGGTTAGAGGTCCTGAATATTAAAGAATAGCCCTGGACTCTCCACTTTGAAGGGTAGAGATTCTTGATGCTGAAGAACAGTTCTGGACTCTTCATTTCAAAGGTTAGAGGTTCTTAACACTAAAGAACAGCTCTGGACTCTCCATTTCGAAGGTTAAAGCCTTCAAGTATATTAATTTATTTAACAATCATTATAAACGTTCGATTTTTATATTTTTTTAGGTCTGGAAGTCAAAGTACAGCTCTGGACTTTTTTTTTGTTATTTTTAATTTTTTTGGGGGTCCAGAAGCCAAAGTACAGCTCCAGATTTTTTTATTGATTTAATTTAATGAACGTTAACTAACGTTTGATTTCTTTTTCTTTTTTTTAGGTCCAGAACTCCATTTCGAGGTGGACCACTTTAAGAGTAAAAAAAAATTCATTTTTTTTTTGTATTTTAGCGAAATGTTAGTAACGTTTTGCTTTTCTTCTTTTTTTTTAGGTCCAGAATTCCATTCGAGGCGAACCACTTTAAGTAAAAAAAAATCATTTTTTTTTGTATTTTAGCAAAACGTTAGTAACGTTTCGCTTTTATCTCTTTTTTTTAAGTCTGGAACTCCATTTCGAGGCAGACCATTAAGTAAAAAAAAACAATTTTTTTTACTTTAATTTTAACAAACATTAATTAACATTCGTTTTCTTTCTTTTTTTAGGTCTGGAACTCGTTTAGAGGCAGACTATATAATATTTTAAAGGTAAAATATCTTTGAAAATTATTATTTTTTTTCTGTTTTATTTAAACGAATGTTACTAATGTTTGTTTTTTTTTATTTTTTAGGTCCAGAAGTCCTTTATAAGCGGACTACTATAAGTAAAAAAAAAAATAATTTTTTTTTTACTTTTATTTTAACAAACGTTAACTAAAGTTCATTTTCTTTCTTTTTTAGGTCTGGAAGAAGTGGACTGAGTTATTTCAAAGGTAAAAAAACTTTGAAATAAATTTTTTTTTTATATATTTTTATTTTACAAAATATTACTAATGTTTTGTTTCATTTTTTAGGTCTGGAACTCTAATTCAAAGCAGACCGTGGTATTTCGAAGATAAAGAAACTTCAAAATATCTTTTTTTTATTATTTCAACGAACGTTAATTAATGTTCATTTTTTTTCTTTTTTAGGTCTGGAACTCCTTTAAGGGTGGATTATGATATTTCGAAGGTATAATATTTTCGAAAATTATTATTTTTTTTATTTTTTTAAACGAACGTTACTAATATTCATTTTTTTTTATTTGTTAAGTCCAGAACTCCTTTAGAGGCGGACTATGATATTTCGAAGGTATAATATCTTTGAAAATTTTTACTTTTTTTTTTATTTTATTTTAATGAACGTTACTAATGTTTATTTTTTTATTTTTTAGATTCAGACGTTCCATTTTAAAGACTGGACTCTATTTGAAAGTAAGGTCTTCAATTTATTTTTTTTGTTTTTATTTAACGAATGTTAATGAATGTTTATTAATGTCCATTTTTTCTTTTTTAGATCTAGTAACCATTTTCGAAGACTATTTTAAAATTATGACCTTCAAAAAAAAATTTAATTTTTTTGTTTAACGAACGTTGCTAACGTTTGATGTTTTTTATTTTTTAGATCCAAACAAAGCCTGGACTTCATTCAAAGGTAATTCATCACTTTCAAATTTCTTTTTACTTCTA
The DNA here is from genome assembly GCA_015698045.1 of Rhizophagus clarus. Lineage (NCBI taxonomy): Eukaryota > Fungi > Glomeromycota > Glomeromycetes > Glomerales > Glomeraceae > Rhizophagus > Rhizophagus clarus. Next base: position 177,183 of record BLAL01000274.1, read on the forward strand.
TTATAACTAAGGTTGCTTGCTGAAACTAGTGAGTTTCGGCATGCCGAAACTGCTGAAACTGGCGAAACTAGGTTTCGGCAAGCAGCCAAAAATGCCGAAATGCCGAAACTGCCGAAACTGCCGAAATGCCGAAACAGTTTTGGCATTTTGGCATAGTTTCGGCATAATATATATTAATACTTTAATATAGTTTCGGCATAGTTTCATTTTTCTAATAATGTAATTAGTGTAACAAAATAAAATTCAGCCACCACATGACACACAACCAATCATATCTGACGGTCATTCAGGAAATGATCTGACATCATTAATATCAAAGATAATCAGTTACTTTTCGTCCTTTAACTCCTTTAACTCCTTTTTTTATTTATCATTTTACTGTTATAATCACCAACTGTTACGGCTATACCTTGAAATTTGAACCAAATCATATGATTATCTGTTATGGATTTTTTAAATTACTTCGTGTTTGCCTTGCATTACTTTTTTTACTTAAACACGTACAAAATAAAAAAACTTTATACACATTTCAATATGACCAGCACTTTAGACTTAGAAAAAAATAAAAATAAAGATGGTAGGCCTCCCAGCTCTACCTGGGAGGATGCTATTAGAGGAAATCCCGTTGGTTCAGGAAAATATCATGCCACTTGTAAATATTGTAATTTTTCATGGTCACGAGGTGATATATCAAAACTTGAAGAGCACTTTGCGAACCACTGCTCGGAAGCTCCAGGACCCATTGTTAGAAAATATTTGAATAAAATATTAGAGCGTGAAGATAAAGTTAATAAAAAAAGAAAAATTGTTGGGAGTAATCAGTTAAATATTACAGACTACCATGATTCCACAAAAATTCCTGATGGTAGAGTAACTAGGATTAATCGTGCCTTGGCTAAATTTTTCGTTGCATGTGGTATTTCATTCCGGATAGTCGAGCACCCTTTTTTTATTAACTTTGTAAAGGAGCTTAATTCTTCGTATGAGCTGCCAACCAGAGAATTTTTGTCAGATCAGTTACTTGAGCGGGAATTATTAATGGTGAACTCAACTGTCACATCCGTCATTGAAAATGGAGCTAATTTGACTTTAGGTTTTTAATACTTTTTTTATACTTTTTTAAAACAATATTCTTAATGTGTTTTTAAGTAATAATATTAATATTAATATAATTTAGCGTTCGATGGTTGGACGTCCCCCACTCATCGTTCTATATGGAATTTTGTTATTATGACTCCGTCGAGAGAAGAGTATTTGTATAAACTTCAAGATTTGTCAGAACATTCGCATACAGGTAATTACGTAGCCGAAGTGATTGGAGAAATAATTGAAAGGATCGGCCCGAATAAAATATCGGCTATTGTGTCCGATAATGCCTCAAACGTTCGGAATGCACGCAAAATTATTGAAGAGAAATACCCTAACATCGAAAACGTACGATGTATAGCACATGCGGTCAATCTTATCGCGTGTGATATACTTAAAGAAAGTTTTGGAGATCGTTTATTACGAAAAGTTAATACATTAGCTTCATTTTTTAAAAATTCCCATCAAGCTGGAGCCAAACTCACACAACTCATCAAAGAGAATAGTATTCATGGAGGAGGCATTAAGTTATATTGTAAGACGCGATGGACAACGGCTAGCGAATCAGTAGATTCGGTAATTAGGTTGGAACCAGTACTAGAACAAATTATTACTAATGAAAGTAATTTGTTGAACGATAAGGTCAAACGTGTTATCCAAACACGGAATTTTTTTTCCGATTTACGAATTCTTTCATTCGTTTTAAATCCATTGAGAAAAGCCGTCTTGGCTTTAGAATCAAGATCAGCGACGCTTGGAGATTGTTTTTTAAGTTTGATAAGACTATCAACAGTTTTGAAACAATTACCCAAATCATTTAATCAAAACTTCTGTAACCATTGTTTCAACGTGATGAACGAAAGATTCAAAGAGTTCGATGATGACAAATATATAACCTGCTTTTTCCTAGATCCCCGATTTAGGAGTAAGCCTCTCACAGCCAAAGCTTATTCAAGGATCGTGAGGTGCGCTACTACAATTGGTAAAAGGTTAGGATTTGATCTTAAAGAATCCAGGGCTCTATGCGAGCAAATTAAGGACTACCGTGATAATAAACCACCCTTTGATCTTGATGAATCTTGTTCTCTAGACGATCCTCTAAATTGGTGGAATTTGATCGATACTGACCCTCGACCGAACAGCCTTCCAAAAGTCGCTCGCCATCTATTAGCGATTTGTCCAAATTCCGCAAGTTGCGAACGAGGATTCTCAACACTTGGCTGGCTATTTAATGATCGGCATTTAAATTTGAATATAAGTCGACTAGAATCCATGGCTAAAATGATCATGCATTGGAAGTCCAATGCTAAGAAAGAGCTTGATTTTTATGGTATAGAAAAAAATGATACTCGTATTAGCGAAACTGAAATGAACATTCGAATTGCAGAGGCTCTGGCAGAAACTAATGATGATGATGATGAATGTGATGTTTTATCAAATGAAAGTTTACCTAATCAAATTACAGTTCCTTCAGATAATTGTGTTGTCCTAATAGAACATGTATGGATCGATAAATTTGTTGATTTGTCACACAAATTAATAATTGAAGAAATTGGAGAGATCCCGGACGACATTTTAGATGAATCTGAAGAAGAATACGAAAAAATTAATACAGATGATGGCAATGATGATGAGCAAGAAAGCGAACAAGAAAGCGATGGGGGAGGAAATTTTGATTATAATGTAGAGGATTTATTGAATGAATTCATCGATGTAGATGATGTAGATGAAGAAGAATAATTTTTTCTTTATTTTTAGGAAATCATTATAACAATAATTCTTTTATTAATAAAGTAAATTTGTAAATAAGTTTATAATTATATTGATTTATTTAAGAGTTTAAATTAAAAAATTTTTGTGTGACGAAATTTAAACAACACCGACGTGATGCAAATGAACTCTTTCGATCTTGTTCAATTTGTGTTCGATTTGTGTTCGATTTGTGCTGATAATTCTGGTAAAATTTCGCTCGTTTTAGCCAAATTTTGTTAAATTTGTGTTGATTCGTGTTCAATGTGTGCTCTAAAGAAAGAGAAAGAAGTTAACAATTAAATTTTATCACACAGGGATGATGATTAGTAATTTTATATCGGTATTTGTTTAACGATGCAAGATGACTTTTTTATACAAATCACATTGTATGTATTATGCACTGATTTTTTTATTTTTTTTTAAGGAATGTACAAAATATTCCAATTTTTTTTTAAAAAAAATGATTTTTTTTTAAGAACAAAGAGAATAAACAAAGATTTATTATTTTAAGGATGATATTTAAATTTAATGATGCAAACTAATAAATCAGTATTTTGAAGAAAGGGAACAAAAAGGAATTGTCCAAATTTTATTTATAAAAGGATATTTTACGATTTACTCATCTCATTCTTTTTGCGTTTTTCCTCACATCTTAATTTTGTAAATATGCCCAATCGTCACTCTCATCGCCAGTCCCATCGTCACTCTCATCGCCAGCCCCATCGTCACTCTCATCGCCAGCCCCATCGCCAGCCTCGTCGCCACTCTCGTCCTATTCAATGGTTCGATGAATACACCGATTACTTGGTGAAAGAAAGAAGAAGAAGAAATGACAAATTTCATAACGAATACGGGAGAGATCGATCGAGATTCTGGAGGTCAATCGCAAGAAGGTTCATATGTATAATATTTAATATGTTAAAATATGTTAAAAATAGAATTATTATCTTTAATCCAACTAATTCGTTCATTTGAATCAGACTAAATCGTCATTTTAGAACTTCGAGGTTCACGGCACAACGATGCCACCAAAAATGGAGGAATCTTCTCAGGGAATACCATGTATGAAAAATATAATGGCAAAAAAAAATATTTGCTTAAAATTGAAAATATTTAACTAAATATTATTTCGTTTTTTGATATTTAGAGTTTTTGCCTTTATCGTAGCGGTGTCCCTGGAAGAAGATGGTCGCGTATCGGAGCAAGATATTATCGCACATTTAGATCGAGATTTTGGGAAAGACGAGGTAATTATAAAATTTCTATAATTAAAGTTTATTCACATCTTAAATTAACCAATTTATTTTAGATACGCGACACGATCGTAGAAGGGCAAGAAACCTACCTACGTATCATCACCGAAGATAATTTATTAATTTTATTATATTATTTTATAGTGAGTAGCTAGGCCCAGTCCGTACCAAATATCGGCTGGAGACTCACATTTTTTTTGGGCTGTGAATTGATACTGACGTCCACGTCGTACAGCCTGGGTACTATTTTTTAAAATAGTAGCGAACAAGTATCAATATTTTTTTTTTATCAAAATTAAATAAAATAAAAATAAAATGGTGAACTTTTTTAACTGGGATTTTATTTCTTTAGTGATAAATTTGAATTTAATTGCTAGTTTTTATCATTGGATTACGTATAATAAATACAATAAATAATTTAAATTTTAAAAAATAAATTTTTATCTGTCAGATACTATTAACATGACGAAAATATGCCGAAACTCTATTAAAATATTAGTATTACTTATGCCGAAACTATGTCAAAATGCCGAAACTGCCGAAACTGCCGAAATGCCGAAATGCCGAAATGCCGAAACAGTTTTGGCAGTTTTGGCAGTTTCGGCATTTCGGCATTTCGGCACTATGTATGAGTTTCGGCGTTTCGCGTTAGGCCAGATGGGTTTCGGCAAGCAACCTTAATTATAACGAACGTTACTAACATTTAATTTTTTCTTTCTTTTTAGATCCTGGACATCAAAATACTGTACATCTCTTGAAGGTACCTTTAATTTTTGGGTTTTTTTATTCAATAAACGTTTACTAACGTTCTTTATTTTTTTATTCTTTCTTTTGTAGGTCTGTGATTGGATTCCTAGAAGAAATTTTGAAAGTAGAATTTCGAAATTTATTTAATTTCCTTTTTAACGAGACATTTTATTAACACTTATTTTTATAGGTCTGGGACTTCCTGGAACATTACAAAACTTTAAAGGTGCTCTACAAAGTTCCTTTTACTATTTTTTTGAAATTTCTTAATAAAACATTTGCTAACATTTCATTTATTTTGTTTCTTGTAGGTTTACAGCTTCTGGATGAAGATTTCGAAGGTATTTATCTTTGAAATTATTTCATTTTTTTTTATTTAAACAAAAAGTCAGCTAATATTTCGCTTTTCTTTTATTGTAGATTTACGGTTTTCTTTAAGAGCGATAATATTTTCACGTTTTGACGCGTTTTGTTGGATCAAAAAAGTTAAAAGTTGTCTGTTCGAATCGAACCAACTGGAACAATGTCCAAACCATTAACAACAACATAATTTGAACGTCAGTAAAGAAAAGAAAAGGGGACTTTTTAATTAGTGTATTTAGTTAGCAAATAGGATAGTTTAATATATGTACTTTTAAATTTGTAAATATCTTTAATTAATAAATTAATATTAGTTAATATTAAAGTTAAAATACTGCCTAATTGTAAATTTGCATTAGTGTTTTTGAAAAATTTCGCAGGTTTTTTTGTGCTTGCAGATCTGCGCAGAAATCCATGAAATTTTTCAGTGCTACACATCGGCATGTTCTCAGATCTGCGCAAAATTGGATTCCGCAGAATTGCGCAGATCTGCAGACCAAAATTTTTCCTGATGTTGTTCAATTACATACTATATTAGACTATTATTGTTTTATTATATTATTAGTATTGTTGTTATTATTAGTAGTTTTACTAATTATTAAATTCTGTGTATTATTTTTTTTGGACCTTTTTTTCTTTCGTTCACCAGATTGAATACATTTTGACGAAAAATTCAGTTCTCAGCCTATTTTAATCAATATATTTGGATCTGTAGTACATGCTTCACAGTAAGGATACTGTTTTTCAGGCATGGGTGTTACATATTCAGATGAATCACAATTAAAGCATATGGGTAATAAAAAATTAGCTGAATAGTAAGTTTTTTCCATTTCACCATAGCATTCTAATGCAGCATTTACAAATACTTTAGATAAAACATTTTTTAATTCCTGGCCCATATCATTTCGTTTAGTATTTATATTTGCATTATCTTCTGTTGAAATAAATTTTTCATCTGATACTTCAATTTCTTCTTCTGATTCCATATCAGATAATATATTATCATTTTCTGATGCTTCTATATTTCGTTTTCAGGATGATTCTTTTACAGGTTCATCTTCAAATTCTATTTTATTGCTTAAGGCAAAGGTTGCACCACAAGTGTAGCATATTGTATCAAGGTATGCCACTAAAATTTTTTTTTCATCATCTGTAATTTTTTTGGAAGCATATAAACATATAGGCTTATTACAATCTGTACATGTTACAGTCATACTTACATTTTTTGCTTTCTGTGCATTTCCTGTCTATGGCATTCGCTTATCTCATTTTTTTTCCTTTTTATTCTTGTTATTCTTTGCCTTGCATAACTTTATAGATGGACAATACAATTTATTAGTATCTGTACCATAAATATCATCAAAATTCTTATAATGCTCATCATTTGCTGGTATGGGATCAGGTAAATGGTATAAAGTATCTAATACATGTTGAGGACTTCTGATTAATAAACATATATCACAATTATCTTTATCACATTTTTTTATTAAAAAAAAATAAGAACGAGATTGACAACAGTGATTAAAGAATTCACTTATTGGCTATATTTAATATAATAAAAATAAATTAAATAAAGTGTTATTATTGATTAAAAATTAATGAATTCTATAATTATGTAAAATACTTAACCTTATTTTTTATATTTGCCCAATTTTTATCTTCCTTCATTAATGTAGAATCAATTCGCAAAATTGAATCTCACAACGCGTTCATATTAAATTCTGATGCAGCTTCAAAGGTTTCAAAATTCTTATCTTTTAACTGCAATCGTTTAAATAGATTATTTAATAAAGTAATTGTAAGATTTAAGCTTTCTTTAAGTTCATTTTTCAATCTAGGGGCTTTTTCTGCAGCTTTTCTAATGTCGTTCATACTGTTACACTTTGACATAATTTCTTCTAATTCCTTATCCATCTTTTGATGCATAAGACCAATACATTGCAGTCTTAAATTTAATATAGACATAATTCTCTCTACCAGATTATTCCAGAAGTGACCAGGTGGTGTGCGTACTGCTACTAAATAATCTAAATCCAATGCTAAAAATAAACTAATAAGTGTAATTTGCATCTTAACAAATTTTACTTAGTGATCTGGCCCACCATTCGTGTATAAAAACAAGTAAGGCTTATTGGTTTTAATAATTATATTATACAGTTCAGTAGCATACCTCATTGCACTTGATGGTTCAAATATAGGATCCTTCAAACCAACAAAAACATTACTACGGTAAAATGATTCATTTATTGAATTTGGTATTTCTGCTTGCATTATAACACTTAGAATAAGACCACATTTTGTAAAATCATGGTCAACAACAGCAAATGTCATTCCATTGGCCACAATTACTGATTTGCCTTGGTCTACAGCTGCTACTGAACAATTTGGCTCTCCAACTTTACAATGATGCTTATTATCCAAAAAGACCAAATTTGAATACTCTTTGTATTTAATTGACATTTTCTTTTTATATCAGAATAGCGCTGATGCATAATGTAAATCAGGATGATCAACACGTAACTGACGTGCTTAAACTATATATTTAATGTCTAACTTTCTGGTATAATATTCTGATACCTTTACAGTTTCATTGTTAGGGCTAAATTACATACGTAACCATTGTTTTGATGGAATTAAAGTGTCAGGTGGGCAAATTTTTATAATTTGATTAATTAAATCTTGTACTGATATAGCATGTGATAAATGTGCAACTGTTTCATATCACCTATCATCAACCGCTGCACATTCTTCAAGAAATTGCCTGACATATTTCCAAAATTCAGCATATTGTTTGGGTCGACCTTTATTAAAATTATGTAAATTCACAATTATTTTATCATCTCCATTAACAAGTAATTGTTTTACACGCAACATTACTTGTTTTTCAGTCATATTAGTAGCTGAGCTGGAATCTCCAGTTAATTCCTGATATAAGGCACACGCTTGATTAGGGCTCCGATCGGTTTTGGTAATTACCGAACCGTACCGACCGATTTCGGTATCGGAGCGGTTTCGGTTTTATGATTTATCGAACTGAAACTTTCGGTTTCGGTATCGGTTTTGCGATTTACCGAACCGATTTACCGATAATAAAAACGTTTTTTTTTTATAAGAAAAACGTAAATAATGTAGTTAAAAAAAAACATTGCGAAACGTTTTTTACATAAACGTTTGATATAAAAAATAACGTTTCGCAACATTATTTTTGCGGAACTTGTAAAAAACGTTGCGAAACGTTTTTTACATAAACGATTTGATAAAAAATAACATTTTGCAACATTATTTTTGCGAAACTTGTAAAAAACGTTGCGAAACGTTTTTTACATAAACGATTTGATAAAAAAAATAACGTTTCGCAACGTTATTTTTGCGGAACTTGTAAAAAACGTTGCGAAACGTTTTTTACATAAATAATTTATTATGAAAAATAACGTTTCGCAACGTTATTTTTGCGAACATTGTAAAAAACGTTGCGAAACGTTTTTTACATAAACGTTTGATATAAAAAAAATAACGTTTCGCAACGTTATTTTTGCGAAACTTGTAAAAAATGTTGCGAAACGTTTTTTACATCAGAAATTTAATATAGAAAATAACGTTTCACAACATTATTTTCCTTTTTATTTAAAAACGTAGCGAAACGTTTTTATAAAACGATTTAATATAAAAAAAACGTCTCGCAACGTTTTTTTTTGTCACTTTAATAAAAAACGTTGTGAAACGTTTTTTTATGGATGATTTGATAAGAAAAAATCGTTTCGCAACTTTTTTTTGCTAAACGTTGCGAAACGTTTTTTTACTAAACTCGTTTGGTAAATCGGTTCGGTTTTCGGTAATTACCGATCGGTTTCGGTAATCATTAATACCGATACCGATTAATTCGGTTCGGTATCGGTTTTTGCAAAAACCGAACCGAACCGAACTGATCGGAGCCCTACGCTTGATGATTTTTCGTTGGTATACCTAGTATCAAATCAGCCTTGTATTTGAATTACTTACGCATAAATCGTGTATGATATATTAGTATTTTACTTTTTAAATCCTCACAAATTATATAAGATTTGTTTGTTATTTCTTCATTACCTAAACTTTCATCAACTTGCCACAGGAAACATGCATGAAATGTACCATTGCCAGACGAATAACGAAAAATACAAAATCTTTGATAAATATTTTCAGATAAATTATGAATATATGTATATTTTTTACTAAATAATTTAATTATAATAAAATTATTAGTACATTAAATCAATTTTTAATAATTTATAAATAGTATTTATTTACCGTGGTTCTGAAGATACAAACAGTTCAATATCTAATGCTTCCCAATAAGGTAAAGTGAATAGTTTGTTGTTTAAATTATCATATATGTTTTTAGTTTGAAAATTAGAAAAAAAATAAACACCTTTATAAACCTTAATGCTAATTGAATCATCTATTGATCTAGTAGAATTTCTAATTGATAATTTTTACTTATTTCGATCCTTTGCGTGTTTAAATATATAGAATATTCATTTAAACATTTAGTGAATTTTTCCACTATTAGGTAAAACCAAGTAAATTGTGAATTCTCTATCCATGAAACATTCAAATATCCAAAAAATAAATTTGCATATCGACCTAAACAATCATAATCGAACTTTGGTCTAGCATTTATATAACTTGATGGATTTGATCTATTAAAAAATTCTTCAAGTTCTTTAGGAGGATGTATTCCTTTTCCTTTTATTTTTTCAACGCCACATATATCTACATACCATATAGCATTTAATAAATCATTTATAAATGATTTTCCTATTGACTCTGCAGCAATTCTTCCTTTCCAACCCCTATCATTATTTTTTATCTATATCACTATATCATGACGCAATAAATCCTTTTTATTTGGCTTTTTTGGTAAATTAAAAGATGATAAAGATAATTGTATAGAATTAGAAATAAGTACTTTAAATGCATCTTTTTCTTTTTATAAAATTGGTTGATAGTTTTCTGGAATTTGCAACTCAAATATAACAAAGTTTCCAAAATTTTGTGAAATTTCATTTAATTCGCATTGAACATTAACATCAACAAATTCATCTTTTAATGAATTTCCTATTTTTGCTTTTAATAGAAAATTTTGATAATCTTTATTAATAAAAACTTCTGGTAAAATTTGTCCAATAGCTAATGAATGAAAAAATTCAGATAATGAAGGATTTTCAATAATAGGATGTATTTGCCATCTAAGTACTTCTTTTCTGTTACTCAATATAACTTTTACACTTATAGAAGGCATATTTTTTTATAGATATATAAAAGATTATATTAAAAAATCTTTGTTTAACATGTTAAAAGAACAAATATAGAAACCTTTGATACAACAAAAAAAAAATAAATCTGTGATAAAAAAAATAGAACGTTCTTTGATAAAAAAAGACTAAATAGCAGATCTTAGATTAAGTTTTGTCCAATTATATTTAAGGGGTAAGATCTCTTTTTTGAAGAAAAATTAAAATAAATTTTTTATCCAGGTCTGCGGGTGGGAAAAAAATTTATGAAAAAAAATAATTTTTTTGGCTGGGTCTGCAGGTGGAAAATAAATTTATTTACAAAATTAGCCAATCATCTTTCAAGGATTTGCTAAATTTTTTTCTTAAGTAAATTATTTTTCCGGGCGGCCTAGTCATATTTTACTATTTAATGTGATGAGAAACTAACTATTTTATTTATTTGGCCTAATATTAAAAAAAGGTAAAGTTAATATTATAAAATAAAACATAGTTAGATAAATTTAATGACAAAAATACAATAATTAATATACTTGTAAAATGTAATAAGAGTAAGAAGAAAATAGAAAAGAAAGAATGTAAGAAGAAAACTGAAAAGAAAGAGTGTATATTTTTTAAAAAATAAACAGAGTCGTGTTTGGTTATTTATATGCATGTTAAGATCAGGTCATGTGATAAAGATCAGACTGAATTTTGATTGGTTAATAATAGATAAATTGAAAAACTACATTGTAATTTTTCATCTCATATAGTTATATATGTAGTGATTTTTTAAATTTGTATTAAAATTTACCTTGGACTTTTGGATACCTAATTTTTTTAAAAGCTTCTATTTATATATCACATGTGTTACATGATATAATATTGTAAAATTTTGTTAATAAAATTTAGTATTATATGTATATTACTCGAATATGTTGTAATTAATCATAATTAATGTTACATTTGTAATACAAGTTTAAGAAAGTTCACTCAAACTTTTCTTAATTGTGATCATATTACAATTGTAATACAAGTTTAAGAAAAATTCACTCAAATTTTTCTTAATCGTGATCACGTTACATTTGTAATACAAGTTTAAGAAAAGTTTGCTCAAATTTTTCTTAATCATACACAAGTCGAATGATGTCAAATCGGCTATTAATCAGTTATCAATCAGCTATCAGGATTGATGAACAGTCAAACGAATCAATATTCAATTGGCAATAAATCGTACTATCTGATTGATATCAAATGATGTCAAAAATTGGTACCAAATAGGTTGCCGATTGAAAGATCAATGATGGTTGATTGATGGTCAATTGATAGTCAAATTATGGTTAAATTATGGTCAAATTATGGTCAAATTATGGTCATAGTCAAATTATGGTCGATTCATGGTCAAATTATAGTCATGGTCAAATTATGGTCGATTCATGGTCAAATTATGGTCAAATTATGGTCAATTGATGGTCAATTGATGGTTGAAAGTCCAATTTTTATAAAATCATATAACGAATAATAAAATTTATTATAACACATAATATTTAGAATTACAAATAAAATACATAGTATCTTTATTTATATTAATAAGTATTTAAAATAAAAACATTCATTATAATAATATATTAGTATATGACTGATAAAATTAGCAATATTTAATAAATAAATAGTAAAGCGTAAATATAAAAAGTTAGTAATAATTATATATAATAAAATACACAAATACAAAAAGTTAGTATTATGAAGAGTTTGATAAAATTTATAAAAAAAAAAGAAAAAAATACGTGATAATGTTAGTAAAATATAAAGAATAATATTAGTAATATTAAAAAAAAGTAAAGTTAATATTATAATTTAATAAAAAGTGCTTTTTTTTTAAAAATGTTACGAAATCTAAAAAAATTCTCTATTAAAAATATCTCATACAAACTCTTAGAAAACCTCAAAAAAAAATCTCTGAATCGAATCTTAGAAAATTCAAAAAAAAAAAAATCATTTTCTACACAAATCTTGGGATATCTCAAAAAAAAAAATTTTCTATCAAAAATATTCATACGAACGCTAAAAAATTTCACAAAAAAGGAATCTCTACCAAAATATCCCATATGAACTCTTAGGAAATCTTTCTCAAAAAAATTTTCTATCAAAGAATCCCATGCGAATCCTTTCCATATGAACCCTAAAAAATTTCATAAAAAAATTTTCTATCAGATATCCCATACGAACTCTTCCCATACGAACTTTAAAAAAATCTTTTAAAAAAAATTTTCTATTAAATAATCCATACGAACCTTTTTCATATAAACTCTTAGAAAATTTCTTAAGAAAAATTTTTCTATCAGATATCCCATACAAACTCTTTCCATATGAACTAAGAAAATCTTTTAAAAAAAAAATTTTCTATTAAAGAATTCCATACAAACCTTTCCATACAAATTCTTAGAAAATCTCTTAAGAAAAATTTTTTTATCAGATAACCCATACGAACTCTTAAAATAAAAAAAAAATCAATTTATCAAAAATATCCTATATGAATCTTAGAAATTTCTCCCAAAAATTTTTCTATCAAAGAATCCCATGCGAATTTTTTCTATATGAACCCTAAAAAATTTCACAAAAAAATTTTCTATCAGATATCCCATACGAACTCCTATACGAATTCTTAGAAAATCTCTTAAAAAAAATTTTCTATTAAAGAATCCCATACGAATCTTTTCCATATGAACTTTTAGAAATCCCTCAAAAAAATTTTCAATCAAAGAATCCCATGTGAATCCTTTTCATACGAACCCTAAAAAATTTCATAAAAAAATTTTCTATCAGGTATCTCATATGAACTCTTCTCATATGAACTCTTAGAAAATTTCAAAAAAAATTTTCTATCAAATATCCCATATGAATCTTTTCCATATGAACACTTGGAAAATCTTTATCAAAATATCCTATACGAACTCTTCCCATACGAATTCTAAGAAAATCTCTTAAAAAAAAATTTTCTATCAAAGAATCCCATACGAACCTTTTCCATATGAACTTTTAAAAATCTTTCAAAAAAATTTTCTATTAAAGAATCCTATCTCTAAAAAATTTAAAAAAAATTTTGTATCAGATATCCCATACGAACTTTTTTGAACTCTTCCAAACTCTTCCTATACGAATTCTTAGAAAATCTCAAAAAAAATTTTCTATCAAAGATATCCCATACAAACCCTTACCATATAAACACTTGGAAAATCTTTATTAAAATATCCCATACAAATCCTTTCTATATGACTCTTAGAAAATCTCTTAAAAAAAATAAACAGATATTTACTAGCATATAGATAATATTTTAGTAAAAAATTTCATTTAATTAAATAATATAGTATTTTTTTAAGAACTGAAATTTAGTGTTGCTAAAGAAAAAAATTTTGAATAATCAAATAATATAAAAATTTTTGATAAACCTTAATTCTTCCAGTTTTAAGCAATTAGTCACATTATTTTTTAGCCAGAGTTGTAATACAAATTTGCTAATTATTTTTTAAGTAATATTGCCAATTTATATAAAAATCATTATCTTAAATAGTAAGTATATTGATCAATTTGTAAAACTAATATATAATAGCACAAATTTCTCACTTAAAATATTATTCTGTAATATTGAAAAAAAATTTTTGGGCAAATTATTCCAAAAGCCATTTAAGTGATAATTAATTTGCAAAAATAGTTTTTCAAAATATATTAATAGTTTTTACTAGTTCAGAGGTAGACTATACTTTTTAGCGTAATTAAATTTTCATTGCCATAATATTACGGCATAATGCTGAATTGCGTATTGATATAACGTAATTAATTTATACTGATATAATCAATTTTTACTGACGTATTAATTTTTACTGACGCAATCAATTTTATATTGACATAATTAATTATACTGATTAAAATGATTTATATGATTTATATTAGCATTTAATTATTAATAAACACAAAAACATTTATTAGTTTTATTAACCATATGATTATATAACTTTCTAGAAAAAAAAATTTTGGGCTGTTTTTAAAAAAAGCCTAAGTCAAAATCTACAAAAAAAAATGAAAGGAGAGTTAGTAACATTTTCAAATTAAAAATAAACAATTTCTCCTTTCAACTTACAATTTAAAGTTCTAGTCTGAAGTTCAAGTCTTGAAAACTGAAGCTATTCTTAAAAAAAAAATAAAATAAAATAAAATGTTAGTAACATTCCCAAATTAAAAAAATTAACTCCCTACTTCCCGATAACCTATTTGTACACATTTCAAGTCCAGATCTTCCAAATCTAAAAAAAAGAATTGAAACGTTAGTAACGTTTCATTAAATAATTATTTAAAAAAATTATTTTGTGAAATTACCAGTCTGGACCTCTATAAAAATAATGAAACGTTATTTTACAAAAAAGAAAAGAATGTTAGTTAATGTTTTCATATTAAAAATTATTAATAACCCTTTTCTTCTTCACATTACTTCAAGGAGCTGTATACCAAAAAGTCTATTCCTACAAAAAAGAAAAGAAAAGAACATTAGTTAATGTTCTTTTATTGAAAACCCCTCTCTACATTTACATTACCCTAAGGAGCCGTACTGAAATATCTGTTCTTACAAAAAAGAAAAGAAAAGAACATTAGTTAACATTCCTGTAGTTCATGTATTGAAAACCTCTCTCCACACTTACATTATCCCAAGGAGCCATACTGAAAAGTCTGTTCCTATAGAAAAAAAAAGAAAAAAATGTTAATTAATGTTCTTGTAGTTCTTATATTGATGAAAAACCTTCCCTTCACTTACATTACTTTAAGAAGCTGTATGCTGAAGGGTCTATTCATACAGAAAAAAAAAAAAAGAATGTTAGTTAATGTTCTTGTAGTTCTTATATTGATGAAAAACCTTCCCTTTACTTACATTACTTTAAGAAGTCGTGTACTGAAAGGTTCTTCCCTACAAAAAAGGAAAAAACAGAATATTAGTTAACGTTCTTATATTAAAAGAATTAATATAACACCTTTTTCTGTAACTTACTATTTTACCAGGAGCTGTACGGCTTGTACTTAAAAAAAAAATAAAAATTTAATAGTATATTAAGATCGTTTTAATGAAAAAAAAAGTTTTTTTTTTTTTAAAATGAATTTTATTATTTATTTTATTTAGATTATCAATAGATCAGTGGGTCATATGGTTGATATTTATTTTGCATTTTGACCCTGGCCCATAATTAATTTTGAGTAGCCCATTTTAGTTTTATATATAATTATCTATTAAATTATGGATAATTCAGAAATACCATAATTAATTTGACAGGTTAATTTAATTATGGCATATCAGCATTTTGAAAATTTGAAACCGTAATTATTATGGCACATTATGTCAGATATAATGGCGTAATTAAATCAATTATGCTGAGAAGTATAAAGTAGATCATAAATTATTATTTTTCATTAATAATATTTTTTACTTTTATTAATTATTTAAAATTTTAAAGATAGTATTAACAATTTTTTAAAAGTATTTATCAACAAATTTTATAATATCTTTGGAATTCTAAAAGATTTGCACAAAATTATGGGTATTTTGATACCTCTTAAAATTGATTAAATTTGCCAAAAATTAAATGTTACATGCAAATTATTATTTTTATTAAAGTTTATTTATCATATAAAATTTTTTTTAAGTTATAAAATTTTGCATAAAATAAAAAAATATTATCCTTTAAACTGTTTTATGGGCAAATTAAATTTTATAATATATTAAATTCCTTTAATTTTAGTAGACAAAAATTAATTTTTGCATTCCTTTTAAATAAATTTCATATAATTTATTTATTTTGGGTTGTTTTTTGGGTAATAAAAAATATTATGCACACTGTAATGAGTATACAGACAAAATATTGTTATATATTCGAGTACTAACTTGTTATGTATTATGTTGCATAACACTCTATTAGTTAATATATACGCGTTAGAATTTTATTTTTTTTATTTATTTAGAATGCTTTTAAAAGGTCAAAATTAAAACAATGAACAGAAATTTATTTTCACTTTGATGTTTATTTTTTATCCTCTAACTTTTTATGTCCCTTGATTTTTCCACCTCTTTTTAATTCTTCTTTAATGGTTTTGATTATTTGATAGTTACATCAATCTTAACTACTCGCATGATTGTCAATTTAACGATTGTTTATCATCTCTGTTCCTTTAAAAAATCTAATGATAAATTATCTTAATTATCTTAGAATAGGTAATTGTGTAAATTGATTGCGATTAGTTTGTGAAAAGTAGAAAAAGTAATTAAAATTATAAATACAAACAATTACTCAATTTTTGTTATTTTGACGTACATTACACGCGAAAATTTATATAATTAGCGTTGTTAAGTTTGCATATTATAAACAAATTTGTGATCCATTTTTCTTTGAGAGTGATATTTTTATATTTGATATAAAATATCAAATAATAGTCTCAAAGAAATAATTTAATAATTATGATAAATAAGGACTGTTCTCTAAATCGATAGAGAAAACAAATACAAATTTCAAAAAAAAACAGCAATTACAGAATACTAAAAAAAAAATCAATGCTACATCATAATATCCAACTGATGTATAAGATTCTTTAAAAACAAACATTGAATTCCCGAATATGCGAAATTAATATGTTGTTTATCAAACGACAATTATTATAAAATCCCAACCCAAATAAAACAATAAATAAATATAATAGTAAGAATAACCCATAATCACACCTAGTGTATATAATAAATTACTATAAATTTGTATATTCTAGGCTCACAAAAATTAAATAATAAACCAAAGCATACAAATAAGATGCTGAAAATTATGAATTAAGATTAAAATAACAGCAGATTAAAAGTATTAAGTACACAACTAATAATTCATTAAATAGATTTTTTTTTTGAAATTTTTTTTTTTTTCTTTTTTTTTCTTTTTTCTTTTTTTTGCACAACCAAATTCTCGTATTCTTCACTTTCTTCCAATAAATTATAATTTATTCTATTATTATGAGTGAACCAAGCACTCAAAACTTCTAAGTCAATGGAAATTATCCGCAATATAAAGAACAATTTGTAAAATTATTTTCATAATCCTTTCTATTGTTTAATTTATCGGCAAATAAAGAGTCCTCTTCGCGTTCATCAACTGGTGTAGAATAAAGTGGAGCACGAAAGTAGCCGGAGGGAGTTAAGGGCTTATAATAATTGCTTTCATTACTAACCCGAATATTATTGTTAGCACTAGGAGAGTTTGTGTAAGAACACAAGTTAAAATATCCGTCATTATGATTTGTCCTTGGTGGAGAATTTGAAGGGGTTAAAGGATAATTATTAAATGGAGAAAGCTTTCCATTGAGGCCAACATTAATATCAGGTGGCGTCATTCGATGATGTTGTTGATTGAGAGATAATGCTGGAGGATTTGAAAAAAGCGAAAAATTAGGAGCTGAAGCGGAAAGAGAAAAATTGCTATTTCCTGTGGAAGTCGTTGACGGAGGAGTAATATATCCAGACTTTCTAACTGGAGTGCCGATAGGTTCCTGAGAATTTTGGAAACGTGGTGGCGGCGCAGTAATTTTGTTAGCAAAGGGAAAAGTTTTTGCTCGTGTGGGAATAAGTGGAGGAGTTGTACAGTTCGACTTGTATTTAGCTTCAGTTTCATCCAATGAAGAATCGCTATTAAAATACCGAAAGTTATGAGCGGCAATTGCATTATCTAGCTTTCTTTGTTGAATTTGAAGTAAAATGCGTTCTTCTTCAAGGATCTTTGCTTTTTCAAAGAGTTCATCATCGTCCATCAATGAATGTGGTTGTGCAAAAAATGGTGTACTTGGGGATATGTTAGAAGGAGTAAGTGGAAGCGGAGTAAATGGACCATTGGAGAGTGGTGTTGAAGGATATCCTGGCGAAAGATCATCCCAATCATCTAAAATATAAAAGAAAAAAAAATTAATTATAACTATTGCTGCGCCCAACAATTTTATTCGCTGACATTTTTAATTCTAAAATTTACCGGCAAATCTGCTGTTATTAAAACCGTATCTTCCGCCGCAATTCTCTAAATCTCTAAATTTCATCAGTGCATCATCATTAGAATTTGAATCATCAAAGTGGTACATTGGGAGACGTAATGGAGAAAGTATATCATCAGTATTATCAAATCCATATGATCCATATGGAGTAAATGGAGTTGAGGGAGTTGAGGGAGTTGAGGGCCAACCATGATTAGGATAAAATTTCATAGCAGATGGATTTCTGTTAAATGATAATCCTTGAATAGATGAAATACTTCGTTGATGTTTTAGCATTTGGCGGTTCGTTTGCTGTGAGTGCGTTGAGTGAGAATGCGATCTTTGATGAAACGAGTTTATTCCTGTTTCTTAAGTTGCAGATAAAAGATGAAATTTAAATATTAATAAAAAAAAGAATCAAAAAAAAAAAAATTAGAGTACCATTATTAATCCTTTTCTGTAAAGGTGCGGAGGGCACCCGTCCAGCAGGTCCTTGGGATCGATAATAAGCATTATTTTTTGAATATTCAAGCATTCTTGATACACATTTAATTTCTATTAATAATAAAATCCAGGATAAGAATAAATATTCATTTAAAATAAATGCGTATTTCATCAATTATTATTTACCATCAAATTGTGATCTAAACGCACGTGCTTCATCATCATCTTGCGATTCTATGAGGGAAAATTTTTTTTTTTTAAAAAAAAAAAGAGAAATAACATAATTTTCCAATAAAATCTTTTACTAACCGTGTAAGGGCTTATCATTCTGTTGCTGGATTTTTTCATTAGATAAAATGTCTTTTTCATCAGTAGAAGTGGGTAAAACTTTTGTCATGTTATTTTTCATATCATCAATGTTATTTTTTTGTTCTTCTAAGGAATCATTCGATTTGTTAAAAGCAGAAACACCGTTCGCACAGCGAGTTGCTGAAGAATCATCAAATCCTTCTTGAAACGAGAACATTTTTCATGAATATGTTTAATAAAGAAAGGCTTTTTTTATAAAAAAAAAAAAAGAGTAACTTAATAGTAAGGAAAAATATTTAAATATATAAAAAAATTCTTTAAAATGATTTTATGGTAAGAAGGTAATAGTTGGTATAATTTTGTAATTTTATTTTTTTTTGAATATGCTTGTTCGTAGGTTAATAAATTTTTTTTTTTTTTATTCCTTACTAAAAACAACTCTTTTTTCTTTCTTAAAAAAAGAGAGATAAATATTTTTTTTTCCGAAAAATCGAGAAAAAAAAAAACTTAGAAAATGGCCTTTTTCATATATTAAACGTGAAGAAAAAAAGAGTCGAAAAAAAAAAAATTCCGCAACGAATGCTTATGAGACAAAAGAGAGTAAGCGGAAAAAAGGTAAAAAAAATTTAAACAACAAATTACACATATTTAAACAACTATGCAATCCTAATGACTGTTTAACGGTAAAAAAAGGATAAATTAGGCTAGAAGATTTATGTTTGTAGTTTGGATTTATTTTTAGGGTATGAAAATGACATTGACAAAGTAAGTCATTCATCCTATTTTGTTAATAAATATAAATTATATAAAATCGGAAAATGGAACAAAAATGGAACCGATATCCGCGATATGTCGAGTTCTTTAGTTATTTTAATTTAACATAATATAAAATTTTAAAATTGTGATAATAATTGTAAAATTCCAAAGATCAAAAAAAATGTGAAAAAAGTGAAATAAAGTATTACGTAACTAATTTTTTTTTTATTTTTCAAAGTTTGTTTTAATAAAGTTTTTTTGCTCCGAAATTTATGTAATTTAAATAAACATATGCTGCGCAGGATTTCCATTCATGCAAGGTGAACCTTTTTAGTGCATTTAATATTTAAACAAAGGATTTCCATTATGGATGTTCTGTTTAGTTTAATTTCGGAGAAATGTTTATGAATTTATGAATAAACTTAGGTGATAGGTGACGTTTAACTAAGTCAGAAATAGAATAAAGTTTGATAAACATCTAATCCTAAAACATATATGCCTTTTTTAATAGATATGTCAAATAATGATAAATAATGGATGCATATGATTTATCTAAAATTCGACCGAAAAATTTTTAATAAATATTTTTTTCAGTCAAATGAAAAAAAGATATTTGATATTCTGGATAATTTCTCCCCTAATTTTCATGACATTTATAATTCATTTTCCTGTTTTTCATATGAAAATAATTTCTCACGTGGCGTAGAGATTAGTATATTTATAGATGAAACAATAATTAAAAACGATGTAACTAAGTTTCAAGATTTTCGTATTGTTTCATGTAAAATGATTTGTATGTAGCGACGGTGTAAATATTCTTTATTATTTAAAGAGGACACAAAAGAATACGTTTTTATATAACAAATGTTTCTTTATATTACGAGATAAATATAAACTCATGCAGGTATGATTTATATAATATCCGTGAAATTTATTGATCTTTCCTAAATAACGATTATAATGTTTGGTAAAGCAATGACGTTATTGTGGGATAACGAGGATCCAGTAGTCACTTTCCGGCGCCGATATACCGAAATGGTCAAACATTTCGTTCTCTAAATAATATTCCGGGGCATTGATATTATTTATCTTTTTGCGGTAATATTTCGAAAATCCATTCTAAATATATTTTTATTTTTAAATTAATAATCATTTTAATTTATGATTATATAAATAATGCATATTGTTTCTTCGCAAGTTACCAAATATATGTCAGCTTGGCGCAGAATATACCGTAAAAATTTCCGCGTGTATGTGATCGCCTATAAGAAAACGGGAATTGGCTAATATAGTTAAAATTTCCGGTTATCGATCATAGCTTCCGGAGTGTATGTATAATATTATAATGCATATGATAATTTTCATTTGAATAAATAAAAATAAAACAATTACAAAAAAAAGTTCAATTGTGATCATCCAATTACATTGATTTTCTGTTCGACTTTTTTTTTCTTTTTGAAGACAAATTTACAAATTTACAAAAAATATTTCTTTATTGTTGATTTTATAGATTCCCACGCCAACAACGATCCAAATTTAATACCTTTCTGTTAGAAATGATTGGCACGACATTGATTTAGTAAATTTTAAATTTTATACGAAAAAAAAAACAATGCATGAGACCATTCATTCAATTTACAAATCGTAGTGAACCGATATGAAAAAAAAAATTTTTTTTTTGGAAAAAAAAAAATTTTTCCCGAAACATCATGCATGGTGCCCGAGGAAGTGCAGTACTAGCAGATTTAACAATTGGAGAAATATGCTTCATATATCCTAAATTAGGTTAGACAAATCGGATTTATACTTTACATAAATCCGTGTCCATTATTCAATATTTCTTATTTAAATTCTGTTCTCTCACTTTCTTTTTCTTCTTATAAGTTATCCTTGTTTTTTTTTTGATTTATTAAGGATAATGTCTCAGCTTTTTTCAGGGCTCTCAAAGGATTTTTCACAATTACTCAAAGGAGCAGATGATTATAATGTCCTCATTGAAATTGGAGAAGGTTCAAATATGAAAAAAATGCATGTACATTCAGTTATACTTCGTGCACGCTCTCCATATTTTCATGAAGCCTTATCTAGTAAATGGTTACCAGAAGAGAATGGATGTATGGTTTTTAGGCTGCTTGGAGTGTCTCATTCAATATTTAGAATTTTAGTAAAGTAAACATCATCTTCCATTCAGAAAAGTTTTTATTTGGAGTTAAAAAAAAAAAAAAATAAGAAACTTAAAAACTACATTTCTACTTCCTTTTTTCTTAGATATTTATACACTGGAACGATAATATTGGATGAATACCAAGGAAATGAACTTTTTGAAATATTAGCAGCGGCTGACCTATTTTATCTTTTCGATTTATTAGAATATTTACAAGATTATTTTATTCAACATAAAATTGATTGGATAAAAAGAAACTTTGTAAAAATTTTACATTCTGCTATGAAACAAGATTATCGAAAACTTAAAAAATTTTGTAACAGGTTGATTACGGAAGATGCCCGAATATTATTTGATGCGAAAGATTTTAATTCTGTGAGTGAGAATATTCTTGTTTCTGTACTTCAACGAGATGATCTTGGTATGCAAGAAGCTGAAATATGGAATAAAGTTATTCAATGGGGAATTGCCAACACTTCAAACCTTAAAGGTAATGTTACTAACTGGAAAAAAGAGGATTTTATGGTTTTGGAAAAGACGATGCATAGAGTAATTCCACTTTTGAGACTTTTTCAGATGAGTTCTGCCGATTATTGTCACAAGGTTAGACCTTACAAGCAATTATTCCCAAAAAACTTACAAGAAGATCTTTTGTGTTACTATCTCGCCAATGATCAACCAAAGTCTATTACAATTCTTCCTCCAAGAGTGTCACCTATTAAAATTGATTCAACTATTATTGGACCACAACATACAGCACTTATTGCAAGATGGTTGGATAGTGAACCTATTATCAAACATGGGATTCAATATAATTTTACACTTCTCTTTCGAGCAAGTCAGGATGGTTATTCTATTGACGCGTTTAAACAAAAATGTGCTTGTAAAGGACCGACGATTTTAGTTTTGAAACTCCGTGACTCTGGACAATTAATAGGCGGATATAATCCGATTGGATGGAAAAATGTGAAATTTGGTCGAGGACGAGGTACAAAAGAAAGTTTTATTTTTACACTTGGAGATGGGACTTCACCTTATGATGCACGAATCTCTCGGATAGCTTATAATGAGTGTGATACGGAAATTGACGATTTAATATGGATCGGTCCAAAGTTTGGCAAAGGTCCGGATCTATGGGTCCGGATGAATGCAGATCAAAGTGGAGAAGCACGGAAGGGTACTTATGAAAGCAGTATTTTGGAGAATGAAGGAAGATTTAGATGGATAGAGTGCGAAATATTTTCTATAATGAAGAAATAGTCTTTAAACTACATCCTTTTTTTTTTTTTTGTAAATGGTATTGGGTGTTACAAAATCATAGATATACATGTAGATCATCAAATGTATCGACCTTTTATGAATAGATTTTTTTAATATATATAATTATATATATGCCGTAGAAAAAATTTTTTTTTATGCTTTGCTTATTGTTAATTTCTCATACTCATTAAAACAACTAAGCACTTTTTGATGTATAAATGCACACTATCACGCTCGAAAATAGCCTAAATTCTCAAATTGTTAATATTCCGTTTTTTAATAAAATGCAAATTCGGCAAAAAGTGACAATAAAAAGGTTGGCTATCAAACTCGTCCTTCCAAATTTAGCGAGTTTCGCATGTTAATGCGTCATTATTTTATATCAGAATTTTTTTTCTTGAAGTCATTCTTATGGAATCAATATTCTATTCCATTTTGTTTTTTTTTTTTTATTCTCAATTTTTTTTTTTTCAAAAAAAAATATAGAGTATTATTTTCATTTTATCCGATAACGAAAATTTGCCGAACATTGAATAAGGCTTCTATGCTACCGTATACGTAGTCTTATATAACTTAGAGGTCTAATTATTTATTTCTTACGCACGATTTAGGAAGGCTTGTCCATTTTTCCATATACCCGGACCGGGTAAGGCGCACTTGATCTTCATATTAATAATTATAATAAAAAGGTGATTATTTCTTGCGCATGGTCTTCCATCGGATACTCACGAACATTTGCTTATTCATTACATAGAATTATGACGTATTCAGACAACTTCAAATAAAACCATAAATGAGATGTATCATGAAAATCTTTTTTTTCTATCTTTTTTGAAAAACATTTTACCTTTTCGTATCTTTCCACAAATTTTCGGACAAAGAACTTTTTGTGGTAAACCCTTAAAAAATCCTAAGGCCTTTCTAGTAGATTTTTTTTATTCAAATTTTTTTTTTTTTTTTTTTTTTTTAATACTTTAACCATGTATCGACCAAAAGGCTACAATAATAATAATTATGGTGACCAACAGCTTTGGATAAAAGTTGATCTCAGGGAAATCCGTTTTTATCCAAGTAGAGATATCATTCGAAAATTCCAGTGTAGACAAATCGAATTATTATTTAAATATACAACTCATAATATAGCAATTAATTTTATTGAAGGTCGAGAAGTTCATGAGATAAGAATTCCTCTAGATCAAATTACTAGATTTAGAATTATTCAAAATAAACATATAGAATTTGAATTTTGCAAGGATTTCAAAAGGATTGTGAGTTAATTAAAATATCTTCGTTGTAGTCGTCTTTATTTAATTCTTTTTAAAAAGATGACTAATTTGTTTGGTAATTTTAAGTATTTTGTTCATTATAAAAATAATCAAAATTCACATATAGCCCACAAGTCTCAACAAGATCCGACGAGTGGTTGTATGAAGGATGCTACAAGGTTAATGCTTACACCTTGTGATAAAGTTCATCCGATGACGATTTTTATGTTTGAAATAGGAATCAAAAAGTGGGCGCCTCGTTTAATTGTAAGTAAAAATGTTTTTTTTTCTTAATTCTTGTGATTTCTTTTGAATTTATTCGATACATAAGAAAAAAATTTTTTTTTCCTTAGGAAAGTGAAAATCACAAAGATGAAATACAAATTCATGAGGTGAGTGGCAATCAATTATACTCAATTATGGTGTGATATATATATATACATACTGTATATTGATTCTATTATTAAAATTCATAAAGGATCTGATAATCGAAGACAGCCCTTCTATTGCATCTGAGGTAAAGATTCTTTACAATATAAAATAATTGATTTGTGTGAATAATATTTTTTTAACAAAATACTTTACGTTTTTAGTACCTTATGACATGCAATTTCATGGATTTCACGAGAGACATCCGTTTGCCTGCTGAAATTACATTTGCAGATTTATTGAATGAAGTAAATAGAAAATTAGATTGTGATATAAATACCTTTAAATATAAAATTAATGATGAAGAAATGATTACAGTTGAAAATGATGGAGATTGGAATATTGCTAAAATGAATCTTAAGGAACAAAAGATTTCATGTTTTGATATCTACATAGTGGAATAAGCTGCAGTTATTTAGGAGGTTTGTGTAAAATCAAATTAATTTAATCGTGAATAATTTTTTATTTAAATATATTTATAATATATATAATCTACAGTATATTTCCAAAGAATTTCTATTTTAATGAAGTGTTTTTTTAATTAACTGAAAATAATTTAAGTTTATTTCACTTATGATACAGAAAAACAATGACATTGTTTATTTGCAAGCATTTGAAAAAAAGGAACAGACAAGCATATTACCTGTAAAGGTCATTTAACATGAAGCTTATTCAAAAAAAAAAATAAAATAAAATAAATCAAAAGTTATCTTGTAGTGTTTAAAAAATCAAAAAATAAAATTCTATTAGTGCAATTTAATAGATAATTTCTATTTACTATGATATTCAATCAGGATTGCTTACTTTAATAGAGATTTCTTGAAAATTTTCAAATTTATTAGTAATTTATCAGACTTCTTATTAGTAAAAGAAAAAAAAAATCACAATTAGAGTGACCTGTCATAATATATTATAATGGTTGTAATAGGTTGTAATGTAATTGGTATAAATTGTAAGTATGATATACCATAATTTTTATATAGAAAAAATTGGTGCTATAATGGTTGTAATAGGTTGCAACCCCAAGTTATAATCCAAAATGCCATAATTATTATTTATAGCAGGTTACTTTAATCACAATAATTTAATTAATATTTAAATATAATTTATCTATATTACTGTTTTTTAAAAAATATTTACAATCAGAATTTATAAAAAATACAAGTATAAATTTCTATATAATATTAATTTTTTATAAAAAAATCTTTTTCAACTACAATTTTTTAATAAAAATATATCCCTTAAACGGTTTTGCAGGCAAATTTGCCTGCAATTTATTGAAAAAAAAATATCCGTCATATAAAACTTTTTCAATAAAAGCCAGATCATCATAAAATTTTTACAGCAATATTGAACAATAGTTAAACTATCAAAATGTATAGTTAGATCATTGGCTGATCATAAAAATTAAACCAGTATTTAATCTATAAAAATGCTTACCAATACCTCGGAATTTTCTAATTTCGGTGTTCGAAGTTGTTTTCTTTTTCTCACGTTATTTTCCTTACTTTTGCTTAAATTTTTTTATTTTCACTATGGATACTAATGAGTATGATGAACAGAATTTGTTTGTTGTTGATTTTTCACGGAATATTTATGATATTACTGGTGAACAAGATGATAATAGCGATAATGATAATTTTGAAGAAATTCGAAATGGAGAATTTTGGTGGAAATAGAGGTAGAGGTAGAGGTCAAAGACGAGGACAAGGTTGGAGTAGTGCAAGAAATAACAGTAGTGGAAGGGATAATAGAGAACAAACTGCACAACTCCCACCTCCACCTTTTTTTAACGCTTTTCAACATACAAAGCCTTTACACAAATTTACAGTAAACTTACCTAATGACTTTCTTTCACCATCACCTTATTTAATTTTTTCTCTTTTCTTCTCTCTTGCACAGATAGAGATAATTGTTAAAAATACAAATAAGTATGCATATGTAAAGGATGCAGGAGAAGGACGTCAATGAAAAGAATTAACAATAAAAGAGTTTAGAATTTGGTTGGCAATTCTAATATATGCAGGTGTATTTAAATTGCCCAGTATCCGAGATTATTGGAATAGAGATAATAAATTTCCTGAACATAAAATTTCAACTTTTATGTCTTTAATTCGTTTTGAGCAGGTATTTTAATTTTTATGTTAATATTTATTAAATTAATTAAAAGCTAATTAAACTGTTCATTAAATATGTTTAGATTAAGCGTTTTATACATATTTCAGATTGCACTGCTCCACTACCATTTTGGTATTCTAAAGTAAACCCTTTGGCAACTCATATCCAAACAGTTTCTAAATCAATTTGTGTACCATCATCAAACATCTCAGTTGATGAGATGATAGTTAGATTTTCTGGAAGAAGCATTCATACTGTAAGAATTAAAAATAAACCCACCCCAGAGGGTTACAAAATTCTCTCTCTTTGTGATGCTGGTTACACATATTCTTTCATTTTTACATCCAGAGTTCAAAATCAACCTGAGGTTCAACAAGTAACAGAATTAAGTAAAGTGGGTAATGAAGTATATCACCTTGCTTCTCAATTGCCAATTGAAAATAAATCATTTAACATTTATATGGACAATTATTTTTCTAGTATTAAGCTTTTTAAATATCTACGTGAAAAAAAATTGGAGCATGTGGAACTGTTCGCAAAAATAGTGCTAACTTTCCACAAATTCTTAAAGTAGACAAAAAACTGGACTGGGATACACTTTCTGGGGTGGTTGTTGATAATGTGTTGGCTATTTTGTGGATGGATAATGGTTCAGTAACGATGCTTTCAACTATTCACCAAATTGATAATGGAAATGAAAATCGGATTGAGAGAATTCGGCGAAGACCACGAGAAACAAGTACTAATGCAGTTAAGGTTCGAGCAGTTTTTGGAACTGCAAGCAAAAAATCTCTACCCATTCCTGTTGTAATTGATGACTATAACCACTTTATGGGTGGAGTTGATATTACTGATCAGTTACGAGGATATTATGGTACTCAATTACCAGTACGAAGGACATGGATGCCATTGTTTTTCTGGTTGTTAGATACGGCACTAATTAACTCATACTTGATATTAAAAAAAATTAATGCAAATGTTAATCATCAAAAAGATTTTAGAATGCAATTAGCGTGGGATTTAATTAAAGAAGATTTAGAAGGAAATGAAAAAAGCCACACACACGAAGTCAAGTTTATGAATTAGAAAAACAATTTAAGTTAATTCATGTTGATCCTAACAAAGAGCATCAATATGTTACGGCGAAATTTGAACTCCCTATAGAAAGGTTATCATCAGAGGGTCATTTTCCAGAATGGAGAGAAACAAGAAGTAGTTGTATATGGTGTAAATATTTAGTAAAAAAAAACCAGGAAAAAGCATCAAAAAATCCTCCTCAATCACAGCTATATTGCATAAAATGCAATTTAGCTTTATGCTGTAATAAGGAAAGAAGAAATTGTTTTAGGGATTATCATACTTATAGAGAAGAGCAATTAAAATGAAGTTTTAGTTTTTTTAATTTAAAATTGTAATATGCACTTCGCACTTTTTTTATGAATTTTACGAAAATTGTTCTTTCTTTTAGTGTATATGTAGTTTCAAAATCTTATTTCTAAATCGTAAAAATTAACATAATAAAAGTTGTTACTCATAACTTAATTTACATTTTATTATTAAGGTTTGATATAGCTATAACCAAATCCCAATAAGTTCGCCAAGATTAAATACAAAATTTTTTTAAAAATCAGATTATCGTTAAAATGCAACATTTTAATCAGCGGTTAATTTTAATTTTTCAGTACATAATCAGAAAATGATGGTCATTGCTATGTAATGTAATATTTAAATTATCTGGAAAAAAATTTTTATGAGAGTAGCTTTATTTTTTGAAAAATTAGATGAGAGCCATAATTTCAGTAAAATTGCAGGCAAATTTGCCTGCAATGTCTTACCGTTTAAGGGATAAGAATAATAAATATAAAATAATTAATTATTTAATAACCATTAAAAATTATATATTATTTATAATATTAATATTATTATAATATATCTGCATTTTTTATTATATAGAACTATCTAATATTTTAATATAAAAAATGATTACTAGATTAAATAAACAGATTAAATACTGCTGGTTAATAATAGATAAATTTTTAATATATTTAAAAAAAGGATTATAAAAAAATATAATATAAAAATAAAAATTTAAAAATCAAAAATCCATTTTTTATTAAAATATTGTATATATAGGTTTTTCTATAAATATTATTCAAATCTAAAATAATTGAGATTATAGCAGCTCAAATATACAAATTCAAATTAATTTACAAATTATATATATAAAATTTGTAATTTATATATTTAGGATTTGAAAATTATAACAGCCAAAATATACAAACTAATTTATTAAATGGTAACTATAGGTTCTTTAACTTCAAAAAGTACTGATTGCTTTTTAAGTAGTTTTCTTTCTTATGTCTTATCTTTGTTATTTTATTTCAAACTTTTTTCTTAAGCATTTAGAACTTTTTTGCACAATAAAATTTTAGCTTTCTATGTGATTATAACAAATAGAATCTAATAAAAAAGATTATAGAATTTCTTATACCAATTAGATTTTATGAATCTAAACAATATATTAGAAAATAACCAATCAAATAAACTAATTATACTATCTATTATATTCTTATTCAAATTATAGAAAAAATTTACTAAAAAGAATTAAAGAAACAATAATAACTTTAAACTAATATATATTAGAAGAAAATCTTTCTATTATTTCTAATAGTAATTTTTATACATTATAGAATCCTAAATATTTAATATATTGTAAATATCATAAAAGATCTGCATAAAATTATGGGTATTTTGCTATTTTTAAAATAAATTAAATTTGCCAAAAATTAAATGTTATATTCAAATTATATGTTAATTTGCTAAAATTTAATTTTTATTATTAATTAATAATTATTTATACTTATTAAAATTTATTTATCATATAAATTTTTTTTTAAATTATAAAATTTTGCATAAAATAAAAAAAAAAACATCATAATTATATATGCATAATAGAGATTTATAATGGATTTAGTCATATATAGTAGTAAGGAATAATTTTTATATATAAAGAAAAAAATTTCATACATATATCAAAAAAATTTTTTTATATTTTTTTAAACTGATGAGAATTTTTGTCAGATCAGTTACTTGAGTAGGAATTATCAATAATGAACTCAACTATCATATCCATCATTGAAAATGAAGCTAATTTGACTTTAGGTTTTTAATATTTTTTTTATACTTTTTTAAAATAATATTCTTAATGTGTTTTTAAGTAATAATATTAATATTAATATAATTTAACATTTGATAGTTGAACATTTCCCACTCATCATTCTATATTTGTATAAATTTCAAGATTTATCAGAACATTCTTATACAGATAATTACGTAACTAAATAATTGGAGAAATAATTGAAAATATCAGTCCAAATAAAATATTAGCTATTGTATCTGATAATGCCTCAAACATTCAAAATGCATGCAAAATTATTGAAGAAAAATACCCTAATATCAAAAATGTATAATATATAGTACATGCAGTTAATCTTATCATGTGTAATATACTTAAAGAAAGTTTTGGAGATTGTTTATTACAAAAAGTTAATACATTAGCTTCATTTTTTAAAAATTCTCATCAAGTTGAAGCCAAGCTCACACAACTCATCAAAGAGAATAGTATTCATGGAGAAAACATAAAGTTATATTGTAAGACACGATAGATAACAACTAGCGAATCAGTAGATTCAGTAATTAGATTAGAATCAGTATTAGAACAAATTATTACTAATGAAAGTAATTTATTGTCAAATATAATGTTCTGCATGAACTGAGCTGAGCTGTGGCTCACAGTCAATCAAGTCAGCTCATATCAAGCTGAGCTTTGACACAGCTTACTCGAGCTCAGCTCACAAGCCATGAGCTAATTTGTAAGCTTTTAGACTTTTTCTTGTTTTTTCTTATTCAAAAAAAATAAAAAATTTTTTTTTTTTTTTACAAAAGTATCAAACAGTTACGCAAGCACTAATACTATATTTTTTAGACGATTTTTGTATGAAATTATTACTGGATTTTTTTTAATAAATTAAGAGTTTTTCTAATTTATTGGAGGCTTACTATAAATTTTTTATTTTAGATCTGGGCTGACATGTTTCAAAATATAGCTTTTTTTTTTAATCTTAGACAGATAAAATATGGGTTTTTGTAGGACTCTAATATGAATCAATGGCTGTGCATAAATCAGCAGTTAAAATGCTATGTACAGATCAGAAAAAGCTATGCATAGGTCATCAATTTTATTAATCTTCCACTCCCCCTTTTTTATATAAACTATTTTTTCTTTCTCCCTCCCCTTTTTCTTATTAAATACAAACTAAATTTTATTAAATTTTGTCATTCATTTTACTTTAAATTTAATTTTATATATTTTACCCTATACACCAAATTAATATAAAATGTTAGAAAGTGGTTAATAAAATAAGGAAGATGAAATTATTGATACTGATACTAGTAAATCTAGTTCATCTTCCAAACAAAGATATTCAAAAGTGTATAAATATTTTACTTTTAATAAATCTACCTCCTGCTGGCAATGTGATTACTGTCCGCAAGTGTAATTTACTATTATTTTTTAATTATTACAATTGTAATTTAGACTATTTTTTATATAATAGAAAGGATTTTGCAGATAAATCTATAACAACACTTTGGAGGTATATTCAAGAAGTTCATCCAACAATTTGTGAAGGAAAAGAGGAAAAAGTATCAGGCCAAAATAGTGATAATAATACATTTACTCAACAGGGATTTAGAAAAAATTTACTTCGTTGGATAGTTACAAGTGACCAACCATTCATTGTTGTAGAAAGTCAAGAATTTTATGAGATGATATTATGCTTAAATCCAACAGCAAATATTCCTTCAGCTGATACTCTGCGAAGAAATTTAAATGCTAATTTTGAATATATAAAAGGAACTGTTCAACGTACATTGCAGGTTAGTATATTTTAATAAATAATAATTAAAATATTATAAATATTAATTCCTATATTAATAAATTAATGAATAGGAGGCTTCTGGTTTACTTTCATTCACTTTAGATGCGTGGACAAGCAAAAACTAACTCCCATTCCTTGGGATTTCAGTTCATTGGATTGATAAAGAATGGAATTTAAAGTATTCTACTTTAGATTTTTGTCTTTTATCAGGTCCTCATTCTGGAGAAAATCTTGCAAACAAATTTTTTGATATTCTTCAAGATTTTAATATTGCAACAAAGGTATGTAAAAATATAAACTAAAATTATTTGACATTATTTTATATTCTTAGAATTAATTTATATTATTTAGTTTTTAGCAATTAGTTGTGATAATACTGCAAATATGAATGTTATGTTAAAAAAATTATCTATTCTTTTACTTGAAAAAAATATTAATTTTGATCTAAGTAATTAACATGTTCAATGTCTTGCACATATTACTTGAAAATCTTTATGAATTTGACTTGAATAATTTTGATGAAATTGAAGAAAGTCAGGTAAAAGAAGAAACTAATGAATCATTAAGTATTGTATATAAAGTAAGTTTATAATTTATAAAAAAATGCTATTATTAATATTTATATATACTAAAATTTTATATTAAAGTTACGAAAATTAGTGGTTAAAATTTGTGCATCACCACAATGACGTGAACACTTTTATAAATAATGTGTAGCTACAAATCTTTCAGAATTAGAACTAATTCCAGATATTATTACATGATGGAATTCCACAGAATTAATGCTTGAAAGAGCTTTAAAACTTAAAAAAGCTCTTTATAATGCTGCATTAACAGATAAAGATCTTGCAAAATATAAACTTGCAGATAATGAATAGATTATTATTAATGAAATTCATAAATTAATGCAGGTTTGTAATTTATTAACTAATATTATAT
Source organism: Rhizophagus clarus (assembly GCA_015698045.1). Taxonomy (NCBI): domain Eukaryota; kingdom Fungi; phylum Glomeromycota; class Glomeromycetes; order Glomerales; family Glomeraceae; genus Rhizophagus; species Rhizophagus clarus. Next base: position 210,291 of record BLAL01000274.1, read on the forward strand.
ATTGTATAATTTTTTTAATAATTTCATATTTTATATGCAGTATTTTAAGAAAAGTTCAGATTTTATTATAGGACAACTTTATCCCACCCTTTCATTTAGCATTCCAGTTTATAATTATCTAATAACTATGCTTAATACTGTAATTGCAAATGAAGATACACTTGAAGAAATTAAAAATACAGCTACAGAAGCAAAAAAAAGGTTTTAGATTATTACCCAACCTCCAATGGACGGGTGTATACCATTGCGACAAGTTAGTTTAATTATAAAAATGCTTATTTTTAAAACTTTAATTATTAATTATTTAAATAATAAAATAATAGTTATGGATTCACGCTTAAAGTTACAGTATTTCAAAGAAAATAAATGGAAATCCACATTTATTTTACAAGTAAAAGCAGAAGTTACAGAAATTTGGAATAGTACTTATAAAAATAATAATTTAGATATAGAATCTTCAGATAATGCAGATGATGATCTTCTTTCATATGTTTTCAGAAAACAAAAAGCTGAAAGTGATGAATTTGTGTCATATCTTAAAGAACTAGTTATTTCTAATAAAACTGATGTTTTATCATGGTGAAAGTAAATATAATGCATTTATAATAAGTAATATATATTATTAATAATAAATACTAATACTTGTTATTAATTTTAAAATTCATGAAACAGAATATCCAAATCTCTCTAAGATGGCCTGGGTCTATTTAGCTGTTTCAGGTTAATATATAAATTTTGTGTACAATAATAATATAATTTCATTAATATAAATATTTATAAACATCATATTTTTAACCACCAGTGCATCAGTAGAGTGCATTTTTTTGGGTAGACAGATTTAGTTGAACAAAAACGCTGCAGTTTAAAAGGAGAAACTATTAGAGAATGTATGTGTCTTAAAAACTGGTGGAATTTAGGTTTTAGTGATGGTATAATGGTTATAAAAGATTGAAATATAATTTATATGTAAAACGTTTTTCTTTAAAAAAATTATAAATTTATAAAAAATAAATAAGTAAAAATTTATTATTTTATATATCCTGCATGAGATATTAAATTTGCAAAGTAATTAACTAATGATCATTTCATTTTTAGCTCAGCTTGGCTTGAGCCAAGCCAAGCTACATCTCACTTGTGCAAAATCACTAATCGCAGTTTTTTGGCTCAACTCGAAGGTAGCTTAATCGAGCTGAGCTCAATTAGTTAAGGGTAGAGTGTATCTACACCACAACGTATATATGATTTTAGACTAAAAAATGTAGATCATCACGTGACCCAAAACGAGCAAAATTTATGATTTCTCACAAACTACCATATGAATTTTGTTAAATACACATTTAAAAAGAGTATAAATATGCGCTTCATTTATTTATTAAAGTATTTAACCATTTGCTATTAGTCTTTTTGAATGTATTTAGACTTTTAAAATCAAATATGACTAATAATAAAAAAATAAAATGGTATTAATAAAAAATTTTATTTGAATAAGTAAATGCACAATGATTTTTTGACATAAATATTTTTTTTTATTATACTATTAACTTGTAAGGTTTCATAAGTTTAAAGTTAATTTGAAAATATGTTCTCTAGGTGATTCGCAACTTACCATAGGAGATTCGCAACTTAATGATGACTTCATAGTGTAATATTTCATTATAAGCCTTATTTGTATTATACTTTACTAAAGTTTATTTGAAAGACAGAAATTCTAGCTTTTTAAAGAATACTTTTAAACAGTTTTTCATAAAATATTGAGTGAGTTTTCCTTGTAGCGAAGTAAAAAAAAAATGATTTTTTTTTTAGTCATATGATCAGCCATGTTGATCCCTCTACCCTTAAATCAAGCTGAGCTGACTCAAATTTTAGCTTGACGCAGCTCGAGCCAGCTCATGTGGAGCTTTAGTTAAATATGTTATCCAAACAGAATTTTTTTTCTAATTTACGAATTCTTTCATTTATTTTAAATCTATTAAGAAAAGCCATCTTGGCTTTAGAATCAAGATCAGTAATGTTTAAAGATTATTTTTTAAGTTTAATAAGACTATCAGTAGTTTTAAATAATTACCCAAATCATTTAATCAAAACTTCTGTAACTATTGTTTTAATGTGATGAATGAAAGATTCAAAGAGTTTGATGATAACAAATATATAACTTGCTTTTTCCTAGATCTCCAATTTAAAAGTAAGCCTCTCACAGCCAAAGCTTATTCAGGGATTGTAAGGTGCACTACTACAATTAGTAAAAGGTTAGGATTTTATCTTAAAGATCTAAGACTCTATACAAGTAAATTAAGGACTACTGTGATAATAAATCATCCTTTAATCTTAATAAATCTTGTTCTCTAAATGATCTTCTAAATTAGTAATATTAAGAAAGAGCTTAGTTTTTATGATATAAAAAAAAAAATGATACTTGTATTAGCAAAACTGAAATGAATATTCGAATTGTAAAAGCTCTGGCAGAAACTAATGATGATAATGAATATGATGTTTTATTAAATGAAAGTTTACCTAATCAAATTACAGCTTCTTCAGATAATTGTGTTGTCCTAATAAAACATGTATAGATCGATAAATTTGTTGATTTGTTACACAAATTAATAATTGAAGAAATTGGAGAGATTCCAGATGATATTTTAGATAAATCTAAAGAAGAATACAAAAAAATTAATATAGATGATGGTAATAATGATAAGCAAGAAAGTGAATAAGAAAATGATGGGGAAAGAAATTTTGATTATAATATAAAGGATTTATTTAATGAATTCATTGATGTAAATGATGTAGATGAAGAAAAATAATTTTTTCTTTATTTTTAGAAAATTATTATAACAATAATTTTTTTATTAATAAAGTAAATTTGTAAATAAGTTTATAATCATATTGATTTATTTAAGAGTTTAAATTAAAAAATTTTTATGTGTGATAAAATTTAAACAACACTAATGTAATGCAAACAAACTTTTTTGATCTTGTTTAATTTGTGTTTGATTTGTATTTGATTTGTGCTGATAATTCTGGTAAAATTTTACTTGTTTTAGCCAAATTTTGTTAAATTTGTGTTGATTCGTATTCAATATGTGTTCTAAAGAAAAAGAAAGAAGTTAACAATTAAATTTTATCATACAGGGATGATGATTAGTAATTTTATATCAGTATTTATTAATAATACAAGATGACTTTTTTATACAAATCACATTGTATATATTATGCACTGATTTTTTTATTTTTTTTTTAAGGGATGTACAAAATATTCTGGAATAAAGAGAATAAACAAAGATTTATTATTTTAAAGATGATATTTAAATTTAATGATGCAAACTAATAAATCAGTATTTTGAAGAAAGGAAACAAAAAGGAATTGTTCAAATTTTATTTATAAAAGGAAATTTTACAATTTACTCATTTCATTCTTTTTGTGTTTTTCCTCACATTTTTTAAACAAATTTTTAACATTCAAATTTTCTTAATTTCTTAATTTTATAAATATATCTAATCATTACTCTTCCATCATTACTCTTATCATCAACCTTATCATCACTCTCATTGCCAGCCTAAAGGTATGCTCTAAATTCGATCAACCGGTTAACCAATATCATGGTAAATCTGATCCTGTAAAAAAGGCTCATGATTTCAATAACGTAAAAAAATCATGAAGTGATGTTGATCTAGTTGTGTATACAAGTACTCTAAAAATAGGTGTTTCATGTACTAATCCAAAGTTTGAGCGAGCATTTTGCCTCTTCAATAGTTATATAGAAACAAATTCTGGAACGAATCAGATGTTATTCTGCATGTGGTTATTGCAGTATATTAAAGATTATATATGATACATCAAACAAAGATTATCTAATGTTCCCATTACAGAAAAAGACTATTTCAGTGGTTATTAAATGCTAAACGTGAATGTCTTTCCTGAGAACTTCAGAATAGAGAAATATTTCCAGATATAGATTCTATTATCCAGAATAAAGACGTATCAACTGTTTGATTATGAGTAGTATTCATATTAGTGAAATTTTGTTCTTGACACTTATTTGATTGGAGAATAGTTGATTTTTTTTAAAAGGCGGGTATGACCATTTTCACCATAAAACCTATTCCTAAATATGATGAAAATGTTATATCATTATCTCAAGTTGTGAAGATGAATTCTGCTACTGTTAAGGCAGAGGAAATATTAGTAATAACTAATGCTACTATTATTAATTGTAAGACTGCTAAATTTTTAGAAAATAAGTCAAAGAAGACTTTAGAAGGGATACGCTCTTTAAACTGACATCATATTGCAGATTGTTATGAAATTTCACCTAAATCATTGATCGAAAAGTTCATCTTGAAGTATAGAAATTATAATCATATGAAATGGTTCAGAGCTTATAGGCAGTTACGAGATGCTGATACTAATAATAAAATGGCTGTCGAAGCTATTACTCACAAAGATTATAGAGAAGATAGGCTTACAACTATATTCCAGGCTGAGAGGTAACAGATTTGTCATCAATTATTAAAAATTTATACACCTGCTAGAGACATTGATGATAGAGTACAATATAAAGCTGATGATATTAAGCGCGTATAGATTCTCATGAATCGATAATATATCTTCAGGGTTTAGTGTCTAAAATGACTTGAAGGTTTGATAATACTGATGCATCACGTAGTGCTAAAAAATCAGGATTAAGAACAGTTTGAGCAAAACTTAGGTTACTGAATTCAGTACTACACACAACATATGGGTTAAAATTTAAGGCTATAGATAAGCATAGGAGACATTACCATCTAGTTAGAACATTCGATAATAATGACTCTTCTAAAATATTTTCATACCAAACAGGAAAAGAAATATATTGGAAAAATGGAAAAGATTCTTAGTATGGGTATAGTATACTTCCACCTGATGAATTATTAATCAAAAATCTTCTAAAAAAAAAACAGACCAAAGATACTTCTAATTCTAATGTGAATACTATACTAACTGCGAAAGATATTTAAGAATTATTTGATATCATGTAGGTAGAAATCTGTTGTGAAGTCATATGAATATAATATTAGGATTTATGGAATCAGGTTATACATACTTTAAGATGGGGCCTTCTTTCAATTTTTTATATAATAATTCTGAAGAAGGCTCTATTTCAGAAATATATCTGATGCACTTTATTTATATTTTAAAAAATAGTGCTATTTGACTTAATGATAAAAATGAAATAATATTTTTTTGCTTACTTCTTAACTTAGTAGACAATTCAAAGGTCTTTCTGGATTGAAAGGTCTCAACCAAATAAATCTAACTCATCTGATTCTTTTTCATCTGATAATTTATAGAACTTTGTGGGTTAAAGGGTCTCATCAGATAATTCAGAGGTCTTTGCAGGCTAAAGAGCCTTGGCCTCAACCCCATACTTTTGTCTTATTTGATAATTCAGTGCATAAAATTTTGCAGAATATTTGAAACAATATTTGGCGTAATATCTTAAATCAGTATCAGTAGGAAATCCACAAACAAGACACAGTCTTTTTTTCATATTTTTTTCATATAATTTCTAGTGCCTTGCATAACCAGTTAAACAAATGCAGACTTCCCCACAAATAGAACTATCTCTCTTGATATATAGACAAATAACATGATCTATATAAGTATTTTAGAATATAAAAACCTTCTTTACTTTTAATTTCATAATAAAAATTGTATTTAAATTATTTAGTATTAAGATAAGTCATAAACACCTTTTCATATTGATGCTATGGATACATTAGATCAGCTAACAGAAGTTCACAAATACCAAGCTGAAAGAAAAATCTATAATCCCAAAACAAATTGCATGATCATTATAAATGGGCCAGTATATCATAAATTGTTACGTGAAGGCTACATACATTGGAAAGAAGAAAGGCTTTTAATCCTGCTTTTACATAAATCACCAATATTAAGAAGATAATTATCTTTCTTTCATTTCCTATTGTATTTGGAGTATTGCATCAAAGAAAAGTTTACTAACAGTAATTAACAAAAAAATAAGTCTATTGCAAAATTTTATTCAAAATTAATTGATATAATTACACTTTATGCTAACTATTAAAATTATGTTGGAAGCATAAAGAGATAAAAATTTGGAGAAACAATATACTCATGAAATTCCTCCATCATCCAAATTTAGCTCATTTGAAGTATAGACTAAGTGCTTTATATGATGCATTTACTAAGACAAATACTTTAGGACTGGAACAAATATTAGCTCTAACGTGAGTATTTTACTAAAATAAGATTATAATACAAATTTATTTATAACCTTGGAAGTTGGAATGGGGTTCCATAACTATGTATTTTTTTCGTATATTTTATCTACCCACAATTTTCAAATATATATAAAAGATATTCTGAGCAGAGCTTGTGCTTCATAAAGAGCCTGCAATAAGTTATAATATTCTTTTTTGCCCACAATTATAATATAGTAAATTGTCAGAATATTTTTTTTGAATTGAATTTTTTCAGATATAATATAATCTAACAGTTGATCATAATTTAATAGTTATTTCATAAACTATAGCCATATTATCATGTCTGTGATTGTAATAAAGTACATTGCAAAGTACAAACTCAATAAAGAAATGAGCAATAAAGAACTTAGTCAGCATACTCTAATATTACTTGAGCTTTTGACAGATAAACTGAAAAGAGATAAAGGTCGTCAATGCTTCCAAAAAGGGTATAATTTTAGCAGAGAGCAGGCGTTTGTATTAGTTCTAGATCAGAGAATTTGTCGAAGTAGAAGTTAAGTAACCCTCAAAGAATGAGGGGATGAAGCAGGAGAAGTTAATATATGCCAAATATTTGACATCATTCCAGACAGAGAAACTATCAAAAGTATAGCTTAACGTATTGTCTGAGATAATCTTAGTAAAAAAGAAATAAAGGCAATAGCCAAAGCTTTAACCGCTCCTAATCCTGTCATTACCACATCCTGTCTTAGTAGACTCTGAAGAGAGTTGCAGAAACTTAATGCCCCAGAAAAAATAATTTCTGCTATATTAGATGAAGAAATAACCTGCGCATTTAACAAAATTCAAAAGAAACGTAAGGATCAATGTGAAAATGAAGAAATTGATTTTTCAGATCACTTCTCATTAGAATCAGTTAAGGAGAGACTTGATTTCTATGATATGTCTAATACATCTGATATGCAAGCTCTAGCTGATGTAATGATAATGCTCTGCATCTGTTTTGCTAAAATTAAAAACTTGTGTATATCTAATGGAGGTGTAACTAGATACACAAAAAACTGAGGCCACTCAGGTATTTAGATCGTTAGAAAGAGATGAAGAGCAAGTTAAACTTCTCCTTATTTGGATTCAGGATGCAATTTCTTCTGGACAGTTAAGAGATCTAGAAGTACGAGGAGTTAAATGGTTTAATATATTTCTGAAAAAAGATAAATTTCTTTCTGAAACTGGTAAACTACTACTCTCTAGTTATTCGCACAAATTAGGGGCAGTATTTGCAGTCATTTTAAATAATGCAAAGAATTTATCAGAGGCTATAACCTTTGTCAATCAAGCCCTTTGACATTCACCAGACAACTATGCCTCTCCAGTGCAAAACTATACTATAATCAATTTCTATCAGAGGGGACAACCATATGATCAGGCAAAGGCATTTGAGCTCTTTGATGAAAATTAATCATACTGTATGTAGATTAGAGGATCCTGATATCATTTATTAATTTTATTTTTTTTTATTCACCTAAAATATATCATATATAAATATCATGAAAATGGTAGCTGATCAAAATCATTTATCTGATATATATAGCGAGTAATGAGTTACTTCAAGTACAAAAAATAACCTAGTTAAATGCAAAAGTGCGTAATAGAGTTTTCAGTATAGGGGAGGAATTAAAGAAACAATTAGAAGATTATTATTCTTAATATAATACTTTAAAAAAGAGAGTAAAAAAACTGGAAAGAAATGTTTATTCCTTAAAAGACAAATTAGATGATCTGGAGGTATGTATGAAAGAAACTATATTTGAATCAAAAGAAAAAAAATTACACCACAATGTATATATGATTTTATAAAAAAATTGAACCACAATTGTACAATTTTAACTGTAATATTAATGCTATAGTTCTGTACTAATTGCAAATGCACTGCAATATATAAGAATGGAAAATACAGTAAGAAAGGATGACAGAAGAATAAAGGAAAGAAGAGATAAATAAATGAAAAGGGATGAAGGGATGCAAAGATAATTAAAGAGAAATGAAGAAGGAGCAAAAAAGATAAAGGATAGTGAAAAGGAATAAATGAAATAAAAAAAGAATAAAAATGAATGAGAAAACAAAAGGGAAATGAAAAGGAATAAAGAGAATGAAAAAAAATAAAAGAAATGAAGATAAAATTAAAAGGAATGAAAGAAACAAATAGCGAATGAAAAAAAAACAGGGGGGAATAAAAGAGAATGAAAGGAAGCAAAAGAGGAATGAAAATCAATAAAAGGAATGAAAAAAAGCAATAAAAGAAGCCAAAAAGTAATGAGTAAAATAAAAAAAGCAATGAAAGAAATGGAAAAAGTAACAAAAGAAACTAAAGATAAATTAAAGAAATAAAAAAAAGCAACAAAAAAAACCAAAAATCAATGAAAAAAACCAAAAAGGCAATGAAAGAAACAATGATAAAAAGAATAAAAGATCAATGAAAGGAATAACAAAGGGAACCACAAAAGATCAATGAAAAAACCATGGAAAGAAATGAAAGGAACAATGAAAAAAAGAAACAAAGAAACCACAAAAATAAGAGAAATAAAAAAATGAAAGAAAAGCCAGAACACCCACCCTATAAAAAAAAGAAAAAGAAAATGGTTAATATCATTTTAAAAGAAAAATAAAATAACAAAAGAAAGAGACGTAAAAGACTTACTTGAATTTTCACTCAAATGATATACATCTAAAAAAGATAGAAAGTTTAGTAAAAGAATAAGAAAAAAAATGAAAAGAAAACAAAAAAAAGAATTAAAATTCACCTTGAATTTCCACTAAAAATAAGTGGATAACACAGTTAGTTTGTATGACATATTAATTTTTGAAAGAAAACATATTAATTTATTTTTTTCTGAACAAACATGAGAAAAAAATGTAAATAAACGTTCACTTGCAACATAGGACCTACTGTAAAAGTAAGTATTAACATCAAAAGCATATATTATGAAAGGCTAAGGGATTCACAATTTCAAGATCCCTAGGTGTAAGACCAACTGTGACTTTCTGGTAGATCTTCATGTGAAAAGATTTGAAAATTTAACTTTTATGTGTTTTCATAAAACTCTTGATATCAAACGACAATACTAATTATGCCTCATACCTCTTTAACTTTTTCCCAACAAAATATAAAGCATGTAGAGATATGTGAAAGTTCAGCCAACTTTCTGTAAAAATAATTAAGGTATGTATATACTAAAAGTTAGATTTACTGCAAGTGAAAATTTCTCACAATGGGTTTTATAAACAGGAATCAATATGTCTATTAGTGCAGATAATGATATTGTGAATCTTAACTTCTACTATCATAATGCCAAAAATAAAATATACTTTTCGTGATTGAGATTTTTAAGGCTAAAAAAGTCTCTGATCCTCCTTTGTACCTTTAGTACTGCGAGAGATAGGAAAGGTAAACATTTTTTCAAATTTATGAGAAAAAAGAATTTATCCTGAGAAGAAGCCTATGTGAACAGAAGACAGGATTTTCTCCTATTTAACAAGATACACTCCCCGATCAAAAGTCTCCGACCACCCGATTTTTTTATTGCTGATCATTACCTATTAAGTTTGTTTACGCCAAATCCATTAAATATAAACATATAAAATTTTTTTTTCCCATGAAGCTCTTGTTTTCAGTTATCCGAAAATAAAAAAAAAAAATATATTTTTATAATGTCCCAAAGACGTGAACTTACTGAGTTTGAGCGAGGAGAGATTATTGGTCTCTGGAAAGGAGGTCATAGTGAACGAAATATTGGGGAAATTCTTGGGCACCCTAAAAGCACTATCCATGATACTATAACGAGGTACAAAAATTCAGGACAAATTACAGCTTCTTTACGTTCGGGAAGGCCACTAAAACTCACAGAAAGAAACGTTAGACAACTTGTAAGAACACTTAAGGAAGACCGGCAACAATCACTAGAGGAAATGACAAAAAAATTTAGTGAATCTTTATCAATTTCAGTATCCTCTAATACTATAAAACGTACTTTACACTCTGAGGGTTTTTTTGGACGAGCTGGAAAGAGAAAACCATTTGTTTCTGAAGCAAATCGTAAAAAAAGACTAGAATGGTGCCGTGAAAGAAGAGATTGGGATGATGAGTGGAATTTTATCATTTGGAGTGATGAATCCCGCTTTATGATATTCCAAAATGATGCACACCACTGGGTTTGGCGTAAACCACATGAAAAATATGATGTGGATTGCTTGATTCCAACTGTAAAATCCGGAAACCAAGGTGTTATGGTATGGGGGTGTTTTGCGAAAGATAAAATTGGTCCTTTAATCCAAGTTTCTGGTAGTATTAATGCTTCTGTATATATGGGAATATTAGAAAACACTTTTTTACCCTTCTATAATAGTTTAGAAAACAATTCACAATATATTTTTCAAGATGACAATGCCCCAGTGCATAGAGCAAGAACGGTTAAACAATGGAAAGAGGATAATTCGATAATAGACTTTCCATGGCCTGCACAGAGCCCGGACCTTAACCCAATTGAACATTTGTGGGATGTTTTGGAAAGGAGAGTCCGGGAACACAAACCTCATCCAAAAAATATTGAGGAATTAATGGTAATCTTGGAGGAGGAATGGAATAAAATCGAATCCGAAATTTTAACAAATTTAGTTGAAAGTTTGCCAAGGAGGGTTCAAGCTGTATTAGATAGCCACGGAAATCCAACTAGATATTAATAAAATTCACGTTTTTCTGAATAAAACTATATAAATTTTTTACAATGTTTATTTATAAATCATTAAGAAATTAAATGTTGAAGTTGGTGTATTTTTTTCTGGTTTTAAAGTGGTCGGAGACTTTTGGTCGGGGAGTGTACCTGATAATGAAGACTGTATCTATATTCAGATTCTTTCCTAATGATTAGTTAAATTTTTTTTTACCTATATTTATTATCATGCAATGTAATAGTTTTTATGTATTGTGGGTAAGGTTGCCTGCTGAAACTAAAAAGAAAATTTGAAAGGTTTCAGCCAATCAAATTCATTCTGAAATTAAGGCCAAAACTATTTCATAATTTTGGCCAAAATTAAAATTCAGCCAAAATTATGACATTAAGTCACGTGATATTACACAAATTTTCAAAAAAAGGAAATTTTAATTCCTAGAAAAATTGGAAAATTGAATTACACAGTAGTTACATAAGATTCTAAATAAGAAAATTCATATGTAGATCTTTTATTTTGGCCAGAATTATTATATTAAAGCCTACTTATAATTTTGGCTAAATTTTAGTATTTTGGTAATAATTTTGGCATTATAATTTTGGCAAATTTACTTTTAATTGCTTAAACTTTTGGCTATAAAAAGTTTCAGTCTTAGCCTAAACTACCTAATTTTGGAAGACAATTTTAATTGTAGGCCTGCTTGATCCCTTTAGGATCCTTTTGGCAATGATTTATTTTATAAATAAAGTATTATTTTATCAAATGTATATGAGAAATAGATACGTGAAATGATGTAATCTCTGTGCGATATAAAACATATATTAATGCTTGTTTTTTCCATCCCAGAAATAAATTTTTATCTCATTCTAGAATGTAATACTGAACATAATACTATTGTTTATTTGAGCCTATTTCCACTATAAAAATGTAACACTATGTCCACCTCAACAGCTGAATACGACTCTTACTTAATTGAGAACTGGGATACAGAAACTCTTATCAATTTTTTGAAAGAGCAGGACCTCAAACTCGAAAAAAAATATTATGATATTCTTTACAAAGAAAAAATTGATGAGCCTACCTTTCTTGATATGACAGAAAAAAAGTTTATAAAAGCTGGATTAAAAATGGGACCAGCTATAAAACTCGTAAAAGAGGTCTAGACTCTCAAAGAAAAGTCAAAACATGTGTTCTCCTCATACCTTAGTTTAAGTGAGGTGTTGGCTAAATATAACCTTATCTCTAAAAGGACAGAAATTATACCCCTTTTCATACCACAAACCTATGAAATCAAGGAGGATAATAAGCATTTCGTGCTGTGTATGGCTGATATCAACTTACAGCTTCAGAGTTATGGAACATTGGTGATGATAAGTTTGGAGTCCATGCGTAATAAGTACGTTTCAACTATACTTCATACCACCCTTTGAATTGCAGAAGATGCTACAAATAAAAAGTTTAGCATAAAACCAGAATACGAAATAATTGGAGATGAAAGTTGCAGACAGGTTGATTATGCAATCAAAGTAAGCTTTTTATTTTGTTATCTTCACACATTGCTCCTATATGGAGTCTCAAAGAGACCATCTGTTAACAAACTATAAATGATTAGGATAAGAAAAGTCTTATTTGTATTACTGAAGATAAAGTTCAGCAAAAGTTGACAGTGAGCTTCGCTCAGAATATCAAACAGCTCGAAAGTTCATATGAAATGAATAAAAGAAATGAAAACAGGGTGATGATTATTTTGATTATCTTTACAGAATCGTGACATCTACCAGGTATTGGTATTTCCTTCTCTATTTTTCAGGTGAAATTTTACAGGCAAATAAGGCACCTTTTAGCATAGAATTTACTGAAGAATTTTTGATTGAAAATTCCAAAGACTGCTAAACATTGTATAAGGATGTGAGAAAGGTTTTTGGTATAATCGTGAGTTTGTTAAAAGATAGGACATGTGCTGAGAAAGAATCTGAAAGAAAGAGGGTTAGAATAGAGAGTTATTATTCAAAAAAATAATCATGTATATTAGCATAGATGTTATGTATCATGGGCTACATTCCAAACATTTGTATTTATTTTTGCATATATTAATAAAGCGATTTTACATTTGTCATGTAATATTGAATAATTCTTTCATGTATGAAAATATTATCTATCATGTCATTTGATCTTGAAGTATTGATCACTGAACTTGAGGCTAGGAAAATTGATAAGAAAACTAAGCTTGAAGCACTTAAGGCTAGAATTTTAAAACTAGAGCAGGATCAGGCAGAAAGAGAGGTTAAGAAAAATCAGAAATTCCAGATTAGATGTATCCAGCAGATAGCTAAAGAAATTCTTAATGAGGAACCTATTATCAAATATCACCCTCCTTTCTTAAATGGATTAGAGCTTGATGCTTTTTTCCAAAAATATCGAATCACATTAGAGGTGCAAGGGGCTCAGCATCGGCTTCATAGCACTAGTAGTTGGTATAAGGATGTTAAAAAACTTGAAGATATTGTTAATCATGATCAGAAAAAATGATGCATATGTCAAGATAAAGGAATTTCCCTTCTTAAGGTATGGTATGATGAAAAACCAGAAATTGTTATTCCAAAAGGATACAAAAAATTAAGGAGTTTATTTGTCTAGTATCCAAAAGTTTTGATATTCAGACTATATCTTATAAAACATTAACCCCCAAATATCTGGATTGGTATGCCAAATTGACTGGTTTACAAGTATTTTGACAGATAAGTTTCGATTCAAATTATACAAAAGATATAAAAAAGAAACTGGAAATGAGCCATGGTAATTATCAGAAGCCATGATAAGTATATCAGAAAAACCTCAAGCCTCTGATTTCAAGTCCATCACTTTTGAAGCCAGACCTGATCCAGAATTAATTATCAAGTCCATCTTAAAGCATTTCCCATACTTGAAATTCCGAAATAGCTATAAAGAGATTGATAATTATAATTTTGTATCTGCTCAGCCGTGGAGCTCACCATGTCCTATTTGTGATGGAAAACATGGGAATTACGGATTACATGACTCATGGTACCACGAGAATGGAAATCAGTTCCCTTATGAACCTGAATTAATAAGTTGAAATATTGTCTTACCTGCAAGTTCGCAATTGTGGCTTAGACCAGTCATGTGAGATCGATCAACTGAAAAATGCGCAGCAAAAAATCTTTCACTCGTACACGTGATTTTATGTGGCTTATTGCATATGTAGTATGTACGGTAGTAAAAAAAATTTTTGCCGGGATTTTTTTTTACTTACCCTCTAAAGTTTTATATGATGCATCATTATTTCGATCGCCAGCCGTCGGAGTGGAACATTACGGACTTTCTAAATGAGTGCGAACTAGCAACGACAAGAGCAAAGCAAAGTTAGGACTTTATCTCACGTGTCTAGAAACGATCGCTAATAATGAGGATGGTCAAAGACGTGAGAGAGCGCAGAAACTGCTCTATAAGTATAGGAAGGTAATCGAACTTTTTTATTTATTCAGAATATAGGTAAGGAATTGGTGGCATGGCGAAGACCTTTCAAGCTCCTCGTCATTCAAGCCTTTTAAGCCGAGCCACGAAGCTAGTATTGGGGCACAGGTGACCTTTTAAGCTTGCCTGCTGTTCAAGCCTTTTAAGCCGACCCAATTCTGGCCCTGCTGGGGCACAGGTGACCTTTTAAGTTTGCCTGCTGTTCAAGCCTTTTAAGCCGACCCAGTAGGATAGAATTTGATAGGAACCAAAGATATGCTAGCTAAGAATGTTACTAACATCCCAAAGCTTTCAATTTTAGGGTGATAAAACTGACAGCAAACTGGCTAAGAACTGGGAGTTGGATCGCGAACCAAGGGATTTACCTTCCTCAATTAACATCCATAATACATTTTCGGGGAACATCCAAAAAATTGGGAAAATCAACGACAGGATGTTCAATACTGAATATCAGGAGAATCAGGAAGAGGTATGTCTTTAAGTTACAGTTAGTTATGCAACTATGAAAGATGTATATTGATCACGAAAGGTGATTTTTATAGAAAAGATCATCTAGGAGACCAAAAAGAAACCGAGTATGTTATAAGGAAAGCTCAACAAACTCTTCCAACTCAGACGACTCAGATTATGTTGAAAATAAAGAGGGTGAGTATGTCGTGTATTTTATTACGTTGAAACTTAATTATTGACTTTTCGCAATTTTGATCCGGTCAAAAAGAAAATCCACAAAATCCACAAATGAAAATGACGATAAAAATAAAATTACAGATGAACAAATTGCCCATTTCGATAACATTTTCCATAACCTAGACCCGGAAAATATGTGGACCCTTAAATCAGGACGTGTTGTTGAGAAAGTAATTTACGAGTACGCAAGAAATCTGAAATATGAGTCCTATATGCACTCCTTTATCATCAGCGATATTGACGAAAAAGCAAAATCATTGTTTCGGAATGAAGAATGGGAAGAGATATTTTCCTCAAACTGCAAAAAAGTTCCAAAAATCGACAAATCAGTTATCGAGCTTCTGAGAAAGTATTCAGTAACTGATCTACCTTCATTTCGACAAATTATTTTTGAGTCTTTCTTACCTTCCGATGCTTTATACTTCGGCAGGGAACACCTCGACTTAAATTATGTGAACCTTGTGTATCGCGCCATACATACACTCTGGGAGGATGATGACGATTTCACTCTGGATTCATCAAAATTGGAAGGATGGTTCCAACACAACATATGAAGTCCTATTTTGATCCTGCATTCCGTAATTCAAGGATTAATTTGATACGTGGAGAAGGTATGAGCTTGGCATCCAGCGACAGAAAGAACGATACAAGTTGTGATGCGGATCAAAAAACGACCGACGATGGGACTTCGTCTAGTGATAGTTGTGATGTGGATCGAAAAAAGATCGGTAGGAAAGGGGACGGGATTTTTAGGTTGAAAGGCGATAGGTTAGAATTTGGGGCCATTGAGGCGGGAAGAAAGTGGGAAGATAGAAATGGGAGAAAATATATCACCGACAGTCGAAAACTAAGCAAAATGCTAAGAAATATGCTAGTAGTGCTTATAACGAAATGTAAAGGCAATGAACAAATTGCTAGACAATTACAGACCGTTGGAATATTACATAGTGGCAATCGATTTCAACTCCTAACTATGGACGTTCCGAAGGGATATGTCTGTCGGGTCCAACGTTTCGACTTTTACGAAGTAGCTGGTCGTATAAATGATTCACCATTAGCATTCGTGATAAAGGATGTATTAAGGGCAAAGGCAATTATAATGCAGACATTGAAATTGGTACAACAAGGAAAGACACCTAATATTAATAGCCTTGATGACTCTGACGATGATAGCGACGATGATAGCGACGATGATAGCGACGATGATAGCAAAATTGAAAGATCAAACAGATGTACAACTCCTCCACCTATGACTCTACCTTCGACTTTCAAGACTCCTAATAAAGTACGTACTAAAGATGTAATTAATGAAAGAAAAAGAATAAAAAGTAAATAGCTTTGGTGCGTGCTTAGTTTTAGAATTAAGTTACGCCAATGTATTTTTATGTATAGGGATAAAAGTGAGCTGTGAGTTTTTTTTTTAGAATCTAATATACTCCCGTAATAAAAGATATTTACTCCGCCATTCACGTTACGTTGGTCTTAAAATTTATCGTGTCTATAATTGCATATTATTAATAAAGCTGGGCTCATTATTTTTTAACGTGTATACAAGAATGTGGGGTGGTGTGGGTGTGGCCGTGTGTGATGCATTGGACTAATAAAATGTTTATTCGGCACATACGAAGAAGTTGGGGAAAGACTTCCAACACATGTGAAAAAGACTGTGGTACGCAGGAGGGTAGATACGGCCAGAAAAATTTACGACATCTTTAGCGTGATAGGGGAGGATAAGATTCGTCGTGTCAAGTCCTTCACTGCATCCAGTTTTTCGGATCTAACTAGAAATGAGGTCGCATATATCATAAAAAATTTCGAGGATTAGTGGTATTAACTGCGCCACAGTCACGTGATCCTGTTACGGCACCGAACACCCTCGACAC
The DNA here is from genome assembly GCA_015698045.1 of Rhizophagus clarus. NCBI lineage: Eukaryota > Fungi > Glomeromycota > Glomeromycetes > Glomerales > Glomeraceae > Rhizophagus > Rhizophagus clarus. The sequence goes on from BLAL01000274.1 coordinate 227,303, forward strand.
CTGTATTTTGTTTTTTAGGATGTAGTATTAGCATGGTGCAGTTGAAACAATTAAATGAATAAAGTTTTGCCCATATCGGGCCTTTCTCCTTTTTTTATTTATTCATATGTATCTGTAAATACTGTATGAGTACTTATCAAATAAATAAAATGATACATGCAATCATGAGGGATCCGCAAACTAGTTTGAAAAACAGCTAACCCTATAGAAACAATTTCCTACACATTCAAATAACTAATAGGCCGTAAAAGGAATAAAAATAAAATTTGTGCACAACCATTTCGTTCACAAAGTGAGTCAGCATCAACTATTTCAGAAAGTGAGAAGGGGGATACTATCTGTTATATTTGTGACAAACGTTTTATTTGCCCTTGTGAGAGAGAGGGTTATAGTTTCGGGCAAAACTATTTTTCAAAATCTGAAACGTTTTGCCCAAGTTTCGCCCCCATATAAGCCAAAACTATCTGAAACTTCTGAAACCCAAATTTGGAAATGAATTTGTAGATCATTTGGGTGAAACCAGTTTTGCCTGAAATACTAGAGAGGGTGGTACCAAACCAAAAAACGCACATGTGCGCCTCTTATTCTAATACATATCCATCTCTCGTTTATTGCCTACTAATGATGGGTGTTATCTGGTACATGTATGCTCTGATTCATGTGCTCAACAGATTGATGAACAAAGCAATGCATATTATAGATCAAAAAATATTATATTTAAAAAAGCTGATGGTTGTTCATATGTTCCTGATAGAGCTATAGATGCGTTTAAAGCCTATAATGAAAATCTATGCCATCAGGCAGAGAAAAAAGGAAATAATTTTAAAGCAATGATTTTTGATATGATGAACAATGCTATAGAAAAGGCCCAATTATCTCGTGATATATAGAAACTCGTCAGTGCCTTCTGGAACTCTCCTAGAACTATCAAGAAACTGTTATAAAACTAGCGGGAATTTAGGGGATACAAATTTTAGCCAAAGACACTGTGTATAATTTAGCCGTCTATATATCATAATATCAGAGTTATATATACCATGCGCAGTAGAACGATTCTTTGCAGTAACTACACATATGCTGTTAAGAGTATCATGTGGTACTGCTCCTTCTGGGCTCACTATCAAGTGATTTTGTACACCAGTACTAAATCAAAATATATGAATAAAGCCCTGGTGGCCAATTATTATTTCACATTCATGTTTCTTCGTATAAGTTGACAAGAATTGGATGATAAAATTTTATTAGTAATTTCGCTTACAGACTGTGAAGGAAATCACATGACTTTTTATTTTTGAATAAAGAATGTTTTGATTGATTTTTAAAATGTGTGCGTTTTGTAAGTAATATTAATATTTATTTGCTTTCGTATTGTATATGATTCACGCTATAAATATTACATTTACTTTCATATTTTACTAACATAACTGGATTTTACAAATATGAAAAAATCTACTTTTCATGTAAAGCACTAAAGATTAAACTAATTTATAGCAAACTAAAATAAATGTTCTTTTTTTATTATTATAGATTAAAGAATTTTAATTCACCTGCATATCTTCTGGCATAAATATCTTTCTTTTTCCTGGCTTTTTAACAAAAGGATCACTAACACATCCCCATTTGCAAACCTTAATGACTAGGGTTGGATCAGTTCTAGCAAAGACCGATCCTGTATTGGTTTTGGGACCAGTCCTTACAGTCTTCAGTCTGAGATTTGAGGATCAGTCTGAACTGGAAACTGATCTATATAATTTTTTAAGTCCAATAAAATAAATGCTAGAATGGTAGGGTTTCAATTTTTTTATGAAAAAATGTCGTTTCAGCATCTTTATTATATTACTTATGTAAAAAATACCGTAATGATATTTTTCAAATAAAAAAAATGCCAAAATGACGTTTTTTACAAATTATTTATAAAAAAAGCTGAAATGACAATTATTATGAAAAAATACCATTTTGTATTATTTTTTATATTATTTATGAATTAAAAATACCAAAATGTGAGTTTTCATTTTATTTTATAAAAACGTCAAAATGTCATTTAATTTTTTTTTTATTTTACTTTATGAAAAAGCTAGAACAGCATTTTTTCAAGTTTATTTATGAAAAATGCCGCTCAATCATTTTTTTCACATTGCTTTATAAAAAAGAATAAATAAAACAGCATTTTTCTATACTATTTTATGAAAAAATGTTGTTTTAGCACTTTTTCATATTAATTATATATTAAAAATACCATTTCAGTTGGTTTTCATATTATTTTATATAAAGAACATACATGTATATGAATCATTTTGGCCATACGAGTCAGGCAGGTTACCCAATCTGATCTGACTTGAGCCCTAAAATAAACACACTTTCAGGTCAAACAAAATCAGTCCAGTCCTAGTCCAGTCCAGTCCTGGCTGAAAGATCAGTCTTTTAGAACTAGACCAGACCAGACTGACTAGTCTAACCCTATTAATGACGGTTGTTTTGCTAATGTATAATCTTTTAGCAATTTCCTTTGTTCTAAAACCCTTTGATAACAATAAATAATATGCTATTTTAAATCTTCATTTAAATTCTTTCCCATTTTAGTCCAGTATAATGCAATGATTATTTGTTATAATAGTAAAGATCGCAAAAGATTGCAGAAGATCATTAAAAACACTGAAGATTTTTGTCATATGTGTGAGCAATAACTTTGAAACTTTTATACAAGTAAAGCAAAAACATACAGGTTCTGAAATAGAAAAAAAATCGATATATCAAATAGTAAGTTTATAAAGAGACCTTTGAAATGTATCAAAAAATTGGTTTTTTAGCAGTACAGATCTTGTGATTGCTAATTGCACCTTTTTGAAAACTGCGATAATTAAAGTTTATTTTACTTGTTTCTCTTGAACAAAGTATTTAAAACATAAATTATAACTTGAAGTAAAAAATAAAATGCGTCTTAGTATTATAAAAATATAACTTCGTAAAAATTAATACAAATATACAAGCATCCTCATACCTCATAAACAACTTTTCTTAAGCACTTTTCACCTGTTTAATATGTGAAATTTCTATAAAACGTGTTTGTTAATGAAATATTTATAGCTTTAAAATATAGTTTTATACCTGAAGTGCTGCTAGTGAAAAATATTTAATTTTATTTAACAGAAATTTGAAATATTAATTCGTGATATGTGAGTCAACTGCAAAAAATTTATATTTAATTTTGGTGCAAATTTTTATCAATCACTAATTAATTTTCAATGAACGCCACTTTTCATTCTAGAATAACTGCACTTAAAATTAACTTTAAATTTAACAAATATTTGTAACACATGATGTTTATTCTAACGTTTTCAATAATATATTTTTTAAAAAAATTTTATTAAAAATTTTTTACTTTTATTTGATGATTCGTCAGATTCTTACCTAAAATACCTACACTACAGATATATAAAGTACAAATATATGTTATTTTTAAGCCTTTTCAAGTACCACTTGAGCACTTTTTTTACGTAATTGTGCTGCACAACGAGTTATCCAATCCTGTATAGTTGTTACTTTTAGTATATCTGAACTCTCAATTTCTCATTCTTGTGTTCTTAAAGTCAATAAATTTCACATATTTTAGGCAGTCATTCGGTAACTCTTGTCAACATTTTCAGCTAAAAAACATTTTTTTAAAATAGCTAAAATTCTTTTTTTTATATGTTTTTTACTACCCTTTTTTCCATATTTTTGAGCTTCTTTTGTTGCCCAGCCACTTGATAATGGAAATTCAGTCATATTTAAAAGTGGTCTACAATATATAAAATATTCAATCTTTGTTATCTTTTTGAAAAGAATTTATCAAATTTACCTTGTAGTATATTCTTTATGCGATATACTACAATTTCTCATACATAATCCTAAATAAAATGAAGTTAGAAATATTTCATAACAGGTAAAGTACTGCAAACAGTATATATAATTACCTTTATTTTCTAAGGTTTTTCATTTGTTAATTTTTTGTCTAAAATTTCTACTAATTTTTGTCTCTTATTTTGATTTTTATAATCAATTTTTCGATTTTGCAATTCATTTGTTAATTCTTGTAGTAGCAATTAGGGATGGGCAAAATGCGAAAATTTCACTTTACGATGCGCATAATGCGCATAATGCGTATTATTCGCATTATGCACATGATATATGTAATACCGTTATACAGATAAAAAAAAAAAAATAATTTCGTTATAAAAACTATTTTATTTATTTATTTTATTTTATTAACAAGATACATCGGAGTCATCATTTTCACTGTCATTAAAATTATCTTCTTCACTTTTACTACTACTATTTAACAAATGCTCATCTTCATAATCACTATCTTCGCTTTCTTCACTTTCTTCTAAAACTTGAGTTTTGTTATCTATATTTCCCCTATTTAATGAAGTATTTTTATCCAGCTCATTTGTAAACACTTTCCATTCTGGTGTTTCTCGTGGCGTTTGTAATTTATAATTACTATAAATATACACTAATTTTAAGACGCGATCAGCATTCAACTGGTTTCTTTTTTTATCATGAATATATGCAAATGCTGACCAATTTCTTTCAGATGCAGCAGGCGATGTTGGAATGGATAGAACCTTTTTTGCTACTTGAGTAAGTTCAGGTGCAGAATCACTGAAATTTTCACACCACCAAGTTACAGGATCAATTTTACCGACTGTTTCCCAAGCAAGTTTATTTGCAAAAACTCTATTTTTTTCCTTATAATTCAAGATTTGTGTCCAAATAATTACTGCATTATCTGAATAATACTTTTGGATAAACAGTGAAATTTTATTCATTGAATCAGAAGTAAGGTGGCGTCCATGAAATGATGGATCAAGCAGGTGCGCAACTTCCATAACAGGGTGGTAAATCCTTTCCCACCTTTTTTCGATAATATTTTTAATATTATTTCCTGCTACATCAAATACATAGACTTGAGAAAATTAAATTTGATTAGTAATAATTTTTGTTTATATTTACTAACAAAAAATAATATTTTACCTGGTGATTCTAATTGATTATGATACCAATCTAGTACTTTAGATAAAGAAGGTGTGTCCGATTCAAACATAGAAATTCCAATAACAAGTTCATTAAGAACTTTAAGCAGATTATCAACATCTTCCCAAAACTCATCATCTAATACAATACTTTTTATATCATCTTCAATTCTAACAGTTTGATTATGTGATAATTCTGTAATTGTTAATTCAATAGCAAGTTGATTTACCTGAAGTGAATTAAGACAAATAGCTGATGATCCCCAACGTGTTTTTACAGGTAATTTAAGTGAGATTCGCCTATCATAATTAGAAAGTTGATATTGTTTCAGGATTGCAGCTGAAACTTGATGTGATTTGAAGTATTTAACAATTTTCTTTCCATTTTTCATAGTTCTGTCCGCCCAAGGGAGTTTCATAATATCACCAATTAAAAGATTTAAGGAATGAGCTACACAGCCAAGGAAAACTACTTTTGGATATTTAATAGCCAAAAGTTTCCATGCTTTTTTCATTGAGGATGCATTATCAGTAATGATTACTGAAAGTTTAGAATGGTCAATTTTCGAGATAACTTCATCAAGATCAGCTGCAATATTTTCTCCTGTTTGTTTAATTTCGCCAGTTTGATGAGCAGAAAAAAATACTGGTCTTGGTGTGGTAATTAAATAATTAGTCTAATGTTCCTGCATCATATTCGATCTAGAAGTTAGAACATTAAATTATATTAGATATTTTTATTGATTTCAGTTAAAATTGTAGTTAAAAACACCTACCATCCATCGGAAATTAAGCAAATATAATTTGCTGAATTAATCAAATTATTTACTTCATTTTTGTACTATCATATACCTTGTCAAGTAATGTTGTTGATAAAGTTTTTCGTGAAGGTAGTTTAAAACAAGGACGAAGTTTTTGAAAAAGGATTTTAATTGGTTCTAATTCAGATAATGATAAGAATAATCCACATTGGTAAATTGCTTGTGCAAATAATAATTCACATTCATCTTGTTCTGCTAAAGATATTCTATCAACAAAATTATTTATTGATGTTTGTGATTGTAATATAGGTCTTGTAACAGCAGTAGTAATATTGTTTTGCTCTGTGGATAAATGAGAATTATTACGTTGTATTGTGTTAGGTTGAAAATCCGGTTCAAAAAATCCTTGAAGAGCCATTATACTTGCTTTTGGACAGGTTTTAAAATGTGCAATACATTTTTTAACTGCAGCATTTACTTCATAATTACAGTATTTACATTGTGCACGAGCTTGCTGAAAACCAGCCACATGTCCAAGTTTATTAAAGTGCGCCCAAATAGGATTAGCTGGAGGCATTTTAGACGAAGAAAAAAAAATTTTTTTTTGTGAAGATCTAATGTAATACAAATCTATCTATAAATTCCATTTTTGTTAAACTATAATTCTAGCCGGAATTAAGATAATTTTTACCAAAATTACAATTTAATAGATTATTGTAAAATTTATTATGCGCATTATGCGCATTATGCACATCGCATTATGCAACACATAATGCGCATGGCACATCCCTAGTAGCAATCTTTTTGGACAAAGTCCTAGTATATTGATCATTAGTGATATAGGAGTTTTGACATAAAAGAATATAAAATAAGCACGGTAAGTGAAAGAGTCTGAACTTTTATTGGAAATAAAAAACTAATATACTAAACAATATTTAGTAATTTGTTGATAAAAAAAATTTTTTGTTATACAATTTCATTGCAGTTATTGAACTATTATCCAGAATTATCACTTTACCTGATGCGTGTAAAATTGGAATTTTCTATGGAAATTTTGGTTCTGTTGACTCAAAGACTTGTGGTAATGATTGATTAATTTCACCTTTTGCGAATTTTTGAATCTGGGCAGGAGAAAATGATATCCAATTTTCAACATTTGGCATAGCTCATGCTTTTATATATTCCGCATCTTCACCTTCAATTGGCCAGGTCCATTCAAACCAATTGGATATCCCTGATATATTCATAGACTTTCCTTTACTTTTTATCAATAAGTTATTATTATTAATTAGTATGAATAATGATAAACACTTTAAATAAATATAGTGTTTACCTTTAGTTTGATTTGACTCTATATAGGCAACTGAAGTACCAGCAATATTCTTAATAGCTGCTGTGATGTTATTATCTTCTTGGATTTCACCACCAATTCAAACAAATCATTTTATTGAAAGGGATATCTAATGGTTTATTAGTTATTACAAATCAATTTGATTCTTTTTTTTTAAAAAAAAAGTTTTTATTACCAACCTGAGTATGATGCGAATTTACAGTGGTTTTAGCCTCATTAGCTTCCAAAAATATCCATTTTTTTACTTGAATTCCATACCATTCATGCCATTTGCTCATAATAATCATAAGTTCTGAGTTGTAATAATGTGGATCATTATCAGAGATTATACTAATTCACTTTGGTTTGACATCTAAATTTTCTATCACAGAATGCAGGGAACATGTAGAAAATCATGCATCTTGACGAGCATCTGTAGACCAATAGTCTATAGCTTGTATATTAATTTCAAAGCTTTTTTTGGATTTGGTATATAATAGAACTGTATGTAACATCTAACCCTTTTTTCCAAAAAATTCTTGTTTTATTTCACGTGATGTTTTAGGCAATATTTTCATCTTATAATCAACTACTAATAGTGTACCATCTTCATTTAAATTTAGAAGAGCTGCATTAAATTGTGCATTCAAATAAGTTTTTCGAGCTTGATGTACAAGATAATAAAGTATATGATTTTGGTACTTTTGGATTTCTTCATGGTAAGATAAATCCAAATTATCTTTCAAATCCTGAAAAAACTTGAAAATTTTTTGACATTCATTGCAAACATGGGTATGATGTTCATTATACTCACCAAATGCATATAATAAACAATGATTTATGCATGGGTTATGAGATGTTATTCTATGATTAGTTACAACTAAATATTCTTTATATTTTTTCTTTAAATAGCGTTTTAAAAAATAGCAATATTTAGAAAAAACATTCTATAAATTTATTATTTAAAATTAGAATGTATGTATATATCAAAATTTTTTAGTAAACTTTATTTGTACCTGTAGATTGGTATTATTTATTTTTTCTTTTATTAGATTTATAATATCTTCAAAAGTTTCATATCCATACATACTACATGTAGAACATAATCCTCCAAGATCTTCTCGGTAAATATATTAGTGACCTATCAATTGAGTGTAAAATATTGTGTGTTTAATTCCATTTGGAAAAGATTCCTTGAATTTTTCCCATAATATGTTTTTTGTATTTTTTAAATAAACTACCAGGTGTCCTATTTTAGCATTAGTTTTATAGGAGCTCATAATAATATGAGCTTTATGAATCAAATTATTATTTTTGTTCAGAAGTAATTTTTTTGACTTTTCTGACAGGTTTTTCCAATACTACACAATTAGGACTATTAATTCTGGCATATTTTTTCACCTCAAAAATAGTGCCTTGTGCAACCTATACAAATTATAAGGGTAAATATAATTCAAAAAAATTTTTTACATATATTTGGTTATACTTACTTTTAATTTTTCTATCAAAATATAATAAGAAAATTTTTCAGTTATAATGGAAAGAATCCTTCTTTTCCTATCATAACTCTTTTTATTAGCTTCACTAAAACACTTCCAGAAAATATTCCCATCATTGCAATATTGTTCAGGAAATGGATGTAAAAATCTGAACATATATAAAAAATGCAAAATTTTATGATCACATGATGGATCACCAGATCGTGTCCAAAATTCATATTAAAAAAAATAAAAGTAAGAATTTATTATAACATTTATAAATATATTTTCTCAAAAAAACTTACTGGTGAAATATCTTTGTATAAGGTGTGATATTGGTACATCCAGCATGGCTTAACATTACACGCTATACACGCATTTCTCTTTTTTTAATTATATAGTTTAGTGGATAGAGTTTTTTTAAAGTGGTGGTAATTTCAACTACAGTTTTCATTTCATTATACCATTCAATAAAAAATTCATTCCAATTAATAAAAGATAATGTAAATCTTCGCAAATGATAATTCTATAAGGTTTGCATTTTATCAATAATATGCCATTCTTCAGGTGGGCATCTTGGTATAAGTTGTATTTGAATAAATGTTTGAATTTGAGGATGACCAATTCCAAATAAATCAATACTTCTATATTCCCATAATACACCAACTTTTTGCCACATATTATTAGGACTATTACCGATATATGTATATCACAACTCAAAATTTTGATACATTTTTATAATTGAATTTTTTTTATTTATTTCTTGTACAAATAAAGTTTAATCTTTATTTGTTCTAATTGAATAATAAAATGATGATTTAATCCCTAGACCTGCATAATATAATTGCTCGTTTGAAGATAGTATACCAATTTCATATACAAATAACCAGAATTTTCCAAGAAACCAACAAAATAAATGAAAATTAATATCCTTCAAAAGTTGTTTTCCAATTTCCATTTTATCATGATCTATAATAAGAAAATCAGAAAATCTAGTATTGCTTTTAAATACTTATTGATAAAGTATAGTTATCACGACTGAAGGATTATTAAAAATAGCACTTTTCAAATCTTTTGCTTTACAAATATATCCTGGCTGTTGCAAAGAACCAGTATGGCCTTGAATAACAATAATAAAAAATTGTACATTTTGAAGAATGACTAAAGTTTTCATATTTATACAAATAGGATAAAAATTTGGAGTTTTAGTTGCATTTTTTATAGATCGTGTTTCCTACTAATCTTGAGAAAATGGTCCATAATGAAAGTTTTCTTCTATATGACTAAGAGAAACTAAATTAACTTGATATTCTTTTTGTTTACCCATTATTTAACACGTATTTAACTAATAGTTTGAGGTTATATTATCTAAGAAGTGTGAGATTCTCCAACATTGTAAAATTAATAGTGATTATTATCACCACTAATCTATAATAATGATCAACATTTTTTTGCAGTTGACTCACGTATCACGAATTAAACATAATATTTTAAAAACAATAATAATCTTATTTATATTAAAAAATATAAAATTTATTATTTTTATATAACTAGTAATTTTTATTTATATAATAATATTAATTTTTTAAATACAAAAATCCAATTCCAAAAATTGGCCTATATATTAAATTTACGAAAAATACAATGATTTAAGGTTAATTTCACAAATTTGTAAATATGTATAGAATAATATTCAAATCATAAAGTAATATTTAAATAAAATTATTCTTTAATTTAATTATATTAAAGAACAGTATACTACTACTTGCAATTTAAATACTATACCTGAATTTTTAGATTTTAAGTTTTTTATAATTTTTTTTTTCCAAATTAAAAAATTGATTGTAAAATAAATTAGATAAATAAAAAGCTGAAACTTTATATATAAAATATATATTTAATAATAATTTTATACTAGTTTTTTTATCTCTTGTAATTCTAATTACTTTTTTTTACATACTGTGAAATTTTAGCACAAGTACCGTATATCACGGGTCATAGTACCTCGGGTATCTTGCAAATTCCTGAGAGTTGACCTTGTACCACCATGTCAATAACTCCAATTTTTGTTATGAATAGAATGTGTTTAAAAGATTGTATAGTAACCAGAAAATTATTTTTATATAATATCTGGGCAAAATTAGATTTAAAATTAATAGAAAATGGAACTTTTTGTCGGGTGAAAGAAGGGGGTACTATGCATGGGGGGTACTGTGGCCCGCGATATACGGTATATAATAATCAAAATATTAAAATTCATAACGTGAGTTATTTAATATACTATTGGAAATATTTTTTTTTTTTTTTTTGCAAAAAAATACCTTTGTGCAAAAGTCAAATAAATTAATACTGATATTATGTTATTGAAAAGAAAACTTTTCTATTTTCTAGTATTATATAAAATAGGTTCTTTTTTTACATAAAACTATGTTTTAGAGATATTTTTTTTTAGTAGCTATTTTTTTTTTTTTTCCAGTAAATTTCCAAAACGGTATGGAGTTGTAAACGGAAAAACCAATTCTCCGTATCTGCAGCCTGCCTTACATTCGAACTAATGAATCAAATTGTTAAAAAACTAAACATGTCAATAAGATCATTTGAATATTTATAGCAGACGCAAAAACCAAGATTTTCAATTTACTGTATTTATTTCCCTTCCAAAACACTGTATATGATTTATAAGAGGAATGAATATTCGAAATTATAATATAATATTAAATTTTTAAAAGACATATTTGTTTGAACTCGAGTAAAAAAATAATTGGAAATTTTTTAAATGTTGATTATATTTTCATATTTTATTAAAAAACTTAAATTAATTATTTAAAGTAATATCCCGGCTTACGAAATTCTCATAAACTAACGAAAAAAAAAAAAAAAAAATAATTTATTGAGTATATCGGTGTATATACGTAATGAAAGAAATCGCGAAAAAAAAAATGAATGATAAATTATACATTGTAATAACCGAATGAATAAATATATATAATGGCGTGCGTGTGTGTGTAAATAATAAATATTATAGACAAGAAGAAAAACAAAAAATTCTATGATATGTGCAAGAAAAAAAAAATGAGTATGTAAATTCTTAATTTATTCCCGTTCGAAAAAAAAAAATGCCAATTTTTTTTTGCCAATTCTAAATTTACAAGTGTGAAAAAATAAACGTAAGTAAAAATAATCATAATAAATCTATATACATAAATAAATTTTTGAATGAGGTTGTGCCACATATTCTCGTGTTGTCATTCTTTTGCATATTTTATATTCCATACTCTTCGAAACTTCTAAAACTACCAATATCTATCATTGCAACGTTATTATTTGATTCAAATTGATCATAGTCGGTATCGTATATCGAAGTATCAATATCAGTGGGTGATGTTACTCTTATTTTTTCTAATAAATTAATCGATGATTCGTCGTTCGGATTATCAAAATAATTTAATGAGTTAATTTCTTTTTCTTTTTCCGAAAACGAAGATGAAGAAGACGAAGATGAAGATGAAAATGGAGAAGATGTTCTCGATCTTGAACGTGAAGAAGTCGGAGTAGTTGTGGGGATGTTATTAAAAATTCTATCAAAATTGGTTTCAATCGGTGTGGTTGAACTGCTATAATTAAAAGATATACGGCTATTATCATCATCATATATTAAAGATGATTCATTTCCTTCTAAAATAACACAATCATTGTTATTTTCGGAAGTAAATGAATTGGCATTGTTATCATTTATGTCCGAGAAAACATACCTTTGCGATTGTTGTAAGGTAGGTGAAATAGGAGATGAACTCGGTGAAGAGGTAAACATTTCCTGAGAGATGGGTTTAAGTGATTGGATTGATCGAGAATGCGATGATAAAGATTGTGATTTAAAAGTATTTAAACTCATTTGAGAAGAAGTGGGATTAGGAAGTGATTGTGTTCGTTGCGATTGTAAGTAGTTTGTATGAGTTTGATTGGCTGATGATGTGGATGTCATATAAGAAGAATTATCATTAAATAGGTCCCAAAGTTGTCCATTTGCTGAAGTTGTTTGAATGATCTGAGGGGGTTGTATTTGTGCAAATGAATCTGTGTATAATGATTCAGCGGATGTAATATCGAATTGTTGGTTTGCTCCATTATCACCTTGAATAAAAGAACTTGATTGCTGAATTTGATTTGAAGGAGGTTCACTTCTTTTTTGTGGTACAATTGATGAAACTGAATTAGCTGATTTCATGTTATTCCCATTATCAACCGAGCAAGATTCAGAAGTTATTTTAATATGAGGTAAACTATTAATATTAAGATTATTTAAACCAAAAGAACTTAAGGTCAAATCCAACCCATCAGGATTAACGATTTCTCCACTCGGAGTGATTCCGAAAATTTCTTCGTGACTGAATTTATCTTGATGTTTTATCAAAATATTTTCAAGTAAAGAAATTGTTTTTTGTACCAATTCTTTCATTATATTATTTTGTCTATAGAATTGACAAATTTTGACGGTTTTAATTACATTCTTATATGAATTAATAGCTAAACCTCTTTGTAGAGATGTTATATTTATCGAATGAACTTTTACTGCTTTGCAAAGGCAATAAAACATCGCTGGGAAGGAAATGCAAGTATTAACATTTAATGCTTCGACTAATAAAATAAAATATAAAATTTTATAATTAGTATGATTATTAAAAAAAAAATTTATTTTATGTGTATAAAAAAAAAATTGATGATTTACCTCCAATATTAGTTATTTTATTCGCCGCAGAATTGCATATATTCATACTATTTACGAAAGTTCTACTAGTTCTAAAATTTCGATCACCTCTTCTTAATTTATCATACTCGGCTACGTATGGATAATGCAATAATAAATATAAAGTTTGATGTTGCATATGTAAACATGCGATATGTCCGGGAAGAGGTAAATTTTGTGGTGAAGGAATATAATTTAAATATGGAGGCAAATCTCTTAACCATTCAGATAATAAAGATTCAAAAATGTCGATAGTAGCGTGATGATTCCATGAAGCTTGTATTCCAGAACAAGAAATTGTTTGTAAATGTTCCAAAATTTGTCCGGTGAGCTTTGTAATACGAATAAAACTGATAAACATATTTATTTGTTGTTTATAAGTGGAATTATGAGAAAAGGAAGTAGAACTTGAGCTACCCTCATTATTTTGAAAATTTATATCATCTAGATCCATATCATCTGGAGAAGGAAGATCAATATCGCACATTTTATCATTTATAAGTAATGGATCACCAGTGTTAAGAGAATTTAATCTATCGAGAACAAAACAACCCCACCAAACCAATTTTTTAGTTTGACGATCCTTCGCTCCCTGATATGCTGCGCCATTTTTACGATTTAATTCAATAGTTTGAGCCATTTTAATTGCAATGGAAGAATATGTTTGGGAGCGATATGAGGAAGGTTTGCCTTGATCTACCATAAAAAGTAGAATTAACGCTTGAATTGTTGACAATCTAGGAACGTCAATAAAATAATCCAACAAGCCTGAAAAAAAAAAAAAAAAAAAATTTTTTTTTTAATATATATATATATATACCGCAAACAAATAATTTTAATATTAGTATTTCAACTTACTTCTCGCTCGTTCATAAAAAAATTGAGAACTATATTCGCTATTTTGTTTCACGGTAGGTGAAAACATTGCTCCAACAGCATAAATAGCTTCGATTAATAATTTTGAAGGTTGATTTTCATCATTTGCGTTTTTTAATAAGCGATAGAAATGTCCATGATTAATAATAGGAAGATATGGATGAATATTATTAAAATATTTTTCGAATAATGATGTTGATATTTCTTCAGGAACTTGTTTTAAATTAACAGGTAAATTTGGTAATGGGGGTTCAACGTAATCGGGTAAACCGTTATCCGGATTTTCAAGCATTAGAAAGGATAACGTATTACTTTGCAAAGTATTTGACGCATTTGTATGAATCAAATTATTTAAAAGAATTTCATCATCATCATTCGTCAATTCATCCGTGTAGCCTGGACAACTTTGTGATATATCAGAAAAACCTAAAGGAAGAATAATAATTTTTAAAATATTTAAAACGATAACTCATATGATTGGAAAAAGAATCAATAATTTATGATGAAATATAATAATTTACGTTTTACATCTTTTGAAAGAGTTGAAATATCGGGAATATTATCTTTATTTACGAGGTTAACCAAAAGAGATTCAATTGTGTGTAGTCTATCTTCGATTAAAGCAACAAATCCTTTAGGTGGACCTCTTGGTCGTTTTGCAGATGCATCACTAAATGTACATTGATAATCTAAAAGAATATGATGCAAATAAGTATAAATATATTTTTTCATATGTCATATAAAATTTTGAATGCTTACTCCCACGCTGACAATTTGCGCAAGGTGATTCACCATCACATTTGACTTTACGCCTACGACACGTATCACAGGCTGTTGTTATTTTTACTCGTTTATTTTCTTGAGAATCACAATTCGAGTCGTCAACAATCATATCGTCTAATATGATTAAACTCATTATTTAAACGGATATTCTTGAATTATCTGTATATAAAATTTTAAATTTATCAATTGATTTTTAAAAAATTGACTTTAAACGAATGAATGAAAAAAAAGTAATAATATATTTACTCGATAGAAGATTATCGTAAATTAGGAATGAATCGAATGAATTGTTATGAAGTTGAATTAGATATAATTTGCGATTTAGAAAGAATATATAATTAATTATGATTTTTTCTGTTTATGAAGTTTCACGTAATACGGTTACTGGTCACAAGTAACTTTCATTGTTATTTATCAACGATTCTATTTAAATTTATATTATTTAAGAAGAGAGAGGGAGAGTACTAGTTGTTAAACTTTAACAGTTGGTTTTGTTATTCCCCGATCTTCTTATCATTTTTTTTTGGAACTGTGTTCTTCAGTTTGCCCTTTTATAATTATTGTCATTAATGATCGACATACATATTACTTATATATACATATATACAGTAATCAATATAAAAAAATTTTTAAAATAACACATATAAAAAAAAAAAAAAAAAAAAAATAAATAAAAATTAATTAAAATAATAAATTGAATATTCGATTATTATTTTTTTTTTTTTTTAAAAAAAAGAATTTTTTTCCTTTTTAAAGACTAAAATTGCAGGGTAACATTATATCATATTCTATTTTTGAAACGAGATCATAAATATTTATGATATTTAATTAAAACGTATTTAAAAATATTAAATACCGAGCAAAATTAATGAATTTGTAATTATATAGCCTGAAAGGGGGAGAAAAAAGGGTTTGAATTTGTAAATTATTATTGTATATTTCTTAATAATGAATTTGGATTAATAATAAAAATTTGATCTTTATATTTGAAAGTTATACCTTCGTGGGAGGCCGTGAAGCCGCGAAGGAGCGAAGAAAGTAGATGTCTTCGGAAACTGTATAGGTTAATTGGGTTTCTTTTTCTAGAATAATAAGAGTACTATAACGTTTATTCTGGTACAGTACATATATACTTATAAAGTATTGACGTATCAAGATTTATAATATATACTGTAATAGTTTAAATTAGTATTTGTTTTTTATTTATTTGTTTCTTTTATAGTAGAAGTAGTAGAAGGTTATAATTAGATCTTTATATGGATGAAATTAATCATAATTTGTTACGCGACCATTCTATCTTGGCGTCATGGCGTAAATAAAACCCGATTATGACAGGTCCTTGAGAAATATATAATTAAATTGCACCATGAATTAATACAGTTTACGATTAGGTGATATTTTAAAAATTTTAAATTTGCATTAAATTTTAATGAAACTTTATTTGTATTTGTAAGATCTTCGGATAAAGCTTATAGAATAATAGTAATAAGAATTTTAAGATTTAATTATTTTTTTTTTTTTTTTAAAAAAAACAAACGGTAGTAAAAAAAAAAGACGGAAAATTCATTGGTAAAATTTGACAATTATTACAACGATTGTTATCTTGTTATCTTAATTTATTCGGTCCCGAATATATGCTTTATTCTAGAAAATTTTAAAAATTTTTCATCCTAACATAAATAAATAACATCGTAACATCTCGTGATATCGTGTGCTCCATTTATTTCGTTGATCTTTATGTTTCATGTTTCAGAAAGGATAAATTATAACAGATGGAAGAGCTATAAATAAAAATAAATTATGGTTAAGGTTAAAAAAGGTTTCATAAATATTTATGAAACCCTAAAAAAAAAAAAAAAAAAAAAATCCTATACTTAATAAATAACATAATCATATTAATAATTAATTAATATCGCTTTACAACTAAAATGATCTAAATTAAAAATTAATTATAATAAATCATCATCATTATTTTTTAAATATTAAATCGTGTAACAAGGTAGGTAACAAGTGGTATGATCATTATTTTATGAAACAAAAACAAAAAATCCCGTAAATAAATTTATATTAAAATTTTAAAAAGTTTTGCAAAATAAGTTGGATCGGAAAAATAAGTGACTTGATTAAAGTGCCACATGGCATTTTGTGACATTATCGTCAGCGAAACTTCTAATTATGTATTATTCGTGTATAACAAAGAATTTTGGAATCTCGGAATCTGAAACTTATTACATTTTTAAAAAAGAACACGAAGAACACGAAAAAAAAAAAGTTAAACGAGTAAGATGATTAATTTAAACGATTCGTACTCTGTATCACATATTCTGCGGTTCACACTAGATTATAAATTTGCTAAATATAGTTAATGATACTAGTTCAGGTACCAGGAATTTATTATTATACATATATCTGTATGATGATGTCTGGAAAAATTCTGATTATTAAATAATAATAATATCATTTAGTTAAAAAATTGATGACTATGCAAGAATTTGAAATAAAATAGATTAAAAAAATTATGATTGTGCTAGGAGAAAATAAATATTTTGGATTTTAATTATTCTAATTTGTACGTCCCTATCAGTCGTGTAATTGAAAGTTCTTAAAAATTTGAATTTTTAATTCACGTGTCATACCTTATAAGCCACTTTTAAACCAATAGATTTTGCAATATTTTATCACACGATGTAACACGACATGTAATACGACAGTTATGTCAATTGCGGTCTTTCCCGCCTTTTTATCATGCAGTGATTGTCTGGATAAAATCATTGTTTCTTTGTGTTTCTTTGTTCACAAATATAATATCTGACAAACCGAATTTCCTTTAAGAAATGTTCCCTCCCCATTTAGGTATTTAATTGTAGCGGGGCATTAGTTGTGTAACATTTTTAAACGCCCACGCGATATTTTGCGCCATTATCAAAATTAATTTATCATTTATCGTATGACACTAAATGCAAACCTATCCCTGATCTACATGAAATTCATTTCATTTAACTATTTTTGATTGATTCATTACGCCATATATTATTATTCTATTTATCCCGCTTAAAATTCCGGTTCGTTCGGTATACACGAAAATTTTTTCCACCAATAATTTAAATTAAACATTTTTAATAGGAAAGACATGTGAGGGCACGTTCGTATTTTCATTTGTTCGTGCTCCCTATCTATACTGAAAAAGGAAATCACATGTTCAGAATGACCATTTTCAAATGAGGCTTTTCGATTTACACCACGAGATCATTCTTAAACCATTCTTTTGGCGTTATCATGATACAAATAGGATTTTCTTTCTTTACATTTCTTAAAAAATATCTAAATCAATAACGGTCATAAATATTTCCCGCGCCCGGACCCACATTATTTTTGACATAAAAGAATGTCAAAATGTTTTTTCTCGTTTTTCTTTTTATGTTGCGCAGTAGATTATCATAAGATATTTGCTGTAAAATCATGCGAGATTTTCACTAATCGACCTTTTCGTTATCGAGAAAGAGAAGGCACGAGTGATATTCCAGTAAAATTTTCTATTGAAGTTTCTTTACACTAAATTGAATAAAATGATCATTTCCCTATAAATTTTACTAAGGTTCGTTTATAATCTCTCCTTAAAAATTGTAATACGTATGATTACATGATTAACATTTGTATTCGTGTAAATTAAAAATTCGTTGGCTGAAGATAAGTTTTAGGCTTTATTTCCTCACGAGGTTTTCCTAATATAGATTAGTTCATTCATCTTGATTGGTTAGTTGTTATTTCGAATGAATAAAGTTCAAAACTTTGGCGTAAATTTTGTTACATAGCCACATTTTGTGCGATCCGAGTTAGAAATTACGTACTTCTATCACGTGACTTCATTGAAGTAAGCTTCCGTTTTGTGATTATTGCAATTGATATTTGTGTAATATGAAAAAAAAACAAGATTTCTTATTATCGGAGTTTGGAAATTTTTTGTTCGACTATATGGAATTAATTAATCAATTCCGCTATCATTGGAATTTTTAATTCATCCAAGTATCTTGAAAGATTAAAAATTCATCATCTTTCACGGTTTCTGATATACCAGATTATCGGATGAATATTGGGAGGTATTCGAATATATATAATCGCAAATCAACAGGACACCCCATTTTGAAAATGGCAATATAACCGTAAAAAAATAAAATTATTAATTTAAATTTATTAGTAAGCGACAATTTATATTCATCAATTTTAAAAATTCTTGAAATACGCATTTTTTATTTACGAATGACTATAATATATATATACTTCTATACTAATATTCTTTCTTGGTTACACTACACTAACTTTTCTTTTATTAATCAGTATTACTAGAATTCAGAGTAAAAATATTATTATTTCAATAGCTTTTTATCATTTTAATACTTGAATTACCTTAAAATAATATCCAAAGCTAACCGAATTTATCATTTCATATCACTGGTACTTAGTACCATAATATACATTCTCAATAAAAATTATTAAAATGGAAAATACAAATAAAGAGAAGCAAGGGTTTAAATGAAAAAATAAAGAATTAATAAATGACTTATGCAAAATGTTTTATTAAAAATAATGAAGAATTTATCAAAATACTAAAGAAAACTAAAATATTCTTTTCACTCTCTGGTAAATAAATATAGGTAGTAGTAATGTTTTGACTAATTCATATAATTACAATTTATATCATGAAATATTTAATTTTACCAAATAACTGAATATATTAAGTAATTACATATTTAATATTAAATTATTTATTATTAAAAAATCTGGTTATATTTTAAAATATCAGAATTCTAAATAAGTTTTCAAAGTATTTCCAAAAAAAAAAAGTTTTTACTTTTACTATTTATTTATTATTATTCAATAGAAAACTAATTCTAAATTTCAATTTTTTTTTTTTTTTTAATGAATTTTATCATATTAAAAAAACTTTATTAAAATTACATAACTAAATAATAGTTATTTTATAAAGAACTAAAAATATTAATGATTTTTATGATATACAGTATTTTTATTTTTATTTTTTGAAAACAAGAAAAATCAAAATTCTTTACAAGACAAGCAAATAAATAAGCTAACTTTAATATATAAAAATGTGAGTATCTGAAAATTAATCAAATTGTTGCTAGTATAAAATACTAAACTATACAATTATCATAAGCCTTTTAGTTGAAAATACAAGGTAAGCGACTTAATCCTGTAAGATAACAATAGTATATTATAAAGTATAGCCAAAGTATCATTTATAAGTGACAGTCTTACTATGAGCTTTCCTCTTTGAATAATGATTTTTATGATATATAATTAAATTCTAATATAATAAATAATATATTTGGAACTTATATGAAATTTTGGAAAAATATTATTATATCAAAATATATATAGTAAATTACATTTAAAATTCAAATTTTTTACTATAATTAATAAGCAAATTATTTTAAATTCTACTAAATAAAATTTTATATCATTAAACAACTTATTATATAATATATATAAAAATTTTTATAAATAACTTATAAATTTATATGATTTATTATATTTTAACATCTTTAAAAAAAAAAAAAAAAAAATATAATTTATTATAAAAATTAAAATACAAATAAAGTTTAATATGATAAATAACTTTATTTAAGTATTTAAAATATTAAAAATTTGAAATTATTCTATTATAAAAATATTAATTTTTCAATAAATAAATATTAAACTTATAAATCAAATAATTGATAAAAAATTAAAAGTATAAAATTTATCTATATTTTATAAATATTAAACCAATTATTCTAAAATTTTTATTATAAATAAATTTGATTTTACTAAATAATTTTATTTAAGGTTTAATTATTATTCGTACCTGTGATGCATTGCATCTTTTTTTGTTATCTATATCACACCAATCCCCTTTTTATTTTTTATATATATTCTGAGAATTTAGAATTTTTTCAGTTGTAAAAAATCTATTTTTCACATTCCTAGTTAAATTTTACATATTTAATTTTGCTTGGTATTACCGTAATTTTGCCCAGAGTATTCAGGATATGATGTATCATAAGTGTAAAAAAAACAAAATCCTTTTATTTAAATATAAAAAGTAATTTATTTAACCAAAGTGGTAAAATTATTTTGCAACTTTAATATGTAATTTTTTACAAAAAATTAATAATACATAAATATAGTCAAATCTTCATACAATCACACCCTATATAGTTATATTTTTATATAAGAACCCAATTTTGTGAAACTGACTTTTACTTAGTTAATTTACCTCTTTATAATCATAATTCAATTATAATTATTATTATCATATGATCTGCAACATACATATTATTTTTACTAGTAATTAAACCTCTTTATAGTCACTATAATTTCAATTAAATTAAAATTTTAGCCAGAATTATAAACAAATTTTCTTTTTTAGAATAAAAATTTTTAAAATTGTTTTTTATAAAATGGCTATCATCCAAAAATATGCAATTCATGTGAATTATAATTTTATAATTTATAATTTAGGCCAAAGTTAATATATATTATATACAGTGGGCATCAAAACAAACGCACCAAAATTTTTTAAAGTTGTTAATTATTCTTATTAAATCAGTTTAAATCCAATTAAAATAAAATTTAAAATATAAATAATATATGATATAAACTATTAAAAAACAGAAAATTCAATATAAATTCATTAATTAGTTTTTTAATTATTTAACATTAAACCAAAAAAACTTGGTGCTTTTGTTTTGCTACTTTTTAAAATTTTTAAAAAATCAAAATTTTTACAAAATTGTATTATGATTTTATAATAAAAAAATGTAAAATTAATTATTAAATAGCTTAAATTATTGATTAAAATTAAAAAAAATCAATACTTTTTAATAATAAATTAATTTATTTATTTAATAAATATAGTTAAAATTATTATAAAACATATAAGATTTACAATTTTTTAGTATAAGGTTTTTTTTGAATAAAATTAGATCAAAGATTTTTATAATAAAATAATACTAAATTTTGGATTCTCCTAGTTAAGGGGAATATGCGAAAAAAAACTGCATTTACAACGGACCTCTAGTTAGTAAGAAATCATTAGTTAAAAAATAGTAATGATTTTCATTTTACATATAGAAATGATAATTTTATTCAAAAAAAACCTTATACTAAAAAATTGTAAATCTTATATGTTTTATAATAATTTTTAACTATATTTATTAAATAAATAAATTAATTTATTATTAAAAAGTATTGATTTTTTTTTAATTTTAATCAATAATTTAAGCTATTTAATAATTAATTTTACATTTTTTTATTATAAAATCATAATACAATTTTGTAAAAATTTTGATTTTTTAAAAATTTTAAAAAGTAGCAAAACAAAAGCACCAAGTTTTTTTGGTTTAATGTTAAATAATTAAAAAACTAATTAATGAATTTATATTGAATTTTCTGTTTTTTAATAGTTTATATCATATATTATTTATATTTTAAATTTTATTTTAATTGGATTTAAACTGATTTAATAAGAACAATTAACAAATTTAAAAAATTTTGGTGCGTTTGTTTTGATGCCCACTGTATATAATCATACCTCTATACAATTACTAGTTATCAATTTGGTAATTATATGAAGGTTTATAAAAGTTAGTACTATTTGAAAAATATAATTTTTTTAATAAATATTATATTTAATTCTAAGAAATTAAGATGTAAATACTTTTTTTTTTTGATTTAAAGATGTTAGACAACATATACTTTATTAATGTAAAAGATAGAATGGAGTTACCATCTCATTCAAAAACTAAAAAGATACTCTAAGACCTAAAGGATCACAGTTTAACTACCATCTGTGATCTCAAGTCTATTCTCAACAATATAGCAGAAAGTCTTAAGAACATCAAAAAACAAAAAGAGAATAAGAAAAATAAATACAAAAAAAGAAAAATTCTAAAAATAAAATAAAACCTATTAACAATTAAACAGAGTTAAACTAATAAAAAAAACAAGATGCAAATACTTTTAATATTATTAAATAACTTTATTTAAATATAAAAAAATGATTTATTAAACTAAAATTCATTTTATATATAATTAAATTTAGTAAATAAAAAAAAAATAAAAGAATATTATTATAAAAAACTAATGTATTTTTTTTTTAGGAAAAATTTAAATTCTACTTTTTGCAATTTTTTTATTTATCATTTTAAAATATAATATCAATAAATATTACTTCTTTTAAAATATATTTATTAAAAAATATTAATTAATAATATAATAATATTTTATTTTATTAAATGTATTAAAATTTATAATAATATACTTTGAATCTTGCTAATTTGCTCTGTGGGTGAAATCACCTAGGTGATTTCACCTATAAATAATTTATCAAAATCAGGTGATTTCACATGTATAAAAAATTTTTAATAAATTTAATAATATGCAAATTTTTATTAATTAATTTTAAAATTTAATTGGTTAAAATTTATAATATTGTTTACGTAAAAATTTAATAATAGTAAGAATATTGTCCGGTCAAATGTATCGCTAATTTGGCAATAATTTTCTGTACAAAAAAATAACAAAATTAACTGACTTTATTTCTTTAAATCCTGTTTATCAAAGTTAATATTTTTTACAATTATTTATCTTTAACATAACTAGTAATGATAATAATGATACAAAAAAGAGAAGCATAACAATTATGATAATAAGAGAGAGAAATAATGGAAATAATATTAGAAACAAATAATTGGAGATAATGAAAATGATAGGAGACAAAAGATATAGTAAAAAAAAAGAAAAATAGTGAAAAAAAGAGAGAAAGAATATGAAAATAAAAGGAACAGGATCGAAAACAAAAGGAATAGGAACAAAATGAAAGGGGATAGAAATAAAAATAAAAAGATAATGGAAGGGGGCAAAAAAAAAGAAAAGATGACAAGAAGGGGACAAAAAAATGAAAGAATGGCAAAGAGAGATGAACAAAATGAAAGGATGATGATAAACGAAGAGATGATAAGAAAGGAATGAAAAAATGAAAAGATGATGAGAAGAAGAAATGAAAAGATGACAAAAATAAATGATGATAAAAATGAAACAATGATAAGAACGAAATGATGAAGATGAAATGATAATTGATGATGAGAACGAAATGATAATTGATGATGAAGATGAAACGATAATTAGTGATGAGGACAGATGAAACAATAATCAATGATAAGGACAGACAAAACGATAATTGATGATAAGGACGAAATGATAATTGATGATTAAGACGAAATGATGATTGATAAGGATGAAATAACGATGAGGACAAAATAGTAATAAGGATGAAACAATCATGAGAATGAAAGAAAAAGGAGCGATAATGAAAAAAAAGAAAGTGAATAAAAACAAAAAGAAAGGGAAATAAATTAACAAAAGATAAACCATAAAAAGAAGAAAAAATAATTAGTAAAAATAAAATATGAAAATGAAATTGAAAAAAAGATAAGAAAAAACGCCATACCTTGTTCGCAAAACTAAGACTTAAAAAAAAACAAAAGGAGGCGAAATGATAAGAATGAAATAAATTGATAATGAGGATGAAATGATAATTAATGATGAAGACGAAATGATAATTGGTGATGAGAACAGATGAAACAATAATCGATGATAAGGATGAACAAAATGGACAAAATGGTAATGAGGATAAAACGATTATAAGAATGAAAGAAAAAAGGAGCAATAATGAAAAAGAAGAAAGTGAATGAAAACAGAAAGAAAAGGGAAATAATTTAATGAAAGATAAACCATAAAAAGAAGAAAAAATAGTTAGTAAAAATGAAATATGAAAATGAAATTAAAAAAAAAATAAGAAAAAAATGCCATACCTTGTTTGCAAAACTAAGACCCTAAAAAAAAACAAAGAGAGAAAAAAAAAAGAAATAATATACCATCATTTAATGTAAACCTGGAAGAGATTAAAGACCTAAAAAGAAAGAAAAAATAATAAATGAAAAGGAAAATGAACAACAAAAAACAATATACCTTTGACACAAAATTAAAAGAGCTTAAAAGGCCTAAAAAAGAAAAGAAAAAGAAATTAGAAATAATTAGAAAGAAAAGTGAAAATAAGAGAAGGAAAAAAAAACATATCTCAAAACTGGAAAACCTAGAAAAAAAAAAATAATCAATTTAAAAATTAAAAATTAATCAGATGATATCACTTGCCAGGTTAAATCACCTATATCGAAATAAATAAATTATAAAAATCAATCAGGTGATATCACCTGAGTTATATTACCCCTGGTTAAAACTAGTTATAATCATATACTTTAATATAATTATTAATTAATTAATTTATTTTCTTTATATTTATAATATATTATTGTATTATAATTAATTTGTTCACATAATTATATAATACTTATGAATATTATATTATATGAATTTAATTATTTTGGAAAAT
Organism: Rhizophagus clarus; assembly: GCA_015698045.1. Lineage (NCBI taxonomy): Eukaryota > Fungi > Glomeromycota > Glomeromycetes > Glomerales > Glomeraceae > Rhizophagus > Rhizophagus clarus. The sequence goes on from BLAL01000274.1 coordinate 252,740, forward strand.
TTTAATTTAGTTTATTATTAATTAAATTATATTAAAATTAATATTTAAATTATAGAATTTAATATAATAAAATATTGATTTTAGAATGGAAAGGCTATTTAGCTAGTATAAATGATACATTTATAACAATTATTAATAAACAAATAAATATATTCCTTTAATACTTATATCAATTAGAACTAGATAAAGTAACAATAATAATAACAATACAAAACTTAATAACATTAACAATAGGAATCTAAACATTGAAAGCATTATAAGGATCCTGAAGAATATATATAATACAAGGACTTAGAGTTGTATAAAGACACTATATAAATATCAAATATGTCATATGAATGAGTTTGTATAATAGACTTAAATATAGGGATAAGTTAGATATATATTTGTATAATAGAAGCAAATTTTAATATATATTATAATTATATTTTGTATAAAGTTAATAAGTTAAAAAATCTGATATACAGTCCTCGGCGAAAGTAATGGCGGTGAGAATACTGCTTCTTAATTTGGTTATAACTTCATTACTACCTCGATTAAATCATTACTTATTATATCAAATTGAACAATGATATGCTCATTTAAAAAGCAATAAAAAAAAAGTAATTTCAAATACTGACATTATTCCTGTTTTATTACCCACAATAGCTTCTATTACAATAAATTCTACTTACGAGGCTGGTAACTTTTTCATGAAACAAATTTTTAGGAAATTTCTAATTGAACTGGAAATTTTTGCATTCGTATAAACTTTCTTACAAAAAATGCCAAAATTCTGAATATTTTTATTCAAAGTGTCGCACTAAACTTATATCATAAAAAATTACTGCCAGAATCGAAATGATCATCATTTCACATTTTTTTAATTTTCATCATGAAAACTTTGAAATATGTGTATTTTTGACTAATCAAACGTTTTTTTAGACCATTGGTGAGCTTTTTATTATGATGATATAAAATAATTATATTAAGGTGGTATGAAAATTTTTCTTTCAATAATGATTTTTTTTTTTGTTCATTTTAAAGCCTAGATCTCAAATCCCAATGAGAATTTTTGTTTGTTTTTGATGCAGTATATTAAGAAAATGGTAATGCAAAAAAAGAAAAAAAATGGTACAAACTATTTCTCAATTTATTTAGAAAGGAGTGAAATAATTTCAAAAATAGCATAGTTATTGATAGCGAGGTTATTAACGATAATAGCATGCAAAATCAAATTGAAGCATGTTTTGATACAAATAGAGGTCAAACCCAATATTTATTAAATAATAAAATATATGTATTTTTGACCTCTCTTTCTGAAAATAAAAAAAAATTCATAAATTCATTATAAAATTTATGCGTTATATTAAAAAAACTGACCGCCATTACTTTCGCCAGGGACTGTATATAATATATATATTACATATAAAACTAAATTCTAATTTTATAAACAGTATTGGATCATTTATCTAATTGAATATTTGAATACCAAATTGAACATCCAATTGGACATATGTTCACAATGTCCAATAAATTATTTGGACATAAAAAATATGTTCAATTGATTTTTTTATTAATTTTATTAAAAAACATTAAAATTAACAAATTAATTTTTTTTTAAACAACTAGAAAATATCACTTTATTTAAATATAATGAGTGACTCTTTGAAAAAAAAATTTTTTATATTCAAAAATCACTATTATATAAACAATTTGATCAACTAAATATTCAAAATGTAAATAACATTTCATTGAATTTAAACATTTTCTTTGAGCCAATACAAATATACAATTGATTTATTTTGTCTCATCTGCAAAATTAACAAATATATTAATTAAAATAAAAAAAAATAAATAAAAAAATATACTTACTTAATAATATCAAATACGTAAAAAACTGAAGTTTTTCAAAATCAAAAATGTCACCTAACTTCCATTTAGTATTTTTGTTAGTAAGTGGATATTGTTTACATAAAATCTGGTCTAAATCTATAATACAATCAATAAGTGATTCTAAATTTTCACTATTTTCTTCATCTTGTCTGATTCATTGTTTCATCTTCATCTACCATTTCAATCTATTCATTTACTAAATTTCTTCACTTACGAGATGATTCAATATCACGTTCTGAATCTTGATCTTGATATCATTATCATCAGATACTTGGAATAGGTCATCTTCTTGCTGTTCTTGAATTACTGAAATTGCAATATTCGTGATTTTAAACTTTTTACTTGCATGCCAAATATTTTCTAATTGTTTTTGCTGTTGAAACTCTCCTTTTATTTAACTCATAGCAAAAACCTTTTTTGACTAAAATGGATAATTAATTACATTTAAGAAAGTAAAAATAAATAAACAATTCAAAATATTAAAATATATACGTCCAAACGATTTCTTTTGTTAGTGTGAAAAAGTTCTATAGTAGAAAATAGTCTTTCAACTGAAGCAATATTAATGCAAATTGCATATATTTTAGTACAAAAGGTACTTAAATCTGGTGTATATGCAAAAATAAAATCCCAAAAGTTAAGAATATCATGTCAAAATTGTTTTAATGAAATGTTATTAAATGGAAAATCTTATTTTCGATAACTTTGCAATTCTCCTAATAATGTGGTAGGCATCTGTCCAAACCAAATACAAAAATAGTAAATCATCCATTCACTTAATTGAGCAAAAGAAAAAGATTGATTACTTTAAATAAAAAAATTATCACAATATTCAGGGTGTAAAAGAAATAAAATTAATAATTAAGGTTGTTCTCAAATATACCACCATTTTTTTAAACGTGAAATCATTTTTTCCTTAAATCTTAGTCAGAATATTTTTGCCATATTCTGTAAAAATAGCCAAAACTATGAAGTATATCATGAAGATGAGCATTATCTACTTGTAATTTATTCAATACTGCACAGAAAGGAAGTAAAAGCTTTTCTAATTGTCTGATTTCTTTCTATCAAATTTCATTATCAATAATTTTACAAATGTTAATTGGCAAAACTTTGTTATTTCTTGTATCAAATTCTTTATCAGAATCATAAATTTCTTCATCTTGATCTTCTTGATTAAATTCTTCAGGGGCATATTTAGAAACAAGCATTTAAAAACAAAAAAGTTAATTTTGTTTTGCTTAACTAAAAATATTTGTAAATTATAATTGAAAATACCTTTAGAGCTGCTTTTATTTATAATAAACTAAAATAGCAATGATAATGAGAATTCCAACAAGTAACACATAAAAGAAGTAATGCAAAATATTTATTATATTTAATTTTTTATTTATCGTGTAATCTAACCATAAAATAAACTGATTTGTTAAGATATATTATAATACGAATAGTCTTTTCAGATGCAATAACTAAATTAGAAGATTTTTTAAAAATCTCTTCAACAACTAAATTTGTTTGATGAGCAAAGTAGGAGCCAAAAAAACATCCTGTCACTCTAATACCAAATGTTTTCTGCAAAATAAAAAAATTAAAATTATATAATAATTAATAAATAATAATTTACAAATTTAAATTTATTAAATTACCTTATAGCTTGATTTTGAGATGCAGAATCAGTAATTATAGCATTATATTTTATTTTTTTTTGTCTAAATTTCTTTAATTTCCTCCCATTAAAGATGATTTCTACTTACATTTTCTCCTTTCCATACTAAAACTTGTTCTTCAGAAGTAATTAAAACTGAATCTATAATTTCTTGCTTTTTAACATTTTTCCATTCAGTAAAATATATAGTAACTCCAAATGCATCTTTTTAGACAATATCAATTAAAGCATTTTTAATATTTTCTGAATTTGTATTTAAAATACGCCTGCTAATACTTTGTAGTTAGGTAATTTCAACTTAGGATTTGCAAAATTAATCATTTTTTGACTTGATTAATTTTCAATCTATCTAAATGATCACCTGTTATTTATAATAGAGTTTAATACTAAATTTTCCCAATGTGCATTATCTTACTTAAAAAAAGGAGTTGGCTAAAACATATAGGTTACAAGTTTTGTTTGATTATTTTTACTGAAATTTGGTTTTTCCACTACAACATTGATATATTCTTCCTCACCTAATTTTAAAGTGAATTAAATATTAATTATTTATTTAACAAATTTCAAAAATATCATTGCTAAAAAATTATCATATGGTAGAGAAACAGAATAAAAAGTTTCCTTTTCAATTTGGACCTCCTCATATCACAGGTCAAATAAAAAAAAATTGCCAAAAATTGGCAGTCTGATTTTTGTCTGATTTTTGGATATTTTTGTCCGATTTGTTGCAAATTTTTGCCGATTTTTTGGCATGAAAAGGTAACAAACGGCATTGCCGATTTGTCACAAAAAATCGGCATTCCAATTTTTAAATAGTGCATGCAAATCGGCACTCCGATTTTTAAATAGTGCATGCAAATCAGCTCTGATTTTTAATAGTGCATGCAAATCGGCACTCCAATTTTTAAATAGTGTATGCAAATCGGCACTCTGATTTTAAATAGTGCATGCAAATTCAACCAATTTATTTTCTTTATATTTATGAAGTACGACACATGCAAAAATTTATTTTTTCTCAAAAAATTTTATTCAAAGTAGTTTAATTTAAAAATTTACATGTTTTATTAATAAGAATTTATTTTAATAGGAAATTAATCTAAAAAAAAGAAATCTATAATGAAAGTAAAAAAATGAATCAAAGTAAAGAAATGTGTTAAAAAATAAGAATAACAATAAAGAAAAAAAGTGAAATAAAAGAAATGGAGGGAAATGAAAAGAAGTAAGGGGAAACAAAAAAAAACGAAAAGAATATGAAGGTAAAGAAAATGAAAGAAATGAAGAAGGAAATGTAAGAAAAAAAGATAGTGTAATATAAAAAAAAAAACTAAAAGAATAGTAGAAAAACATAAAGAAACGAAAAGAGAGAAGGGAGATATAAAGCAGCGAAAAAAAAGGAGGGAGAAACGTAAAGGAACAAAAAGAAAGGAAGGAAATGTAGAAGAACAAAAAAAAAGGAGAAAATGCAAAGGAACAAAACGAAAAGAAGGGGAAACATAAAGTGATGAAACAAAAAGGAGAGTGAAACGTAATAGAATGAAAAAAATGGAAGGCAAAACGTAAAAAAAGAAAAATAGAGGAAACATGAAGAAATGAAAGAGAAATGTGAATATACAAAAGAATTGAAGGGGAGATGAAAAGAATGAAGAGAAGTGAAAAGAAACAAAAGGAAACAAAAGAAACAAAGTAAACCGAAAGGTGGGTGAAAAGAAAAGAATGGAGGGGAAAGTGAAAATAAATGAAAAGAATAGTAGGAAAATATAAAGAAACAGAAAGAAAAGAAGGGAAATGTAAAGGGACGAAAAGAAAGAAGGGGGAAACGTAAAGGAACAAAAAGAAAGGAAAGAAATGTAAAAGAACAAAAAAAAGAGGAAATGAAACGAAAAGGGAAAGGAACGAAATGAAAAGAAGGGAGAAGCGTAAAGGGTGAAATGAAAGGAGGGAAAATATAAAAAATAAAATGAAAAGAGGAGGAACGTAAAGAGACGAATGAAAAAGTGATGAAACGTAAAGGAATAAAGCAAAAATGAGGGCAAATGTAAAGTGATGAAACGAAAAGGAGGGTTAAACGTAATAGTCGAAAAAAAAATAGAAGAAAAAACGTAAAAAAAAAGAAAAAAAAGAGGAAGAAATGAAAGAGAAATGTGAATATACAAAAATAATTGAAGGGAGACGAAAAGAATGGAAAACAAACGAAAAGAAACACAGGGAATAAAAGAAAAAATGAAAGAAAAGTTAGTAAATAACGAAATGTAATCGATTATAAAAAAAATAAAATAAAATAAAAAGAAACATACTTGTAAAGAAGCCCAATTACTAAAAACGTTCGATCAGAACCTGCAAAAAAAAGATGGATTCGTTAGTAAAATGTTTCCTAAAAAAAAAAGAAAAAATAAAGTTTCAAAAATTTTGAAACTTACATTCATTACGCTCACAGCCATCGTCCAAGAATCGAAGACCAGAAGCTACAAAAAAAAAGATGGAAACGTTAGTAAAAATGTCTCCTAAAAAAAAACAAAGAAAAAAAAGTTTCTAAAATTTTGAAACTTACATTCATTACGCCCACGGCCATCGTCCAAGAATCGAAGACCGGAAGCTACAAAAAAAAGACGGAAACGTTAGTAAAACGTTTCCTAAAAAAAAAAGAAAAAATAAAGTTTTGAAAATTTCAAAACTTATATTCATTACGCCCACGGCCATCGTCCAAGAATCGAAGATCAGAACCTACTAAAAAAAAAAGATGGAAACGTTAGTAAAAACGTCTCCTAAAAAAATAAAGAAAAAATAGAGTTTCGAAAATTTCGAAACTTACATTCATTACACCTAAGGCCATCATCCAAGAATCGAAGACTGGAAGCTACAAAAAAAAAGACGAAAACGTTAGTAAAACGTTTCCTAAAAAAAAGAAAAAATAAAGTTTCGAAAATTTCAAAACTTACATTTATTACGCTCACGGCCATCATCCAAGAATTGAAGACCAGAACCTACTAAAAAAAAAGATGAAAACGTTAGTAAAAATGTCTCCTAAAAAAACAAAGAAAAAAAAAGTTTCGAAAATTTCAAAACTTACATTCATTACGCCCACGGCCATCGTCCAAGAATCGAAGACCGGAAGCTACAAAAAAAAGACGGAAAACGTTAGTAAAACGTTTCCTAAAAAAAAACAAAGAAAAAAAAAGTTTTGAAAATTTCGAAACTTACATTCATTACGCCCACGGCCATCGTCCAAGAATCGAAGACTGGAAGCTACAAAAAAAAGACGGAAATATTAGTAAAACGTTTCCTAAAAAAAAAAGAAAAAAGTTTTGAAAATTTCGAAACTTACATTCATTACGCCCATGGTCATCGTTCAAGAATCGAAGACTGGAAGCTACAAAAAAAAAAGATGGAAACGTTAGTAAAAACGTCTCCTAAAAAAAACAAAGAAAAAAAAGTTTTGAAAATTTCGAAACTTACATTCATTACGGCTATCATCCAAGAATCGAAGACCAGAAGCTACAAAAAAAAAAGATGGAAACATTAGTAAACGTTTCCTAAAAAAAAAAAGAAAAAATAAAGTTTCGAAAATAAAATTTCAAAACTTACATTAATTACGCCCATCGTCTAAGAAGAGAAAAAAGAGATATTAGTACGTTTCTAAAACTATTAATAATAAAACCTATTGTCAATTCGCCTTTCCGAAATCTTCAAGGCTGCATTTTACAAAAATGGAGAAAAGAAAGAAACATTAGAATGTTTCTTTAACACGAAACTCGCTGTTTTTACAATAAAACTAAAAAATTTTTTTTAAAATTAAATAAAAAAAAATTCGTTTTTTAAATTAAATAAAGTTAAAAAAAAATTCGTTTTTTAAATTAAATAAAGTTAAAAAAAAATTCATTTTTATGTTAAATAAAAAAAAATTCGTTTTTTTAGATTAAATAAAAAAAAATACGGCTTCTTTGGATGACTGGTGTGTACCAACTTTTTGTTTGTTTGTTTTTTTATTTAAAGAAATACATTCTAACAGTTGCTTTTTTTTATTTGTAAATGAGCAGAAGGAAAAAAATGAAACGTAATAAGCAAAAATAAAAAAAAATTATCAATAAATCAATAAACAAATGATGTAATTATATAGTCAGCCAATTAAAGACGATCATTTTTGATTGAAAAATCGGCAGAGTTATATAAAAATTGGCAGAATTATATAAAAATTAGCAGAATTATATAAAAATTGGCAGAATTACATAAAAATTGGCAAAAGCATATTAAAATAAAGCAAATTCCGATTTTTTTTCATTCAACCTGTGTATATTTTAAGCAAATTTGATACTTTTTAAAAAAATAAAAAAAATATATAGTAATATACATTATTTGCAAAATTAGTTTAACTAATTTAAAATAAAAAAATCATACTTTAAAATTAAAAATCACTTAAACAATAAATAATTGAAAGTACAAAAGTTGGTTGTATTCCATAAGTATTAATCCAATCATCCTAAAATTTTTATTATAAGTAAATTTGTAAAATTATGCTCTAAAGTTGCAAAATAGATTTTTGCAAAAAAATTAATAATACAAAAATAACTAATATTTTATAAATATTAATCCAATCTTTATAAAAAAATTATACAAGTAGATTTAACACTGTTGAACAATTTAAAAAAAAAAATTTTAGAGTTAATACTGTTTAAAAAATACAAATTTCTTTTGAATATTATACTTAGCTTTAAGAAAATTGAGATACAAGTACTTTTATACTGCTGAATAACTTTACTTAAATATAAAAAAATAATTTCATTTATTCAAAATTTATTTTATATATGAGTAAAATTAGTAAACAAAAAATAAGAATATAAAAATACTATTATAAAAATATAAATTTTTTTATAATTAAATATAATATTTTTTTTTTTTTTTTTGCAAGGTAGTGCAATTTGTGAGTTTATTGGTTATATGAGAATACAGATATATCTGTTATTTATATAACTAATTTATTAAAACTCCAAACTGGTTCCCCATCCTAAAAGATTACTCTCGTGCCCTACCATCACCCTATGAAATTCATCTATATCCTTCTATAGTAACTATTGAATTATATGGGATCATTATAACATATAGCTTCAGTATATGCTTTCACTACCTTCTAAACAAAAAAAAGAAAAAAAGGAGGTTATATTGTATTTATATATTTTTATATTATTATATACTTTCCATGCTACTTTATTTCCCTCTCTAATTTGTTTATTTATATACTGTCTTGATTTTTTCAAAGCTATTGACCATTGTTCATTATATTTTAGTATTTTCCTTCTTTTTAAATCATATATATCTCCTTCTAGGGTTCTGCACGGATCAGATCAGATCAGATTTTACCAGATTTAAATCTGATCTGACAGATCCAAATCTATTAATTTTAAATCCAGATCCGTAATTCGGATATATATTTAAAATCCGAATCCGATCTGTAAACCTAAATTTAAAATCCAGATCCGATTTGAGTTTGATCTGAATCTGATCTGAATCTGATCCGAATCTGACCAAATTCAGATTTAGATAACAATAAAAAAAAAATGATTTTACGCTTTTTTAAAATCGTTAACAGTTAATAAAAAAATTATTCTACATTTTTTTTAAAAAATTGTTTTAATGAAAGAACGATTTTTAACGTATTTTTAAAAATCATTTTAATAAAAAATGATTTTTAACGATATTTTTAAAATCGTTTTAATAAAAAAATGATTTTTAACAGTTTTTTTTAAAATCGTTTTAATAAAAAACGATTTTACGCTTTTTTAAAATCGTTTAATAAAAAAAAATGATTTTACGTTTTTTTTAAAATCGTTTTAATGAAAGAACGACTTTAACAGTTCTTTTTAAAATCATTTTAATAAAAAAATGATTTTAACAGTTTTTTTAGAATCGTTTAATAGAAAAAAATGATTTTACATTTTTTTTCAAAATCGTTTTAATAAAAAATAATTTTACGCTTTTTTAAAATCGTTTAATAAAAAAAAACTGATTTTACGTTTTTTTAAAATTGTTTTAAATAAAAAATGATTTACGTTTTTTAAAAAAATCGTTTTAGTAAAAAAATGGTTTTTAACGTTTTTTTTAAAAAAAATCGTTTAATAAAAAATAATTTTAACTTTTAAAAAAAATTGTTTAATAAAAAAACAATTTTACGCTCTTTTAAAATCGTTTAATAAAAAAAAACAATTTTATGTTTTTTTTAAAATCGTTTTAATAAAAGAACGACTTTAACAGTTCTTTTTAAAATTATTTTAATAAAAAAATGATTTTAACAGTTTTTTTAGAATCGTTTAATAAAAAAAATGATTTTACATTTTTTTTTAAAACCATTTTAATGAAAGTACGTATTTTTTTTCAAAATCGTTTTAATAAAAACGATTTTACATTTTTTTAAAATCGTTTAATAAAAAAAAAATGATTTACAATTTTATTTAAAATGTTTTAATGAAAAAATGATTTTAACAGTTTTTTTAAAAATCGTTTAATAAAAAACAATTTTAACTTTTTTTAAAAAAAATTGTTTAATAAAAAAACAATTTTTAACTATTTTTTTAAAATCATTTTAATAAAAAAAATGATTTTACGCTTTTTAAAATCGTTTAACAAAAAAAAAATGATTTTAATAAAAAAAATAATTTCAACGTTTCTTTTAAAAATCATTTTAATAAATAAAAAATGATTTTAACGGGTTTTTCTTAAATCATTTAATAAAACAAAACGATTTTAACAGGTTTTTCTTAAATCGTTTAATAAAACAAAATGATTTAACATTTTTTCTAAATCGTTTATTTAAAAAACAATTTAACGTTTTTTCCATTAATAAACGGTGTTATTCAAAAAAAAATGCCGATTTCAGCATTTTTTTTCATAAAGTAATGTGAAAGACTGCCGTTTTGGCATGTTTAATAGGTCGCGATTCTGTTCTGGCATTTTTTTTGAAATTTTATAAATAAAAACACAGAATCGCCTGTTCTGATGTTTGTTTTTGCAACTTGGTATGTAAAAAACGCTGGAACCATCTGTTCTGGCGTTTCTTTTGTAACTTCATATATATAAAACGCCTGAATTATCTATTCTGGCATTTTCTTTTGCAATTTTATAAACAAAAATGCCTGGATTAATTGATCTTATGATCTGATCCGGATCTGGCAGATGTGATCCAGATTCAATTCGACGGATTCAGATTATACAATTTCAAATCCGAATCTGAACTTCAGATTCAAATTTGGAATCTGAATCTGATCTGTAAATTATAATACTATAATCAGATCCAGATCAGATCTAATCAGATCAGATTTTTTGCGAAACCCTATCTCTTTCTATTTGTGTGGTTAAAGTTCTATTATATTTTATATATTTATGTGATGATAATTTTCTTTTCTTTTCTTGTTTCTTGATACCCTTTGTCTGCTCCCATTCTGCTATTATTTTACAACGTGGTTGCCAGATAATATTATGAAATTTATTAGTAAATACTTTTAGGTATAGAGTAGCAATTATTAATGCTATTTTTTTTTGATTTTACAATATTTTTAAGTTCTCTGTATTTCCCTTTTGGAAAGAAATTCCTTAATAATAGGTAAACAAAAGGAATAGGTAGTTCATAATTAATGCCTATTGTGTGTCTGAAGAAGTTTCTATTCCATAAGTGTAGTTGTTGTATATCTTTTTGATTAAGTTGAATTTGAATAATTAAATATAATATTGTGTTTATAAAAATTTAAAATATGTAAAGTAATAGAAAAGAAGTATCAGTTTAAAAAATTTTTATAAAAAAATTTTTTTGATATGCATGTAAAATTTTTTTCTTTATTTATATGAAAATCATTTCTTATTACTATATATAACTAGATCTATTACAAATCTCTATTATATATATATAATTATAATATTTTTTATTTTATGCAAAATTTTATAATTTAAAAAAATGGTGAATAAATAAATTGGCCTAAGTTGGGAGTATTACATGTAATATAGAAAAGATTATTATGTAATCTTATCCAATCTAATAAATGTAAATATGATTTTAACATTTTAAAAAAAAATATAACTTAAAAAAAATTTCATATAATAAATAAATTTTAATAAGTATAAATAATTATCAGTTAATAATAAAAGTTATAAATTAAATTTTAGTAAATTAACATATCATTTGCATATAAGGCGATACAAAGTGGTAAAAATGATTTTCATATCTGAAATTGAATTTGCATGACCCGGCTACCCGGATTTTTATTTTTAAAATCAAAAAATTTTCTATCCAATAAAATTCAACATCTAACATTAGAGCTTCGCAACCCGGCTACCCACTCAAAATTTCATATATTAAAAATTTTTGTTACTGTGCAATTATTGGCATCGAAGAATTCTTTACACATATACATAATATTTAAGAAAATGTATAAATTAATAAAAAGAATGTACGAGTTAAATTTATAATAAATTGTTAACCATTGTTGATTAATCCCACTTCGTTAACCGAGCCAAGCAATTATGATGCTTATGACTTCCTTTTATGACTGCGCCCCTGATTGCGATAAAACTAGTAAAAAATACTTCGTTGACTTTCCTTTTATGACTGCGCCCCTGATTGCGATAAAAACTAGTAAAAAATACTTCGTTGACTTTCCTTTTATGACTGCGCCCCTGATTACGATAAAAACTAGTAAAAAAAACGCGTCAGAATAAATTTTACGGACTTTTTTTTCCTGAATTTTAGTAAAATGCCGTTTGCAAATATTCGCATCTCTAAAGGGTCACAAGTTCTTCATGGATGGTACATCCATCCTATTCCTTATGAAATGACAATAAAAGAATTCTTTGTAAAGCTTGTATTAACTAAAGAATTATCCCCTGAATGCGGTATTAATATAGCAGCTTCTGAAGTAATAGAACGCGTCGAGTTAAGTGAAACACCAGTATCAACTGCGACTCAAATCAGTCCCAAGTGTGGTATTATAGAACTTACATCAAGTATAGGTGTGCATATACATTATCGGCTCAAAAATGATACCAGAATGATTCCTGATTTGGTACCACAACGGAACAGCTTTATGATTATGATGCAAAATGCACATAGAACCCAATTGTACTTGCCGATCTTCTCACAGTCAGGGAAACCAAATCGCAAGCAAACATTGCGCGGTGATCTTGTTAATTGGGTTCACCTTCATAATGGAGGATGGTCTACTCAATCACTCGCTGATACACAAGGAAAGCAGTTTATTGTTAGCCTGGTTGAGACAATTTGGTACATAGACATGTGCAACCATGAAAAACTCAAAGAGCGTAGTTATCACATACCCGAGCTTTTCTACGAGTTTTTTGGCCGTGCAGATCCAGAATCATACAAGCAATCCCGAAAATCTTTTGATGCAAATGAACTCAATATTCATTGCCAAGCTCTTGCTCCATACGCTACATCATCATGGATGCTAAGGTCGAATTTTGATTGGCTTCGTGATGCATTTGACCGTTTCATCATTGCTATTTCGAGTTATGTTGGATTTCTGCAACGCCAGTGTGATATTACTGCTAAAAATCATGCATCAGAAAATCCTGTGCGATCCATTGATAAAGCTGTCACAGTCAAAATCCATAAAAAAAATATATGGGTAGCACCTGTTGACAAAACCAAATATAATCACCTCAAAAACTTGCTCATTGATTTGCCGTCATGGAAACCAGTCAACATTGAAGAATATCTACCGGCAGATCCAGTGTAAGTAAATAGAATAGATTAACATCGTTAATGATTGTTAGTATATAATAATGAAAAATTTGTATTTTAATGTAGACAAAAAATGCGCTATATTCAGGGGTTATCTCATGCATTTTCCTTCAAAATTGGGGAATACCGATTTAACTCTGGGAATAACTCCTTTAACGCAATTTCCATATGGAAAATTGACGAACAAGCTGATGAAATGACAACTTTACAAGAGAACTCCCGTATTGCAAGTGAATTGCAAGCTGAAGCGCCTCGTTATCACACACGAGCAATGCGAATAAATTATCAACGCACCTGTGATCTTCTTCTTCCGAAGGTCAAGTCATCAACACTTCGAACAATATATCGAATGTTAACTGGTGACGTTTCTGCGGCTAACACTACAAACGATGCAAAGGTTGATGAACGTGTTAAGCTTGCTTTAGAACTTGGTGATCCAGATATTACCATTGATTTGCGTGAGCATAGAAGCGGTAGATCCAGCAAATATGATACCTTTTGGAAAATTGCAGCTCAGTTTCTTGCAGGAAAAGCAGCAGATGTTGTGACTGCTGTAGATGAACGCAGACATGACACAGTCGTGCATCTTGCTACTGCAATCTCAGTGAATGACCTTTTAAATCAGATTAAACGTGAATGCCCACCGGAAACACCAATTCCTAGTGCACAATGGTTACGATTGCAGTTCTGGCCTAAGAATCCAACGCGACTCAGTAGCTTGCAATTCACTGGTCTACTACCTCTAAAGTTTATGGTCCAAACACGTCAACTACGAGCTTTTTATCCGGATGTTCACTATGCATCAGCATTGTTTCGGTATGAGAAAGAATTTGCCGTTAAGTTTAGAAAGATCACAAACTTGATTTTTCTAGATGATAAGCATCGTTGCAAAGTTGGAGAACCTGGATTTCCCGTTGCTGCAGTGGAAAGAGGAAAGAAAGTCGTGGTCAGCAAGGACACCACATTTGCAGTTGCAGACCATGACTTCACCAAAACGGGAATTATACCAAGCGTTGCAATGATATGCAACATACCTGAATCGATAAATGGTGATTTCTACGCAGGAAAGGTACACATTGGGTTAAAAGATCCAATCTTTCAACCTTCCTCGCCTCTCCGACATGCAACAGAACTATACCATCTACTTCTTGATGAAGAACTTGTTGACAAGCCAGTACTATGTCTCTATACGGATGGCGGACCAGATCATCGTTGTACATACACTCGTGTTCAGCTCTCATATATTTGTCTCTTCATTGCACTGGACCTCGATTATTTTGTTGCTATTCGAACTCCACCACAACATTCATGGAAAAATCCTGTTGAGCGAATCATGTCGATTCTAAACCTAGGACTACAGAGCGTTGGTTTGATGCGAACTGAAATGAATGATGATTCAGAGAGGCTAATGAGCAAGTGCGGCACAATGAACGAAATCCGCAAAAAGGCAGAAGAGAATCCTACCCTGAAGGTAGATCTAAATGCAAGTCTTCAGGCTCCAATTAATTTGGTTCGTAGCGTGTTTGACCGTCAATTTCTTAAAGATGAGCCCCTCAAAACATTTACCGCGGCATCAGAGACCGAAATGGAGAGATTCTGGGAAACGATTCAGCTTGTGGATGACAGTGTTACCAATGAAGACCGTACTGCAGAACATATAAAACAAAGGGTAAATAAAAAGTTTGATTGAATAAAAGAAAAAAATACCCGATTAACTTTTTTTACTTTTATTCAAAGCCGCTTCTACAAAAGTTCTTTGAACATTGTTGTACGGCAAGGCATTACTCGTTTACGATAAAAAAATGCGGCGAACCAGGTTGTACCATTTGTCGCCCTCCTCGTTGTTTGCCAGAAGATTTTGATCAATTGCATCGTCTTCCTGATCCACAGCCTGGAGAGGACATGCATTATAAGTCATTTGAAGAGTTGTATGGTAAAGAAACAACAGAAGATCACAGACCTTCACTTAAGAATAATAAAACAAAAACGAAAGGAAAAATGAAATTTATAAGAGCAAAACATACAATGCCATTTTGTCCTTCTGCTGCACGTGCAAAAAATGTCGGCATCGCCGTAAATTGCGTTGAATGCGAGAAGCCACGTCTCTTATTCAGTGCGAAGAAACTCACCGAAAAAGATAAGACAATACTGCGAAGATTCTTGGATACAATCTTCTATACTTGCGGTATGTCTTTCCATAATACATGTGATCTAGCGATGGCTATCTCCCCAAAACAACATGATGACACAGAGAACGATGATGAAGGCGATGATCAAGAAATCATGGATGTAGAAAGTGAGAATGAAAATGAACGAGACGAACCTGAAGACTCAGATAATGAGGATGAATCTGGTAATGAAGAAAAAGAGCCCGCGGAAGAGCCTGAGAAAGAGGAGGACTCTATTCGCGAAATATTTTCAAGAGTCTTTGTTAATGACTCGTGGTCCTGTGCATCGCAAGTCGAGAAACCATACTACTCGGCTGGGATCTTTCCGGACGTTTGTTTCGAATGCGGAAGTCCGGAAGTTACTAATGTAGCAAAAGGCGAACACCCACATTGCAGTGGTTGTGGTGGCAATACTATTAATTTGTCAAAGAAACGTCTAAGGTGGAAGCAGGGTGGTAGTGACAAAGGGAAGCGTAAAATAGGTTAGGGTTGCCAATGGGTAATTGAACTTTTATTTGTATGTATGCGTTTATAGTCTAATTTCTGTATGTATGCGTTTTTTGTCTGTATATGTGCGTTTTATTGTCAATTTAAGAAACTGTACAGCACAATGTAACAAAAAATATAAACTGTTTTTATTGGTCAATTATAAAATATAAAAAAAAAAAAAAAATTTCAGAATCACAATTTACCGACCCGGCCGGGATATGTAAACCATTTTTACCACTTTGTGTCGCCTAATATTTAATTTTTAGCAAATTTAAATAATTTTAAGAATAGTAAAATATCCATAATTTTATGCAAATCTTTTATAACTTTTATATTAGATATCTGGGATCTTATATTCATGCAAAATGTTTTTTAGAAAACTGGTTTGAAATGTTAAAAGAAAAAGTAAAATACTGCTTAAGAGTAGTCTATAACAGTGTTGGCCAGTGACCCAAATGACCTCAAATGATCCAAATGACTGGTCACATGTCATTTGGATCATTTTAATGTTAAATGACAAATGACCTAGTCATTCAAAAATTACGTCATAATTCTAACCAAAACTATTCATACAATTTCAATATTTTATGGATAAAAATTTTTATGTGATACTATAAATTCATAATTTTAGCCAGAATAATAAACCTGGCCTAAATTATAAAGCATTAATTTTAAATGACTCAAATGACAAATGACCCTAATGACTAGGTCATTCAAAGGTTATTTAGGGGTCATCTCAAAATGCACAAATGACCTGATCATTTGTTATCACTGGTCTATAAAAAGTATAAAACTGTAGAAGTAAAATCCATCAAAAGCTACATAGATAAAAAAATAAAAATCATATATAATAATCAAACAATATGGTTAGCTAATATATTAAAAAAAAACACATATCTGAATCATGTTGGATAAAATTAAGAGGTTAACAATAGATCCAGAAGAAGTTAAGAAACTCATAGATGACAAAGATTTTCATGCATATTCAGAAAAAGAAATATTTAACTGAACATATTAACACCATTCTGACAATAAATTTATAAGTTCACAAAAAATTTCCAAGAATACATAAAAACTACAATAAATGAGATTACATTAGATGATAAGGTTGTTGGATGAAACTAGATAGTTTAGCAAACAGTCTAAATGTTGAAAGGGTAAAACTTGACAAAACTATATTAAAATCTTAGTAAAAAATTAGCAAAACTGACAAATGTCAAAACTTATAGTAAATCATATTAAATAGTAAAACAATAGTAAAGTATTATTAAAAAATCAGTAAAACTAGAGTTTAGATGTTTAGCCAAATTTAAAATTGGTTTAGGCAGGCAACCTTACTAGATGAGTAGAATAGCACTGTTAAAGACTTAAATAAAAAATCAACTGCAGACTTATTCAGAATTAATTATAGAATCATATAATAACTGCTTGAGAAGCTAGTACTATTTTTGATAAAATTCAGAAATATAACAATATAAATAGGATTTATCTTAAAAGTATGAAAAACATCAGTCATTCTTCCTATACTTAAATCTACTAACTTTGAATATGATATCTTGAATATTTGTCCCATTACCTTATTGGATTGCTTTAAAAAAACTTTCATAAAACTAATCACAAATAAACTAAATATTATATTGAAACAATATAATATATGATGCTAAAAGTCTATACTTGACAATAAAATTGGGATGCTTATAAATTTTTCAGCACTTTAAAAAAATAAAATTTTAAAGAAAATAAACTGGTAACTTTATTTTTCAAGATAAGTACTATTAAATTACTAGTCAGATTTTTAAAAAACATCTATATAAAAAGTTATAAATATTTAAAATTAGGTGATTTTTATATGATCAGCCTATTTTTGAAATAAAAACAAATCACATGAATACAATTTTATTGGTCAATTATTATAATTCAGACTGAAATTTTCATTTCTTAAACTCTATATTTATAAAAATCAACTTAAAAAATTTTAATTCAATCCTTAATTTTTCTATTTCCAAAACTGAATTTTTTTTTTTTAAAAAAATTTCCTTTTATATCTATGATTATATTTGATTGTTTTATTTTTCTTACAAAATCATGAATTCCTATTGGTTATTTGTTACTCACATGACAGACAAAAAATTTGAAACAAATTCTGAATATCGTCAAATATAAACTTCTGGCATCATACTTCAAAATTATAATTATTGTGATCTACTAGATAAAAGCACAAATGAATCTATACATTTGATTAATAACTTTATTAAAAATGCCAGAAAAAACAAAAAGGAGCTATGGGTCCTTACACAGAATATGAAAAAAGTATTTAATTCAGTTGAATTAGAAGTATTAAAACTACAAATTGATACAGTATACCAAATATACTTCACTGATCAAAATTGATTCTATTAGATACATATCAGGTATCTATATATTGGTAACTAATCAAGCAATTATATATCAGGCATTTTTACATATTTAGTACCCAATTTATCACATTAAAAATACATCTAAAAATTGAGACCTCTAATATCTAAACTATTAATTACTAATATGTTTTCCAATAAATATCAGTCACTGATATTTGTACGAAATTCTAATAATCAGAAGTACTATTGATCGATAGTTACATAACTGATCATTGATAATTCTTAAAAAAAAGATCATTTAAATATAAAATTTATTTTTATATTTATTTTTTTTTTAGGATGCCAGATTTCTTATTTGTAGAACAACAGGACTTCTTTTTTTTGCTAGATCTTTAAATGTACCTAGACTTGGAATGTAAGGAATAGAAGAAGAAAGAAGGATTTTTTGTTAATTTTTAAAGAAATGTACTAATATTTTTTTCTTTTTTTTTAGGTTTCTGAACTTTTTGAACAAACTTAGACTTGAAATGTAAGAAATAAAGAGGAAGGAAATTTCTTTTTAATATTAAAGAAATATACTTCTACTAATATTAACACTAACATTAATACTTATACTTTATATTTTTTTTTATTGATGTTTCTTTTCTATTTCTACTAACTTTCATACTAATATTATTATTAATACTTTTTAATATAAAAATTTTTTATTAACGTTCTTTTTCTTTTGCTAATACTTCTACTAATATTCATACTAATACTTCTATTATTAACATTTTACTTTCTTTTAAATTAAATAGACATCAGGAAAAATTTTAGCCTACAGATCTGCACAGTTCTGCAGAGTCTATTTCTGCGCAAATCTGAAGATATGCCGATGCGCAGCACTGAAAAATTTTATGGATTTCTGCGCAAATCTGCAAACACTAAAAAATCTGCAAAAATTTTTACAAATAAAACCTGCGAAATTTTTCAAAAACACTAATGCAAATTTACAATTAGACAGTGTTTTAACTTAATATTAACTAATACCAATTTATTAATTAAAGATATAAAAGTACAGTACATATACTAAACTATCCTATTTGCTAACTAAATGCACTAATTAAAAGTCTCCTTTTCTTTTTTTACAGACGTTCAAATTATGTTGTTAATGGTTTGAAAATTGTTCCAGTTGGTTCGATTCTAATAAACAACTTTAACTTCTTTGATCCAACTAAAGAAAAGTGAAATATTATCATTTAAATAAAAAAAAAATGAAATAATTTCAAAGTTTTACCTTCAAAATTTTATCAGAAGGCGTCTGGAAAGTCGTCAACCTACAAAAAAAAGGGAACCAAAACGTTAGTTTACGTTTCATTAACAAAACAAAAAAAATTAATTTTCGAAAGTAAGTACCTTCGAAATCTTGTTTAAGAGACTCTTTTCTTCGTCATTTTTCCACTTTCCTTTTACTACCTTTGACTTTAATTCTTCCCCATCTTTTGTTGGCATCCAGAAAGTTGTGAGCCTATAAAATAAAAAAATCAAAACATTAGTAAACGTTTTGCTAAAATAAGACAAAAAAAAAATTTCATTTTTTTTTATTACCTTTAAATAACTAGTCTGTCTTAAAAGAGGTTCTGGACCTAAAAAAAAAATAAAAACAAACGTAAATTAACGTTCGTTGAAATAAAAATAAAAAAAATTATTATTTACCTTCAAAATTTCTTTTAGAAATCTAATCGCGGACCTATAAAAAAAAAGAATAAGAAAAATAAAGAATGTTAGTAAACGTTCATTGAATAAAAAAAAGCAAAAAAAAATCAAGAATTTGAAGTTTTACCTTCGAAATTGGTGTCAATAATACTTCCAGTTTTCTAGTCTAAAAAAAAAATAAAGAATGTTAATAAATGTTCATTAAATAAAAGAAAAAAAAAATCAAATGTTAGCAATGTTCATTAAACAAAATAATTAAATGTTTTTTTTCAAAGGTCATACCCTCAAAATGTCCTTCATCTATCTAAAAAAAATAAAACGAACATTAATCAACATTCATTAAATAAAAACAAAAAAAAATCAAAGGTTTTACATTCGAATAAAGTCTGGGTTTCATCTGGACCTAAAAAAAATCATTTCAAAGTTTCTTTACCTTCAAAATACCTCAGTCCGCTTTGAATTAGAGTTCCAGGCCTAAAAAAATGAAACAAAATATTAGTAATGTTTTGTAAGATAAAAATAAAAAAAAATTTATTTCAAAGTTTTCTTTACCTTTGAAATACTGAGGTCCATTTCTTCTGGACCTAAAAAAGAAAGAAAATGAACGTTAGTTAACGTTCGTTGAAATTAAATTAAAAAAAAATGGTTTTTTTTTACTTAATGGTCCACCTCGAAATGGAGTTTCAGACCTAAAGAAAAAAAGAAAAGCAAAACATTATTAACATTTCGCTAAAATACAAAAAAAAATGTTTTTTTTTACTCTTAAAGTGGTCTGTCTTGAAATGGAGTTTTGAACCTAAAAAAAAGAAAAAGAAATCAAATGTTAGTTAACGTTCGTTAAATTAAATCAATAAAAAAGTCCAGAGCTGTACTTCAGCTTCTGAACTCTAAAAAAAAATTAAAAATAACAAAAAAAAAGTCCAGAGCTGTACTTTGACTTCCAAACCTAAAAAAATATAAAAATCAAATGTTTATAATATTCGTTAAATAAATTAATATACTTAAAGGCTTTAATCTTTGAAATGGAGAGTTCAGAGCCGTTCTTCAGTGTTAAGGACCTCTAACCTTTGAAATGGAGAGTCCAGAATTGTTCTTCAGCGTCAAGGACCTCTACCCTTCGAAGTGAAGAGTCTAGGGCTGTTCTTCAGCATCCAGGATCCCTAACCTTCGAAATAGAGTCTGGAAAGGGCTTTGGGCTCATCCAAAACTTAGAAAAGAAGCTACAAAAAAAAAAAATTTTTAAAATAGTTTTGCAAGACAGATCTTGCCATTTTTGTCAGTAAAACTTCAAAATTGGAAAACTTCCTAATTTCTCGTTCATCCTGCACTTTAAAACCATAAGTAAAAAATTTTTGTTTAAATCCGAAACTTGTACCTTTGGCATTTTGCCAAACATTGGAAAACTTGTCTTAAAGACTTTGAATCTTATAAAGAAATAGTATTTTTTATTTTTTTTTTTAAAAAAAAATTATTCTTAAAATCCAAGTATTTGACAAGCTTAGAAGCTTAAATAAGAATCCATTAAAAATTTATTTTTTTTTTCTTTGGTATCTTTAAAAAAATTAATTTTTTTAAGACGTTAAAAAATTATTTCTTTAAAAGTGTTATAAAATTATTTTTTTAAAGTAATAGAAAAAAATTGTTTTTTTAAAAAAGTTTAAAAAATTAATGATATAAAATTTATTAAAATAAATATGCAAAGTTTATCAAATTAAAGAAGAAAATTGTAAAAATCTTTAAAGATTTTTGTACGAAGTATTTTTGAAAATCTGCAATTTTGAAGATTATCACAAATTTTTCATAAAAAAATCTTTGAAAAAATAAAAAAAATAATTTCTGCAGTATTGCGCAGATTCTTAACAAAAATTGCATTAAAAAAATGCGGCAATCTGCTAAAATCACAGATTACCACAGATCTAAACTGATATAACTTTTCCGATGGATGTAATAAAATGAAAACAAGTAAATAAGTGAACATTAATTGTAAATAAATTATAATTTGTGTAATAAGTAGTGAATTTTTTTTATAATTTTTTTTGTATAATATTTTTTTTTATTATTGATTGAAAATATAAATAAAACTTTCAGTATTAAATTATAATTAAATGAATTAAATTACTTTTAAATTACAATTGTATTTAAATTATAAATCTATTACCATTAATGCCCTATAAATGCTATACTTTTTGGCTATCTGATATGTATGAAAATTATGAAATTATGCTAGGACCCCAGACATTACTGATACAACTCATAATCATGAAAAAGAACAAATTGATGTGAAATTTAGAAGCTAAAAAACATGTTTTTTGCAATTTTCTTGTCAACCAGTGATCCAAATTGAATGATCTTTTTTTTAAAATGTAGCTCTCAATGAGATCTACATCTATAAAATAAAAAAAAGTTTATCAAAATTGGTTAGATAGATAGCGAGATATTCTTAAAAAACTAAAAGAGCAAATTGGCTTAATTTTGAGAAAAATGGGTAAAAAAAAAATGTGAGTTATTTTAGTAATGTCCAGGGTCCTATTATGCTTATATTTCAAATACAAATAGGATATATATATATTAGGTGTATATAGAATACTTATTAGTACTATTAAATAAGTGTATAATATCTGTCTGATATTTTTTTAAAATATATCAGGTACCCAATAAATCTATGGTATATAACCAATATTTAACTACCCAATATGTATGAGATATGTACCCAATATGTATATTATATGTCACCAATTTTCTATATTTATACTATACATATCAAGTATCCAATATATGTAGTACGGTCAACTCTCTCTATAGTCACACATTTGGGACAATCTATATTTGGTGACTATGATGAGATGTGACTATAAGCAATAAAATCTTATAATTAAATCAGTAATTTTGCTAGAATTATAAATTGTAATAATTTTGGTTAAATATTCATATCGTAGTAATTTTGTCAATTTTATTCCAATTATTATAGATTCATAGCCATTAGATTCCTCTTGATAAGATGATTTTAACAAGCCTAAGATCATTAAAATCTGATTACTAGAACCTGTAATAATTAAAATACAGTCAAAATATTTAATGTTACGTGAATTTTACATATAAAAAATGCCAATCTGAACTTTAAAATCAAATTTCTCGATCAATATTGATCCAATCATTATAAAATTATTATCATTAGCTTCCTCTCGATAAGACGATTCTAATAAGTCTAAGATCATTAAAATCTGATCACTAAAACCTGTAATAATAAAATACAGTCAAAATATTTAATGTTAGGGTAATGACATATATTAGCTAATATTTTTTTACTATAGGCACTTACCTTTCACTCCGAGGTAAGATATCTTGGTTACGTGCAACCAATCATATTTTTTAAAAATTGTGTAATCTAAGATTTTCGCTTACCCCCTGGCCCCCACCCCCTAAAATATTAGCTAATATATGTCACTGCCCTTACGCCCTTACGCAAATTTTATATATAAAAAATGCTGATCTGAACTTCAAAATTGAATTTCTCAGTCAATATTGATCCAATCATTATAAAATTATTATCATTAGCTTCCTCTTGATGAGATGATTCTAATGAGCCTAAGATCATTAAAATCCGATCACTAGAACCTGTAATAATAAAATACAGTCAAAATATTTAATGTTACATAAATTTTACATATAAAAAATACTGATCTGGTCTTTAAAATCGAATTTCTCGATCAATATTAATCCAATCATTATAAAATTACTACCATCTGATTCCATTCAATGAGATGAACTTAATGAGCTAAAGATCATTGAAATCTGATCATTAGATCATAGAATAATTATATTTTAATAAATATCTTTTTATAATCACATATATATAAAATTTTTAAAAAAAAATGTGATAGTGACTATAGGTAGTTTGTGACTATAAATGATAGTTTTTATATATGAAAATTTGGGACACTCAACTAAGGTTGCTTGCCGAAACTAGTGAGTTTCGGCATGCCGAAACTGCCGAAACTGGCGAAACTAGGTTTCGGCAAGCAGCCAAAAATGCCGAAATGCCGAAACTGCCAAAACTGCCGAAATGCCGAAACAGTTTCGGCATTTTGGTATAGTTTCGGCATAATATATATTAATACTTTAATATAGTTTCAGCATAGTTTCATTTTTCTAATAATGTAATTAGTGTAACAAAATAAAATTCAGCCACCACATGACACACAACCAATCATATCTGACGGTCATTCAGGAAATGATCTGACATCATTAATATCAAAGATAATCAGTTACTTTTCGTCCTTTAACTCCTTTAACTCCTTTTTTTATTTATCATTTTACTATTATAATCCCCAACTGTTACGGCTATACCTTGAAATTTGAACCAAATCATATGATTATCTGTTATGGATTTTTTAAATTACTTCGTGTTTGCCTTGCATTACTTTTTTTACTTAAACACGTACAAAATAAAAAAACTTTATACACATTTCAATATGACCAGCACTTTAGACTTAGAAAAAAATAAAAATAAAGGTGGTAGGCCTCCCAGCTCTACCTGGGAGGATGCTATTAGAGGAAATCCCGTTAGTTCAGGAAAATATCATGCCACTTGTAAATATTGTAATTTTTCATGGTCACGAGGTGATATATCAAAACTTGAAGAGCACTTTGCGAACCACTGCTCGGAAGCTCCAGGACCCATTGTTAGAAAATATTTGAATAAAATATTAGAGCGTAAAGATAAAGTTAATAAAAAAAGAAAAATTGTTGGGAGTAATCAGTTAAATATTACAGACTACCATGATTCCACAAAAATTCCTGATGGTAGAGTAACTAGGATTAATCGTGCCTTGGCTAAATTTTTCGTTGCATGTGGTATTTCATTCCGGATAGTCGAGCACCCTTTTTTTATTAACTTTGTAAAGGAGCTTAATTCTTCGTATGAGCTGCCAACCAGAGAATTTTTGTCAGATCAGTTACTTGAGCGGGAATTATCAATGGTGAACTCAACTGTCACATCCGTCATTGAAAATAGAGCTAATTTGACTTTAGGTTTTTAATACTTTTTTTATACTTTTTTAAAACAATATTCTTAATGTGTTTTTAAGTAATAATATTAATATTAATATAATTTAGCGTTCAATGGTTGGACGTCCCCCACTCATCGTTCTATATGGAATTTTGTTATTATGACTCCGTCGAGAGAAGAGTATTTGTATAAACTTCAAGATTTGTTAGAACATTCGCATACAGGTAATTATGTAGCCGAAGTGATTGGAGAAATAATTGAAAGGATCGGCCTGAATAAAATATCGGCTATTGTGTCCGATAATGCCTCAAACGTTCGGAATGCACGCAAAATTATTGAAGAGAAATACCCTAACATCGAAAACGTACGATGTATAGCACATGCGGTCAATCTTATCGCGTGTGATATACTTAAAGAAAGTTTTGGAGATCGTTTATTACGAAAAGTTAATACATTAGCTTCATTTTTTAAAAATTCCCATCAAGCTGGAGCCAAACTCACACAACTCATCAAAGAGAATAGTATTCATGGAGGAGGCACTAAGTTATATTGTAAGACGCGATGGACAACGGCTAGCGAATCAGTAGATTCAGTAATTAGGTTGGAACCAGTACTAGAACAAATTATTACTAATGAAAGTAATTTGTTGAACGATAAGGTCAAACGTGTTATCCAAACACGGAATTTTTTTTCCGATTTACGAATTCTTTCATTCGTTTTAAATCCATTGAGAAAAGCCGTCTTGGCTTTAGAATCAAGATCAGCGACGCTTGGAGATTGTTTTTTAAGTTTGATAAGACTATCAGCAGTTTTGAAACAATTACCCAAATCATTTAATCAAAACTTCCGTAACCATTGTTTCAACGTGATGAATGAAAGATTCAAAGAGTTCGATGATGACAAATATATAACCTGCTTTTTCCTAGATCCCCGATTTAGGAGTAAGCCTCTCACAGCCAAAACTTATTCAAGGATCGTGAGGTGCGCTACTACAATTGGTAAAAGGTTAGGATTTGATCTTAAAGAATCCAGGGCTCTATGCGAGCAAATTAAGGACTACCGTGATAATAAACCACCCTTTGATCTTGATGAATCTTGTTCTCTAGACGATCCTCTAAATTGGTGGAATTTGATCGATACTGACCCTCGACCGAACAGCCTCTCAAGAGTCGCTCGCCATCTATTAGCGATTTGTTCAAATTCCGCAAGTTGCGAACGAGGATTCTCAACACTTGGCTGGCTATTTAATGATCGGCGTTTAAATTTGAATATAAGTCGACTAGAATCCATGGCTAAAATGATCATGCATTGGAAGTCCAATGCTAAGAAAGAGCTTGGTTTTTATGGTATAGAAAAAAATGATACTCGTATTAGCGAAACTGAAATGAACATTCGAATTGCAGAGGCTCTGGCAGAAACTAATGATGATGATGATGAATGTGATGTTTTATCAAATGAAAGTTTACCTAATCAAATTACAGTTCCTTCAGATAATTGTGTTGTCCTAATAGAACATGTATGGATCGATAAATTTGTTGATTTGTCACACAAATTAATAATTGAAGAAATTGGAGAGATCCCGGACGACATTTTAGATGAATCTGAAGAAGAATACGAAAAAATTAATACAGATGATGGCAATGATGATGAGCAAGAAAGCGAACAAGAAAGCGATGGGGGAGGAAATTTTGATTATAATGTAGAGGATTTATTGAATGAATTCATCGATGTAGATGATGTAGATGAAGAAGAATAATTTTTTCTTTATTTTTAGGAAATCATTATAACAATAATTCTTTTATTAATAAAGTAAATTTGTAAATAAGTTTATAATTATATTGATTTATTTAAGAGTTTAAATTAAAAAATTTTTGTGTGACGAAATTTAAACAACACCGACGTGATGCAAACGAACTCTTTCGATCTTGTTCAATTTGTGTTCGATTTGTGTTCGATTTGTGCTGATAATTCTGGTAAAATTTCGCTCGTTTTAGCCAAATTTTGTTAAATTTGTGTTGATTCGTGTTCAATGTGTGCTCTAAAGAAAGAGAAAGAAGTTAACAATTAAATTTTATCACACAGGGATGATGATTAGTAATTTTATATCGGTATTTGTTTAACGATGCAAGATGACTTTTTTATACAAATCACATTGTATGTATTATGCACTGATTTTTTTATTTTTTTTAAGGGATGTACAAAATATTCCGATTTTTTTTTAAAAAAAATGATTTTTTTTTAAGAACAAAGAGAATAAACAAAGATTTATTATTTTAAGGATGATATTTAAATTTAATGATGCAAACTAATAAATCAGTATTTTAAAGAAAGGGAACAAAAAGGAATTGTCCAAATTTTATTTATAAAAGGATATTTTACGATTTACTCATCTCATTCTTTTTGCGTTTTTCCTCACATCTTAATTTTGTAAATATGCCCAATCGTCATTCTCATCGCCAGTCCCATCGTCACTCTCATTGCCAGCCCCATCGTCACTCTCATCGCCAGCCCCATCGCCAGCCTTGTCGCCACTCTCGTCCTATTCAATGGTTTGATGAATACACCGATTACTTGGTGGAAGAAAGAAGAAGAAGAAATGACGAATTTCATAACGAATACGGGAGAGATCGATCGAGATTCTGGAGGTCAATCGCAAGAAGGTTCATATGTATAATATTTAATATGTTAAAATATGTTAAAAATAGAATTATTATCTTTAATCCAACTAATTCGTTTGTTTGAATCAGACTAAATCGTCATTTTAGAACTTCGAGGTTCATGGCACAACGATGCCACCAAAAATGGAGGAATCTTCTCAGGGAATACCATGTATGAAAAATATAATGGCAAAAAAAAATATTTGCTTAAAATTGAAAATATTTAACTAAATATTATTTCGTTTTTTGATATTTAGAGTTTTTGCCTTTATCGTAGCGGTGTGCCTGGAAGAAGATGGTCACGTATCAGAGCAAGATATTATCGCACATTTAGATCGAGATTTTGGGAAAGACGAGGTAATTATAAAATTTCTATAATTAAAGTTTATTCACATCTTAAATTAACCAATTTATTTTAGATACGCGACACGATCGTAGAAGGGCAAGAAACCTACCTACGTATCGTCACCGAAGATAATTTATTAATTTTATTATATTATTTTATAGTGAGTAGCTAGGCCCAGTCCGTACCAAATATCGGCTGGAGACTCACATTTTTTTTGGGCTGTGAATTGATACTGACGTCCACGTCGTACAGCCTGGGTACTATTTTTTAAAATAGTAGCGAACAAGTATCAATATTTTTTTTTTATCAAAATTAAATAAAATAAAAATAAAATGGTGAACTTTTTTAACTGGGATTTTATTTCTTTAGTGATAAATTTGAATTTAATTGCTAGTTTTTATCATTGGATTACGTATAATAAATACAATAAATAATTTAAATTTTAAAAAATAAATTTTTATCTGTCAGATACTATTAACATGACGAAAATATGCCGAAACTCTATTAAAATATTAGTATTACTTATGCCGAAACTATGTCAAAATGCCGAAACTGCCGAAATGCCGAAATGCCGAAACAGTTTTGGCAGTTTCGGCATTTCGGCATTTCGGCACTATGTATGAGTTTCGGCATTTCGCGTTAGGCCAGATGGGTTTCGGCAAGCAACCTTACACTCAACTAAGGTAACTATATAGGATAATGTGACTATAACAGAGGTGACTATAAAGGGAGTTGACTGTATTATTAAATAGTATATACATATTTCACATATATTAGATACTGTACATATCAAATACCTAATATATATCTGATATGTACCTGATAGCATAAATTTTAACCAGTGATGGTGTATACCAATTTTTTATTTGTTTGTTTACTTTTATTCAAAGAAATATATTCTAATAGTTACTTTTTATTTATTTGTAAATGAGCAGAAGGAAAAAAATAAAATGTAATAAGCAAAAATAAAAAAAAATTATCAATAAATCAATAAACAAATGATGTAATTATATAGGGGTCTTTGTAATAAAAAGTACGAAACTCAAAAAATTTTTATATTTACTTTATATACTAATTATATTTTTTATACTAAAATAAATATAAATCTATATAATTAAAAATATTTGTAATGTTTAGAATACCTGTATAAATAAATTTAAATCATGTAACCTTATTTTTATTGGCCATATTATCACATGACATTACACAAAATCCCAAAAAGGAAATTTTGCTCCCTACAAAAATTGGAAGTTTCTTATTCCGAAAAAAGGAAATTTATATTACACAAATTCTAAAAAAGGAAATTAATATGCCGATTATTTAATTCCGGCCAGCATTACAGGTATTATTACAATTAAATATAAAAAAAAGGAAAAGTATTAGAGATTAAGGGTAGATTAGGGTTAGGGTTAGGGTTAGGGATTAAGATTAGAGTTAGAGTTAGGGATTGGGATTAGGGCTAAGATTAGGGATTAGAATTAGGGTTAAGATTATGAATTAGAGTTAGTATTAGGATTAGATTAAAATTAGAGTTAGAGTTAGGATTTGTATATTATTTTATTAATAAATACCAACTTGATGCGAAGCAGCAGGCTTCAAGCTAGTTTAATATTAATTAAATTTTTATTTTTGAATTTTGTACTTTTTTATTGCAATAATTCCATATAGTCAGCCAATTAAAAATAACAATTATTTTGATTGAAAAATTAGCAGAGTTATATAAAAATTGGTAGAACTATACAAAAATTGGTAGAATTATATAAAATTGGCAGAATTATATAAAAATTAGTATAAAAATTGGCAGAATTATATAAAAATCAGCAAGAGCATATTAAAATAAAGCAAATTCTGATTTTTTTCATTTGATCTGTATTTGTCATATCAAGATTTGCTGTAAAAAAGGATAACTGCAAATTAATTATTTTAAAAAATTTAGATTTTTAAAAATCTAATTATTTTGAAATTCAATTCAAATTTAAATCTGTTCTTAAAGAAATTAGAAAAGCATTATATTTAAAAAAAAATAGTATAAATTAAACTGGATTAGTTTAGATTATTTAATCAATTTAGTTAATTTAATTATTTATATAATATACAATCAATTTAATGTTATTTAATAAATCCATCCAAATTGCTGAAAATTTTTAAACCCACTTAAATTTTAATATTTTTAAATTAAACTAAAATTCTGTAAAAAAAAAAAAAAAGAAAATAAAAAAATAAATATAAATTTATAAATTATTATATATATATTATATATTAATAAATTGTTTAATAATATAAAATTTTTGATGTTATAATAAAATTTTACTTATTAGTAAAATTTAAAATTAATAATTTACTTATTAGTTATAATAAAAAATTTTGAATTTAATTAATCTATAGAAGGTAATCAATATTATATAGATATTTAAAGATGTTTTAGTATCTAGTAATTAAAATTTCTTAATTTTATATTTATTAGATATGTCTCATTTAGAGGATTCGAATGATAATAAAATTGTTTTTGTATAATCAATATCTAGTGTACAGTTATACTTTGAAAATTTAGATATTCTTTTTATAATATCTTTTGATCCAATAATTGGATTTTCATAATCTTTAACTCATTGTATTTGTTTCATTAAGATGATTTGAATAATAATAAATACATATTAATTGGATTAATAATGATTGAACTACAATATTTTTTTGAATTTTTAGTTATTTATTATACTAGTTACACAAATTATAAAATTTTTGCAGTGAGCATTCTTATATTTGCAAAAATTCTAAAAAATATGAAATATAAAAGTTTGTTTATTATGACTGTAAGCACAGAATAATATATTAATTTATGAATAAATGTAAAGATTGCAGGATGCGATAGTTTTATATACTGCTTTATATTAAATATATTATATTACCATGTGAAATTTATTATGTACTGTATCACTTCCTTGAAAAATTATTATTAAGCAATAATTAATTAAATCACTGATATGATTATACTGTAATATAAACTGATTTATTTATTTATTCCTTGCGAAACTTTCCTTTTTACAAAACTTTTTTCCTTTCTTATTTTTTTTCATGTAAAATTTTCTTCTTTTTATGAAATTTTTCTTTTTTTTGTATAAACTTATTCTTTTCATGTAAACATCCCTTTATTATTTTATGCTTTTCTGTAAGTTCTTTTTAGTTATGGAATTATTATATTGTCATAGCATACTTTTTGTATCTGAAGACATTTCTAATATCCCTATTTTCACTAATGAATATATTTCCAATAATTCTAATAAAGAAAATGAAAATATTAATGATATAATTTCTGATGGTAATATTTAAGATCAATTAGATACTGATAAAACACAATTGAAAATTACTAGTGAAGATGTCAACCTTATACATGAAGTTAAAATTAAAATTTAAAAGTCAAAATATTTTGACTTGGGAAGGTCAAAAGTCAAAATTAAAGTCAAAATAGTCAAAATTACATCATAGTTATGTGATTTTTATAATTATAATTTAATACCAAATTTTAAACGTGAATAACTTTATCAATATTGATGCTACAGATATGCAACATATATCATTGGAATCCTCTCGATGAGCTAAATCCAACCGTGTCAAGATCATAAAAATTGGATTACTGGATGCAAAGATCATTAACTTTGAATTTTAATATTATTGTTTATTATAAGAGTAATAAGATTATTTAATATCAAATTTTAAACATGAATAATTCTGTTAATATTGATGCTAGAAATATGCAACATATATCATTGAAATCCTCTCGATGAGCAAATCTAACTATGTAAAGATCATAAATATCAGATCACTAGATGTAGAGATCATTAATTTTGAATTTTAATATTATTGTTTATTATAAAAATCACATGACTATAATGTAATTTTGGCCATTTCAACTTTTGGAGGGGTTCAGGTCAAAATCATTTTGATCATTTTGACTATTTTGGAGGGTTAAAATTAACCAATTTCAGTTTCATGTATAGTCAGCCTTGATACAACTTTCCTTTTTTGAAGAGAGGTGAAAAATTTCCTAAAAAACTATAACCAATATAATAGATTTGCAATAATTAAATATCAGGTAGAAAAAAGCAGATCTATACAATTAATTACAAAAAGGACATTCATATGTGAATTTGATGGTAAATTTAAATCAAAAAAATCAAAATCTGCAGAAAAACAGCAAAATACTAGTGGAACCAAAGTTCTTGGCATATAAATTTTACTTTTTCAGAATGTGCTATTCATATTATCATTAGTTTATTCACAAATCAACATCATAATCATAAATTAAGATCAGATACTTTTGAATTCAGTAGCAAATATAGAGAATTTTTAAAAGAAATGATAGATGAAATTAAAATAATGATTAAATATGATAACCTTTCAATTACTTTACAATAAAATCTTCTAAAAACAAGATTTTCAAAAATGAATTATTTAGATTTAGATTTGTCAAATGCCATACAAAAGTTCAAGTCTCTTGATCGCAGTAATATGCATAATGATACATCTGATCTTCTTATCAACCTTGTTCAAAAGAAACAGGAAGATCTTCAGTTCTTTGTTAAATTTGAACTTAATAATGATAATTAGTTTACTCACCTTTTTTGGATGATTTTTGAGTAAGTCGTACTCTGAATTAAGTATCATGATGTTATAATTAATGACAATATAGTAAAAATAAATATATATAGTATGCCTTTAAGTGTATTTGTTGATGTGAATAATAATAATCATACAAGATTACTTGCACAAATAATTATTAGCAATAAAACATTTGAGACTTATCAATGGATATTACAATGTGTATTGCAAGCTATTGAACAACAACCTTTAGTATTTTTTACTGATGCTGATCTGGCTATAGACACTATTATACCTGTTCAATTTTCAAATATTTACCATACATATTATATATACCATATTGAATAGAATTTATCAAAAAATTTAAAAGAAAAATTAGGAAAACATTACAATTACTTTATTAAAAATTTTTACAAATATTATAATAGTCTGTATAAATCATTATTTATTGCATGATGGAATGATTTATTAGAGAAATTCCCATTAACTAAAGATTATCTTCTTAGAGTACTATGGTCATCAAAGAAATTATGGGTACGCTATTATTTGTGAAAAATATTTACAACTGGTATTGAATCTACTTTATGAGTTGAAGAAATAAATGCAATTATTAAAAAAACAGTAAGAAGCAATTCAACTTTATGTCATCTTGTTAATAGTTTATCTAAAAGACTTACCTCAGAATTTCAATAAAAAGATTTCATGAATATTAAAAAATTCAGTTTTATTATTAACAGGAGATAATTTTTTTCCTTCAATAACCAAGATATTAGAAAAGTATTTAATAATAAATATAGTAACAGCTATTAAAGAAGAAATGTCATAATGTTTATATCTTCAAGCAACCATAATTTCTTTTTTTGAAGTAGATTTTATTCAAAATCAAGTAAGTAATTTTAGAGATCAGAATTCAGATTAGAGTTAGGGTTAGAGTTAGGATTAGGATTAGAATTAGGATTAGGACTAGGGTTAGGATTAAGAGGATTAGGGTTAGAATTAGAGTTAGTAGAATTAGGATTAGAAGAATTGGGGTTAGTATTTGAGTTAGTAGAGTTAGGATCAGGAGAATTAGTGTTAAGATTAGAGTTAATGTTAGGATGAGAGGATAAGATTTTATTTGTTATAGTTCATAATGTATTAATCATAATTTTTCTTTTTTTTTAGAATATGAATGAACATGTTGGGTTTATTGAAGATAATTATAATGTGCAGATAGTTAAATTAAAATCAATTATTGATGAGATTGGTAAAGAAGTTATTAGAGAGATCTGAAAAATTTGTGATATCTGACTTAAAAAGAGGAGTTTTATTCATTATATTGTGATTTCTAATGAAATCTCTTTTTTATGTTCATGTTTAACTACAATTTCAAAGGGGAACATTTATTGTTATTATTTTCGCATAATGATGTCTTCAAAAATTGCAGGTTTTCATATTTTAATAATCCTAAAAAAATGGTACCAGAATGCTTATCAAGGAATGAACTTATCACAAGAAAATAATTTAGTATTTGCATATGAAAAAGAAACTACTAATAATATTAATTCAGATAATATTCTTCTATTACGTAAAGAAATCACTATTCTAAAATGTATTCCAATTTTAAAGAAAGCTATTGATAAAAAAACCAAATATGAAAGGTTATGGGGAATGGCTTGTAAAGCTACTTTACTTGCTTTAGAATCTAATGATAATGAAATGGAAGTTTTATTGAAAGAAAAAGACAAAGAGGATTAAATTTGATAAATAATGATAATGATGTTTAAGAAGAGCAATAGGGTTGGGTTAGTCTGGTCTGATCTAGTCTGTTCTCAAAAGACCAGTCTTTCCATCAAGATCAGACCAGACTAGTCTTTTGACTGGTCTTCAAAGTCTTTTTAATTTTTTATTTACAATATGTCATTTATTGACTAACAAAGCAATTTTGCACTAAGTTCAATATTAATTTATCATGTATTGCCTTATTTCATAGTTTAAATTGATGTTAATCATGTAACATAAATAGTTACAAAGAGTTTTATTAACTTTTTTTAAGCATCATTAAGGAGTCAATGTGATATTGATATTAAAAATACTAAAATTTGAAAATTTTAATATTTTAATATAAAAAGTTGACCAATAAAATATAATTTGTTATCATTTTATGGGATGAAAATTTTATATAATCAGTTCAGGATTCAGAAATATATATATAGGAGGTCAGATTTGAGTTTGTATACAATAGTCTCAAAAAATTATGTAAATATTTCCTTTTTTAAATAATTTTTGATAATGCTAGTCAAAGATTTATTTTTTAATTTAGAAATTGGCTAGCATTATTGTAATTTTAACCCTGAAAAAATGTGTATAGCTAATAGTAATTTTTTTTGGCTGAACTTGACCTCTAAATATATTTCTGGATTCTATCAATCTTCAGTCCAGATTGGTTCTCAAATCATGGACTGAAAACTGTGAAGACTGGTCCTAGGACTAACATAAGACTGGTCTTTCTCAGGACTGAACCAACCCTAAAGAGCAATCAGATAACAATATACTAATCAATAAAAAATATGAATATCAAGAATTTAAAAGCATTTAAAATCCATTAAGAATAAAAACAAAAGGTTGACCTCCAACAAAATAGTTTAAAAGTAGTGTTGAAATGGAAAAAAATGATCATATTACAAATAGTGGAACTTTAAGCTGAAATACTTATAAATGTCGTATATATGGTCAGATTGGTTATAATGCAACATATCATAAAAATAACAAACTTAAGGAATGTGTAAGCAATTAATTATAATTATATTGTATAATAAACTCTTATAATAATATGTATAAATTTTAATAATTTTAATAAAGTAATATTTTATTGCATCACCAGAATATATATTTTTTATAAGGTGATATTTATTGGTTTCGCACCTGTAAAGTGATGTTTAAAGAAATTACAGAGGCAGTCTTAATTTATATTATATTATATATAATGATCAGCATAATTTGATAAAATAAAATATCCATATACTTTTGATCACCTTCTGTATATATATATTATTTTGAATTTTATATTAATGTTTAATTTTTTCATTTTTTTAAATATATAAAAGTATGTAAAATATAATAAAAAATTTAAAGTAATTTTAAAATTTTATTTTTTTAAGTTTTTTTTATAAATAATCAGTTTTTTTAATATTTTAAATATATAAAAAAATTTAGCAAAAAGCTTTTAATTTTTACTTTAAATGAATTCTTTTAATAAAAAAATTAATTATTTTATTTGCAAACAGTTTTTGAAATATTTGAATATATAGAATTGGTTGGTAAAAAAAGTTAAAGAAATTTTTAACTTACTTTACTGAAATATTTGTTAATGTTTTATTTGTTTATTTTTTTTAAAAAATTAATTACTTAGTTTTAATTTCAAAATTTCAGAATCCTTTTAGTATTAATTTGCAAGTAAATTTTTTAAAAAAAATTTAAAACTTTATTTAAAAGATATAAATAAAAATAAATGGTACTTTGATCTTAAAAAAACTGTTAAAATACTAATTGTACACAAAGATTATCAATTAAAAAACAGTTTTAATGGATTTTATTTAGAAGCAAATCAAGCAATCCAAGAATTAATGATAATTAGTAGAATATTTACCTTGGGTTTTTTTTTAATAATAGAAATTTTATTTTTTTTATATTCCCTTTTCTTTATTCTTTTATAATTATAATTTTAGTAAAATACAAAACTGGTCTTTTTATTTTACTGCTAGTTATAAGTTATTATATACTCTCTATTTTACTTTACTAATAAAAATGGTAAAAATGGTAGTATTATTTATTTTAAAAAAAAAAAATTATAGATTCTTACACTATTTTTAGTTAGATTTAATAACTAATTTTTATAAGTATAATATATATCATATAATATGTATTAAGTGCTAAACTTTGGTTTTATAATTGTCTTTATAGTATGTTGGAAACTATATTCGCAATAATTATAATAGTAACATATATCCATTAATACATATAACAGAGTAAAATCAATTCAAATTTACCGGATTTCTGATATATTTTACTACTGTTTTTATATATGTAATTCTCTTTTTATCTTGATGTAATATAATTATATAGTTGTTATTACATCAGTATGAAGTTTCACCGCTTACAGCAGTTACAGTAAGCCACGCGATTTGGATAAAATTTACAATTGTAAATTTATTCAGTGTTTACAAGATTCAACATTTCGTATACGCAGAATTAAATTATTTAATTCTTTTAACATTCGTATATTTACCGATAATAATATCATTTTATTATTTTCATTAAATTAAATAAAGTATAATTTTTATAATTGTCTAAATTCTAATATATCTAATTAGATTTTTCTGGGAAATAATATTTTTGAATATACCAAACGAGAGCTTCAGCCAGATCATGGACGAACTTCTCTCGTAACCTCTTATTTCCAAGTCTTAAAAACCTAGGTAATCTAAAAAGTGAGCAAAGGAATCGCGTAAATAAAATTATAAACTTCCTTCACTTTCTTGAATTGAATCTTATCGATACTCACTCTATTTGTATAGCGTCTACAACTTGTTCATTGTGTCTTGAACCATATCTTTGTACAGAATAACCTCCATGGAAATATCTTTCATTCGGCATTGGAAATTTATGTATATGCGAAGGAATTGTATCATATCCAAGACTTTGTAATTTTCCGCCAAGTGAAGTATATTCCCCTCTCAATAATTCTGAAAAACTTATCATGTTTTTCTTACGAGTGTATAATGCTCTTATGCTTGATTCCGAGGCAATTTCAATATTGCTATCCAATACATTGGTGGAAAGTGATAAAGTTGCCGATGATAATACATATCCCAATTCAATGTAATTTTCCGGATGACCGTGACCTATAAAATGATGTGGTAAATGCAAACATATCTGCTTATTATTACCTTTTTTTCTTTTTTTTTAGAGAAAAGGTCAATTAATGATTACACACCGTGAATGTCAATTAATAAACCATGTCCAAAACGTAAGTCAACCTCGTCAATGGCATCTCTAATAAAGGAATGATAATCGTTCCATACAATTTGTGTTTCATTACCTGATTCGATTTCAACGCCTTCTTTCAAAGGACGATTAACGTCAATTTTACTTCTTCCCAAATGATTAATAATAATGTAAGGTCTTCTTCCATTCAATGTTTGCATGATTTTTTTAGATAATAAGTGACCAATTTCTTGTGTATTTATATCATTCGACTTCACTATTCCCGGAATGTTTTGTTTCCTATCAGGAATTTCATCCGGAAACAAATGACCTCCGTGAGGTATGGAAAGTATTAATGGGATATGCCCTGGAATAAATTCAGTGAAATTTTTGTAGCCATATGACGATGGAGCCAATAAGTAAGATAGGTTATCAGAATTATTCGTTGTAATTACTGGTTTTGATTGAAAACTTGAGGTTGATATATACAATATAAAGAATATGAAGAATACTGCTATTAAAACTAAAATTTTTGAATTTTTTTGAAACCTTCCATGATATCGCGGCATACTATTAAATTTTTTTCGGAATCAAGCTATTAAATTTTGGTTTGTTTAGTAATAAAAGAATGTTTGTTTTAATATCAAAGAACTAATAGTTAAGTTCTTTATTAAAAAGAAAAAGAAATTGTCTAAAGTTTCTTTTTTTTTAAACAAAAATATGAACAAAAAATTCTCGTTTTTATTACAAAACCGGTTTAAACATTTTGTGTAAATTAAAATGACACAAATAGATACCCGTTATATTAACGTTAATCCATATTTTTATTTTTATTACATTTGCTTTTAAATTTGTTATACAAATATAAAAATAATTATGAATTATTTTAAAATAAACTTTTCAATCGAATGTATGAAAAGGGCATTTTGTCCTCAACTTTGACATCAAATGAGTCCCCGGTTTTGGATATCCCAAGTCCATATTATTAGAAGCGACGTGTTCGTGTGTTCACTGAAGTCTGTAGGCTAAAAAGGTGTCGTGTAATGTTACGATGTGTTCTATTATTTACCAAATTAGAAATCCTTAACATAATTTCACATTTTAATTAAATCATAAATTGCTAGTTAAAAAAATTAAAATTGTTTTATTTCTAATTTCAGTAATTCTTTAGTAAGATTATCAACACTTCTGCCTTAGTGTCGGTCAAATCTACTCATTACTACTACAAATTTGTTCATATCAAAAATTCTCGTGTATCGAAACACAAAACATTCACTTATAGCCACTTTTCTTATTGTTAGTCATCAATACTACCAAATCAGTGGATATAAAAGGGAAACGCGGAACACATATAAGAGGTTCCGGTTTTTCTCATAGACAGTAGAATCAAGAATAAAGACTATTCGTGATAGTAAATTCTATATTTGTTCATAAAAAAGAATGTTCTATTATCTTTAGAAAGTTGTAAATAAAAGTTGAATACTTTCATTTTGGTCATTTTGAACAGTTTTACTTTTTTTTTTTTTTTTTTTTTTATTATTTAGTATTCAGAATAAAAAATGTTTAAATCATTAATGAGATTTAAACAAAAAAAAGATAATATTTGTGCAAGAGCAGGTTGTAACAATCCAATTAAAAGAGAAAAAAATGGAACAGAATTTAATTATTGCAGTCCAAGTTGTCAAATGAGCCACTATTCCCCCGGTTCAAGCGAATTTTATGATGAATTGTCGGGTACTCCACCTTATGCAACTTCTTCAAATCAGTGGGGAGTTTGGTCACCTAATCAAGAAGATTCACCTCCTTCATATAACTCTATTAATAACGAGAATGATCTTTTTGGTTCTATTGATAATGTTCAAGTTACACCGCTTTGGGAAGCTGATGATGATCCTCCTTCAAGTACTTCAAATCCTCGTTATTCTTCTCCCCCTAAATTAGAAGAAGATTTTCCAATTTGGTTAGATTCTCAAGTGGACCCCTTATGGACTCATCCTCAGAGTGGGAATTCTTCAAGTAGGAATTCATCAAGTAGGAATACTTTAAATAGGAATACTTCAAATAGGAATACTTCAAGAAATTATTCACCTCCCGCTACTCCTCGATCAAATAGTCCTTCGGATGAGGAAGAAGTTCATTGTCCACGATGTACATTCTTTATTCGTCCAAATAAGACAGTCTGTGAGATGTGTGGTGCAAGCGTAACTAGACGGGAACCAAAAAGAAGTAATAGAAGTAACAAGAGTTCATCAAAACCAAAATCTACTATATCATCTTATCGCGATTTGTATGAAGAAGATGATGAGGATGAGAACGAAGATGATGAGAACGAAGATGATGAGGACGAAGATGAGAATCCATTTGCAGATCCAACACCAAGACGAAACAATCAATCTTCTTATTCGTCACGGGATAATTATAAAAATTCATCATCTAAATCTCGTAATAGATCATCTTCAAATAATTATGATAACTTTGATTATGACAATTATGGGTATTCGCAATCACGAAATCAATCTTCTTCGCGTAACCGTACGTCTGGTGATAATAGGTCGTCTTTATATCGATCTCCAACACCACCAAGCGAACTTTGGATTGACGAAGATGAAAATTTTTTTGAATCTATCCCATCTCGTAAAACTTCAAGACAAAGGCCTCCACCTAAGAAACCCCAACCCTATGCCACACCTTCTTTTTTCAGAGAGACAGAGAGTCGTCCAAAAAGATATGTGCAAAAACCACCTACACCTCCTTTAAAAGAGGATCAAATTACATGTCCAGCATGTAATTTCGATAATCATCGTTCGATGACCCATTGTGAAATTTGTTATACCCAATTAAATAAAACTCCTGAACGGGATGATAAGAGAAATTCAAAATTTAATCGAATAGAAGAGACGCGGGCGAAAAAAGCGTGTCCATCTTGCTCTTATTATAATGATGCTAATAGCGCTCAATGCGAAATGTGCTATCGATCTATGGAAACTATTCGTAAATCAATTTTCACATTACCATCCTTTTTTTCGCATGATGTTAATATGACACAATGTCCAGTTTGTACATTTATGAATCATCACACAATGGCACAATGTGAGATGTGCCGAAATGAATTACCAGGAAACAATCTCAAGCAGCAACAACAACAATACCAGCAAATTGTTGACAATATGCCTGGGCCAGTAACTAAATTAATTAAATTACAAGTAGATGATCATGATTACATGACCGTACAGTAAGTTGCAAATTATTCGAGTAATCTGTATAAAGAAAAAAAAATTTTTTTTTATTGATCACAAGAAATTTTTCAGACAACATTTTAGGACTGGAGTCCCAGCTGCAAATATTTTAGCAATGTTCAGAGTAATTATGCCAGATAGAATAATTAAAGCACACGAAGCGTACAAGAAGCAAATTGCTGGTACTAATCCAGTAGCTAACGTAACTCATCGTATGTACCACGGCTGTCACGTTGCTTGTGATGCTAAACGATATTTTGGACCTTCTGGTTGGAAGTATTGTAACGCGGCTGATTGTGGTTTGTGCGGTATCACTCAAAATGGAAACAGTTGCGCAAAATCAAAATATAATGGAAGTAAGTGTAATAAATCAAAATTAAGTTGAATATTGTTGAGATATATATTCATTTTCACTTGTCGTGATTTTAGGAATGTGGTTCGCAAACAATTCTCAAACTTCTTTGGGATATTGCAGAACCGATCCAGTTAAAGCCATGTTTGTTCAAGATATCATATCACAAACTGGAGGAGCTGTTATTATTGTTGATAAAGAAGCGGTAAGACATCAATATTTTAATTTAATTGGACCAATTTGGCAATGCATAATTAATAATTATATTTTTGTTTTAACAGGCAACGCTTGTGAAATTCTTAATTATTTTCCAATAAAATACATTGTATAAATTTTAAATCACTTATATGTACAGAATTTAGGATGATAAACTTATATTTCTTTCTTTTATATTTTATTTTGATATATTTTCCAATTTTTTTATCATGTTTCCTTGATAAATTTAAATAAATAGAATATATAGGTTTAAATTTTATTTATAATAATTATTCATTTTATAATTATTATATTACACTAATTTTATTAATCTTTAACTTTAGCCTTTTATTTATAAGGCTAGTGGAGATGATTTAATATACAGCTAAATATATAAAGTTTGATTTAAAATTTGAAAATTTACCATTATTTTATTTTAACTTACCAGCAATCTTAAATGTATATTATTCAAAATAAGAATAACCTATACTATCTATTTAAAAATTTAGGACCATCTAATTATTAAAAAATCATTTTTTAAAAAAAATTTTTAAATAAAATAAATATAAAATTATTATAGGTAATTACTAAAC
This sequence comes from Rhizophagus clarus, assembly GCA_015698045.1. Classification (NCBI taxonomy): domain Eukaryota; kingdom Fungi; phylum Glomeromycota; class Glomeromycetes; order Glomerales; family Glomeraceae; genus Rhizophagus; species Rhizophagus clarus. Next base: position 294,677 of record BLAL01000274.1, read on the forward strand.
TGTACTGATTGGTTTTGGTATCAGAGCAGTTTCAGTTTTACAGTTTACCAAACTGAAACTTTTGGTAAATTTACCGATCAGTTTCGGTAACTGCGGTTTTGGTACCAGTTTTGTGATTTACTGAACTGAATTACTGAATCGATTTATACTAAATAACATAATAAATAAAAACGTTTTATATAGTATAATATAATAAAAAAATGTTTTTAATTAATTATTTTGATAAAACAAATCATTTCACAGTGGTGTTTTATCAACAAACAAGTTGCAAAATGTTAATTGGATAAAAAAAACGTTCGCAGTAGTTTTTTGTCAAATTAATTACAAAACTATTACGAAACATTTTTGTTAGTTAATTTAAATAAAATAAAAATGTTTCTTTTTGTTGCTATAATTAAAAAATGTTGCAAAATGTTTTTTATTGGTTAATTTAATAAAAAAGAAACAGTTTTGCAACATTTTTTTTATCACCTTAATAGAAAATGTTGCAAAACGTTTTTATCTGTTAATAATTTTAATAAAAAAAATGTTTTACAACATTTTTTTTTGTTACTTTAATTAAAAACGTTGCAAAATATTTTTTATCAGTTAATTTAATAAAAAAGAAACAGTTTCGCAACATTTTTTTTATCACTTTAATAGAAAACGTTGCAAAACATTTTTATCTGTTAATAATTTTAATAAAAAAAACATTTTGCAACATTTTTTTTGTTGCTTTAATTAAAAATGTTGCGAAATGTTTTTTATCAGTTAATTTTAGAGTTCTGAATGAGTAAGGATCAATTTGAGTTACCCATCGGATTGACCCAAAATATTCAGTCAGGTCATCAAATTCAATACCCAGTATCAGGTCAGGTTACAGGTTTGACCTGACCTGATTGACCTGTTAACCTGAAATCAATTTAATAAAAAAAGGTCTGTGATGTTTTTAATTAATCTAATGAAAAAACGTTGCTAAACATTTTTTCAGTGTATATTTATTAATAAAAAACATTTCGCAACGTTTTTTAATTAATTTTGTGAAAAAATGTTGCAGAACATTTTTTCAGTGTATTTTATTAATAAAAACGTTTTGCAACATTTTTTTTAATTAGCTTTATGAAAAAACATTACAAAACATTTTTTCAGTATATTTTTATTATAAAAAAATATTTCGCAATATTTTTTTAATTAATTTTGTGAAAAAATATTGTAAAATATTTTTTCAGTATATATTTATTAATAAAAAAATGGTTTGCAACATTTTTTAATTAATTTTGTGAAAAAATGTTGCGAACCGTTTTTTCAGTGTATTTTACTAATAAAAAACATTTTGCAACATTTTTTTAATTAGCTTTATGAAAAAATGTTGTGAAATATTTTTCAGTATATTTTTACTAATAAAAAAATGTTTCGCAACATTTTTTTAATTAATTTTGTGAAAAAATGTTATGAAATGTTTTTTCAGTATATTTTATTAATAAAAAATGTTTCGCAATATTTTTTTAATTAACTTTATGAAAAAATATTGCGAAATGTTTTTTCAGTATATTTTTACTAATAAAAAAATGTTTCGCAATATTTTTTTAATTAATTTTGTGAAAAAATGTTGCAAACTGTTTTTTCAGTGTATTTGATTAATAAAAAAATATTTTGCAATATTTTTTAATTAGCTTTATGAAAAAATGTTGTAAACCGTTTTTTCAGTATATTTTTACTAATAAAAAAATGTTTTGCAATATTTTTTAATTAATTTTGTGAAAAAACGTTACAAAACATTTTTTTATGTATATTTATTAATAAAGAAACGTTTCGCAACATTTTTTTAATTAGCTTTATGAAAAAATATTGCGAAATGATTTTCCAGTATATTTTATTAATAAAAAATATTTCACAACATTTTTTAATAGAAAATTTAATAAAAAACATTTTTGGGACGTTTTTTTATTAATAAATATTTGTAATAAAACTTCAGATAATTAATACTTTCAGGTCAAACGGGTCAGTAGAGCTCTGAACGAGTCAATTCAAGCCGAGTTTAAGGCCAACTTGTGCTCAACTCAGAAAATCAAATTGATCTGAGTCGAGTTAGAATTATAAAAATTTTTTAACTCGAATCGACTCAAGTCAAAGAAAAACTCAATTCAGCTTGTCCAAGTTTATCTTAAGTCAAATCTTAACTCAGGTCCAACTCAGGTAATTAATTTTTTTTTTTAGCAGAAAAAATAAAAAAATATGATAGTTTCAGCCAGATAGATTAACTGGTTTTAATATCCATTAAATCATCCAACTGAAACAATTTTTTTTTTATTTCGAAATGGGGTTTTTTAGTAAGTTTTTTTAAAACATTTTATTTTTTAATTAAGAACATTTATTAACGTTCTTTTTTTTGCTTTTTTTTAGGTTGACCTTTCAGAGATTTTGAAATGGAGTTTGTAAGGCAAGTTTTTTAAAATTATTTTTTTTTAATTAAAAACGTTTTATACTAATATTTTTTTTGCTTTTTTTTAGGTTGACTTCTCGGAAACTTTGATAAGATAAGTTTTTTTAATATATTTTTCTTTTTTTACTTTAGATTAAGAACATTTATGCTTTTTTTTGTGGGATTCAACTCATACTCCTGAATAGAAGTGAGTGAAGGGTGGGTATTAAATTTAACGTTAAGAACGTTTACTAACATTCTTTATCTTAGTTTTTTTTCCTAGAAATCAGCTCAGACTTCTGGATAGTAGTAGCGGTGACTGGTGAATGATGAGGAGTTTTTTAAATTTGACGTCAAGAATGTTTACTAATGTTTTTGATTTTTGTTTTTTTTTTAAGAATCAGCTCAGATTTCTGAATAGTGTGAGTGGCGGGGCATTTGAATTTGACGTCAAGAATGTTTATTAATGTTCTTTCTTTTATTTTTTTGTAGGTTTTAGGATTACTAACCTGAGTTAACTAGAGTCGAGTCAAGTATCAATTTAGACTTGGAATTGACTCAAATCAGAATCAACTTGTGACTCGAATTGAATATTACATAATTGAAAATTCTTGAATCGAACTTGACTTGACCTGATTCAACTCACGAGTTGACCCAGATTGACTTGACTTATTTGGAGCTCTACAGGTCAGGTCAGGTCAGAACAAGTTACCCAACTTGATCTGACCTGAAAAAAATTATTCAGTTTGGGTTAACGATGTAATCTGACCTGATCCAACCCATTCAGAACTCTAGTTAATTTAATAAAAAAATAACGTTTTGCAAATATTTTTTTTATCACTTTAATAGAAAATGTTGCAAAATGTTTTTTATCGGTTAATTTAATAAAAAAATAACATTTCACAACATTTTTTTATCACTTTAATAGAAAACATTTTGAAATATTTTATCTGTTAATTTTAATAAAAAAACATTTTGCAAACGTTTTTTTATCACTTTAATAGAAAATATTACGAAACATTTTTTATCTGTTAATTTTAATAAAAAAATATTTCACAAACGTTTTTTTTATTACTTTAATAAAAAATGTTGTGAAATATTTTTTATAGGTTAATTTAATAAAAAAATAACATTTCGCAACATTTTTTTTATCACTTTAATAGAAAATGTTGCAAAACATTTTTATATGTTAATTTTAATAAAAAAAGCATTTTGCAAACATTTTTTTTATTACTTTAATAGAAAATATTGCGAAATGTTTTTTTTATCAGTAAAAAAATATCATTGCAAAACGTTTTTTATTGGTAAAAAAATAACGTTGCAAAACGTTTTTTATTGGTAAAAAAATAACGTTGCAAAACGTTTTTTATTGGTAAAAAAATAACGTTGCAAAACGTTTTTTATTGGTAAAAAAATAACGTTGCAAAACGTTTTTTATTGGTAAAAAAATAACGTTGCAAAACGTTTTTTATTGGTAAAAAAATAACGTTGCAAAACGTTTTTTATTGGTAAAAAAATAACGTTGCAAAACGTTTTTTATTGGTAAAAAAATAACGTTGCAAAACGTTTTTTATTGGTAAAAAAATAACGTTGCAAAACGTTTTTTATTGGTAAAAAAATAACGTTGCAAAACGTTTTTTATTGGTAAAAAATAACGTTGCAAAACGTTTTTTATTGGTAAAAAAATAACGTTGCAAAACGTTTTTTATTGGTAAAAAAATAACGTTGCAAAACGTTTTTTATTGGTAAAAAAATAACGTTGCAAAACGTTTTTTATTGGTAAAAAAATAACGTTGCAAAACGTTTTTTATTGGTAAAAAAATAACGTTGCAAAACGTTTTTTATTGGTAAAAAAATAACGTTGCAAAACGTTTTTTATTGGTAAAAAAATAACGTTGCAAAACGTTTTTTATTGGTAAAAAAATAACGTTGCAAAACGTTTTTTATTGGTAAAAAAATAACGTTGCAAAACGTTTTTTATTGGTAAAAAAATAACGTTGCAAAACGTTTTTTATTGGTAAAAAAATAACGTTGCAAAACGTTTTTTATTGGTAAAAAAATAACGTTGCAAAACGTTTTTTATTGGTAAAAAAATAACGTTGCAAAACGTTTTTTATTGGTAAAAAAATAACGTTGCAAAACGTTTTTTATTGGTAAAAAAATAACGTTGCAAAACGTTTTTTATTGGTAAAAAATAACGTTGCAAAACGTTTTTTATTGGTAAAAAAATAACGTTGCAAAACGTTTTTTATTGGTAAAAAAATAACGTTGCAAAACGTTTTTTATTGGTAAAAAATAACGTTGCAAAACGTTTTTTATTGGTAAAAAATAACGTTGCAAAACGTTTTTTATTGGTAAAAAAATAACGTTGCAAAACGTTTTTTATTGGTAAAAAAATAACGTTGCAAAACGTTTTTTATTGGTAAAAAAATAACGTTGCAAAACGTTTTTTATTGGTAAAAAAATAACGTTGCAAAACGTTTTTTATTGGTAAAAAAATAACGTTGCAAAACGTTTTTTATTGGTAAAAAAATAACGTTGCAAAACGTTTTTTATTGGTAAAAAAATAACGTTGCAAAACGTTTTTTATTGGTAAAAAAATAACGTTGCAAAACGTTTTTTATTGGTAAAAAAATAACGTTGCAAAACGTTTTTTATTGGTAAAAAAATAACGTTGCAAAACGTTTTTTATTGGTAAAAAAATAACGTTGCAAAACGTTTTTTATTGGTAAAAAAATAACGTTGCAAAACGTTTTTATTGGTAAAAAAATAACGTTGCAAAACGTTTTTTATTGGTAAAAAATAACGTTGCAAAACGTTTTTTATTGGTAAAAAATAACGTTGCAAAACGTTTTTTATTGGTAAAAAAATAACGTTGCAAAACGTTTTTTATTGGTAAAAAAATAACGTTGCAAAACGTTTTTTATTGGTAAAAAAATAACGTTGCAAAACGTTTTTATTGGTAAAAAATAACGTTGCAAAACGTTTTTTATTGGTAAAAAAATAACGTTGCAAAACGTTTTTTATTGGTAAAAAAATAACGTTGCAAAACGTTTTTTATTGGTAAAAAAATAACGTTGCAAAACGTTTTTATTGGTAAAAAAATAACGTTGCAAAACGTTTTTTATTGGTAAAAAAATAACGTTGCAAAACGTTTTTTATTGGTAAAAAAATAACGTTGCAAAACGTTTTTTATTGGTAAAAAAATAACGTTGCAAAACGTTTTTTATTGGTAAAAAAATAACGTTGCAAAACGTTTTTATTGGTAAAAAAATAACGTTGCAAAACGTTTTTTATTGGTAAAAAAATAACGTTGCAAAACGTTTTTTATTGGTAAAAAAATAACGTTGCAAAACGTTTTTTATTGGTAAAAAAATAACGTTGCAAAACGTTTTTTATTGGTAAAAAAATAACGTTGCAAAACGTTTTTTATTGGTAAAAAAATAACGTTGCAAAACGTTTTTTATTGGTAAAAAAATAACGTTTCAAAACGTTTTTTATTGGTAAAAAAATAACATTTCACAACATTTTTTTGTCACTTTAATAGAAAATATTGCAAAATGTTTTTTATTAGTTAATTTAGTAAAAAATGATCTGCAACTTTATTTTTTATTACCTTAATAAAAAATGTTATGAAATGTTTTATTAGTTGATGTCGCAATATTAGTAAATCAGTTTGGTTTTTGGTAATTATCGATTGGTTTCAATAATCATCAATACCAATTCAGTTTCAGTAATCATCAATACCAATTCAGTTTCAGTAATCATCAATACTGATACTGATCAATTCAGTTCAGTATCAGTTTTTGCAAAAACTGAACTGAATCAAACCGATCAGAGTCTTATTTATAAGTACATCTTTTTAGGGCTGGATATAAGTATGTATTTAATATACATTTATAAATTTATATTTATGTAATAATAATATTAAAAAGATCAAATTAAAATTATATTAAATACAAAATTAATAATTATTTATAATAGTTTATTTTTCATGAATCATATCTAATAGTACTATTTTAAATTTTTAAAATATATTGCAATAAAATTTTTATGCAACCTTTAAATTAAAAAAAAAAAAAAGAAAAATATTATATTTATATAATTAATAACAAAAAATTTTATTATTATTTATTATAATTAACAAGTTATTTTAATTATAATAGTAAAAAAAAATTAAGGAATAGTTTTAAAAACCATTATTAGGGCTCTGATTAGTTTCAATAATTACTGAACTATACTGTCCAGTTTTGGTATCAAAGCAGTTTCAGTTTTATGATTTATTAAACCAAAACTTTCAGTTTTAGTATCAGTTTTGCGATTTACCAAACCAATTTACTGATAATAAAATTGTTTTTTTTATAAGAAAAACGTCTTTTTATTAAATAATGTAGTTAAAAAAAATGTTGCAAAATGTTTTTTACATAAACGTTTGATATAAAAAATAACGTTTTGTAATGTTATTTTTGTAAAACTTGTAAAAAATATTGCGAAATGTTTTTATAAAATGATTTAATATAAACAAAATGTCTCACAACATTTTTTTGTCACTTTAATAAAAAACATTGCAAAACGTTTTTTATGGATGATTTGATAAGAAAAAATCATTTCGCAACTTTTTTTTTGCTAAATGTTACAAAATATTTTTTTACTAAAAACATTTGGTAAATCAGTTTAGTTTTCGGTAATTACCGATTGGTTTCAGTAATCATTAATACTGATACCGATTAATTAAGTTTGAAGCCCTAGTCACAGGTTGCATATTTAATTATCGTTGTGAATATCCTCAACACCTTTTTAGCCATATATAAAGAAGAAGGAAAAGATGAAAATTTATTTTCATTTATTGTCAAAAGAAAAAATCTTAAGAACTTGAACAAAGAATCTATAGTTACATTGAAAAGTTTAAATTGTTGTTGATATTGTAATATCCACAAATAGTCCAAGTATAATTATCATTAATGTTAATATTAGGAAGAATTGGTTCAAAACCCCAAAGAATACATATAATACAGGGATCCAGATTTGTATAAAGACATTATATAAATATCCAATATTTCATATGAATGAGTTTATATAATAGACTTAAAGATAGGGATAAGTCAAATATGTATTTATATATATACCGTATATCACAAGCCACAGTACCCCCCCTATGTATAGTACCCCTCTCAAAAAATTTGCGAGAATTTTAAAGTACCTGGGTACTTTACATAGAGAATTCCAATTTAAAGCTTAAAATTTTGTAAAATACCTGGGGTATAATACTAGATCAATATATAATGTATATTTCAGATATATAAAAACGCTGGAACAATTAGTTTCAGCGTTTTTTTTTTACTTTATATATAAAAAATGCCAGAACAGTCAGTTTCGGCATTTTTTTTGCATTTTTATATATATAAAAATGCTAGAACAGTCAGTTTCAGCATTTTTTTGCGTTTTTATATATAAAAAACGTCAGAACAATCAGTTTCAGCATTTTTTTTTACTTTTACATATAAAAAACGCTGGAACAATCAGTTTCGACATTTTTTTTTATTTTACATATAAAAAATGCCAGAACAATCAGTTTCGGCATTTTTTTTTTACTTTACATATAAAAAACGCCAGAACAATCAGTTTCGGCATTTTTTTTTATTTTACATATAAAAGACGCTGGAACAGTTAGTTTCAGCATTTTTTTTTGCGTTTTTATATATATAAAAATGCCAGAATAATCAGTTTCAGCGTTTTTTTTACTTTACATATAAAAACGCTGGAACAATCAGTTTTGGCGTTTTTTTTGCATTTCGCCAATCTAATTAAACCTGGGTATTATACATAGCATATACCCGGGTATTTTAAAAATCCTGTACCCCCCCTATGTATAGTATCCACCCGTGTACAGTACCTCCAGGTACAGGCTAAAACCCCCAAAATTTGCAAGATACCTGGGGTACTGTGGCCTGTGATATACGGTATATATAATTTACATATAAAATTAAACCCTAATTTTATAAACAAAAACAAAATATAATTCAATAATAAATTTAGTAAAAAGATTTATAAATTAACTCTTAATCTATAAATAGTAAAACATGTAAATTTATAATAAATTTGTAAAATTAATCCCTTAATTTAAAAAAAGAAATACACAAATTTTTTAGACGTGACAGCGTAACAAATTAAATAAATTTAAATGTGACAATGTAACAGATTTATAAAAAATTTTAGATGTAACAGTGTAACAAGATTATATGTAAAAAATAAACAAAATTAAATGTGACAGCGTAACAATTTTAGACATGATAGCATAACAAACTTAAAAGAAAAGAATTATATAAAGAATATAAGGTTGGAAGGATAGTGATGGGGTAAGGGAGGAGAAAAATGTTAAAAAATTTGTAATTTCTCAGTATTATTTTTATATCTAATAGCTAATTTCACATCATTTTAGCATAGGAAATTTTTTAATAATTTTTTAATTAATTAATAAAATATATTAGTAAACCTTATTTCAGTTAATATTAATTCTAGAAAGATGATTTTAGTATCATTAGAACCGTCTCAATAAGATGAATCTAATGGTATAAATTTATCAAAATCTGATCACTAGATGTTTAATAAATTATGAAAATGTTATTTATTTTTTATTTAAAGATTTAGAAATTTATTTTTAAAAATTTTTTTTTTTAATGAAAATTTATATATATATATATTATTTATTATATATTTTTGTAAAAAAATTTATAAATATAATAAAAATTTTATAATAAACTCAGATATTAAATTGTATAAAATTATATAAAATTTAAACTTATATGCTGATTTTGTATAAAGCTTTTAGTAAAATTAGGTGTATAAAGTTATATTAAAATTTTTGAGGTTGAATTTAAGTTATATATGTATTCTTCAGGGTCCTATTGGCTTACCATCATCAAAATCTGTTAATGCAAAATTAACTTCCTCATCGTCATCATCTTCATAATCATCAGAATAATTAGAATCGCTATTTTCAGTATCTCTATATTTATCGTCATAATCTTCAGAATCCCCATCTTGATCATTCTTATTTCTTACATTATCCAATAATAAATTTTTAAGAACAAGATCAGATATTTTTCCTTTCTTTATCGTTTGATGTTTTGCTAATTCATGTATAGGTGTCTTCTTTGTTAAAAAGAAATAGTTTCTTGTGAGTAATGGTTCAATATCTTTAGACAATTGTTCAATATCTTCAGACAATTGTTCAATATCTTTGGATAATTGTTCAGTTATAACAGGTGATATATCATTTATCCCTAATATTGGGTCATATTCCATTACATTTTCATCAATAGCATTAGATGATATAACATTTGAAGAACCTTCTTGATAATTGTTACCAAAATTATTATTCGTATTAGATTTTAATTTATATTTTAACTCATGTTTTAGTTTAGTCCTTGGATCAACCAATTTACCATTACATTCTTTATAGAAACAATGCACTTTGGTTCTGGTTCTTATATCTAGAGATTCTGACATTTTTTTTTTTTTTTTTTTTTTTTAAGGAATTGCAAATCAATCTAATTGGTTTGGCAATCCCAATTTTTGGTCCTTTTTTGTCAAGGCACAGCTTGGTAATTAAGCTATTTTAATAATAACATATGACAATAATATCAAGACTAATGTATTTTATCAAATACTAAAATATAATTTTATTTTTGCTAATTCTCTAATTAAATTTGGTATTCAGGGGTATAATTATACTAGAAAATTTTTCAAATTCAATTAATCTGATTTTTGAAACATGTCAATCGACTTACTAATAAATCTCATAAATCATCACGAATTTGAAAGATCCAAATAATTTAAGTAGCGATATAGCAATTTCCTATTTACAGATCAAAATGCGAGAGTTATAAAAAAAGTATCTTAGTTGTTCACAACTGCAATAACATCAAAATTTAATACTTGGCCTATTCTTTTGAATATATCAAAAATTAGGAAAAATTATATTTTATTTTTTTTTATATATTTTCTTTTAAGTCATCAATTTTGAGTACATCAGTATCATTTAATGCTGTTAACGAGATATCAAATATTTATTATTTTATCTTTTATTGAGTCGCTTACAATAATATGTTGAGTTATAGCATATATATGTTTATTCTAATAATCAGTCATAGTTAAAATTACTTGTTAATTAATAGAATTGTTTTAATAAATCTTTAATTCTTCTTTTGCCCTTGGCAGTTGGCACAGACGTACAGTTTGTTAATACCATGTGATTAGATAGTGCATAAATGTCACCTGACGTGATTGGCAAGAGTTATAAAGTTTGTTTGCATTTACCACGTTTATTATACACGTTCTACAAATTGGTAATTTCTAATTTGTTTATGTTTACTATAAATTTGCTCGTGAGTATGATACATTTACATACATTTACTACGCTTTCTTTCTTTTTTCTTTACATTTTAGTATGATGCAACAAATTTTCTTTGTTGCCTTTCATTTTTTTGTTAATGGTTGACGATATTTTTTCACCTTATTTTTCATCTTACTTTTTGTCAGCATAACAAAGTAAGCATATTTCTTTTCGCCAATTATATTTCCTATCAGAAAAACCAGCTTCTGTAAATATAACTTTATCAAGCTTCAAATATGTTATTACTAATTTGAATATGTTATCTATGATAATGATATAATATTTAGTTTATTAATATATTTTAATTAATTCATTGATATATTTTATTGATATATTTTAATTAATTTATTGATATTTTTAATTATTAATTGTTTACTAATATATTTTAATTAATTTATTGATATATTCTATTAATTGATAATGCTATAATATTTAGTTTATTGATATATTTTAATTAATTGATAGCGATATAATATCTAGTTTACTGATATATTTAAATATTGATTGTTTTATCTTAATTTAATTAATGTAGTTTACTGATTATTTTAAATAATTGATTATTGATACATTTTAATTAATTGAAAGTGATATAATATCAAGTTTATTTAATTTATTGATTTATTTTAATTAATATTGATAGTGATATAATTTAATTAATGATAGTGATATATTTTATTAAATGATAATGAGTCTTATTAATTTAATCTATCGTTTATTTTAATCAGATGATAATGAAAATAGTTCAGAAGACGTAAGTAATGGTTATATATAGAATCTTTGTTTCTTATTTAATCTTTAAATTATCAAATTATCAAATATCATAATGAGAAAATTTAAACCTTTAAATTTAATTGCTATTTCTTGTAATGGCTCTCATCCTCATATTAGATCTCAACAAAATGAATCTAATTCCTGTTTCCAATCTTGTCAATCTCAGCATCAAACTCATATTAATCAATCTTGTAGTCGCTTAAAATCTCGCTCAATGACTTGTTAACCTCGATCTCATCCATCTTGATCTAAATTTCATTATTATCATTCTAAATCTCAACGATCACATTCTCATTGCTCTCGCTCCCCTCATCATTCCCAACGATTATGTTCCTATCACTCTCGCTTCCCTCATCGTTTCCATCATTCTTGTTCTCATCAATGTTGATGTCAATCTCACTCTCATTCCTCTCATCGACATCAATCACGCTTTTAATTTCAATATAATCAAAACTACTAAAATGTCTCTAGAGGGAGATTAATTACAAAAAGTAATATTATTTTATATTAGTACTAATTAAATTTCATTTTACTTATACTATACCAATTTAACATTATTGTTATAGGATTTTTAACTGATTTATCTTTAATAATTTCTTCTTCTTTATCTCCAGCAAGCAGTAGTATTTTTTTCACATTTTTTTTACTTACTTGCACGTAAAATATTTTATACTACTAAATGATTTATATTAAATATTGATTTATAATAAATGCTAACAACAGAGAAGTCAGCAAATTAAGAAGCATGATTTTAAATCTTACCAAACGTATGAAAATGCTAATAGAAGAAAGAATGAGTGAAGGACCAAGAAATAGAAGCCTATCTCCAGTTCTGTCCAGAGAGAATCAGCATGCTCTTTCTCCAATAACATAAAAATTTCAAAAAAACTGTTCATATAAATATATCTTTATTTTATTAAATATTTTTCTTTTGTATTGATCATTAAAAAATAAGTGTTATATTAAATAGAATGAGATAATCCATATTATAAACAACCTCAATTCGTCAATTCTTTTTGACACGTCAAAGACATTTAGTAAACAAAAAAGTCAATAAATAAGAAACTTCTACCAGTTGTTAAAGCAGCGATGCCTTCTTTATTAGAGGTATATGATACAGAACTTTTAAAAGTAATAAAATAGCTACACAAATCACAGTGGAAGATTTTAAAATTAGTAAAAAAAGAGGGTAAGATAGATGAACATAATAAACGGTAATACATGTCATCAAGGAGAGATCAGGTGTGAAATTCATTATTTAAAATGACAATGTATATAATCTATTAATTATTTTAATTTACTCTTTAATAGAAAATGACAAGAAGATGCAAAGGTCTTCAACACATGATCTTCATGTAAGATAGCATTCTAGACAATTGTCATTCTAAAAATATGACTAGAGAAGTATTTATTAAAGATTGCAAAGAGGCAGTAAATACCACAGAAATCTATTCAGATGAATGATCTATTGAAGACGAAGTTCTGGCAAATAAAGAACATAACGATAATTTAAGATCAGGAAGGTTGATAAGTACAAATTCTGTAATTAAGATTCACAATAAGGAGTGGAGGTCTTCTAGAGTACGTAAAGTTGCGAAAATTTAAAATATAAGCGTTTATGCTAATAAGTTATAAATTTATCATTAGGTTAAAAGAAACTTATTTTGAGCGGATGAGATCAGAGTAAGCATCAGAACAGAGTTAAGTTACAAATGTTATCGTTAGTATTCTGAACAGGTCAGGTTAATTTGAAATATTCAAATCAGGTCATCAAATTCATGATCTGACCTTGAGTCGGGTCATAGTTTGGCTGACCTGATTGACCTGTTTTAACCTAAAGTTAACGCTGATACTAAATGATTGTAAAAGAAACATTTCAGCATTTTTTCAGAAATTTATTTAATAAATGCAAAAAAAGCTTCAGATTTTTTTGCCAATTCAATTTTAATTAATAAAAAACGTTAAAGAACAGGTTAACGTTTATTTATTCAGTTATTGAACTGCTTAAAAATGTGAAAATCCGCATTTTAGCATTTTTTTTTAAATTAAACGCTTTATAAAAACATTTTTTAATGACTTAATGCTTAAAAAAAATGTTTTTTTAAATTTAATGTTAAAAATGTATTTTATTAACTGTTTTAAAAAATTAAAAAATAACATTTTAGTTAAATGCTTTAAAAAAAACGTTAAAACCGCATTTAACATTTTTTTTAAAAATTAAACGCTTTATAAAAATGTTTTTTAATAAACTTAATGCTTAAAAAAAAATGTTTTTTTTAAATTTAATATTAAATTATGTTTTGGTGTTTTTTTTTAAATTAAAAGCTTTAAAAAAAGTTTTCCAATTAAAAAACGTATTTTAGTTTTTTTTTTAATTAAACGTTTTAAAAAGTTAAAAAAAACGGTTTAATTAAATTTAGCATTTTTATTTAAATTAAAAGCTTTAAAAAAAGTTTTCTATTTAAAAAACATGTTTTAGCGTTTTTTTAATTAAACATTTTAAAAAAATTAAAAAAAAATGTTTTAATTAAAACGCTTTAAAAAATGCATTTTAGCATTTTTTTTAAATTAAACATTCTAAAAACAACGTTTTTAAATAAGCATTAAAAAAAGGTTAAAAACTTATTTAACATTTTTGTTAAATTGGAAATTAAAAAAAATGTTTTTAAATTATAAACTTGTCACTAAAAAAATGTTAATAAATGGTTTTAAAGTTTTTTATTCAGTTATTAAACGCTTTAAAAAAGGTTAAAAACTGCATTTTAGCATTTTTTATAGGCGTTAAATAAAAGGTAAAAACCTATTCTTAATTAAACGTAAACTTAAAAAAAATGTTTTTTTTAATTTAACACTTAAAAAAAACATTTTGGAAAAAAATAAAGCTTTTTAATTAAAATGCTTTAAAAAAATGTTAAAACCTTATTTTTTTAATTAAATACTTTAAAAAAAATATATTTTTTAAATTAAACGCTCAAAAAAAATATATTTTTTAAATTAAACGCTCAAAAAAAACATATTTTAGCATTTTTTAATTATAAACGCTTTAAAAAAAATGTTATACCTGTATTTTTTTAATTAAATACTTTAAAAAAAATATGGTTTTTAAATTAAACGCTCAAAAAAAATATATTTTTTAAATTAAACGCTCAAAAAAAATATATTTTTTAAATTAAACGCTCAAAAAAAATATATTTTTTAAATTAAACGCTCAAAAAAAACATATTTTAGCATTTTTTAATTATAAACGCTTTAAAAAAAATGTTATACCTGTATTTTTTTAATTAAATACTTTAAAAAAATATGGTTTTTAAATTAAACGCTCAAAAAAAATATATTTTTTAAATTAAACGCTCAAAAAAAATATATTTTTTAAATTAAACGCTCAAAAAAAATATATTTTTTAAATTAAACGCTCAAAAAAAATATATTTTTTAAATTAAACGCTCAAAAAAAACATATTTTAGCATTTTTTAATTATAAACGCTTTAAAAAAAATGTTATACCTGTATTTTTTTAATTAAATACTTTAAAAAAAATATGGTTTTTAAATTAAACGCTCAAAAAAAATGTATTTTAACATTTTTTAATTAAATGCTTAAAAAAACGTTAAAAACTGTATTTTTTTTAATTAAGTACTTTAAAAATAATACGTTTTTAAATTTAAACGCTCAAAAAAAAATCATATTTTGTCATTTTCTTAATTAAACACTTTAAAAAAAATGTTAAAACTGTATTAAATATTTTTAAAAAAATGTATTTTAACGTTTTTGTTAATTAAACGCTTTAAAAAAATGTTAAACACTTATTTTTTAATTAAATACTTTAAAATAAAATACGTTTTTTAAATTAAACACTTAAAAAAAACATATTTTAGCATTTTTTAAATTAAACGCTTTAAAAAACTTTTTTTATTCAAATTAATAAATGCATATCAAATGCTTAAAAAAAAATTTTTTTTTTAAATTAAGCGCTTAAAAATTAAAAAAATGTTAACAAACATTTTAATGTGATTTTATTAATTACTCTAATAAAACTATTAACCTGATTTGAAAAAGAAAAGATGTTTTTACATTTTTACAAAAATTCTATTTAATATTTATTGTTATAACTATAAATTATTTCTTGTTATAAACATTATAACAGATAAAACTATTTCAGGTCAGATCAGGTCAGACAGATTACTCAATCTGATTTGATCCAAAAAAAATATCAGATCAGATAACCCGCCTGACCTGACCCAACCCGACCTGTTCAGAATACTAGTTATCATCTAGACAATGTCAATAAAGAAAGTAGACCAACACAAGACATGACAAATTGGTGAATATTATCAAGGTAGATTGAACCAGAATCTGATGATGATGATGATGATGAGAACAATGACGGTGATAATAATGATAATGACAATAATGGTAATAATGATAATAATGATGATGACAATAATGGTAATGGTAATAATAACGATGATGGCAATAATGGTAATGCTAATAAAAATAATGGAATTAATGAAGAACAAAACAATGATAATAATGGTAATTTAGATGTAGATGAGCACCAAGGTCCCTTTTATTTAGAAGTACCAGTCGATATCAAAAGACGTACATAAATTTAGGTATTTGTTTCATCATTTAAAATCAACTGCTTGTATTTTAAGTGATTTAACTTTCATTGTTTATAAATTATCTCTTTAATATCGTTTCTATCCTATTAATCTCTTTTTTAGAGCTCTGGTTATTTTATAGCCATTTATAAGTAACATGATGAGATAAATATGATTTTAATATATTTTATATAAACATTCTATACATATATATTATTGGATGGGGGTGTAGCTATATCGGTCATAGGACCGAATGATTGGATGAAAATGGGCCACGTAGTGGCCATTTTCACCAATCAATGAAGGTCCCTGTGACTGATATAGCCCCACATCCAATAAAAGTGTTATCGTTCTGACATTTCTGATCATGCTGTATTACAAAATTAGACTATTTAAACTATAATTTAATCTTTTTGCTAAGCCATCCCTTTCGCATTTTTGTTTTTACCTTCTATTAAGAAATTTTTTATTTTAAAATGCCATATGAAAAGTCCAAAAAAAATAAAACTACAGAACAAAAAAACAATACAAATGATGTTGATTTTTATAGAGAAGTAAATAAAGTGAAAAATACATATTATGCTACCAATAATTGGATTAAGTCTTTAGAAAACTTTCGTAAAAAACAAGGTTGTGATGAAAAAATTGAAGAGATTAACAATGTAGAAAAATTAGATCAACAACTAGCAGAATTTATTGTATCAATGAAACAAAAAAATGGAAAAGAATATGCAACAAGTTCTGTAAAGGCTGCAGTTGCAGCACTCTATCGATATTTGAACAAAAATTCCATAATTAAACATGTTAATATTTATGACACTAATATTTTTACTATTCTATCTGAAACTGTAAGCGGAAAAATTAAGTATTTAAGTAACCTTGGATATGGAGAAGCCAATGGCTCTGATGGATTAAGTTTTAAAGAAATACAACAAATATTATCTCATAAATTTATGGATGGATCAACACCAGAAAGATTGTTAAGAAGAGTATTTTTTTATAATGCAATAATTCTTGGGTTAAGAGAAGGTGAGCATTCATCAATTGAAGTAAATAATTTTAAAAAATGAAAGGATGGGGGATTTGATGTATATATATATCGTTCAAAAACTAATCAACAGGGATTGTTAAATGATCATGGAAAAGCAGAGATATTAATTATACCAAATCAGGCAGAAGTAATTAATGATTATGAATCATATTTTGCAAAGAGACCTGTTTTAGCTTATAAGCAATTTTATTTACAAGAATATAATGAAGGAAAAGGTAAAATTTTTTTGTTTGTTTTATTTGTTTTTCAAAATTAACATATTTTTCTTATTATATAATAGCACTTCAAACTGGAGTTTGGTATAAAAATTCTCATATAGGTAACGCACGTTTAAAAGGATTTATGCGTGATATATGCAGATTAACAAAAATTGATCTTACAAATCATAAGATGACTAACCATGGTGGACGAAAGACCATGATTCAAGGTTTACAAAATACAGGAATTTCACGTGATCAAATGTGCTTACAATCATGACATAAAACTGAAAAAGGATTAGAACCATATGAATTATCAAGAATTGGTGAACAGGCAGACATGATGAACAAAATGATGATGCAAATATATGGTTCCAAAATAAATTTGGGTAATGCATATGGTATCAACATTAAACTTCTCATTTTCAATTAATTTTTAATTTGTTTAATATTGACTTTTTAACAATTTATTAAATATATTATAGAAACTGATGTTGAAAATATGAAAAATGGTGAATCTTCTAAGAGTAATATTAATATAGTACAAAATAAAATAAATGAACCTCAAGGGAATTATGGCTTTACAACAGCAAGAGAAGGTATATATTGCATTTAATATTTAAAATTTATTAAATTGGGATTTATTGGTAAAAAATTTTTTATTTTAATTAAATTAGCAATGCAAGTTTCTAAACCTTTGAATGAATCCAATGTAAATAAAAAAGCATCCTTGCCTCTTCAAACTTCAGACAAAAATTTATTGGAAATTTCCATACAGCCAGAACAATTTTTTTCCTTAATGCAAAGTGGTTCTTTAACTAATTTTAATGTTAAAATTAATGTTACGAGCGATAGCCATAATAAATAGGTAATTACTAATAGGTAGTTTAATATAGCTGTCAATAATTATATATCAAATTTAAATTTCATGTACTTGATCTGTTATTGTTACGCCTAATAAAAATATCAGTTTATGAAGATCAGCATGATCCTATTGGGCTGAACGATAAATAATAATAATATAATAATAAAAACAATGTAGTAATATAATAATAATAATATGGACAATATAATAATAATATAATAATAATAAATATATTATAAATTGCAATATATATTATAAAATAATAGCGTACATATTATATATCATACATATTAAATATTAAAAATAAATCAATTATCAAAAATGGAAAAATAAAATAAAACTAGATAATAATAGTAATTATGAATTATGAGAAAATCAATAATAGAAAGTTCTGATATATAAATTAGCATAAACTATTTTTGAAATGTTTATACTGAATTAAACTTGGCAATCTAATTTTAAAAGATTTGGCATAATTATTTAAAAATCGGCATTCTGATTTTACGAGAATTGGCAATTATAATTTTAAAACAGTATTCTGATTTATGTCGATAAAAATAAAAGAATTTTTGATTGCTAACAATACGTGCTATAAAATTGGCAGCAAAATATCATAAATAGGACAAATATAGCTATAAACTGGCAGTTTGATTTTTAGCTATCGATATGTTTATTTTAAAATCAAAATGCTGATTTTTGCAAAATTTGCCAAAATCAGCATTCCAATTTTTTGTTCATAAATAACGTATTTCCAATCACAAATAATTCGCACCATAAAATCAGCTTTAAAAAGCCACAAATCAGGCAAATATATCTAAAAATTGATTAAAAATCAGACTGCTAATTTTTGACAATTTTTTTCATTCGACCTGTGAATGATGCCTTAGACAGAATGCATGTACTTGCAGGACGTCTAGAAATACCACTTGATGCATCAAAAAATACTTTGTATTTAAATAAATATATTACTGATGAATTAATAAAGAGATTGTGTGTAGTTGAAATGCATCTTACCAAACTTTTCAAGGAAGGTACCAGAAATACTAAGTTCCTAAATCCCAATATTCTTGATAATGATGGTGTGGATAAAAGATTAGGATTAATTGAGACTCATTTAGCTAAACTTACCAGAAGGAACAGTAGAAATACCAAATCATCTCAGCGCATATGCCTGGAATCCTTCAATAATAAGGAATTCAAAAAAAGATTAGGATGAATTGAATCTTATTTAGCCAAACTTACCAAAGGTTCCAATTCCAATAGTGCTCAAGTTTACATGGCTATAGCAAATGAACAGTCTAATCCCATTTTTTCTGATGATGACGCATCTAAACCTGAGGACAATGATTATAACTCTAATAATTCTTTAGCTGGTTCAGATTCTGAAAAACATGATATGCATGTGTACATAAATTATGGAAAAAAAAGTGGTATAATGAGTACGCTGAGTGCAGTCAGCATTCCAATAAGTCCTCAAGCAGGGTCTTGAGAGAGACCATTAACTCTAAAGTTTCTAACCAATCCAAGCCTCATAAAGTAAAGCAGAATGATAATTCATCTTCCACCTGTATTGTACCATCAAAAAAAAATAACCAAGGTAAGCAAGTATCTTTAGAAGAAACTATTCGCAAAATCATTCAAAGCGTATTTGAGAATTATCTTCCATATATAATTTAGCAGGTTAAAAAATGTGAACCCAAACCCATTCTAGCTCAAGGTTCAGATGACGAGTCTATTGATAATCCTATGAAAATAGATTTCATCCAAAAGAAAGAACCATTTACAAGTATTGCGACTATAAAATATAAGATCAGATACCTAAGAATTCCAGCCATGGTATTGGACTCTGGCTCTGAAATTACTATCATAACAGAAGATATTATATTACGAATAAGGGCTAACGTTGATAAATCCATAAAGTATGATCTGAGTGGTATCGCTACTATACCAGTTGAATCCATTGGAATCGTTCACAATTTGCTGATAACCTTGGCTCCTGGATTTACTATATACGAAGATTTTATAGTTGTATAATATACTAAGCCAATGCTGATATTTTTGAATCCTCTTTTTAAGAAATATAAATGTGCAATTGATTGGGATAAAGAAGAATTGAAGATTCCCTATAATGGCAAGGATTTAATTTTTTCAGTTACCATGCACGAAGTCAAGAACAAGCTTGAAGTGAATTATGTGAACATTACTCCTGAATGTAATGATCTGCTAGCTTTAGACTGCATTTCACAGGATGATGATGGCATATTAAAAAAAATATATGAGTTATGAGGAGCTCAAAAAACTGCTATATAACACTCTTAAGTATAATACAGAAATCAATGAATATTTTGAAAGATTACAGATATGCTATGATGAACTTCTTAGAGAATAAGCGAGTTATTTTTCTAATATATTCTTTATATTCGCTATATTTTTTATACTCCTTTCTACCACCCTCTCGTAGAATTCTTTATTGTTTATATCAGAGGTTTTTAAGCTTACTGAGATCGATTAAGACTGAACAGAAGATGAATTTGGCTCTGCTAAGGTTGATTTAGACTTTAATTTCTTCCCTCCAGCTTTATTTGTTTTTTCACCTTTTTCCAAAACTAAATCAATAGATTTACTAGGCTCTATCTTAACATTACATATTTGTTTTTTCAGCTCTGCAAATGGAGAAACATCTTGGTTTTGAATCTTTAGTTTGGTCCACCCACTCACAACATTTATATTAGAAAGTGAAGCAGTTCTGCTGTTAGCATATGAATTAGTTAATTTCACGTAATCCTATTTTTTTCTTCACCTCTTCAGATCTGATAAATACATTTTTGTGATGTATGATATTTATCTGTTAAATCCTTTAAAACTTTATCTCTAGGCTTTTTTTCAGCACATTGCATAATATTATCATAATCAGCTAGTGAAAAAGAAGGGGTATACCATCTTATCTGTTGTCTAAGCATAGTGACAATATTTTTTATATATCTAATATAATACTCTGAAATAATTTATTAAATAAGATATATAAAAAGAATGTATTATTCTGAATATATAAAATATATAAGATATATAGGAAGATAAAATTCCAAACGTATAGCATATACAGAATAAACAGGATATTTAGAAAGAATGTATTATTCTAAATAAACAGATTATGTCTATTATCTCAGAAATTTATTCGTGCATTTTTTTTTCTAATATTTAACCATGCTAATATTATGTCTAATGTACATATATTGAAAGATATAAAAAATAGATATCATCGGCTGGGTAATGCATATGAGCAAGAGCTCAAAAAAAAATTAAGATCTGTTACCAAATTCAACTTTGAAATTAATAATCTCAGTGAAAAGCTGGTAGATAAGTACAATGAGTAAGAAAAAAAGTATCAGCGAACCTATGCTGATATTGGAATTAAGATTAACCAGTTAAATGTGACCAGTACTAAAGTTAGATTCTAGCTTATTTCCAAATGAAAGTCTCATTCTAAGAGTCAACAAGAGCTTAAAGCTAAATATACTGCCAAAATCTAATTGCTCAAATCTGAGATTAAAATACTAAAAAGGAAAACAACCCTGACCCAGAAAACTTCATTCACCAAGATCCTTTCTCTTGAAGCTAAAATACATGAATTGGAAGATAAGTTGACTGATTTAGAACTAGAATAGGCACTTCATGATTCGAATGAAGTGGGAGGAATGATAGAGGATCTGGCCTAAACTGACCCCAAAGAAATCGATTCTCTTAGGCTTGAATTACAACAGATAAAGGAGGACCTTAATTCAAAAAAATATGAAATAAAATGTATGGAAAAGAAGATAGAAACGACACATGAGATAACCAGTCAGAAAATAAATAAATTGTATTCAGCCCAGTTAAAATTATGGAAGGAAAATACAGTCGGTGCTCAAAAATATCCGGCAAATTTAAATGATCGGCAAAATCGAAAAAATTTTATTGAATTTTAACCTTTAATTTTTCTGAAACTATCTTAATAACAAAAAATAAAACAGATATTGCCAGAATCCTAATATTATGAACTTTTCAAGTATACTATTAATATTTGGTAGGGTACCCTTTACTTTTAATTACAGCACGTACTCTTCTTGGCATGCTAGAAACTAAAGTTTCCAAAAAATTTGAATCAATTTTGACCCACTCTTCCTGCAGTGCCAAGATAAGTTCTTCGGTAGATTTTGGTCTTGGATCACGCTTACGAACTTGCCTTTCCAAAAAATCCCATACATGCTCGATAGGGTTTAAGTCCGGGCTCTGGGCTGGCCACGGAAAAAAATTAATTGAATTTTCATTTTTCCAGTCTGTTACTATATTTGCTCTATGAACGGGCGCGTTATCGTCCTGGAAAATGTACTCATTTTTATTACCAAGAGACACAAAAAAAGGTAGTAAATGTTCCTGTAAAATTTCTAGGTACTTTTTTGCATTAATATTTTCTCTAATAATTACTAATGGACCAATTTTATTACTAATAAAAGCACCCCAAACCATTATACCAGGGCTGCCTTGTTTAACTGTAGGTAAAAGACAATCAACATCATATTTTTCTTTAGGTTTGCGCCAAACCCAATGGTTAGAGTCATTTTGAAACAAAAGATATCGAGATTCATCGCTCCATACCACATTTTCCTACTCTTTTTCCCAGTTTTTCCTTTCCTTACACCAAGATAAGCGTTTAAGACGATTTTGTTCTGAAACAAAAGGTTTCCTGACCCCAGCCCGCCCATGATACCCCAATTCATAAAGATTACGACGTATAGTAGCTGTACTCACAGATTTAAGCCCCATTTCTTTAAATTTTTTGGTTAGATCTTCAACAGACTGCTGTCTATCATCCCTAATTAAACGATTAAGATGCCGTTGATCACGATCATTCATAATGGGTGGTCTACCAGGCCGAGGAGATGATGACGTCAACCCATCTTTTTTCCACTTAACAATTACGTCATTTACTGTACTTCTTGGTATATCCAAAGTTTTAGAAATATTAGTAATATTGTGTGAGCCCTTGTAAAGTCCGACAATTTCACCACGCTCAAAAGGAGTAAGCTCACGAGTTTTTGTCATTTTTATACAAAGAAACGTATTATAAAGAAATGAATTTTTTTTTTTTTTAGAAAATCTATCATAATTTTTATTCAAAAAAAAAAAAATTATCAAATTTGGTGCTATCGGTGTTGATTTATGACCATTTAAAGTTAAGGATACGTGTTAGCAAATTATTTGATGATCGGCATTGCCGGATACTTTTGAGCACCGACTGTAGATCCCTCAAGGACCGGTTAGTGTTAAAGAAAGATAATGAAGCGAATACTCTATCACCGCCTATAAATAATTCATCACATCCTTCTACTCTTAATCCTTTATTTCAAATAATTTCTGTAGGTGGCGCAGAAGTAATATCTTTACCAGCAAGTGCTCCTATCATTGCAAGCTTCTTGATGTCACCATTGATAACATATACCATACTTACCTTACTACTTATTGCAATTATATGGTTCATGGTCAAGAAATAGTGGAATTCACGAAAAAAATGGCTGTTATTTCTTTTACAAAAAATACGAAAATAAGCCAGGAATTTTACCTAATTATCTACCATATAAATACTGGTGCTAATAGAACTTCTCCAAATCTTTTCTTGGTATGAGCTAACAGTTTTTCTGGTAAATTATCAGGTAAATTTATTAAAACTTTTTCTGCCTGAGACATCATATATGCTAATAGCCATCCAATATAGATGAAATCACCTTCTTTACCATTATACCTATAACGTAGCAAAAATTGATAGTCATCTATCACTATATCTCCCATCGCCCCCTGTTCTGATATTATTTTTCAAAATTCCTGTCTATCTTCTTTTGTGATCAAGAGACGGATTTCATTGGATTCGAAGCCTATGTATTGGGAAACTTGGTCGTATAGTTTAGCCATTATACTAATAAAGCTTAAGTTTAAACAAAACTGTTAATATTACATAAGAAAAAAAAATATAAATATTACTAATGATTAGCTATATCTCCAGCATATTTGAGGCTGGTTGTGAGATCAGAGGGATGATCTCTCCTGATCAGAGGCCAGAAGATTGATTATGGAAATTGAAGTTAGCCAGTATTACTGCAAGCGAAAAAATTTGCAGTCATAAATAATATTATGTGAAGCGTCTCTTTGAAATTAAGTTTCTTAGCTGAAATTGTTACATTCTACTAAGAGTACTTATCCATATAATTCGATGATCTTGTCTATATCTGCTTTGAATGACGAATCATCTTTTTTGCTATTCTGTAATTTCGATAATGTTCAGTAATATGTGATTTCTAGACCAACCACTTTATACCACATGTTTTGGAAACCTTTTATTAGCTTACACTTATCCAAATAATATGATGTTAAATATCATTTTAAGGACATTGCTCGCTTCTTAGTAACTAATTTATACATATTTTCTCTATATCCTATATCAACCTCAGAAATTTCTTTAAGCAATGATGAAAGTTTTAAGCGTATAGATTCTTCTTGCCTATCTAACGCATTGAGGAAAAATTGGTAATAAGTATTGTTAGTTAGGTGTTCTCTCTTATTGGCATAAGTAATATTAAATAATTTTTTCATATAAATGCGTGCCCCTCTCATAAATGAGATATGATAGTTTTATTTTTTTTTAGACCATCACATAGGTTTTTGATATACCTTCTAATCCATTTTTCAGCCGATTTTGGCACTAAGACATCTCTTATTTTTGATACCTCATCTTCATCTATTTCTTCTTCATCTACATTATTTTTATCTACATCGTCTTCATCCATACCATCATCTGCTTTATTATCACCCACTTTATTATCATCTTTTAACTTTTTTAAGGCCTCCAGCACAATTTCAGATGATGGTTGGTAACTATCATCATAATTTATAAATTGTGCACAGAGGCTAACAATAGTTTTCAGATAGTAGTTGATATCGATCTTTTTACCTAATCGCCTCACTACCTCTGGGTACTCCATTTTATTTCTGATCTTATTTGATGAATTATTCTCAACTACAACATATTCAAAACATTTACCTAATTCTGAAATTTCATAAAGATAAGGCTTAGGAGTTAGACTTCTTTTTATGAGCCATTTTACATCTGCTTCTTCACGAGTATGTCTATCTTGCATTTGTAAAATGAAGCGCTGTACACTCTTGTTATTTTTATCAGACTTCTACACAACAGTTTTAATTATTTCATTAAGATCTGTCTGCAAAATATTCTTTACAATTTCTTTGAGCACGTCCTCCACAATCTAATGCAAGGTATATGTATTATCCATCCTCATAGATTCATTCATAATACACTTTCCTATTTTGTGGAAAAGATTAGATTTCCCTTATTTTACAGTCTCTACCTCCTGAATGAAAGGCTTTCTATTAAAGTTCAGCTTACTTTCATATGGGATGCTGTAGTACTTTTTCTTTCCAGTAAATACTACTAGAAATAAGACTTCTCCATATGCCATTTTAAGATAAGATGATCTATTATCTTTTCTAAGAAAGTCATTAACTTCATTGTGGAGTTTTTCCATCACTTCCATATTAGAGATGTTCATCATTTTAGACCAATATTCTTCTTTCAGGATTCCATTACCACTGTCATATGCCTCATCATATTTCTGAAAGCACCTTTCTGAAAGAACTAGGTATAATGAATCAGTGTCTCCATATTTTATCTGAAAACCCTTACTTTTAACAAAATTTGCGACAAGTTTGATATTTCTCTGTCCAGCTGATGTAACGCCTTTAATCAGTGCTCACAAGAAGAAAGGGAATTTACTATCTCCAGCAGTACCATAAAATGTATTCATGTACATCTTAAGAGCATATTGTTTCACATCTAAGCAAGAGCAGTCGAAACAAATAGAATCATATTCTACCATAAATTCATGCCTTGCTTTATTAATAAAATGATATAAATTTTTAGTAAGGTTGTCATGTTTTTTTCCTTCTGCATTTGCTAATTTCTTTTCGATAGTTTCTGATAATGATAAACCTTTACCCATTGAAGCTATTATCAGTTCCATGTCTTTCTTTTTTTCTTTCAAAGGAGCAAGACATTTTTTCATCTCATTCTGTTTACTAGATAAATATTCTAACACATTGGCATAGAGACCCTTTTCTTCAAAGATGTTATTATGTTGAATAGATCATGTGAAACAATCCTGATTATTGAATTTAAAACTAATTTCGTGGAGTTTTTTACCACTTTGTTCAACACGCTCTTAAGATAAAATGATTTTATTGGGCGAGAGGTTGTATGTCATGATAAGGCTTGGATACAAAGATGCAAAGTCTAAACCAGTTACAGGATATTTATTTTAAGCCTCTTTATTGGTTGGAAGATATATGCTCCTAGGAAACTCTCAGATTCTGTTTGTTCACATGATATAGTGCTAGTTAAAAACCTTCTTTACCATGCATTAGCACCCAAAAGGTTACATACTTTCATTCCTCCTGCGAAATAATGTGCATCATATAATGATAAGAAAGATACAGACACTACCTCTCTATATTTATTAATTACATTGTGCTTAACCATTAATCGCTGACAACTAAGAGCATTAATAATATAGTATTTAGCTACTTCACGCATCTACTTGGCTGTTGTGGTATTTGTTTCTTTTAATGCCATTTCATAATATTTATTCATGCAATAAATAGGTAAATCCACTGTGTTGTTAAGATTACACTCCCTAAAGTAATATGCGAGACTACTTTTTTCAGATTTAGAATATAATCCCATAAAACAGGACTAGACATCGATAGCTATGCATCCAGAAACTTTAAGATATTTTGAATAGAAGTTTCCATTATTTACTTTTATTAGATTATACTGATATTACCATTTTGTAATTTTTTTCAGGCTCGATGATTTAAATGACATATGATTGAATATCCATTTGAGTACCCCTAATTTTTTAGCTTTCTCTACAATAAATCTCCAGTCATATTGTGAATCGTTAAAATCTATTTGTATGTCTGGGGCTAAAAATTTTCAACACAAGGCAAATGCTTTTAGTAAATTAGTCTGAGATCCATATACAATTGTGGTCCAACATGTATCTGATGCCATCTTGATGTCAACAAGGCAGATTTGTTTTAATGGTTTAGGATCATCTTTCCAGTGAACTGTCATACAAATCATGAACATAACATCTTCTTCGTAATTTGCATAGGATGCCCCACCTAAAGCTCCGCATGAGCTGAGTCAGCTTGCAAACTGGCTCAAGCTTTTCAAGCTGAGCCAAGCCAAGCCATGATTAAATTGGCTTGGTGGCTTACAAGCCAGCTTGAAAAAGCTTAAGTCAGGTATTAGGCTTGGCTTGAAAAGCTCAAGCCGATTCATAAGCCAAATCAAGCTCAGCAATTTTTTATAAAAAACGCCAGTACCAATAGTTCTGGCATTTTTTTTATAATTTTATAATACAAAATGCCGTTAATGTTATAACAAATTATTTGATATAAAGGCAGGGTCATGTGACTTACCAATCTAATCAGATAATCCAAATATCTGATCTTTTTTTTAATCATTTATCAGTTTATTTTTGTGGTGTTGCTAGACGAAAAGCACGACCGGACTTTTGAAATTAAGGTAAGGGAAGGAGTTGGGGGAGGTGTTTCGGTGTTTTTTTAACTAATTAAGTATTAACTTTTTTTTACTTTTTGTAGTGTTGCCAGACGAAAGGCATGACCGGACTTTTGGAATTAAAGTAAAGGAAGGTGGGGAAGTGTTTTTCGGTATTTTTTTAACTAATTAATTTATTATTTTTTTTTTATTTTTTTGTAGTGTTGCCAGACGAAAGGCACAACCAGACTTTTGGAATTAAGGTAAGGGAGGGGTTGGGGGAGGTGTTTCGTTATTTTTTTAACTAATTAATTAATTATTTTTTATTTTTATTTTTTGTAGTGTTACCGAACGAAAGGCATGACCGGACTTTTAGAATTAAGGTAAAGGAGCGGTTGGAAAAGGTGTTTCGTTGTTTTTTTTAACTAATTAATTAATTATTTTTTATTTTTATTTTTTGTAGTGTTACCAGATGAAAGGCACAACTGGACTTTTGGAATTAAGGTAAGGGGGGGTTGGAGGAGGTGTTTTGTTGTTTTTTTTTTAATTAATTAAGTATTAACTTTTTTTTATTTTTTTGTGATGTTACCGGACGAAAAGCATGACCGGACTTTTGGAATTAAGGTGAGGGAGGGTGGGGAAAGTGTTTTTTGGTAATTTTTTTTAACTAATTAATTAATTATTTTTTTTTATTTTTTTGTAGTATTACTAGACGAAGAGTATGACCAGACTTTTGGAATTAAGGTAAGGGAGGATTGGGGGAGGTGTTTTGTTATTTTTTTTAATTAATTAAGTATTAACTTTTTTTTACTTTTTGTAGTATTGCCAGATGAAAAGCACAACCGGACTTTTGGAATTAAGGTAAGGGAAGATGGGTGAGGTGTCTTTCGTTGTTCTTTTTTTTAACTAATTAATTGTTTTTTTTTTACTTTTTGTAGTGTTGCTGGACGAAAAGCATGACCAAACTTTTGGAATTAAGGTAAGGGAGGGTTGGGGGAGGTGTTTTATTATTTTTTTTTAATTAAT
The DNA here is from genome assembly GCA_015698045.1 of Rhizophagus clarus. Lineage (NCBI taxonomy): Eukaryota > Fungi > Glomeromycota > Glomeromycetes > Glomerales > Glomeraceae > Rhizophagus > Rhizophagus clarus. The sequence goes on from BLAL01000274.1 coordinate 323,593, forward strand.
TAAGTATTAACTTTTTTTTTACTTTTTGTAGTGTTGCCAGACGAAAAGCATGACCGGACTTTTGGAATTAAGGTAAGGGAGGGTGGGAAAAGTATTTTTCAGTAATTTTTTTTAACTAATTAATTATTTTTTTTTTTTATTTTTTGTAGTGTTGCCAGACGAAAAGCATGACCGGACTTTTGGAATTAAGGTAAGAGAGGGTGGGTGAGGTGTCTTTCGTTATTCCTTTTTTTAACTAATTAATTATTTTTTTTTTACTTTTTGTAGTGTTACCGGATGAAAAGCACGACTGGACTTTTGGAATTAAGATAAGGAAGGGTGGGTGAGATGTCTTTCGTTATTCTTTTTTTTAACTAATTAATTATTTTTTTTTATTTTTTGTAGTGTTGCCGGGCAAAAAATATGACCGGACTTATGGAATTAGGGTATTAAAAACTGAAGAAAAAGAATAATAAAAATAAATAAATTTGGTATAAAATACCGAAAAAAACTGAAAAAATAAATAAAATAAAATAAAATTTGGTAAATACCGAGTAATTTAATTTATCAAAATTAGTATTTTTTAAAAATAAATCCATGTATATCTATTATAAACTCTACGCAAACATAATATGTGAGTTACTCCCAAATTGACCGATCTACACAAACTCAATTTGTAGGTTTAAAAAGTAATTTCATATAAACTTTACGCAAACCCATATGTGAGTTATATTAGTATTATTCGGGGTCCTGCCGGGACTATTAGTTCTGGTGTTTTTTTTTTGTAACTTTACATATAAAAACGCCTAATTTTGGCTTTTTTTTTTGATAATAAAGCTTGAGCCAGCTTGAGCCAGCTCAAGCTCAACTTAACTTGAATGAGTTGAGCCAAGATTTTTTGTGGCTTGACTCATTTTAGCTCAAGCCAGAGTTTTTTTTTTCAAGCCAAGCCAAGCCAGACTGTAGCTTGACTTGAGCTGACTCATGCAGAGCTTTCATTCTTCGTGAACTATATGTCTCTATATTTCACGTGAGGACCAGAGTTTGATCTCTCGTAAGCGATGAAGAGATTAGTGGATTATTATAATCATCCTCACTTATTGGATTGTAATTATTTACAGATACTTGGAAGAGATAAGTATCCCCTTAAATGTATTCGTATAAATAATTACTTAATACTGTCCAACTCGAAAGAGGTAATCTTTCTTCACAGGCTACTTTGCGGTAATAATACTGGCAATTTAGATCATCTGAAGCTGTACTCATACCAATAGCATAGACTGCTTTTAATGCATTATACCAGTCGTAGTAGTTCCATATTTTCACACAGATATATGGTTTCTTTTCTGTATGGTATCCTTGAAGTGGATAAGCACTAATAGACTCGATTCCAAACTTCAATGATCTTCTGAGAATATTAGATAATATCTTTACTAATTTGATCTTAAACGTAGATAGTGGTATCTTTTCAGGTACTACGACATCAAAAAAAGGTTTAATGCCTATAACATTCACAATAGCCTTTTGCCATTAATTAAGCAACTACTAACACGCAAAATATAGATAGACATCCCATTAATATATTCAGCCTCATCACTTACAGAGATAGGTATAAAGTGTATGGGTTGCTTGTCAAATAAGCGTTGCTGGTCATCCTGTTATTGAATTCTGCCACAATATCATTGCATGATGAAACACTGACTAAAAGGCTAGTGCAATCATAGCGAGCGAAAGTTCCAGCACAATCAGTTTGGTCAGAAGTAGTTGGTATATATATAGTGTTCTGAACAAATCAGATCAGGTCAGATAATCCACTTGATCTGACCTGATATTTTTTTTCAGGTCAGGTCAGATAGGTAACCTGCCTGACCTGACCTGACCCGTTTGACTTATATAATACTTCAGGTCAGACAGGTCAGATTGGATTAAATAGATTAGGTCAGGTCAGACAGGTTAAGCAGGTTGTCAGTGACAAAGTGACAAAAAAAAACATTTTTTTTATGTCAAATTGCCTATAAAAATGTTAAAAAAAGTGTCTTTTTTAGGCATTTAATTTCAAAAAAACATATTTATTTAAGAAAAAAATGCCTTTTTTAGACGTTTATAATTAAAAAAAAATACTTTTTAGGCGTTTAATTAAAAAAATGCCTTTTTTTAGGCGTTTAATTAAAAAAATGCCTTTTTTTAGGCGTTTAATTAAAAAAATGCCTTTTTTTTAGGCGTTTAATTAAAAAATGCTTTTTTTTTAGGCGTTTAATTAAAAAAATGCCTTTTTTTTAGGCGTTTAATTAAAAAAATGCCTTTTTTTAGGCGTTTAATTAAAAAAATGCCTTTTTTTTAGGCGTTTAATTAAAAAAATGCCTTTTTTTTAGGCGTTTAATTAAAAAAATGCCTTTTTTTTAGGCGTTTAATTAAAAAAATGCCTTTTTTTTAGGCGTTTAATTAAAAAAATGCCTTTTTTTTAGGCGTTTAATTAAAAAAATGCCTTTTTTTTAGGCGTTTAATTAAAAAAATGCCTTTTTTTTAGGCGTTTAATTAAAAAAATGCCTTTTTTTTAGGCGTTTAATTAAAAAAATGCCTTTTTTTTAGGCGTTTAATTAAAAAAATGCCTTTTTTTTAGGCGTTTAATTAAAAAAATGCCTTTTTTTAGGCGTTTAATTAAAAAAATGCCTTTTTTTTAGGCGTTTAATTAAAAAAATGCCTTTTTTTTAGGCGTTTAATTAAAAAAATGCCTTTTTTTTAGGCGTTTAATTAAAAAAATGCCTTTTTTTTAGGCGTTTAATTAAAAAAATGCCTTTTTTTTAGGCGTTTAATTAAAAAAATGCCTTTTTTTAGGCGTTTAATTAAAAAAAATCGTCTTATTTCAGGCGTTTAATTAAAGAAATGAAAATAACGCTTTTTCCAATCGCTTTATTAAAAAAATACACTTTTTTTAAGTGTTTATAATTAAAAAATATGCTCTTTTCTCAAGCATTTAAATTAAAAATAAAGCTCTTTTCACAATTATTAAATTTTTTTAAAAAAAACGCTTTTTTAAGCGTTTAATTAAGCGTTTAATTTTTTTTAAAAAAAATGTCAAAATGCACTTTTTTAGCGTTAATTTTAAAAAATGCTAAATGGTTTTTTAAACAGTTAAAATTTTTTTTAAAAAAACACTAAAAAATACTTTTTTTTAAGCGTTTGATTAAAAAATGCCAAAAAATGCGTTTATTAAAAGTTTTAATTTTTTTAAAAAAATGCGGTTTAATTTAAAAAAAATGTTAAAATGTATTTATTTAAGCGTTTTTTAAGCGTTAAGTGTTTAAATTTAAAAAAAATGCTTTCTTTTAAGCGTTAAGCGTTTATATTAAAAAAATGCTTTCTTTTAAGCATTAAGCGTTTATATTAAAAAAAATGCTTTCTTTTAAGCATTAAGCGTTTATATTAAAAAAAATGTCAAAAAAATGTTTTTTATCTTTGGGTTAAACAGGTCAATCAGATCAGTCAAACTATAACCTGACCTGAGAGCGGATCATAATTTTGATGATCCAACCTAAATATTTCAGGTCAACCTGATGGGTCACCTGAATTGACCTGATCCATTCGAAACACTATGTATACATAGTGTTAGTATGAAAATATGTAATAACTTTATAAAAATCAGAAATGTTTAATTAATTTTTTTTGATAGATGCAGAAAGAAGCTATGGCAAACTTAGTCGGCAAATTATAAAAGAAATGCAACTTGGTATACCCTAAAAAGTGTAGTCTTTTGCGTGATCATTATATAAAATATTGGCAGAAGGCTATACTTTTTAGATATGTACTCGAGTATAGTATGAAGCCTTCTCTGGAATTATTATATAAAAAATTGGAAGAAGGCTTTACGCGAATTTGGTCAGCAAATTGAAAAAGGAAGACAATCAAATATGCAATAAAAGTGTAGCTTTCTGCATAATCATTATATAAAATATTGGCAGAAGGCTACATCTTTCTAGATATGTACTCAGGTATGGTATAGTTATCGTGTAATATAGAAGTATACCAAAAAGATACGAAGTTAGCACCTCTAATTCTCTAACCAACTGATCCTGCCACTCAAATATTTCTCAAAAGTTGTGAAAGAAAAAGACTAAAGCCTAGTCACGTGATATCAAAAATTTAGGCGCAGTAAGTTAACAATAATTTTGGTCAGATTTTTGGATACAATAATAGTAGGTGAATTAATAGAATATCTGTGATTAATCAGTTCTATGACAGTTTTACAATAGTTCCAAGATACTATTAGGTCACTATCATAGTGTCAGGCTGGATCCTCAAATCACATGCTCAAGAGATCAGCCAAAATTATGGTATAGTACCAGCTAAACTTAATCGCAGATCTACTGCGCCACTTGACACGATATTTTTTTACCATATTTTGGCATTTTAGCAGGCAACAAAACAGGTGCAAAAAGATAAGCACTTTGATATAAAATCTGCCGCCCAAAAGAGTGCAGAAAGGCAGAATCATTGATATAAAAATTGGAATTCAAACAAGCACAGACTGTCCATACTCCCAATAAAGAAACTGGATTCCAAACAGGTTTAGAACACCACTAATGTAAATTATAACAGAAAACATTTATTATTACACAGCACTTAATAAAAAAGGGTACATTCAGATTATTTAGTAATAGTAATATTCAGGTTATTTAATCACATGATCACAGATAATAAATAGAAATAGAGCAAAGAAAATCGATTCAAAGGCAAGGAATATAGTAGAAAAAATAAGAAGCTAGGTTATTTAATTAGATTATTTAATCATATTTAGGTTATTAATTTTAGATTATTTAGATATATTTAAATTATTTAGTTATATTTAGATTATTTATAATCTACTTAGATTATTTAGTTATAATTAGATTATTTATAATCATACTTAGATTATTTAGTTATAGTTAGATTATTTTATTACTAAATAATCTAGTCTAAGCCGTTTATGACTAAATAATATAATTATATTATTTAGTCATAAACGGCTAATACTTATGAAATATGCTTAATTTTTGTACTTTTAATTATTTATCATTTAAGTGATTTTTAATTTTAAAGTGTAATTTTTTTTATTTTAAATCAGTTAAACTTTTTTTTTTTTTAAAGTGTTGAAATCACATCACATTTATTAGAAAAAGGGAAGGATACAAAATATTGCATCTATTCTATATGCTATACTTCTAGTAAAAATACCAGTCCAAACAACCACTATTTTAAATCAGTTAAACCAATTTTGCAAAAAATATATATTACTATATATTTTTTATTTTATTTTTCAAAAGTATCAAATTTGCTTAAAATTTATATATGACTTTATAAAAATCAATATAATTTGCAAAAATTCAATATTATAATATATTACTAAATTTGATTTAATTTACTAAAACTTAAATTATAATCTTAAATTAAATTTGTTTAATTTGCTAAAATCCAAATATAACATATATTAAAGATATTTGGGTTCTAATTTAATTAAACAAATATTATTAAATGAAATAATTTTCATAAAATTTATATATTTTTAATTTTTTCTTTTATAATAAATTATATGATTTTTAAACTTATATATATAGTACTAGTAAAATTTAATATTTTTTAATTTAATCTAATAAAATTAAAAACTTTTAATATGCTTTATTAAAAATATTGATCAAAATTTTAAAATACTAATTTATGTCAATATAACATTTTATTAAAATAAATAATTATATTATAATTGTAAAAAAAAATTGATTATAAAAGTATCATATTATATAAAAAGTATTTTTATTAAAATATATTTAAAATATACTTATATTTTATTTAAAGAGTGTTAGTTTATAGCAACCCTGTCGGTTGCTATAATGATCTCTATTATGTAATTTATAAAATTTTTAATTGGCTAATTTAAATAGTGATTATCCTGAATTTTTTTTATTTTTTTTAATTTTATTGTATTTATAAGTTATGAAATTTTTACTTAATTTTAAATTTTACATGCTTTATTATTTAAAATATTACTAGGGAAACAGAAACTGTTGAGAGTCCAAAGTGAAATATTTATTTTATTGTGTTATATTTAGCGTATTACAATTTTATTTTTATTTTTATTTACTAATGTAGTACAAAATTTAAGTGATGTAATATATGCAGACAAATGGATATTGCCACGTGATGTTAATTAATCATCACCTTTCATAAACATATACTTTTATTTTCAAGAAAAAAGACATGTTAATAAAAAAATAGGAATTAAAGTACAATAAAAAAAAATATGCAATAAGAGTAACAAAAGAAAAAATAACAAAAAAAAAAAATAAAATAAGAAATGAAAAGAACAAAGAAAAATAAAAAGAGATAAAAATAGTGAAGGGAAAAATGAAAGAGATTGAGAATAAATAAAAGGAAACATAGATTATAAAAATAAATAAATAAAAAATAAAGGAGAAGCAAAAAAAACAAAAGTAAAAAGGAAAAGAGTAGGGTAAGTAAAATAGATAAAAATAATAAAAGAAAAATAAAGGAGAATAAAAATAAAAAAGATAATAAAGAGAATGAAGAAAAATAAAAGGAATAAAAATAAATGAAAAAAAATAAAAGAAATAAATGTAAAAGAAATGAAAAGAAAATTAAGTAAGTAAAAAGAAAAAATTTAAAAATAAAAAGAGAGAATCAAGAGAAATAAAAAGGAAACAAATAAATAGGAGGATTAAAGGAAACAAATAAAGAGAAGGAACTAAAGAAAACAAATGAAAGAAAGGATCAAAGAAAATGAAAAGAAAAGGCTAAAAAATCTGAAAGGTTAAAAAGAGTGTAATATAAATAGTAAGAAATAAGCTATAAGAAACAAAAAAAAAAAAAAATATATACCTTGATTACAAGTTGAGCAAAAGGGTAAAAAAAATATAATTTAATAAATAAATAAACATGATTGCATATAATCACATAGTCAATCAAAATTTGTTTGCTTACATAATAATAAGAATCACTATAATGATTGGGGTTATTAACAACATTTTTTCTTATTTAAAATATATTTATATTTTATTTTATATTTAAAATATATTAAAAATACCTAGTAAAAAATATTTTGATTTTTTTATTTAATACTTAAAATATACTAAAAATTAAAATTTTATAAAATTCTATTTAAAATTATAATTAATAGTATATATGGTCTAATGCAAAAAGATTTGCATCTTACTTAAAAAAAAAGGATTTACATCAAGAAATATATTATATGGTTAAAATAAGATAGGCTGAAAAAAAATATATATTAGTTTGTCTTTAAATAAAATTATTAAATTTTTTTATCTTACTACACATAATTCTTTATAAAATAAAATAGTATATACCATTAATTAATGATAAAAATTAATAAAAATAAATATTTATAATTATTTTTTGGAGACTAGCTTTATAAAGAAAAGCTATCAAAAGATCATATTATGCAAGCAAATTGCTAAAATATTGGCATAATTAAGCATATAGTTGTAAGTATAATATTAAATTAGTATAGCTGCAATGATAATGCTTTTATATTATATGAAGCTTTTATTTAATTTCACAATTTGATGGAAATATTTTGTAATTTTTGTGTATAAAAATTTTAAGTGTAATAAATAACTGAGCAATTTTTTCTACATATTCTATAATGTTTTCTTATTAAAAAAAGATATAACTTTTCAAAATAAAGTATTTTTAAGGAGTTAATTTTACCTTTTACTATCATTATAAACTTTAATTTATTGAGAATGTTTGATCAATTATGAAGATAAAGTTATATGCTTAGGTTTATATCCAAACTTCTTAATACACTTCTAGATTCATATAAAAAAAAATTACTTCAAAAATTATTATTAGATTTGGAAAAAAGCATTTAAAAATGCTAAAAAAGTATTTTGAATCAAATGAAAAAAATATTAAAAAATTTGATGCTCATAGTGATTCTAATGATAGTTACATAATTTAATTTAATATTTATTTTATATCTTTTCCAATATATACTGATAATATTTAAATAAAAAAAAAAATTCTTTACATAATAAACTTTTTTTTTATTAATGCTATATTTGAGGTGCAAATCTTTTTGCACCAGACCATACTTAAATTACAACCAACTTTTGATATAGCGAACCTTTGATATAGCAGATTTTTGCTAACATATAACTTTATTAAACTCAGATCTAAAATTGTATATTTTATAACAAAATTAGATGTATTAAAATTTTCGAGTCTGGATCTGAGTTATCTATATATTCTTCGGGATCCTACTGACATTATCTGTTATAATTATTAAAAAATACATTTAACTGAAAATTTAAAAGAAATATTTTAAATAGCTTATTATTATTAAAGATAAATAAAGAAATATAAAGAAATAAAGAAATATATTGAAATAAAAGTAACAATAATTTTTCAGTTATTTCAATATTCTAAGTAACTAAAGAATTGAAGTATCAAATGAAATAAACTAAATGTAATTAGAATTAACATTTTTTTTCACAATTTTTTTTTTTAAAAAAAAAGGCCTCGAAAGAGAATAATAAAATATATCACTTGGAATGTGAAAAATTTATTTTAATAATATTCTATGATTAATAAAAAGAATAAAGAAATATAACAGTTCCGTAATGTATATTATAGTATTAATGATCAATACCATAAATACAGTATATTTTAAAGCGGAATAACATTTAATGAACTAAAAAAGTAAACAATTCGATAAATGTGGAATTCAATAGCAAAATATCGATTACAAATTTAAAATTGCTCTTGTGCATCAAAGATTTATGCCATGAGAAAGTTCATTCAATAAATTAATTTATTACGCGTGGATCATCAAAAATTATATACTTATATGATTCCCCATTATGTTAATAGACATACTATATAGTGATAGCACAATTTTCAATGAGAATTTTTCGTAGCGATAATCGGTACTTTGTTATGGCAGCTTTTCTAAAGGAGCAGCGAGATTCTGATTTATGTTTTCGTGGATTTCTTCTTTCTGTACGACGATATTCTTGACTAAATTTGGTGCAAGATTGACAACTGAATTTGGAAAGAATTACTTAATGTTTAGCAAATTAAATTTTTGCCATGTCGCGATAAGAAAAATTGAGGGTTTTAACTAGATAATGTAAAGTCAGACAAAAAAAAATGTGTAATTATGAGCGAATCTTTGAATTCCTAAAATTTGTCTTGTACTGTATACATCACAGGGTCCATAATCAATCAATTACCGATTCAGATATTCGTGCATCGTGTATATCTTGTGTGATACAATATCATGCAAGAATCTGTGAATATCAAATTTAGTAGTCAACAAAAAAAAATAGATTTAGGAATCTAAATAAAAATCCTGTACACCAATACAAGTAAAATTGCATGTGCTGGTTGATGCGTACTTGAAATTGCAGCTGGTCTTCATATTTCATTCCAAAAATCTTTGACGGTTCTTCGAAACTTTCATCTTTTTGCTCTTTTTTGTGCTTTTATTACCGTAATGAGTACGTCAGAATTTTCGGTAGGCAAATTGTAATTGATCATTCATCGATTTATAAGCCTGAACTTTAATTTAATGGTTTTTTTTTCACTAAATTTCCAGCCTCCGCACGTAGCGGTGGAAATTCCAATGGAAGGAATTGGAAATGGAAGCCAAGCTGGTCCTAGCACTGGAGGTGGGAGTCAAAGCCTTGGCGAGTTTTTTAAGGAGGCAAGTATTAATTTTCATATTTTAGTTGAAAAGAATTAATTTTGACAAAACTTCCAATAACTCTTATTCATGTAGATATAATGACAAAATAAATTTATCGCATTCGAATTATTAGGTAAATGCTATCCAAGAAATGATTCGAAATATAAAAGAGAACATGTCAGGAATCGAGGCATTACACAATAGAATGGTCACGGTAACAGATGATGAAAGTTCTCGTTGAGCACCGTTCCCAATTTCACGTTTTCTATCTTAAACACTTTTTATTTTATTACTTATAATATTACTGCTTCCTTCTCATAATAGGAATGTCTCGGCAACTGGATTTGCTAATATCAGAGACGAGCCGTATAGCGGGTCAAATAAGCAATAAATTAGCGGGTGAGAGAAATTTATACGATTTTTTCAATGATTTGTAAAATTGATTAACGTATTTAATGTTTCCTACTTCTGTAATTAAGTGATGGAACAAAATAACAAAACTTTAACAACTGGACAAGATCAGACGCAAATGCGTTTAACGCAGGTATTTAATTGCTTTAATGAATTAAATTAATCTTTTATTAATTTTTTCCAATATTTTTTTTTTTTAAAAAAAAAAAAAGCACGCGACATTAGCTAAATCATTTATTGATACAATGACAAATTATCTCCGAATGCAAGAGGAAAACGAGAAAAAGTACAAGGAGAGGATTGTAAGGCAATTTCGTATAGGTGTGTGCATTAACATATTTCTATATATAAATTATATGGTTTATTTACTTTTGATTAATTTAGTAAAACCTGATGTCACACAGCAAGAGATTGATCAGTTGTTGAGCGAAGAATCTGGGCAAATATTTACCTCACAAGTTGTTCTTTATTTTTGATATTCATTTTCTTGAATCTCGTAGGAATTTCTTATGAATTTTGGTCAATTAAATTCAGGTTCTATCAAAAACACAATCAGAACAGTCGCGTGCGATTCTCACAGAAATTCAGGATCGACAGAGGGATATTTTAAGGATCGAAAAATCGGTTAATGTAGGATTATAGAAATTATTCTTGTATTTCATTTTGTTTTTATATCTCCTAATAATTATTAATATCTCCATAAAAAGGAAATAAATAAAATGTTCGGCGAAGTTAAAGCGTTGGTATTAGTGGGGACAAAAAAGACATCAGATGCAACCGATGTCATACAAGATAACACTATTCAAATAGGACGAGATACAGCGCCAACAATAAAGGTAGCAGAGAGAATAAGGAAGGTAAAAGATACTTTTAATTGGTTTCTTATTGCTTTAATAATAGATTCACATGATACTTAACAAAATCATCATTTTAGAAAAAGTGGAAATTACTTGTTCTGATACTGATATTAATAATTATAATTGCCGCAATTGTTGTGCCGATAGTTTTACACAATACATGATAATGTTTGATTATTTGCCTTATTCTTTATTGGAGGGTGGCTTAATTTGTATTATTTTAATAATAATGTGTTTGATTCTTTTTCGATTTCAACAATTGTAAAACTTACAATGAATAAATGTAAAATAATTAGATGGTAAATTTTAATACATATAATGTATTTATTCATTAGATTAACATTAACATTCATTAGAAAGTATAAAATAAAAAAATTTTCGTCAAAGGTCGAACATTCAATATTACTGTACATATATATATATATATTTTTTTTTTTTTAGATGCGCCAATCATTTCACGACAATCTTTCCAGTTATATCAGTGGAATTTTTAATGAACGTAGATGCGATCTAAATGGAGCAATTATCAAAGGCGTTTGGACACACAGAATTATTACTCGTTTCATTTAAATTACTCTACATTTATGCAAAATCCTTTGAAGTTGTTTAAATGTGAGGTTAAAATGCAAACATTAAATCGGAAATTTCTGATATATTTCCGATTTTCAACCCTGGGATGAGACTATCTAGGTTTTGCCATGTTTACTATATAAGGTTTGAGTTTTAATTAGAGTGATACAGTCTGCGTTAAGGGGTCAGCAAAGGTCAGTTAAAAAAAAAAGAGGGTCAATAAAGGTCAATTGGTTCAAAGAAGCACCAAATTTATCACGTGCTTTTTTAATCTTACTCCGTTAAAGAAAAAAATCTCTCCTTTTGTTACATTTGATAAATATTTCGCATAACAACAGAATATAATTAATCAAAGGAAGGTATACAAATTTAGCCGGATATCAAATGCTTTGGTTTGAATAGGAATTAGGAAGATGAAGTCATTTGACAACTAAAAATTCGTAGTATGATTTGTTGTACATAATAAATTATTCAAACGAACGCAGATTAATATTGGAAATTACAGCCTTTGTGGTTCCAACCTGCTCAATTCTGTACAAAAATACGCGAGAAGTTTTTGGGAGAATCTCACTAATAGCCGACTGAATTATGAATTTTGGCTTCCAGCTCAGGCGTAACTACGTACTGCGTATACTGATTGCCCTTGTTCTTTAAGCGATCTCGTCAATTAGTTAAACTAAAAGGAGATATATTTTTTGTTTCTTCGAATTTCTCATGTTTAGTAAATATTTTTTTTATTCAATAAATTATTTCTTTTATCAATAAATCTGTAAAATAAATCTATAAAAGCGATAGTTAAATCTTTTTGTGACATTGATAAAACTTCAATAAACTAAATTTGACTTTTTTTTTGATAAACTACTAATCAAAATATGATTAGAAAAAACAAATTAAAAGAAAAAAAAAATGAAAATGAAATCTACTTGAAACAAGTGGTTATTTAATTACGAAAATAAATTATAAAAGAATGTAAAATTCTACCTTTCAAAAAAAGTTCAATTTCGCGCATAAACAAAAAAAAGGAACACAAATAATTAAACAATTTCAACAATGGAATCAAAATATCTTTTTCTTGCTTTCGTCCTTTCCCTAATCCTTTTCATTCTCTCTTCTTTCGCAATTGCTATTCTCACGACCGAAAATTCTTCGTTGAAAATGTCAAATCCAAAGCTCCAAAACCGTTAGATCCTGTTGAAAACGATAATAAAGATGATGTTGAAACTCAATTCGGATATTATTCTGCTTTAATTTATTATTTGTAACGTTTCATTATTAATATATATATAGAATAGATGCAATAAGACCTTATCATGTATCATGTATTATTGTTATTGTATTAAGCGAAGCTGTATCACGGACTAAGATCTGATATGTACTTTTATTTACAATCAATAAAACAAAGGTGCATTAAGCATAATATATTTACATGATAATATTCTGCATAGTATGGTTGTGAGAATTGAGGAATCATATTTGCATCCCAATAAATATGCAATATAATATTCAGGAAAATTATTGCTGAGTTGACTGCTATACAACGTAAGAAAAAATTAATTATAACATCTTGTAGACGCGTAATATTCTCAAACCTTTTCACAGATACTCATGTAATAATAAAAAAAAAGATCCCTTTGTTGATCCAAGGGCACGATCCCATATGGTTAGCGATTAAGGCTTTTAATTATATCTTTGAGCAAATCCATTAATCTGATTTTTGTGAAGATTCATCCCAAATTCGATTCTTGGACTATTATCAAATCATATATAAATCTAATAAAACTTACTAACATTTACATCATTAATATTCAAGATTATCAGCAAAGTAACAATAAGGTATTATTCAGCTAGCTACTTGGAACATATCATCCGATGTTAATCACTGCAATTTTCACATCTCTTTAGATGCTTCAAAACAATCTGGACATATTACTTATCTTATTATATATCAACAGGGCGGACATCCCTTATATTATCACATTATTGCCGATCATTTTGCCGATCATTTACTAGTCATCTATTCGATATTATCACATAAAAAAAAATACCATTATGGGTTATTTTTTTTGCAAATTCTACTTACATAAACCCGAAGTTCTATGGCTTAGCCCGAAGCTTCAAAGTCAAATTAGCAGGTGATCGGCATATATAATATATATTATGATATTGATTATTGAAAATTTTGGCCTAAAGCTAACTTTTTAATTATCTATAATTTTTTTATGGTTATTTTTGTCACTAATTCTTAAATACTTGAATAATGTATTTTGGAAGTTTCAAGTTTCACCTAAAGTTCTGTAGCTTTGTCCAATGCTTTAAAGCCAAATTAGTATATAATTAGCATATATATAAATTATTGAAAATTTTGGCCTAAGGCTAACTTTTTGATTATCTAAAATTTTCTCTGATTATTTTTACCACTAATTCTTAAACACCTAAATAGTGTATCTTGAAAGTTTCAAGTTTGGCCCAAAGTTCTATGGCTTGGTCCAAAGCTTCAAAGTCAAATTAGTAAATGATCGGCATATATATGAATTATTGAAAATTTCAGCCTAAAGCTAACTTTGGAACCACATTTTATTTTGCCACAATACTTTTACATTTAATTATTTATAACTCAAATTATTAAATAAAATAATTAAATATAATTTTTAGAACATTTGTGGTTTGGGATGAGGCTTCAAATTTAAGGTGATATCATATATATTATGATCGGCAAATGATCGACATGTAATATAAGGTATGTCCGCCCTGTTTTATATATCGGTATTTTGATTTTTGCCAAGAAAATCTTTAACAATCATCACGCATAGTGAACTTATCCACATGAATCTTGTTACATGTAACGGTACATCAACAACTTCACGTGCCATATTATGTTTGGTACGATATCGTACTGATGATGAAAAAATTATGCGTCAAATTTCTTAAAAATCAAGGCAGACTGAATATTCTAAAAATGAGATGTAATACAGTCATACCTCCATAAGTGCACCCTCTATAAGTAAGGTTGCTTGCCGAAACCCATCTGGCCTAACGCGAAACGCCGAAACTCATACATAATGCCGAAATGCCGAAATGCCGAAATGCCGAAACTGCCGAAACTGTCGAAACTGTTTCAGCATTTCGGCATTTTGGCAGTTTCGGCAGTTTCGGCATTTTGACATAGTTTCAGCATAAGTAATACTAATATTTTAATAGAGTTTCGGCATATTTTCGTCATGTTAATAGTATCTGACAGATAAAAATTTATTTTTTAAAATTTAAATTATTTATTGTATTTATTATACGTAATCCAATGATAAAAACTAGCAATTAAATTCAAATTTATCACTAAAGAAATAAAATCCCAGTTAAAAAAGTTCACCATTTTATTTTTATTTTATTTAATTTTGATAAAAAAAAAAATATTGATACTTGTTCGCTACTATTTTAAAAAATAGTACCCAGGCTGTACGACGTGGACGTCAGTATCAATTCACAGCCCAAAAAAAATGTGAGTCTCCAGCCGATATTTGGTACGGACTGGGCCTAGCTACTCACTATAAAATAATATAATAAAATTAATAAATTATCTTCGGTGACGATACGTAGGTAGGTTTCTTGCCCTTCTACGATCGTGTCGCATATCTAAAATAAATTGGTTAATTTAAGATGTGAATAAACTTTAATTATAGAAATTTTATAATTACCTCGTCTTTCCCAAAATCTCGATCTAAATGTGCGATAATATCTTGCTCCGATACGCGACCATCTTCTTCCAGGGACACCGCTACGATAAAGGCAAAAACTCTAAATATCAAAAAACGAAATAATATTTAGTTAAATATTTTCAATTTTAAGCAAATATTTTTTTTTGCCATTATATTTTTCATACATGGTATTCCCTGAGAAGATTCCTCCATTTTTGGTGGCATCGTTGTGCCGTGAACCTCGAAGTTCTAAAATGACGATTTAGTCTGATTCAAATGAACGAATTAGTTGGATTAAAGATAATAATTCTATTTTTAACATATTTTAACATATTAAATATTATACATATGAACCTTCTTGCGATTGACCTCCAGAATCTCGATCGATCTCTCCCGTATTCGTTATGAAATTCATCATTTCTTCTTCTTCTTTCTTCCACCAAGTAATCGGTGTATTCATCGAACCATTGAATAGGACGAGAGTGGCGACGAGACTGGCGATGGGGCTGGCGATGAGAGTGACGATGGGGCTGGCGATGAGAGTGACGATAGGACTGGCGATGAGAGTGACGATTGGGCATATTTACAAAATTAAGATGTGAAGAAAAACGCAAAAAGAATGAGATGAGTAAATCGTAAAATATCCTTTTATAAATAAAATTTGGACAATTCCTTTTTGTTCCCTTTCTTTAAAATACTGATTTATTAGTTTGCATCATTAAATTTAAATATCATCCTTAAAATAATAAATCTTTGTTTATTCTCTTTGTTCTTAAAAAAAAATCATTTTTTTTAAAAAAAAATCGGAATATTTTGTACATCCCTTAAAAAAAAATAAAAAAATCAGTGCATAATACATACAATGTGATTTGTATAAAAAAGTCATCTTGCATCGTTAAACAAATACCGATATAAAATTACTAATCATCATCCCTGTGTGATAAAATTTAATTGTTAACTTCTTTCTCTTTCTTTAGAGCACACATTGAACACGAATCAACACAAATTTAACAAAATTTGGCTAAAACGAGCGAAATTTTACCAGAATTATCAGCACAAATCGAACACAAATCAAACACAAATTGAACAAGATCGAAAGAGTTCGTTTGCATCACGTCGGTGTTGTTTAAATTTCATCACACAAAAATTTTTTAATTTAAACTCTTAAATAAATCAATATAATTATAAACTTATTTACAAATTTACTTTATTAATAAAAGAATTATTGTTATAATGATTTCCTAAAAATAAAGAAAAAATTATTCTTCTTCATCTACATCATCTACATCGATGAATTCATTCAATAAATCCTCTACATTATAATCAAAATTTCCTCCCCCATCGCTTTCTTGTTCGCTTTCTTGCTCATCATCATTGCCATCATCTGTATTAATTTTTTCGTATTCTTCTTCAGATTCATCTAAAATGTCGTCCGGGATCTCTCCAATTTCTTCAATTATTAATTTGTGTGACAAATCAACAAATTTATCGATCCATACATGTTCTATTAGGACAACACAATTATCTGAAGGAACTGTAATTTGATTAGGTAAACTTTCATTTGATAAAACATCACATTCATCATCATCATCATTAGTTTCTGCCAGAGCCTCTGCAATTCGAATGTTCATTTCAGTTTCGCTAATACGAGTATCATTTTTTTCTATACCATAAAAACCAAGCTCTTTCTTAGCATTGGACTTCCAATGCATGATCATTTTAGCCATAGATTCTAGTCGACTTATATTCAAATTTAAACGCCGATCATTAAATAGCCAGCCAAGTGTTGAGAATCCTCGTTCGCAACTTGCGGAATTTGGACAAA
This sequence comes from Rhizophagus clarus, assembly GCA_015698045.1. Lineage (NCBI taxonomy): Eukaryota > Fungi > Glomeromycota > Glomeromycetes > Glomerales > Glomeraceae > Rhizophagus > Rhizophagus clarus. Next base: position 340,621 of record BLAL01000274.1, read on the forward strand.
TCGCTAATAGATGGCGAGCGACTCTTGGGAGGCTGTTCGGTCGAGGGTCAGTATTGATCAAATTCCATCAATTTAGAGGATCGTCTAGAGAACAAGATTCATCAAGATCAAAGGGTGGTTTATTATCACGGTAGTCCTTAATTTGCTCGCATAGAGCCCTGGATTCTTTAAGATCAAATCCTAACCTTTTACCAATTGTAGTAGCGCACCTCACGATCCTTGAATAAGCTTTGGCTGTGAGAGACTTACTCCTAAATCGGGGATCTAGGAAAAAGCAGGTTATATATTTGTCATCATCGAACTCTTTGAATCTTTCGTTCATCACGTTGAAACAATGGTTACGGAAGTTTTGATTAAATGATTTGGGTAATTGTTTCAAAACTGCTGATAGTCTTATCAAACTTAAAAAACAATCTCCAAGCGTCGCTGATCTTGATTCTAAAGCCAAGACGGCTTTTCTCAATGGATTTAAAACGAATGAAAGAATTCGTAAATCAGAAAAAAAATTCCGTGTTTGGATAACACGTTTGACCTTATCGTTCAACAAATTACTTTCATTAGTAATAATTTGTTCTAGTACTGGTTCCAACCTAATTACCGAATCTACTGATTCGCTAGCCGTTGTCCATCGCGTCTTACAATATAACTTAATGCCTCCTCCATGAATACTATTCTCTTTGATGAGTTGTGTGAGTTTGGCTCCAGCTTGATGGGAATTTTTAAAAAATGAAGCTAATGTATTAACTTTTCGTAATAAACGATCTCCAAAACTTTCTTTAAGTATATCACACGCGATAAGATTGACCGCATGTGCTATACATCGTACGTTTTCGATGTTAAGGTATTTCTCTTCAATAATTTTGCGTGCATTTCAAACGTTTGAGGCATTATCGGACACAATAGCCGATATTTTATTTGGGCCGATCCTTTCAATTATTTCTCCAATCACTTCGGTTACGTAATTACCTGTATGCGAATGTTCTGACAAATCTTGAAGTTTATACAAATACTCTTCTCTCGACGGAGTCATAATAACAAAATTCCATATAGAACGATGAGTGGGGGACGTCCAACCATCGAACGCTAAATTATATTAATATTAATATTATTACTTAAAAACACATTAAGAATATTGTTTTAAAAAAGTATAAAAAAAGTATTAAAAACCTAAAGTCAAATTAGCTCCATTTTCAATGACGGATGTGACAGTTGAGTTCACCATTGATAATTCCCGCTCAAGTAACTGATCTGACTCAAATTCTCTGGTTGGCAGCTCATACGAAGAATTAAGCTCCTTTACAAAGTTAATAAAAAAAGGGTGCTCGACTATCCGGAATGAAATACCACATGCAACGAAAAATTTAGCCAAGGCACGATTAATCCTAATTACTCTACCATCAGGAATTTTTGTGGAATCATGGTAGTCTGTAATATTTAACTGATTACTCCCAACAATTTTTCTTTTTTTATTAACTTTATCTTCACGCTCTAATATTTTATTCAAATATTTTCTAACAATGGGTCCTGGAGCTTCCGAGCAGTGGTTCGCAAACTGCTCTTCAAGTTTTGATATATCACCTCGTGACCATGAAAAATTACAATATTTACAAGTGGCATGATATTTTCCTGAACCAACGGGATTTCCTCTAATAGCATCCTCCCAGGTAGAGCTGGGAGGCCTACCACCTTTATTTTTATTTTTTTCTAAGTCTAAAGTGCTGGTCATATTGAAATGTGTATAAAGTTTTTTTATTTTGTACGTGTTTAAGTAAAAAAAGTAATGCAAGGCAAACACGAAGTAATTTAAAAAATCCATAACAGATAATCATATGATTTGGTTCAAATTTCAAGGTATAGCCGTAACAGTTGGGGATTATAACAGTAAAATGATAAATAAAAAAAGAAGTTAAAGGAGTTAAAGGACGAAAAGTAACTGATTATCTTTGATATTAATGATGTCAGATCATTTCCTGAATGACCGTCAGATATGATTGGTTGTGTGTCATGTGGTGGCTGAATTTTATTTTGTTACACTAATTACATTATTAGAAAAATGAAACTATGCCGAAACTATATTAAAGTATTAATATATATTATGCCGAAACTATGCCAAAATGCCGAAACTGTTTCGGCATTTCGGCAGTTTTGGCAGTTTTGGCATTTCGGCATTTTTGGCAGTTTTGGTATTTCGGCATTTTTGGCTGCTTGCCGAAACCTAGTTTCGGCAGTTTCAGCAGTTTCGGCATGCCGAAACTCACTAGTTTCAGCAAGCAACCTTATCTATAAGTGCACGCAATATGTAAATTCTCTCTAAGTATATGGTAAGCTTTAGTCCCAACTTATAAGAGTTCTTAATATTTTACCCTCTATAAATGCACTCCCTCTCTAAGTGCACATTCTGCTATTTTTTTACTATAGTTCCAAAAAAGATGCACTTATGGAGGTATGACTATAGTAAGTATGAATTGGTAACATTACACTACTTTTTACATCAGTTATTAATCTTCCGATTTATGCTGTAGATTCAAAATTATTCAATCTCAGTAAACTTCTCTTGCGAAACTTGGCTAAAATCAAAAATTTTTATATAATCTATGTGGGTTGGAGTGATTTATATTGGGGATCTTATAAATATAGTTTATTATATATTTGTAAAAAAATGGAATCTTGTAGTTAGATTATAGTGATAGAAAAAAAATAGCTATAGATACTATATAAATGTGAGAGAGCAAAAAAATAATTTGATGCTGAAACTCGCATTAAATGACGCATAACGCGTAATGATAATGAATCAAATTATGACATATTATAGTTTATGATAAAAGCTTAAAGATCTGATAAAAAAATTCTTTTCTATTTTCAATCTATATATCAGACTCAATATAACAGATTTTTGAAAAGTTTACCATCAGAATGGATTAGTTATTGGTCTGGTATGTCAAATTTTATTATACAATATTTTTTTCACTGCTTTATTTACAGCTTCAAATTCACAAATCCACTTAATTTATTTCAGTTAAAATCTATAAGTTCCAACTTTTAGATAACAGATAGGGAAGTTAAATACATCAATCATTGGTTAATTATTAAAATTTTTTAACAATGGCAGGTCTTTATACTATGCTAAGAAAACAATTAGTGGGTATTAAAAATGCCAATATATTACAATATGAGTGATATTATCTTCTTTATTACAGTATTTCCTTTAACCAAATTATGGCTACGTTTCTTGAGAAAAATGGTACTTGCTTTGAAAAAAAAATAATTTACAAATTTATCCTGAAGACAGTATCTCAATATTCAATCATAGGAACATTGTTCCAATGACTAAGTGTTTAAATATAGACGATTCAACTTGGCAAAATGCCATTTCAAATCAACAATCTTTGATTGTTGTAAAAAGAAATGAACCTAGTGAGTATATCTTGATCTACATCTTGGTCTAGTAAAAATACTTAGATTAATTAGATATGTTAAATATGTTAAATTATTATTGCAGATTTATGTCCAGGTGTAAAGGTTCTTTATGCCACTAATAATATTTGTCATATAATTGGTATGATGTATAAGACCCTTTTAAGAGATTATAATGAAAACCTACCAGATCAATAACATTATAATTCTTTTCCCAGATTACATTCTACTGCATTTCGTAATAGAGATATTATGACATGATTTATCAGCAAAATTGCAGTTTATAGAATGAGAATGAAACATATTACTCGTTTAATAGAATATAAATATACCTGTAATGAACAAGTTCATAGAATGTGTTAAAATATTATCCCATATGTACCAAGGTTAGAATAATGGCAAAATGCTCTTGTACTTTTGAATATCGTTAATCAGTCAAGAGCTTTTTCTGAAGCATTTCAATTATGCACATCTTGTGTATATGAAGCTCAATAAATGTCAGAAGCATATAAACAAAAATAACACTAGTCGAAAAAGGAATATTCAGCCTCCAAAAAATCTGGCCTAGATTTGGCCAATTTTTAAAAAAATTGACCTAAATTAGTAATGATATGCAATTCAATCTATATTTGACTCTGATTTGATCCTGCTGAATAATGGTCAAATTGCGTATAATAAAAATTAAACTATGTTCGGCCTCACACGAATAATGGCTGAATTGTATTCACTTTTCTATATTAAATAATGGTTATAATATATTTATATATTAATATTATTAAGTATAATAAAAAACAATGATACAATATTTGTTAAAAAATGTTTAAACAATTCAGACTAGTATAAATGTTATATTAAATCAACACAAATAGAATTTTCTATTTATAGGAATAATGGCTAAATATTCTCTGGCATTAGATCGATCTGATTTTTTGTATTTTACAGGTATAAACTGACCTAAAATATTGTGTATTAGAATTATATTGTCACTACTGCTCAAATAGAAACTATCTTCCCATAATTTAACGTTGCAAGTTTTGACATCATCGTCAATACTGAAATGGAATCAGGATGTCAAATTTGCCAGTTTGTATCATTTGATATAAGCCAATTTGTGTGTTAAATTATGGGAGGATAAATGAACGCTATGTTCGAAAAAAATTGGATTTGACCTGGGTAAGTATCGACGCTATTTCCATCACGATTAATAAATTTAGCTAAGATAAATGAACTCTTAATATGTCGTATTGCAGCAGCAGATCCAAAAATTTCTGCACTGATTTGACATCTTCCATATCGATTCGCTTTGTTGATAATGATCGTTGAATTGGGTAAATTTTCTGTGAATGGTTTTCTGAATATAGAAACTACATATGTATCCTTATAATATTCAATAAGTAAATCGTAAATTTGTTCATCAAGATGAATATCTTTGGATCGCAGTGCTAAAAATATATCTGGAAATTCCTTACAACCAGTAATTGGTGATTCCAATATATTTCTGGAATTCATCAAAAATTGATACATTTCATTTGTTGGAAATTCAGAAAGAAAACTGACAGAAGGTCGTTTATTGAGTAATTTGATGCTGATTACTTCTGAACTTGAGCTGATAATATCATTTATTTGTATTTCAGTCATCAATTGACGCATTAGTTCAGGTTCAATTTGGCAGTGGCTATTAGGCAATGATCCTAATAAATATTTTATTATTAATCTTTGCTTAATGGAATAATATAATTCAAAAAATCGACACAGCAAATGAATTTAAATTTGAATTACCTAATACACCATTCATTCGTTCAAAGCTAAAGCATCAGAACGAATACAGGGGTCTGTAATTGTAAGAGCACTCACATAGATGTAATGATAGGTGGAAGTTTGGCATTATTTTTCTTTCACCATAATGCTCTTCGATCAATTTAATTATCTTTACTAAAAGTTCATGGGCTTCTTTTATATTATTAATCTCCACAATTCGTCTAACCAAAATTGTATAAACTCTTATAAAATATGTAAGAATTTAGCGATCTTTATTCAGAAGATGATTCCATAACACAACAGTGACATATATTAGGAAAAAGTTGTACCATTGGTCAGCGGTAAAGTTAGAAAAACCTTTACCGCAATGGATTTTACCAGGAATTTGTCCCAAATCTAATGGTAGCTTAAATTCGCTCATTTTCTTTTGAATTGATTGAAGAGCTTTTTCTGTTAATACATCTTCATTGATCCATATTCATTTTGTTATCCATTTTGCGATTTCTAAAAAAAGGCAGTGCATCAGATCTATAACAACAAACCGAATCAGATCAAAATATGAGAGTCTTAATATTTCAGACCACCTTACGCCATTCACCTTGACGAATTTCTCTCTTTTTGTGTTAGATTTGCATCATCGCTATTCTAAAGCCTTTTGATGATGCTCTACTAGATCTGTCATAATAAACCAGTCGTTCATATCCGCTATGCCACCAAAATTGCGATTATTGGCCCTTTTTTCACATCGATAACATGATGCGAGGGTAGAGATATGCCCGCATAATTTTTGAGCTTCAGGAATATCACACAAAGCAATTATTAATGCAGTTCAAATATCTTTGCCATTTGGACATTCATTAGTGCGATTAAGATTCACGCCTTCTTAAAGTGACTCTAATTCTGTTATTATTGGCGAAAGATAATGATTAACTTTATGCAATTTAACCTCATCAGGTCCTGGTAATATGCTGAGTATAAGCACATTTTTGGGCTTAAATCAAACATTCCGAGGTAGATTGCATATTACTGCGTATATTACACCTGTACTGTAAATCATTTCTTCGTAAGGCTGGAACCAATCCAAATTTATCATTAATCCTAGATGATCATCAGCCTTATCTGGTCAGAAAAAGTTATTTGACCCTTGTTCAGACGATTCCTTAAGATTTTTTCATATTTGGCCATCATAAATATCTGATAGAACATTGTTAATTATTGAATGACGTGTTCAATGCCGCAGTAATTCTTCAAATCCTGGCCGCTTGAACATACTAGAAAGCTGCTGTTGTATACTCGAGACTGGATAAATTAATTTAGGAATAATTGATATACTAGAAATTTTCTTTTCTAAAGGAGTACGACATTGTTTTAATTTCTTTGTAGCCAAATTTGAAAATTTGACATGGCTGCATTCATAACAGTATTATTATCTTTTGATATTATCTCCTCTTTTTTGTATAATTTGTAGCATTTTTGGCAGGCTGCAAACTGCATAAATCGATTGAAAAGTCCTAACTTTTTTCTTAGCATGTATAATGAATTTGGAAATGATTTGTAATTGATATTTTTACATACTTTCAATATTATTTTAATAAATTGTATTAATTCTTCAATTGCGGTATTTAGTATGTTATGACTCGACCTGAACTTTATAATCCATATCAAAATCCCTTTAATTAATTTATCTGTTGGTAATTCTGAAATATCTGGTGTGTCTGAAATATCTGGTATGTCGAACATAAGATGAGAGTAATTCTCAAAATTATCTGAAAAATCGTTATCTTCATCATTAGGAGAATCTTCTTGTGTTGAAGATTCACTAGTGTAGATATCATCTGTGTCATATTCAGCTGGTACATTATAAGAGGAATCTTCAGCGACTAGCTCAACTTTAGTGATATGACGAAATGTGCCTGGTTTTGCCCTTTTTTGCGTGAAAGAAATATATATTTCTGTTCCTCATACATATTATTATCAGAATGTGTATCAATAGACATTGTCGTATCTTGTGGTTCTGCTAACAATATTATCGAATTAATCAGTTCTACTAACTCTTGAGACGTTGGAGCCTTATCGCGATTTAATAGTTCCAAAGAAGTTGTTTGCTCATTCATTTGCTCATGTTCCTTCTTCGTACGCAGATTGACCATTTTCCCATTACAATGGCTGCAAAAGCACAGAACCTTCTCTCTTGATTTTCTGATCATAAATTCAGTAGATGTTTGTTCAGAGGTCGATGAACTAAGATTATTATATTCGTCTATGATATTAGCAGCAATGCGTTTTCTTCCCCTTTTTTTCATTTTTTGATAAAAGTTAGATATGATAAAGTTGTAATATGATTTTTACATTGAATAAAGTTATAATATACTTTGTTATATTTAATTAATAGTGATTTTTTATTAATATCAAATTTTTAGTAATGTCAAATTTTTAGTGATATTGTGGTTTTTTTATTAATATCAAATTTTTAGTGATGTCAAATTTTTAGTGATATTTTGGTTTTTTTATTAATATCAAATTTTTAGTGATGTCAAATTTTTAGTGATATTGTGATTATATTCTGTTTTAAAATGATATTGATGGTATAATTAACAAAATAAATAAATTCAAATATGAAAAATTAGATGTAAGAAGTTGAATAGAAAATTAAACGAAAACTGAAATTTAAAAAATAAAATATATACCATACCACGCACTCAATGCGATTTAACTGTTCAATTAATTGAAAGTCTAGTTTGATGCAAAAATTTAAGTCTAATCTGATCATTAACAGCTAATGATTGAAAGTCTAATTTGATATGTTTAATATATGTTTAATTAATTAAAAGTTTAATTTGATGTGAAAGTTTAAGTCTAATTTGATCATGCTCATTGAAAGTCTAATTTTATACAAATGTTTGTGATCATTAATTGTTAAAAGTCTAATTTGATAGTAAAGAAATAGATATAAATAGTGGTCCAATTTCCTTGTTCCATACAAAAAATCGCCCTTTTTTCTTTTTTAAAAAATAATAATAAAAAATTAAAATAATTTTAAAACATTAATAGCTCGTAAGAAACCATCAAAACCAAATGCTCCTTCACCAGATATTGCTGGTTCGTCTACACCATCGCCATATATAATATCAACTCCTCCATAAAATATTGCTTCAACACCAACACCAACTAATACCACCGTTTCATCTACATCATAAAATATTGTCACATCACGAGCATCAACACCAACTAATACTACACCACAAAATATTGTCACATCACGAACGTCAATACCAACTAATACTACACCACGAAATATTACCACATCACAAGCGTTAACGTCAACTAATACTACACCACGAAATATTACTACACCACAAGTGTCAACACTAACTAATACTACCGCTTTATCTACATCACAAAATATTGCCACACCACAAAATATTGCTTCAACACCAACATCACTAAATACTAATACTACAGCTCTCTTTAGACTCGTTATTTCGCAAGATATTTTAGCCTCATTAAGTCAAACTCAAACTCAATCTCAACGAACTTCTGATATTATTAAAAGATATCCTAATATTAATGTACTGAAAAGTTACCATTCACATCACGAAGAAGGAGCACCAAGAAATGTTTGACTGAGTAATGAAGAAACGTGTAAACTGAATTTTTTGTTATATTTTAATATTTATTATATTACATCTGTTCGTTATGATTCGATACATATCCTTATAATTTAAAATAGGTAATTTAGAGCTAGGAAATTTAAAAAATGAAACCCTTCGACTACAGAACGAATTGAATCAGAAAAAGATCAAAGTATTAGAAATGAAACGAAAAATAGATAATTTGCAAGACTATGTTCGTAAGGTCGAGGAGGAGAATTCCTTACTACGGCAGTTTAATAAAATTTTTAGTGATGAATCAAACCAATTATGTGAAGAGAATAAAACTCTCCAAAAAGAACTTCAACGGCTCAAGCAACTTCACACACCTTGAAAGACTATTGATTCTCCGCAGTAATATTTACCAAAACGCCCAATAAAAGATTAAAATTAAGAGAGAAATCGCCTGATGAAGTTGCTGCTTTAGCTGCAAGAGTAAGAATTTTACAAGACTATTTGCAGCCGAATTGTGTTAATGTATATATACAGCTTTTATTATTTCCTCTTATTATTTAGGACGAAATGAAGAACCTCTTGAAAGGTCAAATACCTGAAGAATATCAGTTGGATTACGGCAAGACTTTTAGTGAACAGACAGCAAAGATATACAAAAAATTGATACCTGAATTAAAGAGGTTGATGAGTGGACATTATAATCCATCTGTAACCCAATTGTCAAACTGGTTACGATCAATTCACAAGCATAAAAGAGATAGATAACAGAAATAACTATCAGGCCAATTAGACAAAGTTGACCGTAGAATGCACGTAAATGCGCAATTGTCTAAAGTGAGCAGTATTTTATTTTAATGCACTTCTTTTTAGTCATTTGAAATTAATCTTTATATATTCGACAAAAAAAAAATAGACGAGTAAAGGCGGCAATAAAATTATATGAAAGAAATGACGCCAACATAAAGGAATTTGATAAAGATGAATTATTACCAATGCTTGTATAGAATGATTGTCATTCTATTGAGCAATCAGATTCTGAAGACGATTCAAGACAAAAATTACCTGATAATAAGCGGTTCTTGCATGTATACAATCGGTCATGGTGTTCAGACGAGGTATTAAAGTGATTACTGCTCCTAACCTATTTTAATATTTATTCGATATTTGTTTATCTTTGTTTTAATAGTTAAAACAGCTATTACAAGACGTATTAGACCCTGAAGCAGAATATATTTAATGCGTAAAAATCAATGGGAGTGAATTTATAATGATGATATTTACTTCATGTCTAGTAAACCTCTCGAGAATGTGCCTGAATGGACGCTCAATAAAATGAAAATGTACGAGACAGATAAAGCAAACAAAACAATTAGTGTTAGCGAATATAATGACATGGTTGATGATTTGATTCAATCTTACAAAGATTGTGTGCTAATAGAATCGAATTTAATAGAGCCATATTCAGATTTTTTGTTAAATTCAGTTCAATTAGACCTGAAAATTTGGATAAAATTGGCAAAAGTTCGACAACAGTAAGTTGAATTATTTTAATATTTTTACATCGCAAATATCGTTAATTAATTTTGTTTATATCATATGTTGTATCATATTAGTAACAAAAAGCTGAAAAAAAGCGAAAAGGAAAGGAAGAGCTACAGAAGACAAAGTACTCCATAAAATCTTCAAAGCGGACGAATATTATTAGTATATTTTATATTTCTTTTTTTAGTTATATAATTATGACTGAATATTTTATATTTTTTTTTTTGATTTATATAATTATGATTGGTTTATGAGTCTTATGGTTATTGTACGGTTGATCATATGCGGGTTGGTTTATATAATTATCTTATATTACTATATACTATATACGTTAATATATATAAAATAAATGGTTTTTATTTGCTTATAAAATACAAAATGATGCTTTATTATTTGACCTTGAAAAACCTCTAGTTCGACCTATTTATCATTTATATTCAGATTACATACAGTTAGTGTTCCGCACAAATCAAATTAGACCAAATCAGGTTAGATTTGAAATTTGATTTGATCAAATCAAATCTGAAAAGTTTGAATTTGGATTTGAATCAAACCATTCAAATCTGATTTGAAATTTGATTTGAATTTGATTTGATTTGATTTAAATTTGATTCGATTCAAATCAAATTCAAATTCAAATCAAATCAAATTCATTCAAATAGATTTGTGATTTGGTTTGATTTGTTGAATTTTAAATAAAAAAATGCGTTTTGCAACGCAATATTAATAAAAAAATGTTGCGAAACGTATTTCTTTAGTGTGTTTAAGGAGGGTTGGACATCATGTGGTTGCAGTAACTACCAATAATATTTACGGTAATTACAGGACCCCGAATAATACCAATATAACTCACATACGGGTTTGCGTAGAGTTTATATGAAATTACTTTTTAAACCTACAAATTGAGTTTGCGTAGATCGGTCAATTTGGGATATTATGTTTGTGTAGAGTTTATAATAGATATACGTGGATTTATTTTTAAAAAATACTAATTTCGGTAAATTAAATTACTCGGTATTTACCAAAATTTATTTTATTTTATTTATTTTTTCACTTTTTTTCGGTATTTTATACCAAATTTATTTATTTTTATTATTCTTTTTCGGGTTTTAATACCCTAATTCCAAAAGTCCGGTCGTGTTTTTCGCCCGGCAACACTACAAAAAATAAAAAAAAAATAATTAATTTGTTAAAAAAAATACCGAAAAACACTTCACCCACCCTCCCTTACCTTAATTCCAAAAGTCCGGTCGTGCTTTTCGTCCGGCAACACTACAAAAAATAAAAAAAAAATCAATACTTAATTAATTAAAAAAAAAACAACGAAACACCTCCCCCAACCCTCCCTTACCTTAATTCCAAAAGTCCGGTCGTGCTTTTCGTCTGGCAACACTACAAAAAAATAAAAAAAAAAACAATTAATTAGTTAAAAAAAATACCGAAAAACACTTCCCCCACCCTCCCTTACCTTAATTCCAAAAGTCCGGTCATGCTTTTCGTCCGGCAACACTACAAAAAAATAAAAAAAAAGGTTAATACTTAATTAATTAAAAAAAAACAACGAAACACCTCCCCAACCCTCCCTTACCTTAATTCCAAAAGTCTGGTCGTGCTTTTCGTCTGGCAACACTACAAAAAGTAAAAAAAAAAGTTAATACTTAATTAATTAAAAAAAAAAAAAACAACGAAACACCTCCCCCAACCCCTCCCTTACCTTAATTACAAAAGTCCGGTCGTGCATTTCGTCCGGCAACACTACAAAAAAATAAAAAAAAATAATTAATTAAATAGTTAAAAAAAACACCGAAAAACACTTCCCCACCCTCCCTTACCTTAATTCCAAAAGTCCGGTCGTGCATTTCGTCCGGCAACACTACAAAAAAATAAAAAAAAATAATTAATTAAATAGTTAAAAAAAACACCGAAAAACACTTCCCCACCCTCCCTTACCTTAATTCCAAAAGTCCGGTCGTGCTTTTCGTCCGGCAACACTACAAAAAGTAAAAAAAAAGTTAATACTTAAATTAATTAAAAAAAAAACAACGAAACACCTCCCCCAACCCCTCCCTTACCTTAATTCCAAAAGTCCGGTCGTGCCTTTCGTCCGGCAACACTACAAAAAATAAAAATAAAAAATAATTAATTAATTAGTTAAAAAAAACACCGAAAAACATTTCTCACCCTCCCTTACCTTAATTCCAAAAGTCCGGTCGTGCTTTTCGTCCGGCAACACTACAAAAAGTAAAAAAAAAAGTTAATACTTAATTAATTAAAAAAAAAACAACGAAACACCTTCCCCAACCCCTCCCTTACCTTAATTCCAAAAGTCCGGTCGTGCCTTTCGTCCGGCAACACTACAAAAATAAACTGATAAATGATTAAAAAAAATGATCGGATATTCGGATTATCTGATTAGATCGGCAAGTCACATGACCCTGCCTTTATACATTAGTATTGTTCGGGGTCCTGTAATTACGTTTAACCAGGTCATGTATATTTAATTCAATTTGATTTGGATTTGATTTGGATTTGTCAGATTTGATTCGGATTTGATTGAATTAGTTTAAGCTAATTTGAATTTGATTTGAAATCGAATCAAATCTTTTTTTTTTAATTTGGATTTGAACTCAAATCTTGTTTTGAAGTTTGGATTTGATTTGCAAATCAAAATTATCAAATCGAATCAAATCAAACTTCAAATCAAATCCGAATTGATTTGATTTGACCAAATCGTTTGCGGAACACTACATACAGTAGTCGAATATAGTTTTTTTTAGGGTCGAATAATTATGTAATAATATCCTAATATAGGTAAAATGATGGTTGAATTTTCTTAGTCTCAATTTGACATAGGTTAGATCATCATTTGACCTATATTTGACTTGGTCAAATTTAGGCTGAATTGTCCTTTTTCAACTAGTGAAATGATTTGTTAGAAATGCTTTTATTTTAAAAAAATATTTTCTTTTATTATTTATTTACTTTATGTTTAATTAAAAATATTTTAAATAAAAAAATACTTTTCTTTTTTGATTTTTTTACTATTTATTTTGGATTTATATTTAATAATAAGGTTTTATTTTTTTCTGCACCTGTGATACATTGCACCTTGAACACTCTGGACAAAATTACGGTAATACCAGGCAAAATTAAATATGTAACATTTAACTAGGGGTGTGAAAAATAGATTTTTTACAACTGAAAAAATTCTAAGTTCTCAGAATACATATAAAAAAATGAAAAGAGAAGGAGGTGTGACACAGGTGACAAAAAAGGTGTGATGCATCATAGGTGTGGAAAATTATTAAACCCTTAATAATATTTTATACTTTTATTTTTATAAAAAAAAAGCAAAAACATTTTATTAGAAAAGAAGTTTTTTTTTTTTTTTATTTATTTTAAGAAAGGAAAATAGTTTATTAGAAATATTTAGCAAAAGAAATTATTTTTTTTTATAATAGAAAATATATTGCAATACTGTATAAAATATTACAGTCACATGTTACCAGATAAAAAGTATGACTGAACTTTTAGAATTAAGATAAAGAAGGGTTGGAAAAGTGTTTTTCATTAGTTTTTTTTAATTAAAGTTATTAACTTTTTTTTCTTTTTTATAATGTTGCCAGATAAAAAAAATGATTGAACTTTTGAAATTAAGGTAAAAAAAAATTGGAAAGGTATTTTGTTATTTTTTTATTTAATTAATTATTTTTTTTTTTTTTTGTAGTATTATCAGATGAAAAGTATGATCAGACTTTTGGAATTAAGATAAGGAAGGGTTGGAAAGGTGTTTTTTATTGTTTTTTTTTTAATTAATTAATTAATTATTTTTTTTTGTAATGTTGCCAAACGAAAAGCATAATCAGACTTTTGGAATTAAGGTAAGGAAAAATTAGAGAGATATTTTTCATTAGTTTTTTTAATTTAATTATTAATTTTTTTTTTGTAGTGCTATTAGACAAAAAACATGACCAGACTTTTGGAATTAAGGTAAGGGAGGGTTGGGAAGATGATTTTCATTATTTTTTTTTTAATTAATTAAATTATTAATTTTTTTTTCTTTTTTGTAGTGTTACTATACAAAAAACACGATTAGACTTTTGAAATTAAGGTAAGGAAGGGTTGAAAGAGACATTATTATTATTTTTTTTAAAAAACTTTTTTATAGGAATGCTAGATGAAATATAGATAGTAGATAGGTATCATACAGATAAAGTTAACTCTGATGTGCAAATACAAAGCTAATAAAATTAATGATACAACTTAATATTTTGACATTATTAAAATAATTTTTATAAAAACATTCTATATCTTTTATATATTATATATTTTAAAAAAAATTATCATTTTATTAAATGATCATAAAGTCATTGATATATCAGTCATCTTCATTTTACTGGAAAAAAAATTTGTTATAAAAAAATTTGTTATAAAAAGAGTCATTTTTATATATCAGATGATAAGGAAGATATCATACAATTTTAAGAGCAAAATTTTTTTATTATGAATACTATAATAAAATTTTTATTATAGTATCTTTTTATAATATATAATATATAAATTTGATCAGAATTAATTTAACCAGTCAAAGTTGATAATTTTTAAATCTTAATTCTAGCCAAATTTTTCTTAATTCTGGCTAAATTCATAATTCTGGCCTAAACTTAAATAAATTTGAAAAAATACAGGTTAAATGTAACTTTATATTTATATATTATAATACTTCAATTCAAAAGTAAAAATAAACTTATTAATCATTCCTACACTTTCATTGAAAAAAAAATCATTACTCAAACTAAATTATTAAAAAGGATTTTCATTTGAAATTAATGTTTTTTGTATATTGAAAATAACAAAAATAAAGTTTTAAAAATCAATGCCATTACGTAAAATGCCAATAACTTCATATATGGGGTCTTTGCAATAGAAAAGTACGAAACTCAAAAAAAATTTTAAATTTATTTTATATGCTAATTATGTTTTTTATACTAAAATAAGTGTAAATTTAATATTAATTAAATTTTTATTTTTTTTTGAGTTTCATACCTTTCTATTGCAAAGACCCCATATATTCAATAAAGATTTAAATAATTTAATATACAAATAGTTTCGAATCTGCTAAACAATTTTCACTTAATATACAAAGGTAATTTTCATATGACTAAAGTACCTAAATTATGTTTTGAAGTAACTAAATGAATGCAAAAAATTTCAAAAATCTGTATTTAATTATGCTATAAATAACGCTAAAAGCATTACAAATATTAGATAAAAAATTATAATAATTGATATCCAACTAGTTTTGATCTTGCTGAATAATTTTCACTTATTATATAAGGGTAAATTAGGACCCTGGATATTACTGATACAACTCATAATCAGCTAAAAAACATGTTTTTTGCAATATTCTCGTCAACTAGTGATCTAAATTGGATGAGCTTTTTTTAAAATGTAGCTCTCAATAAGATCTACAAAATAAAAAAAGGTTTGTCGAAATTGGTTGAATAGATGACGAGATATCCTTAAAAAATTAAAAGAGTAAATTGGCTTAATTTTGAGAAAAATAGGTAAAAAAAAAATGTGAGTTATTTTAGTAATGTCTGAGGTCCTGGTAAATTGCATATGATCAAAGTGCCTAAATTATGCTCTGAAGTTACTAAACAGAAAAAACAATAAATTTAAAGTTAGAAATACAGATAAATTATCAAATATCAATAGAATATATAGAAAATTGAGTTACAAGTAGTTTTAGTCTTGCTAAATAATTTTCACTTATTATACAAGAGTAATATGATTATATTAAAAATACTAAATTTACATTTTAGAAAAATTTTACATATATTAAGAATATTATAAATTGTTGATTTTTTAAAGTTTATACAAAATCTGTTTGAATAACCAATATAAGAAACTTAAAAAAACTTACTTTTCTCATAAAATTACATATATTTCAACTGGCAAAACTATATTTTCATTCCTACTTTTAAAAGAATCTTGAAAAAAAGTGTATTTTTTTAAATAAACTTCACGTATATGTGAGAAAAAAATTTTAATAGTAAAAATGAATAACCAATTTAAGAAACTGGTAGAGCACATGATAATATATTAAATTATTTTATTTAGTATAACATAGTATATTAAAGTTAACGGTCAATTATAAAATGAAATAATCTAATTAAGGTTATGCAAATTTTTATTAATATGTAAATGATTTATGTTTGACATCTTTCTTGACAGATATGCTGTTTTGTAACTTTACTTTGTATAATGGTATACAGCCCATAATTAATAAAATTTGGTTAATCGAAAGTTTTTTCATATGTTAATATTTGTTCTATATTAACAATTTATTATATAGTATTCTTTGTTATATTGAGGTTTGCTGTAAAGAGAGATGACTGTATTTCTTAAATAAAGATAGCTAACTAAAATTTATCATGTGATAATAGTATGTTATAACTTATAATAACTTCATATAAAAAACTTATTTTTATAAAAAAATTTTAGAATATATAGTTAATTTATATATATAATCTATTAAAATTTTATAGTAAAAATTTTAAGTAATAAATAAAGGTTCTGTTTTTTAAAGTTTTTGTTAATATTCTTTTATAAAATTACTTACTAATAAGTGTATTATTTATTTATATAATTGTACTATTATAAGAAATCAATTCAACCTACATTAGTCTTTACTTTTTGTATATATAGATCAATTCAGCTTATACTAGTCTTTGTATATATCATTATAAGAAATTAATTCAGTTTATACTATTCTTTAATCTTTATATATATCATTATAAGAAATCAATTTAGTTTATACTAGTTTTTGTATATATCATTATAAAAGATTAATTCAGTCTATACTAGTTTTATTAGTTCTTGATAGATCTGAATAAACAAGAAGGGCCAGTTTAACAGAAATAACAACAAAAAGAAACAAAAAAAAAAAAATAATAATAATAAAGTTTATAAATTATAAAACTTCAAAGAAATATTATTATTACAATATTATAATTATTTAAAAAGTTAAAATAAGAGGTTTTTTAATAAACTAAAAAGTGTAAATATATATATTTATTTATTTATTGAAAGAATTTATATCTATCAATTATAAGTACTTCCAATACCAGACTGTGACCTATCCTTTCAGTATGGTAACAAAAATCTAAGATTAAACTCAATAATAGTCAGGTAATTTGACTGATAGACTATAGACTAAAAAGTAAATTCAGCGGCTGATCGGAAATATGCTAAAAAGGGGGTTGGTGACAAATATTTATGTGACATATAGGATTTTATTAACCGAAAAAATTGTCCCCAGAATACTTAATAAAATGAGAGGGCGTGACACGGGGCTGATCTGCATCCGAAGGTGGCGCGGTAAGATAAATTGTCAGTCAAATTTTTAGTAAGATCAAACCTATTTATTTCTCCACTATTAAATTTTGCATTACTATTAATTAATAATAAATTTTAATGTTAATTATATGATTATTAATCTTTCAAAAATTTGTAAATAAAATTTATTTAACCGAATTTATGAATTTTACTAATAAAAAAATGAGGGTTGATTATTGAAAACATAACGTCGAATATATCAAGTTATACAAGTTATACGCACTTTTTATTAAAAGAAATTGATCGTCGATCATCACAAATTCAACTCGCTGCACGAGTACAAGCAAATAAAAAGGCGGTAGGCCTCTTTTCACCATTAAAATCTAGACTTTTTTGTGGTTTTATGAGATCATATGATTACTGCAGAATAACAAAACGTTATAAATTCTTTTTTTCTAGAAGTGCTAGAAGCTGCATTGTTCCTAAAAAAGGAATAGCACAGGTTTAAAATTTACCCGTCCTTAAAGAAGATATTGAATTTAATGACATAATGTGTAGTACCGTCTAGCATTGCCTAAAGTACCCCGGATCTTTTACAATTTACCCAGTTTAAAAATTGAATAGTGCCCCAGGTACAATTTCCATTTAAAGGATTTAAGATGACTTTAAATTTGATTTATAATAATAATTATTAAAATATGCTGATTTTTAAGTATTGAATAAATTTACATATTATTCGATATATTGAGACGGTTACTTTATCTGAGGGTATACATAAAGGAGGATACTATAAGCAGTAAATTGAACTTATTAGAAAATCGTACATAGAATTAATTAATGAACCATTTTATACGAGAAAGAAATATTTTTGTTCTAACCGTTCATAATGCAGAAGGGATTACTGATTAAATGTAACAACGTTTTTTTTAGGACGGACTATCTTTATATTGTATAACACGGTCATAACATATTGTTTAAAAAGTTGGCATAAAGTTGGCATAATCTCTATATGACAAATTATTATATGACTATGTATATCTAAGTTAATATATCCCTGATTTCAGTTTGAAAGTACTATATTAAAAAAATGATAACGTGAAAAAAATCAACTTATATATTTAATTTCTTCAGAAAATAATATTTTGAATCTCAATTCCACAGATTTCGAATCCGTAACACTAAGCAAATCGTGTACCATGTTAGCTAAATATGCAAAAGATTTTTTTTGACATCAGCATGCATAAATGATTGCTATTTAAACATGTATAAGCTGCACAAACATAACTTTCACTCTCCACATATTATAAGATAATGGACGCTGACGAGAATTCGTCAACAAAAAGCAAAGATAGCTCAACATCGATATTACGCAGTGTATCCATCAGAAGACCTAGGAGAGGTACTTTGAGTGGTGGCGATGGTACTTCGAGTACAACCAAACAAAAAATTGCAACTGCTATCAACCAGATAGTACATAGACGTGCTTCAGTCTCAACTCCGAGTCGGCCAAAAGATTTGGCTGCCATAAGTGTACCCCGTCCTGAACCATTACCCCGAAATACACCAATAAGCCCCATTACCGACAAAGGTATTTCTCAGCAATTACAAATACCAAATTTACTACAACAGCAGCAACAACAGGTTCAACAACAAGATCTAGAACAACGACAGTTTAATATAATAAAAAATAAATCACCTCGCCCACTTAGTTCGCACAGTACCCATAATGTATCAGTATCACCTACACAATCTTCTTTTCCATTATCTGTTACTACTGAAGAAGATTCTGTAATTAAGTCTGTTGATGTTTTAAGTGATTCAACTAGTAATAGTGATAAGCCGCCTTCACAAAAAAAAATGAATTCATCGTTATTTACAAGAGATAACAAGAATGTACCTAAGGATGATCGAATGGAAAAATTGCTTAAGAAAGCAAAAAACTTTTTAGATCATAAACAAAGATCAAAAGCCAGGGTTACTTCTTTATGGAATTTTATCGGTGTGTTCTTAGACTTTTATTTCAATTATTTAACAGTTACATTATTTAATTCTAATTATGTAATAACTATCTTTAATAACTTCTTTTTTTAAATAATATATATTAAGATGTTGCGAATGAATTGGATCAAGCTCAATTCTTTCAACAGCATGCTGAAGATGTTTTCGATGTAATTTATAAGTCATTTATGGGCCAAGTAGATAAAATAAAACGTGAGAATATAATTTATTATTTGAATTATGAAAAAAAAGTCATTAAAATTTATTTTAAAAATGTATTTACAGAAAAATCGGAACGTCCGATGTCATTTTCATCAAAAGAATTTTTAAATGTAAATAAAACGCTACTTTTACTACGAAAAGTATTCTTATTTTTACCAGATCGAATAAGGAGTGGATGGCAGCGCGGAAAAATAGGTATTTTGTTGATCTAATAAGTTATAAAAAAAGTCCACAAAATATTAATGTTATTTTGGCGAAATCTTTAAAGCTGAAATGTTGAAGCATCTTCTCGATCATGGGAATCATCATCGAGTTCGAATACAAGGATTTCAACTTTTACTATTATGGATCAACGATCAAACAATAGAACTTACTGAATGTGTGAATTTGTACGCAAATGCTATTTCTTTGGATTTGTTCCTTTATGATCAAATAAGAATTGGTGGTGATGATTATCAAGTAAAAGAAAGTATGTGGAGGAGGATTAATAGGCCTATTTCACTTGGACAAATATCTATTAAAGGCAAGCATAATAGGAGGACGTTTATATATTATGTTTACTTTCGATCTAAATATTAAGTAACTAAAGCTTACTAATTTACAGCTGATGATAGAGGTCCTTTGTTCCCAAATCCTCATCCACCAACATTTCATGATATAATACAATTGATTCAGATGGATCTTAGCAGTCTCGTTAGGCTGGCTCATGTTGCTGCAGGTTCAACTCCTTCTCCAGAAAATTATGAATTTCCTGTTAATGAAAATATTGAACCAGATAATGGAATAGCTATTGGAATGGGAATTGATGCCGCGTTTGCTGCAGCAAAATTTCATTTTGAACTTACAAAAAAGCAATATTTAGTAAAATTATTTCCTCAATGTGCAAAAAATCTTTACTTGATACCGGAAAATCAAGGCAATATTTTAAATCTCTTTTAAATGTTGAATCATTATTTATCATTTATTTTTACTGACGTGTTTATATTTCATAAAGAAATTGGATTTCAAAAATGTCCTCCCTCAATATTGCGTGCATTTATTACTTTCTTGATACATCATTGTCTTGATAACAATGAGACTATTTCTGATGCGATGTCCTCGCATCCCTCACCTGCTACACCGATATTGAAGTCGATTGTATTAGGTGCAGAAAATCGAGAATTCGCTCATGAAATTGTGAGACAAGCTCTTATGCTACCAGCTGGCAGTCCACTGTATAAAGATATAGTTAGAGGTGCTGTTCACATTGTGGGAATTTGGATATTAAGTGGGGTTAGTATTATGTGACATTTTGACTTAAAGTCACATATTTCCAGATTTGTTCTTCATAAATTTTAGAATTCGTAATTAGAATTCAGTTTAGTTGTTATCTTGTTTGTGAATTGATACCATAGGAAGAAGAGAGACCGGTTTTTCTTCGTAAATCACCGTCTACTCCTCAACCGCCACATTCTGCATATCCTTCGTTCTCTTCTTCTATCTTTGCATCTTCATCTTACACGTCGTTGCCATCACCAGAATATCAAAGCGAGCCATCATTTTCACCAGCTACTACTCCGTCAACTGTTTCTTTCAACGCAACGTACGCCAATGCGAATGTTTACCTTCGCAGATATATTGTATTATTAACACTCGTTTTCGAAGATCATTCTCTCTTAATAAATGATGGAGGAATAGTAAATATTGAAGTAGAAGCCCAAGTTTCTATTTATCGAGATGTGTTAGCATTGTATCGCTCAATAATGGCAGAGTGCCCTATCGAATTAGAACCAGCTACATGGTAAACTACAAGATTAATGAATTCTTTCTTTTTTAATGTAATTCAAAATTATTCGGTTAATATGGTCTTAAATTAAGGGAAACGTTGCTTTCATCTCTTCTGGACATACAAGAGAGAATTATGAATCAATCTAACAAATATGCACTAATATCTTCAGTTACATTGGCTGATGATCTTGCAGATTATTTAGTTGAGGTATGGGATTATAAGTATTTTAGAATTCATATTAAATTATGAGAATCCGAAATTTATGTTAAATTACTTATTTTAATAGACAGTATTATATGCATTTGCTCGATCAAAAGTTCAACAACCTGAATTATGGCGTTCACTAGCAAACCGAATGAGCATTAGTCTGAGATGGTCGCAAACTGTTTCACAATGGGCGGTAAGCTGCTGATAAGCTCGATTGTATTTATGTACGTGAATTTTATTGCTAAATCCTAACCTTTATTCTTCAGAAAATTATGTTAAGAATGACAAAGGTACTATCCAAGAATATTTATCATGTAGACCTTGATGTTGTTGTTGAATTAAATCGTCGTCAATCAACAACTCCAGAGAGACATTTCCATAGACGACGTCCTTCAAAAAATCGCACCCGACACTTGTCTTTACGCGGTGCATATCGACATAAATCCTCAGGCAGTAATTCATCTCGTGAGGAAATAATAGGATCTGATTTTTCAGTTTCTGTTAAGAATGTAAATGAGAACCGAAAATCAGGTCGCAGACCAATGAGTATTCACCAAGACATCGGCTCATTTGAATCAAAATCCCAAACATTATTAAATATTGGAACAACAGTGTTTAGTGGTGGATCATCCATACATTCTGGAAGCATTGCATCTGATGATGAAGATCAAGGTGACGATGATGATTACTTTGATGCTAGCAGTGAAGTTGCTGCGGACGACGCAGCAGAGGTCAAGGTAATAATTACAAATTGAATTATTCACCGAGGTACTTTGATTAATTGGATGCCAATTTTCTTACGTTAGTCGAATCGAACATCATCATCGTCAGTGTTTTTCGCTCAACCTAATTTTAGCGGTGATAAGCTTTCAGTATCATTAGCCAACTTTAGGTGCCCTGATTTTATTCGCATTGAGGCGTTATCATGGAGTACAGAAAATGCTCTGTTAGTATGGAAGAATTTACTTTGTGCATTAGGCAATTTAAATTATATACAGGTAAAAAATAGGTTATGCATATTTATATGATACCTTTCTAAGAAAAAAGATTAATTTAATTTTCATCAGATCTCACCAAATCATGCCGAAGCAATTAAATGTATTGTCGATATCGTGGATATGCTTAGCTTGGTGAGATTTTACTGAATATAAGAAAATTTCTCTTTGTGATCAAAAATTAATTTATTTCTAATAGGTTCGAAATAATCAATATGGAAATTTTTCATCGCCTTTTCTTTTTGATTTTGCGCCCTGGTTATTTGAAGCTTGCAATTTGCCTTTGTAAGAGAATTATAGTTATTTACTAATATTTTGCGAATTGACGAACAAGCTATTGATTATTGTAACTATATAATAGGGCTTTCGCACCAGGACGTGCATTAGCTTATGCTGGGTTATGCAAAATAATGTCATGTCCTCATGAAGACTTTGATGAAGAATATTACCCTCATTTTTATCGTGCTTTATTAAAAGGGTTATCAGATCAAGATTCCTCAATAACCCTTGCAATCATTAACAACTCAACGAAGCTCTTTTCTCAAAACCTTCCTGGTTGTAATATTCTTTATTATAGCTTTATTGAGACAATTCGGAATTTGTTATCCAAACATGACTCTAATACTCTGGAATTTACAATACACAATTCTATTACAATACTTTGTTCATTAATTTGTATCGTAAATCAGTTACCATCCCTTAAGGTTCCGAACATACCTTATAAGAATTTAACTCAAATGAATGAGGAAGATTTTAATGAATTAAAATTTAGTAAATTGGACAGTATAAAGTACTCGGAGGTTAGTTATTTTCTAAATGGATGATAAATATACTTTTAATTATAGATCCAAAATTTATAATTCCTTTATAGTTAAGGTTAATGTTGCAAGAAACTTTATTGAGTGCACTTTCAAATGAAGACACAATTAGCAATTATGAAACACATAATATGTTGTTGTATGGATTGTGTACTCTTGCTTTTGATGAACTTACGGCAACTCCTTGGTAGGTATATAATTCTGTATAGATGTATAGCAATTTATGAAGAAATTATTTATAACTTTTCATTTTATAAATATATGTACATAAGGCCAGACAAAACAATTATTAAAAATTGTCTTCAGGCTTTATTGGAACAGTTATATTGGAGTCATTTACCAGTTGTAACTGTTGCTGCAGATTGTTTAATAACTATTGCTCAAAATTCTTCATTATGGAGTGAAAATGAAAATGATGGTGTATGTCATTTGTTTACAATAATATAATTATATATTACTTTATATTAATAAGTATTTATTTTTTTTTATTTTTTAAGATATTTTTCATGATTATACAAGATGTATTTGGGCATTTAATTGGGTCATTGAATGAACATCTTGCATTACAAAAAGCATCGCATAAAAATGGAAGAGGTGTGATATTAAATTTTATATTACCTTTTTTTTTAAATTATATTAACTTTTGATTCTTACTTGGTTTAGGATTTATAATAGCCAAAATATTTTATTGTCTACTTGATTGGCTTATGGTAATTCCTCCGAATCTCTTTACAGACACAGAATTATGTCAACTTGTATTTGATGCGATTGAGATGGCTTTTGAACTTTCAAATGTAAGTAACTATAATATTATTTGTTTATAGACATAAGTACTAATAGGGTTAATTTATTATAATAGTTAGAATTAAATAAAAACCCGAGAAAAAAATATCCAATGACATTCTATAAAAATAAGGGAAAACATTTGAATAACGAGTTTCCGGTAAAATTTAAAAAAGCAGAGAGAAAGGTATCATTAGATAATGCATTAGAACATGATCATAGTATTAATGTTGGATTTGATAACTCTGCTGAAGATGTAAATTTCGTCAAGGTAATTCACTCTTATCCACTTCCTGCATTTAAATTTCAACATATGCTTATAACACGAAACATTCCATTTATTAATTTCTTAATAGGAAATTGCAGAGTTTGTTTTATTACATTTAACGCATCATTTAGATAATTTTTCACCAATTCACGGACCCGCTATGATGCACAGGTATATTAATTAAATGTCATTGTATTACTTACCAGAAGATTAAATTTATTTATTTCTTCTCTAAATTAGCACATTTGTGGGACCTATGGGAGCTGATACAAAGGACGATGAGACTTCAAATAATTATCATTATTTTTCATTTAATGATACAACAATAATAACATTAGTTGAAATACCGGGTAAAGATTCATCAGGTAATTAAGATGATAAAAAGCTTCTCTTAATTATCTTAATTATTAAACAATAAATAATAATTTTAATGTTTTAGCGTCACGAATGATAATTCGAGATTTTACAGGAAAATATTCATGGGATTCTAAATTATTTTATGAAAATAAGCACTCCATCGAAAGTAATTTAATAAAATCTAATGATATGATATGTGAAAATATGATGTTTAGACCAGGCATCAAAGTGGAATCTAATTCTTCCCTGTAAGTATATTACAACTTATATTTTTAATTTTCGTTTTATAATGTCAAATTATAAATAATTTGTTCCGAAACAAATTAGTGATTCGTTCAAAGACGAAAACGGATCACCCAAAAATCGCCAATCTGATCAAGTTAATATGTTAGATAATTTACTTCAACAGTAAGAAAACTCAAATTTTGTATTTACTCTTTTTTTTTTAAAAAAAAAAAAAAAAATTGATTGCTGGTTCTATTATAAAAAGTATTGGTGAAAAAACATCATCTGCAACATTAAATCAAACATACCCATTAAGTTCAACATCAGGTGATTTATTGTTACTTGAAAAAGAATTAGATCGACATACTCGAGAAGAAATTCATTACGATAAGGCTACAAATATTCAAGCGTAAGTTGTATCAAACAAATTTTTTCAAATTGCTCTAAAATCTTATTAACTTTCATTTTTTTACTTTAGACAATCTTGGTACGATAATGTTATCTCGTTAAGAAATAGTACATTGCGAGACGATAATAAAATTTTTAATAGTCTGTCAAGAAATCCATTATATTCACGATCAACATCACATTCATCACTTGGGGCGGATTTTTCATTATCAAAGTCATTTTTACCAGTTCTATCACCAGTAGCCGAAAAACCTTCAGAAGCGTATCAACAGTGTAGATTATTTTTAAGTCATTTTGGATGGTTAACGCCGGAATCATTAAATGATGGTACAATATGTGTATTAAATAAAGGAAGTACATTGTTTAGAGATATAAGATTATTAGACAAAAAACATGCAAGAGAAGTATTTAAATTTGCTTTATTATATGTTGGGCCCGGACAAGAAGATGAACAAAGTATTTTGCATAATACAAGTGGAAGTGAAAAATATAATGAGTTTGTACAGAGTCTCGGATGGGAAATTGATTTAACCACCCATCCTGGATATCTTGGCGGATTAGAAAGAAATTGTTCAAACGGGTTAACTGCCGTTTATTATTGCACTTCAACTATTGAAATTATATTTCATGATGTAACAAAAATGCCAACTGATCCAAATGATCCAAAACAATTGAGAAAAGTAAGTATTTAAGTTTCTTTGTCATAAGGTAGATAGTTCGTTTAAATTTTAATATTTTTTTTTTTTTTTTTTTTTGTTTCTTTGTTAGAAACGACATATTGGAAATGATCATGTACATATAGTATGGAATGAAAATAATAGAGAATATCGTAAAAGTACAATAGGGGGAGATTTTGGTAATGTACAAATAGTAATATCTCCGTTACCTAATGAGTTATATAGTGTGGATATCTATAGAGATTCAAAGATACCACCATTTGGACCTTTATTGCATGGTATGGTAATATCACGTAATGTATTGGGACCACTGGTTAGAATGACAGCAATACAAGCATTTAGAAATAGTTTGCATAATATTAATAGTATCAATTCAACTATTTATCAACATTCTTATGTGGAAAGGGCTGCTGATATTCAAATGATTATGAGTAAATACAAAAATAATAATTGTAGTTCTTTTGAAGCTTTTATGTCAAAAATTTTTTTTAGTGAAGAATTAGTTGTATAATAATAATTTTGTAATATGAATTTCTTAAGACATTTAATTTACAATATATGGAAATTTGAAAAAATGGTATTTTTTTTTAATTACATTTATTAACATTTATTATAATAAATAATTTCTTTGGTTTAATACTTTTTAAACATAAATTAAAAAGTAAATGTTTTTATAAATTTATAGTACCATCGTGAATTCGGAATTTTCCTGATTTCTTGCATGTCTATCTCGGTCATAATCATTTCTTGATCTCGGTAGATATGTTTCTCTTTGATGCCGATGACATAATATGATTTATAACCGGTCTGAATGATTTATTAGTGAAGGAAATTTTTTTTTTTTTTTTTAAAAATTTTTTTTTTTTATTTTTTAATAAATTCGAATCTTTAATTTTTTTTACTGAATTATATTTATATAGGATTTTATGTATGAATTTTTTTTTATAAATTTCTTATTTTACATTAAAAAAAAATTAATTAACATCAGTTACTATTTTAATTTTTAATTCTATTTTTTATTTTTCTGATTATTACTACTATTAATTTCAAAATTATTATTCAAATAATAATATATATACCTTTAAATAAAATAAAATTAATAAATCAATAATTATAATTATAAATTATTATAATTTCTATTTAAAGTAATAATTATAAATTAGTATAAATCAATAAAGAAAAAAAAAATTCTTTTACAATATTAAAAGCTTATCATTATCTACAATTTAACAACTTTATACAAATCGCTATATATTAATAATAATTATATATCTATAAAAGTGTTTATAATTTTTGTATTGACTCTGTATAAAAATTTTAATAGTTAATATATGAATCAAAAGAATTTTTTTTTTTTTTTTTATAAATATTAAAAAAACTTACCATATGGTTCAACAATTTTATATAAGTCAATATATCCTTTTAATCCTTTGATATCAATTCCAATATTAGTTAACTAGAAAAAAATAATAATTATATTAATTAAATCAACTAAATAATATGTTGACAAAAAAATTTATTATTGTATAAACCTCTTTCCCAAATTTCTTTACATCCAATAAATATTGCAATCGAATTTTATCTTCATCACCCATAGCAGTAGGATCCTCTACTACACCATTATCATTGGAATCAGAAAATAAAGGAACAAGACCTCCTCTCGTTGTTTGTCCTTTTTTTAATCTTTTCATTTTCATAATCTTTGAACTCTCCTCAGTTTTTTTCAAATTTGTAAGATACTCATACAATATTGTATAATATCTAATGTACAATAATATATTAATTTATATAAGTAAATTATTATACAAATAAATGAAAAAAAAATAGTGTTTACCTTACTGCAACAGCATCTCCTACTAGAGAACTCCATTCTTTTCGTCTTTTGTCACTTAAGTATAATTTGTTTGAATCATAAAATGCAATTAATGGTTTCATAATGTGCGGAACAAAGTATGAAGATTCCGTAGGCGGTTTTGTATTAGGTTGTCTATATTGTGTTATAATACTACGGACATGCCGTAATGCTTCTGTACATCTCTTTGTAAGTATTGTTGAAATCTTCTGACTTAAATCCGGTAAATCAGACTGCAAAGAAGAAAGTGAATTCGAAATACTCTCTATTATAGAAAATACTATTTAGTGATGTTGTAATAGATAAAAAAAGGAAATTAAATTCTAAATTTACCTTCAATTATAGGTTGATTCATCATGGACTCGGGTAATTTAATTATAATATGTTCACGATAAATCTCTTTAATCTTAACCATATAATAATAATTAATAATTTGCAATTACTAATTCTAAAAACGTTTAACCTCTAATAAACCCATATTTACCTTAATAATTATATTCTCAACATCATGCGACACTATAACCAAATGTCTTAATATTTGTTCATCTAATATATCATTACTTGATGGGCTTTGCACTGGACTCCCAGACCTTCTATTTCCAGATCCGCTAGATGGTCTTAATGCTGGTGAATTCATCTATATTTGATAAATAAGTTTAAAAAATTATAATATTTAGAAATAAAATATATAAAATACTTACTATTTTATCATTAGTCTGATTATTCGTTTCAACTAACTCTGCTAACGTTAATATAAGCCATTTCTTATATCTTTCTATTAACTGTGCAAAAAAAGTATTAGATTATAATAGTAAATTCTTTGAATCATGTCAAATATGATGTTTACCTGTAAGGTTAATTTCCAGAACCTATGTGAAAGTCCATATATGAATACTTCTTCAGACCAACATCTTTCTATCGCCAATATAGTGGATTTACTGGCCGGTAATTTTAAAGACGTTGGATCTAATATTATCATCATAATCATTATTATATAGCAAATATGCTGTAAGATTTAAAGAAAATTAGAAATATACTGCTTATTTACATTGTGTGTCATTATTGTTATCTATTGATAATGTATTTTTTAGTGTTTCTTCAATTTGATTCGAAATCTCCTTGAACCTTTGTATTAAAGGAAATAACGATTTAGTATACCCAAACTAAGAAAAAAAAAAAATATCAAATAAACCAAAATTTATCCACAAATCTCAAAAACTCACCGTAATTGAAAATATACTGATAGTTGCCATCTTTTCATAAATTCCACGTATGAAGAATGATTTCTCAAATATAATAAAGATTTCTTAGAATAACATATACTTTCAATATTTGAAACAAAATCCATTGATATTGAATAATTCTATATTTGAATAATGAATAAATTAGTATTATAAGAAAATAAATTTTTTTTTTTCTAGAAAATTACCTTATGAAACGCATTCGAATTTCCAAGATTAAATATAAACGATAACCTTTTGTTCACTGCATCTACAACTTCTGTCCATATAGAATTCACCAAAATTTCAAAACCAGTTCCCCTTAAAACCTTTCTTGTAATTTCAAGTAGAATGTTACAATCATTATTAATAAACTGCAATATCTTAACATACATAAGAGCTAAAGGCTCTTTTGAATAAGATGCCATAATACGAGGTTTCGATGATTTTACAGCAGATGAACGTGATGCAATTACAACAGAGGGTGCAATTTGCTGTGGATTTTCAAGCACGGACCGCTTAACTGTCTAAGTCAATAAAAACATTGATATATTATATATTAAAAAAAAAAAAAAGGAAAATTAAAAAAAAATATTGTATACTTCTTGAATAAAAGGGGCAACCAACTCTTCTCTAATCACTTCCTCTGCGGATATTGTTTGATCAATCAAGGCATAAGTCCTAAGAATTTGAGTTAATGTCTCTTTGGACGATATATTTGATTGATCCTTTACAGTCTGTAAAGCTGATCGAAGTGCTGAAGAAAGATTTGTACGAAGAGTATTTTTGATCCTTGTAATCCTCTAAAAAAAAAAAAAAAATCTTAATTTTTTTTAAAAAAATAATACATAAAAATTTCTTACGTACCCAATCAATATTTTCTACAAAGGGTAAATCTTTTCCCTTGCTGACCAAATATTGCATCTGATTATATTCGATGGCAACACGTTCAATTTGTTTCGCGTTATTTCCCCTAATAAATCACATAAAAGGAAAAATAAACTGTTATCGATAAGAATGAATTGAAAATTAAATACAATACATATAAAAATAATGAAATAGAAGAAAATACCTATCATCTTTTGATACTAGCGAGGAACTGGTCTCACTACTAATTAACAATAAACTTTCAACTTTTCGTACAGATTCATGAATATTAATAAGAAGTTGCAAAGAAGCCTTCTTTTCGCGTATAGATGTTCGATGAGCCAGTTGATTTTCCAATGAATCGACAACCCCTTGAAATGTTGATCGAACTCCCTACAATAGAGTTAATAAAATGTGATTCATCTTCGAATACTTCACAAATTTAAAATCGGACAATTTCCAATTTCAAATCGTACAATACCTCAACTTCTTCTCTCATTTTACCCAAAGGCCTAGCAACTTCTTCAATTACTTTATCAACTCCCTTTAAATTTGTTGATAAATCAACAAAACTGCTATAATCCCTATTAATCATTTCTACCAAGTCGCTCTTCAGACTTTTCAAATGTACAATCAACTCTTTCTTTAATTCATCTAAAGGTAAATGGCGTCTATTAGCTAAAAAGTTATCAGCATTAAATTCAGGTGTGGCGAACATTTCTCTGGTTAACGGCTGAGGAAATGGTAAAGGAGTTTTCGTGTTTTCTGTAGGTGAAGAAAAATTCGGCCATGATTTTTGTTCCGATGTTGTATATACGGTTAATTTTGGTGTGCGCGAAGTATGATTTGTGAGTTTTTCTTCAGTTTTTGAAGAGGTTGTCGATTCTGGAGTGACCATATTTTTTTTTTTTTTAACAGATGGAAGAAAAACGTTTTGAAAACGTGGTAAATTTTTACATAATTGGACAAGTAATAGCTTAAGCACTATATTAAATTATTGGCCAATTAACAATCAACACATGATTTTTTTAAGATTTTGATAATTTTGATAATTTTACGATAATTTTTTTTTGTTTTTGCTGGTTTTTTCTTTTTTCTTTTCTTTTTTTTTTTAAGAAAGAAAATTGTTCAAAATGAGTCATATAATAAGACGGTCATTAACGACACATTTAAAAAAATTAACGATAGGTCTCATACCAGCAGATGGCATTGGTAGAGAAGTTATACCCGTAAATATATACCAAGTTTTACAAACATATTATTACTTTCAATATTTTGAAATTTTCTATACAAATATTATAGGCCGCACAACAAATTCTTGAAGCATTACCAACTGGAGCTGATGATCCAAGTTTTAATTTTATATATATTGATGCAGGCTTCGAATATTTTCAAAAACATGGAACTGCTTTGCCTGAAAAAACTTTGGATATTTTAAAAAATGAATGTAATGGTGCATTATTTGGTGCTGTTAGGTAAGATAAAATATAAAAATGCAAATCACGTGTTTTATTGCGATTTGTCGATCTGATTGTACAAATGATTTACAGTTCCCCATCTCATAAAGTTGCCGGATATTCTTCGCCCATAGTGGCTCTGAGGAAACATTTAGATTTATACGCAAATGTAAGACCTGTCAAATCTGTCATATCTGATAAAGATCCTAATCAAAAGCCCGTAGATATTTTAATTGTTAGAGAAAATACTGAATGTCTGGTAGGAAATATTTTTAAAATAATTAATTAATTATTTTATTACTCACTTTTAAATTATTTACTTTTAGTATGTTAAACAAGAAAGACAACTTATTGATGAAGCCACTGGATTAAAAGTAGCATGGGCAGATCGAAAAATATCCGAATATGCATCCAAAAGATGTGGTAAGATGGCATTTGAAATGGCGTTAGGAAGAGACAAACTTCGTCAAAATGTACCATTGGAACAGAGAATTTGGAAGTCAAAACCAAAAGTTACTATTGTACATAAATCTAATGTATTAAGTATCACTGATGGATTATGGAGGGAAAGTGTCCGAAGTGTTAAAGAAAAAGATCATAAATACGATAGTGTAGATATGGATGAACAGATTGTTGATTCAATGGTGTATGTATAACCAGAAGATTCGGATTGAAGATAATTAATGTATTTATGAGAAACTTCCCTATAGGTATCGTCTTTTTCGTGAGCCACAAGCTTTTGATGTCGTTGTTGCTCCAAATTTATACGGCGATATTATCAGGTTTCAATTCTTTCCGTAATTTCTTCATCGTCATGTGCATTTAAATTCTAATCTTTTTTTTTTTTTTAAAAAACAAAAAAAATTTAGCGATGGCGCGGCAGCTTTGGTTGGAAGTTTAGGCGTCGTTCCGGGGGCAAATGTTGGTGACAATTTCGTAATTGGCGAACCAGGTACTTATAAATGTACTTATAAACTTTCGAACTTAATATTAACCAAGTTTTTTTTATAGTTCATGGATCAGCACCAGATATCGCGGGTCAAAATAAAGCAAATCCAATTGCAGCAATTCGTAGCGCAGGATTGTTATTAGAACATATGGGATATCCCAAACATGCTTTTAAGATTTATAATGCTGTAGAAAACGTAATGAGAAAAGGTGATATTCTTACGCCTGACTTGGGAGGTAGTTCAACAACTCAACAAGTTACCGATGCCATTCTTAAAGCACTATGATATTGTTCATATATTTGTATTATTAAGAGTTTATTTAATTAAAAATGAAAATTATTTATAGTTTTTAAAAAAAATAGAATTTTATATTATATATATAAATATAAATAGCAAAATTTAATATTAATTATAAAAAATATCGAAAAAATCGTTGACGCATTATTCAAATTTGTGGATGTGTTGATAGTAAATCTTAATGAATGCAATATACAACGTATTTTCGCTATCAGATTTAATTTGATATATTAGAAGAATATGCAGTCAGAACTCGATATAAGGAACCCAAAATATCGTTATATCGAAACTTTGAAGTTTGATATAATAATTTTTATATGTTCATATATAGAGATAAACCTTAAAAAATCAGTTTATCGCGAAATTCGTTATATCGCATAGCATAGTTGTTATCTTGAATTCTAACCGTACAATCAATATAATTTAGGATTACTCCGAATTTTGCGATATTTAGCATTATTATCGAAAGATAATAAATTCCTTTCCTTTTTTGCATTTTTTCATCAACATCAATCAAGCTAGGTGCAGAGTCATTATTTTGAATTTCAGTCACATTTGTACTTAAGTTACATTTAGAAGTGCTGCCTTAATGATGTGATGTAATCTTAAGTCCCGTCATAGACGTATTTAGGAAAGTAATTCTAGGGAGGAGTTAAGGCTGCACCTCTAGTTACTAGGGAATTTAATTGAATTGATTGACTTTAAGAGCTATGATTGATTAATAATCGATTTAATTTGATTGTCGACGAATTCACAAATTAATCATTGTCGATCAAAATTTTCAATTAACTGATCGATCAATTATATTGATTACAAGACTACGATGTAATAATAATCATAAAACAAATTTTTTTTTTTTACATGAAAGAATAAATTTTAATACTAATTGACATATGATCGATCAAAAATCTCTTTGATTGATAAATTTTATTGTCGATCACGTTTAGTCGATCATGATTGAATCACGAAGTCCGGTATCAATTAATCGAATTTTGATCGATGATTAATTAACTTTGATTGACTCGATTAAGAACCCTACTTTTTATACGTTGATTTTTCTTGGCAATTGATTGGAGAAATGATTCCAAAGAATTTGGCTTTTCCTTGTTTATGCATTTCCTTAAGCGATTATCCGCAGAAACTCGACACCAATTTCTCATTTTATATATACCTCTACACAATTTCAAAAAGTACGAGCACGAATACTTAGGATCTTGATAGGTTTCTATATTAATCATATTCACAATATTATGAATGTTGTTAAGCTATTTTTTGTTTTATAATCAAAGTTTAAAAAAAAGATCTTTATGCTTTTTTTAAACTTTTAACGAATTAAAGTATTTTTTGCGATTTTAAGCGAGGTTACACTCTACTAAATCTATTTAGACGTGAATAAAGGGATAGGGAATATTGCAACTACAGAGGATTTGTTCACATGAGTGATTTAAATATTACGAGTCCTCGTATAGATGATACACGGTATCACACATCAAAATTATTAATGCAGCATCAAATTCATATTTATACACACGTGTTAAAAAACACAGCGAATACTTTATTAATCTATGCTTTCGAATGCGTGACATGATAAGTCACGGGAGCAGCGTCGGCAGCGATGTAGATTTCGCCTAAATATCCTACCTTTTTGTTTTTTTTGATGCGTCCAAGATTGAAAACTAGTAAGTCTGAGACAGTTACCAAACTTCCATATTATTAATCCGGTTAACTATTATATCTTTCTTTCAAATTTGGGTATGTTGTTGGGAGTACGTCACATGATAAACATAGCTGAGGTGATTAAACGTATTTAATAATTCATAATTGTTTAATATTTATTAAGACAATAGTATAATTAATTTTGATATAATGTCCTCGTTTAATAACTTTATTTGGTTTTTAAAAAAGGATTAACTAAATACTAAAACTTTTTATCTAAAATACCAATACCATATTGCTATTTTTATGAAGTATTGGATCTACGTGGTTTAGGATTAAGATCCGAGACAGTTGAGATATTAATCTGTGCTCTACCGGCAGATCCACCTATGTTAAAAAATTCTTGTTTAAGTGAAAAGAAATTCTTCTAAATAAAATGAAATCACGAATCTACAAACCTTCTTCAGGTTTATCCTCTTCGTTTTTATTTTCTAATCGTTCCTTTTCTCTCTTTTGAACTTCTTCAATTGATGGTTTTTCATATTTTGTATCATGTGAAATTATTTTATTATCTTTGGTAAGAGTACGATCCATATTTAATAGTATTATAAATTTTATCGAGTTAAAAATAAAATTTTAAAGAGCAAAGACAAAGTAGTCGCTTATTTATAATTTTTTATGATCATTAATTCATTATGATCTAATGATGATGTTTTTAAGATACGATCATTGTGACGTTTTTAATATTTTTTAAAGAAATAGAACTAATCCAAAATTAGTAATATTTTTTTATTTATGCTAAATAATATACGGTAATAATATAATATAATACATTATAATGTTACATAATTATAAGAATAAAGTAATATATTTCGTTGCTATTATTAATAAAAAATACAATTTAGTGCAAAAGGGAACGAAGTTTAGATTTAATGGTATGATGATGACGATAATTATTACCGTGATTATTATTATTATTATTATTATTATTATTATTACGATCGTTACGGTTACGATTACGATCTTTTTTTATGGTATATCCAAAAAAATGATGAGTTTTTGTGTTATGATCGGGTTGAGTTTGTCTCGTACGACCTCGTTTAAATCCACCAAATAACTAAAAAAAAAAAGGTTGTTAAAATTAAGTTAATTAAAAGAAAAATTTTATATTAATTATTTTTAATAAAGAACCTTTGGATGTCTTCTGTGAGTATTCGTAGTGGTAGGGCTTGAAGTGGTAGCACCATTAGTATGGGAAGCACGATTTGTTCTTTTCTTTCTTATAGGTGTTGTAATAACGCGTTTTGTTTTATAATATAAACGACGTGGTAAGGAAGTTATCCTATAGGTAGTTCCTGTTCTTCTGGTTTTAGCCATTTTTAATTTCTTTTTTTAATTTAAGAAGTTTTAGAAGGAATTTTTAAAGTTTAAATGATGCAGATTTTTTTGATCCAATTTATAATTTTTTTTTTCCCCCCGTTAAATGATGCAACAATTTCAACGATTTCAACAATATCGTCATCATGATGGAAACATAGTTTTGATGTCATAGAGTAACCACGTGTAAGGGTAGATCAAGTGGCGAAATCATAATGCCAGTACAAATTAAACCCGTAAATCCGCGTATGACGTTTTACCTGATAGCCTATCATCCGCCCAAATATTTCTAGAAATGATTTGTTCTAAAAATAAAAATTAAGTCACGTGAAAATTTTATTTTAACGTAGTAATTTTAAATAATAATTAAAAAAAGGAAATAAAAAGGAAAATAAAAAGGAAAATAAAACCGAGAATTTTAAAAAAAATACAATGGACTTCTAAAACCATTATCTTATAATAAATTATCATGCAAGTGGAAGTTCATTCATTCGTACATTTCAAAAAAATTAATAACTGCAAGAAGCATATGAGACGTAAGAGAAGTAAGTAATTATGTTACAGATTTGTAATATAATTATTATAATAACTTATTTGTTAATATTTATGTTCTGTGCGAGGAAAAATATTTAACCAATAACCATTTAAAATTTACTATTTAACGTAGTAATGTTGAATGACGCGAATGATATAATGAAAAGTTAATATTAAATAAACTTCCATTATATGTTTTTGTAAAACAAATGTAACAAAAGTAAAAAATCAATGATTTCATGAGTTACAACAACTGAACACGCAACTAATAAGTAAAAAGAATAATTGAAAATTTTATTTCTTTACATTGTTCTCTTTTTTCCATCAACAAATAAAAAGAAAATATCTCTCCGTGTAACCGTTAAAAGATCTTCAATCACTTGGAACAATATGGGAAAATCAGTATAAATAAAGAAATCATCAGCAATTAAATTGAGAACAATACTATTAACAATATCCGTAGATATTATTTATCTACTTTACTTGGATAGGTTATTTATAAAGAATAATATTATGGAATATGATTTTCTTCCGCATTGTGTATTTATTATTTAAAAAATATATAAATATATAAAATGTGTTTGCTTTTTAACCTAAATGTTTTTTTAATTTACGAAAAAAGAGAACTAAAAAAAAATAAAAAATTATTTAAAAAAAAAAAAAAAAAAAAACAAACAGATAAACTTACTATCCTTTTTATTTTTTTTTTTATCTTTCGTTTCTGTTTAGTTTTTTTTTTTTTTTAAATTTAAAAGAAAAAAAAGAAAAAAAAAAAAAAGAAAAAAAAAAAGAAAAAGAAATATTTTATTTTATTATTATTTAAAATATTTTATTTTATTTATTCTAAAATTTATTTTACGCACTCGATTAAGATTAAGTTAAATAAATTAATAATGTCTACTACAATTACGATAAGTGTTCCAGAAGATCAAATCCAACAAGATTCGATTAGAGGAGAACCACCAGTTTATTCTGAAGATAATAATTCTGAAGTCAATAATAATCCCACAACTTCAGCAAATATTTCTTTACCAACAACGGCACATCTTTCCCTAAATTCATCTTCGCTTCCAAATATATCAACAAATTTATCGGCAGAATCTCTTCCGTCTTACGATAAAGTAACCGTTGATATGCCGCCTTCATACCCAACTGATAATTCAAAATTAGTGTCATTAGATTCTCCTTATGATTTGGTTCCAATCGAACCTCAAAATCCTTGGCCTATCTCTAAAAAGTTTTATATTTTTGGTTTTTTATTATGGCCTCTATGGTATATTGGAATTCCTTATAGTTTCTTTGGGAAAGATCAGGAAACTAAACGATGGGGTCGAAGATGCATTTACAATTCGATCATTATTAGTATTGTATTTTGTTATCTCATCGTTGCTTATAAAGACAGTATTATAAATAGTTAAATGGGTGCGGGAATATTCGTTAATTTTGGGTTTCTAGTATATAATATATATATATATATATATATACAGCGTATATATATATATATATACACACATATATGTATTTATCTAAAAACAAATAACTTTTTGTTTATCCCTATTTTTTTTTTTTACTAGAGACCCAATTTTATCATCCATCTGACATTATTTCAAAACAAAACCAAAATTTTAAATTTTTATTTTTTAACCTCAAAATGTAAATATTTTAGTCATGATTTTTTTTTCTTATTTTACAATATATATAGTTGTCATAACTCATAATATTTTCTATTATTATATTACAATTGTATTTACTTTCATAATTTACTCGCTTATTCACTTGTATTAGTAATGATATTTATATATTATAATATAAATAAAAATGATCGAATTCATCATGGATGAATTTTTTTATTGTTCAATTTTTTGAATCTAAATGATCTAAGACTAATAAGATTAAGATCTTTGGTTTAAGTTATGCCACGTGTACCCATGTATTAACGACAATTCAATAATTTTCCTAAATTGGATGTATTAAAAAATTTTTTTTATTGCGCAATTCGTACAATCATTCATTTTTTTCGAAACCTTTTTCTAAAGTTGTTTTTGGATATTCTAATTTCTCTCAAATATATATAAAAAAAAAACTCTTTATTACTTATGTACGCGTTAAATAATCTAAAAGGAAAAGGAAAGGAAGATGATGGTGGCCATATTTATACAGCATTAGGAACTTCAGAACAATCTTCGTCTTCTGATATATTAACAACGAAAGTTAAAGAGCCTACAAAATTAAAACCTCCATTATGGAATACATTGGAATTTTATGCTTATCTTGTTATTGTGCCCTTGGCCGTTTTATATATTTTTTATACAGGATATAATATAAGTAAAGGTATGTATTTGTAAAAAGTTATGTCAAATGGAAATGATAATCTAAAAACTTTTTTTTTTTTTATTTAGAAACAAATCCAAATTATATAAAATATTATAGAAGATTAGAACCAGGTTGGTTATTCGGACGCAAAGTGGTAAGTTAATTTTTATACTTTATTTAATAAACAATCTCTTTAATGAAATGTTTGTTTCGTAGGATAACAGTGATGCACAATTTGCTTCATTTCGAGATCATTACGGTGCCCTGTTCTTGGCATTAATAGCTTATTTATTCTTAACACATTTATATCGAATTTTTCTTGTACCGAATTCTCCGGCAAAATTACCAACGCAACCACTTCGTAGAACTTATTTTTTCTTGACATTTGCATTAATTTTCCTTTACGTTCTTTTTGGAAATGGGTTAATTAAAATATTGATTATTTTAAGTATTAATTTTTTAATCTCAATTACATTACGAGGTTCAAAATTGAACCCTATTGTTACTTGGCTGTTTAATTTGGCCGTTTTATTTGGTAATGAAAAATATGATGGATATAAATTTGAATGGTTTAACGAAAACCTTGCATTTTTGGTAAGTTGATTTTGATGGTTCAATTATATTATTAAGAAAATAATTTTCTCTTACTCATTATTTGGTTATAATTTTAGGATTTGAATGTAGGTTTATTAACTCGTTGGACTATTACGTTCAACATATGTATGTTACGAATGGTGTCGTTTAATATGGATTATTATTGGTCATTTCACCCTTCACCAGATTCGACTGAGGTAATCTTGGGGGAATCATATGTAATAATGTTCAAGAAATTTTATTTTCTTTCTTTACAGGGAGACAAAAATATTATAACTCCTTTCGATTTATTTCAAAATTATAAATATTGATATTATTTTTTTTTTTTTTAGAAAAATGATAGAGATCAGGCACCATTAACAGAAAAGGATAGAATTGTAACTCCATGTTTTAAAGAGGATTATAATTATATTAATTATTTAAGTTATGTGTTATATACACCTTTATATCTTGCAGGACCTATCATTACTTTTAATAATTTTATCTCTCAGGTAAATACTTAATCAGATATTTTACTCTTGATAATTCCAACAATTTGAATCAATAAAATATTTAAGAAACAGATTTTATTAACAATATTTATTTTAAGTTGAGGTATCCGAAAGAAATTGATATAAAATCAACCTTTTTTTATGGAATTAGATTATTGGGAGCAATGCTTTTAATGGAAGCAATGTTACATTTTATTTATGTTGTAGCTATGAGTAAATCAAAAGCATGGAGTGAGTTGACTCCTTTTGAACTTGGGATAATTGGATTTTTCAATCTACAATATATCTGGTTAAAGGTAAGTCAAAATATTAATATTAAATAATGAAAATTAATTATGAACAACATATTAAATTATTTTTCTCTTCTTAGTTGTTAATTATATGGAGATTTTTTAGATTTTGGGCAATGGCTGATGGATTTGAAGTACAAGAAAATATGTTAAGATGTATGGTAAATAATTTTTCCACAGCAGGATTTTGGAGAAGTTGGCATAGAAGTTATTACAGATGGATCATTAGGTAAATTTACATTACTCTATTTATCTTGTTCTAAAATTTATTTAAATAACTTTGTCAATTTTTATAGATATATTTATGTTCCACTTGGAGGATCAAAATATTCAACATATAATATGTTGATAGTATTTACATTTGTTGCATTATGGCATGATATATCATTAAAATTATTAGCATGGGGTTGGTTAATTTGGATATTTATTTTACCCGAAACTATAGCTACTAAAATATTTACTGAAAAGAGAGTAAGTAATATATATATATAATTACTTTTAAAAAAAATTTACTTATTAACTTTTTCTTTTTTTGTATAAAACAGTTTGGTGATAAACCATATTATAGGCATGTGTGTGCAATTGGTGGTGCATTAAATTTAGTCACTATGTGGGCTGCAAATTTAGTTGGATTTGCCGTTGGATTAGATGGTATGAAAGTATTATTATCTAATATTTTTGGAACATCACAAGGTTAGTATAAGTAATTATATTTTTTATATAATTTTTTTTTGCTAATATTTACTAATTTTTTTTTTTTATACTTAGGATTCATAACATTTTTTGCATGTTTTTTTGCTATATTTTGTGCTGTACAAATAATGTTTGAAATCAGAGAAGAAGAAAAAAGAAAAAATATTAATCAAGAAATTAGATATTAATGAAATTTTAAATTAATTAATAATTACATTTATTTATTTAATTTATTTAATTTTTTTTTTTTAAAAAAAAAGAGGTTTGATAAAAATTTTCTCCTACAATGAATATAACTTAATGATAGTTATGATTTAAATTTAATAAATTAGACTAGATTATATAACTTTCATTTTCTGTAACACAGTTTAGCTTTCTGAATAAATATACAGTATTTTTCAATTTTGTGGATTTGAGATTAAATTTATTAGTGAAAATATAATTAATACTTTTTTGTTTTAGTTCAAATATTTTTTATATAATAAAATGTAATGCTATTTTAATTTTTAAAAATTAACCAAACTATCTTTAAGATATTATTGTTCATATTGAACAAAAACAACTTCTTCATAATATGAGACTTCATTAAATCCGCATTCATTCATCTCACAATTATTCTTACAAGTAAATACCAAAATAGTTCCCCATTCCATACCAAGGTTAAATATTGAATTATCATTTTTCTTATCAGAATTTATTTCATTTTCTTCAATATAAGAACTAGTAGATAATGTAGTTAACATACTTGGCATTAATTGTAATTCAAAAACTCTGGTTGATTTACACCAACGACAAACTGGTAATTTTGATGATGTGATTTTATCATTACAGTTATCAAGTAGAAGTTTTGCTGTTACATCGTTATGTGTATATAATAATGGTTGCCCATCAAATTGATACCTAAATAATATTGATGTATATTGAAAATCAGGAGTAAAAAAAAATACATTAAAGATTTATCAAAATTTTTACCTCACACACTGATCAGGCCATTCTGCTACACGATCAGAAAATTTTTTAAAGGTTTTGTCATAACCTTTTGGCAGGATTGGCTTTTCATATTTCTCTCCGTACCAATCAAAGTTATCTTCGTTCTCTTGAACTTCTTCATATGACAAATATTTTGCAGGAATATCATCACCTTTTTCTTCCAACACTTCTTCAGTAATATATAAGTAATGTGCTGGAAATGATTTAATATTCTTGGGCCAGCATGCTGAAATTTCGCGTATAAATAAAAATTTACGTATACTTAAAACCATAATAAATTACGTTGTAATACATTATATTGTATTATGACTTACTATTCAATGTTAAAGTAGACATCTCAACATCTATTTGTGACATATTATCATCGTCATCATGTTTACTTGAAACTTGATCTTTAATTTGATCTTTTTCATTTCGAGCTTTTTCTGCATCAGAAATAACCTGGCTCCATGAAGATTGCCATGCTGTAGTACTTGATATTTTATTATTAGTACCTAGTTCAGGCCATTCATCATCATCATGATTGTCTTCCTCTTTTTTATCATCTTCCTCTTTTCTTGATATATCATTATCCGAAATCTTTGTTATTAAAGGATAAAAACATTATTTAAATATGCTCTTGAATTTTAATAAATACCCCTTATTCACTATCATAAGTTAATAATAACCTGCATATCATCTGTATTGTCAAAATCAACAACTCCGAATAACATATCACCCAATCCTCCATTTATAACCTAATTAATTTATGTAATTGGTTAGAATTTTTTATGATAATTAATAACAATATAAAATAAAATTAACAAACATTCGACGATGATTGAACTGAAGAATTATTACTGTTGCCACCCGACCGACATTTATTTGCCCGTTCTTGTTGATATCTTCCATATTCTTCATTTTTTCGATGTGCTCGAAATGCACGAAAACTATATCGTGAAATCGATTCAAATAAATTTAAAATTGAATATTCGAAATTTCAATAAAAAAAAACAGAAAAAAGATTTTTATTTTACAGAAATTTTTTACCTTCCGTTTTTATTAATGCACTTGTGCTGATTACATCCAAAGATGTATATCACCCTATCATAAATGGAATCTTCCAAAGGTACATAACCTTGAAACAATAAAAACATTTCTTTACCACAATTTTTACAAATAATAACATCGTATGATAAAGGATGTGATTCGAGTAACCAATTTGGTTTTCCACCAATTTTTGTCGTATATGGATCATTGTCTTCTTGTGCTAATATATTACCATCAGGAAATCCTAATAAAATTGAAGTTTGAGTTGTTCGTCTTGATTTAGATTCTTTTTGTGGAATGTATCGTTTTTGAATTGTAGATGAATCATCATTTTGAGAAAATTTTTTCTTATCAATTAATGATTTATTTGAAGAATTTGAATTAATCCTCTGAAAATCATATATATTTTGAGAATTGGATGATTCAGATGATGTTGTAATCGATTTAATTTTATCAATAGGTGACTGCTTTTTTTTCGATTTTGATTTATTTTTTGATCTATTTGGCTTATTTGGCTTAGATTTTGATGTATGATCATTATCTGAAAATTTAATATTATCATATCTGGATTTTTTAGGATCCATTTTTTCAATTCCTTACAAAATCATCAAAAAAAAAAAATTTTTTTTTTTTTTTTTTATCAACACGATCAACATTACCATTTTAAGTGTACAATCGCATAATAACCTGATAAATTCAAATCAATTTGTGACTTAGCTTGAAATAAGGCTTTTTATTTTACATACATAAAAATGTAGGGAGTTAAGCGCTTAGAAAAAAAAAAAAAGGTTTCCGAACTCTTTCTAATTTGCAAAAATTTTTTTTGCTACCTTCTCTTTGAAAATTTTAGGTAAGAATGTTTTTCGAATTCTGTACAAATAAAAAAAGTTTTTATTTCAAATTTTATGATTTTATTCTCCTAGTTTTGTTTACTAGTTATCTATTTTTTTTCTTTTTTTTTTTTTTTTTTTTTTTTTTTGACTCTTAGATATTTCTACTTGAAATATCAATAAAAATGACTCCACTCATTTTCATGTTACCGGAAACTTTGTATCCAATTCTTGATTGTATACGATACGATACAAAATCATTACATTCTTGCATGTTCGTAAATCGAACGTGGTGTCGTCTTACAGCCCCATTCCTGTGGCGTGCGCCGTTTAAAGAGCGCAGATCAAGCTTAGTTTCCACCTATGTTAAATGTCTTGGTAGTGGAGCTAAAGGAAAATTAAAATTGTTTAACAATTTCCCTCAAGAAGCTTTAGAGAATCCAACATTTGATTACATGTATTATCTTCATGAACTTCATTATCCAACGTTATATGATTCGGTTAAATCTTGGTGTGAAGAACAATATTTAAACGATTATATTGGAGATGATTTTGTCCTATATCCAGCAACAACTATTTTGGATTTGCTCATTGTGCGATTTATGAGTAAAGCAAGACATCTTACAAATCTTCTTATTCCATCAGTGTCACATCGAAAAGGAGATTACGTATGTTTGTCAAAGCTTGCTCCGGTGGCTCGAAAATGTTTACCAAGG
This sequence comes from Rhizophagus clarus, assembly GCA_015698045.1. NCBI lineage: Eukaryota > Fungi > Glomeromycota > Glomeromycetes > Glomerales > Glomeraceae > Rhizophagus > Rhizophagus clarus. The sequence goes on from BLAL01000274.1 coordinate 385,163, forward strand.
ATAAGATATTTTAATTGTGACAATTGCATACCAGAAAATCTATCAATTGCTTCCGAATTTTGTACTAATTTGGTCCGTTTAGATATTGATTGCTCTTGGGAAAATGATAGAGATGTATCAAAATTCATAAAATCCCAAAAAAATTTGAGACAATTAACAGTCACAAAAAAATGGCCATGTTTAAATGATGCTATTAACTTTGATAATTTAAGTCAATCTTTAAGATGTATTGTGTTAAAGGACAACTGTCATAAGAATAATGGAGGTCCTTTGAGTGTGTTTATGTTGTTTCAAAACTTGGAAATATTGAGATTTGATAATTGGTTATCATTTCCTGAGCATGATGTTGAATCATTGGTATCTTGTTATTTTCCAAAACTTCGAAAGTTAAGCTTCATTCGTTGCAAACCGAAGCCTGATATGATTATCTCAATGATTTTGGTAAATGGATCTACCTTACAAGAACTTACTTTAACCTGGGATACTAGTCAGCTTGATCAATTTAGTGTTATCTGGGCCATAGCAAGTAATTGTCCAAATTTGAAATATCTTGATGTTCCAATTACAGGAAAAGATGCGTCAGAATTATCTTTTGTGTTGAAATCTTGTAAGGAACTTGAAAATCTGACCATTAATCACGCAATTGATGATGTTGATTATGATGTTGATCATTGCTTGCCTTTAATGGGCGTCATGATCCCAGAACATTTATATCAATTGAATATCTTTGCACCTTGGAAATTCACGCCAGAATCTTTACGTGGATTTTTAATGACAAATTGTAAGAATCACCTCAAATGTTTGGGATTCTATAAGAATTTTACCAATGACCATCTTAAGGTCATTATGGAATATGCCAACGAAATGAATTCGTTAAGTTACCTAGAATTACGTTGGTGTGAAACCGTAAGTCATGAAGAAATAATAAATGCTAAAAAATCCATAAATGTCATTGCTGTATATAATTTCGCCGGTAGAAAGGTGAATATTTAGTATCATTTGCAGAATTATTTGCTTTTTAAGTTTTCATATTTTAGCAAAAGTGATTTATAATTAAAAAAGTCGAATATAAAATGACACAACATTTTGTTTTATGCTTATAATAATATATAGATAAATAAATAGAGTTTTTCGATCTATTCTATTATATTGTATCTACATTATATATAAATAAAAAGTAAAAGTCATTAGCTTCTGCAAAATTGTATACGTTTTCTTTTACTGTTTATATACGTTGAAGAGCATACTAGATGATTAAAAAGTAGTAAAACGAATTATATCTGTTGTATCTACTAATAACATTTTTTTTTATTTATATATAATATTTAAAATTTTTTTTTCATTTATTTTGATTAATTGATTTCCAGGAAGTTTTTATGATTCGAAATTTTTCATTTATTTGATTTCCAGGAAGTTCTATGATTCGAAATTTTTTCATTTATTTGATTTCCAGGAAGTCCTATGATCCGAAATAACAAAAAAATATTGACATTCATCACTATAGTGTATTCGTCGCTATTTTCAGATATTACATCAGCATTGTTTACGGTATATACGAAAGGACATGTATTTCTTTACTCGCGTAAACTATGAATAACGGTACCAGGACCATCTAATTCCAACGGTAAATCTAAACAAGGTACTTGGCCATTGGGCAAACAACCTAAAGCACAAGGTTTCCATTCATTATAATCATACATTTTCCACGACGAATCCTCATTTGAAGATGATGCGTGATTATTTTCTGATATTACTGATATTTCTTCCTTTGAAGGCGAATTTGATTTTTTTTTTTTTTTAAAAAAAAAAAAATAATAATAATAATAAAAAGTCAAATCATAATAAAAATAAAAAGATTAATTACCTTTTTCAATTTATTTACTTTATCCAATTCAGATCGTAACTTATTTAATTCAACATTCATATCATCTTCAGTAATCTTAGGTATATCTTCAATATTATGAATAACATCTTTGGAATGAAGCATTTTGTCTATATAATTTACAAATGGACTAACACTTGTTTTTAATTCTTCATCACATTCCATCATCACTTGTAATATCAATTGAGTATTTGTACTTGGTTTTCTTAAACAGAATTCCAATATATTATTAACATCTAAATTAGTAAATGACTTTCCATTATAATGGGTAGAGAGAATATGCTTAATCCATGCGGCTAAAGTTATAAGATAGCTAGAGCTTGTATGAGCAGGTTGTATTTCCTGGTTATTCATATCTGATTTAATATCATCATTATCTTTATTTAGAACTTCCAACATCTTCAATATTAACTCATTACCAAAAGTATCCCACTCTTTATCAAATGCTTGTAACATCACATCCCATATTTTTTTTGATTCTGGAAGCAAACTTAAATCCTGAGCTAATGCACGTTTTTTTTTTGCCATGGGAACCAAAAACCCAGGTTCTAATAAAACAGGAATAATCGATTCACTTATGTATTCTTCACTGATTAATTCCATAATTTTCCCCATAATCTTTCTGGAAGAATCACGATTGTTATTTCCATTTATATCTTCCTTACGAAGTTCTTTATGTTGTAATATCAAGGAACGTATTTTATTAACTTGTGTTGATTGTAAAGGCTTTTGAGACGACCAATAATTTTCGTTTAACCATTGCAACGCCTAAATAAGATGATGAATTAGTTCTCTCATAAATAATATGTCAAATAATAAATAATAAATATTTGTTATTCCATAGATATATCGACGAATAACTAAAATACAATCATTCAATGGGGGAATACCATGGAATAACTCACTGTATACGTATACAACGATTCAAAACTGGTGGAGTAATTGACAAAAAATTCATCGTATATACATATTACCCAATGGACAATACCTGTCTACATCCGTTTCGTAATATTTGTAAACTTGGAAGATGTTCGTGAGTTCCAGCATGACGCACTTCAACAAACCATAATGGCATATTTAGTTTAACTGCAATGGAAGATATTGATAAAGCGAATGTTCCTTGTTGAACTGGATCCACCATTCCGTTCACGAATCTAAAAAATAAATTAGTTTAAATCAAAGAAAGAAACATTCGAAACCCGAAAATACTAATACGTACCTGATAAATACCATGGAATATAATAATCTCAGTTCATGATTTGAAATGTTTTCATATCTAAACTCATCTCTCAACGATACTTCAACGAATGCAGCCGTACTAACAACGGCATGAGGAACTTTTCCGCGACTTGACCAAGCTTTAACCTGTAGATAATATATTAGGGAACCTTTCTCCACTAAGAAATGCTAAATATATTAGTACCCTTTTAACTCCGATTTCACGTTGGTTCGGGGACTCTGAATAAAGCCATTGACGAACTTGCTGAAATTCTTCAAGAGATGTCCAAGGTACAATCCTAGGTATTTTTAACATAATTTAGAGTTTAGCTTTTGATCAATCCGACATTTATTTATTACATAGTTCATTGATCTACAACCTGCATAATCTACGCAGATGTACTGAGCATGCTTATGATTTCTCCCTTCATCTAAGACTTGAAAAATGGTTATAATTGAACGAATTACAATTCCTATAAAAATTGTTTTAAGGCCAAAAATATGGAGATTAAAGTGTCAAAGATCATTTATAAAATTTTTAGACCACAAATATATTAAAACTAACTCTGTATCAAACCATGAATGTAAATTCTTTCTAAATATAAGTTTTCCGAATTAAAAAAAAAGAAAATTTCTTAGTTTACACGGTGTGTCTGAACACGGTACACGTGATTTAATGATGTAATTTACATGGTGTGTTAAATGGTTTATTTATTTCTCAGTTTTTTTCATTTTTTTTAGATTCTTTAGGCGCGACCTTTAGCTACTTCTTTAACTTCGAGAAGGTAATAGATAGTTTTTTTGCTTTTATTATCTTTTCTTTTGACTTTTATTAACTTGTTCGTTCTTTTTTTTTTTAGGCGTGGCTGTTTTTAGTTCCATTTCGGCGGAAATTCAAGGTGAGTTTTACTTTTTTTTGTTTTCTCTTCGTTCTTTTCTTTGTTTTTACTAACCTTTTTGTCTCTTCTTTAGACATGTACTATCTCAGTGAATATTCACGTAAGTTTTTTTCATCTCTTTCTCGTTGTTTATTTTCTTTAAAATGATATTAACCGATTTTCTTTTCCTTTTTTCTATGGGTGGGTGTTCCGGTCTTTCTTGTATTGTTTCCCCTTTATTTCTCTTACTTTCCTTTATCCATTTCATCGTTTCTTTCATTTTTTTCACTTTTCCCTTCGTTTCTTTCATTTTTTTTCTTTCATTTTTCGCTTCTCCTTTTGTTTCCTTCATTTTTTTTTTTGTTTCTTTCGTGATTTCTTCTGTGATCTTTCATTGTTTCATTTCATTGATCCTTGGGTTCTTTCATTGCTTTTTTTATTCCTTTCGTTGTTTTTCATTCCCCTTTGTTTCCCTTCATTTTCTTTCATTTCGTCTTGTTCTTTCTTATTAACCATTCGTTTCTTTTATTTCTTTTCACTATCCTTTTGTTTCTTCATTCCCTTTAACTTCTTTTCGTTCCTTTCACTTTTTTTATTCCCTTCATTCGTTCCTTTTCATTTCCCTTTTGTTTTTTCGTTCATCACATTATTTCTTCATTTTTTTCGTTCCTTTTCACTATCCTTCACCTTTTTTTTTCCTTTTACTTCTTATTTAATTATCTTCATCCCTTTTCATTTATCTTTCCTTTTTCTCACACCCTTAATTTTTCACTGTCCTTCCTTACTATAATTTTCTTATTTATTGCATTAACATTACAGCATTACATTTAACAATACAATTAAAATTATGCAATTTTTTGTGATGTAACTTATTTTTATCATAAAACTAGCCAATAAAATCTAAAATAAAATTAATAAAATTGAAAATTTGACAGATAAAGTTTTTTTTATAAAATCATGTGATACAGTGTCCAGACACACCGTGTACAAATAGAAATTTTCTAAAAAAAAAATTTAACTAATATTTATTTTCTTTATTATAATTAGTTTCCAATATCGGCAGGTGAGTGATTATAATGATAATAGTGAAATCGTAAATCGTATTATGATGATTAAAAATGAATGTTTACAAAGAAGTGACGGTTGCGATTGCTGGAATTGTCTACACTTCTGACCTGAAAGATCTGCGAGCAGTATTGAAACGATTTAAGGATAAACATTTGTTGGTATCTCGACAACATCGTCGTAAATCGAGAAAGAAAAAGTTGAAAATTGCAAAATGGACTGGAAGAAAATCTAAGTTTGAAATAGCAATATTTGTCGCTGTTGTTGTTATTACTGCTGATGTTTTTTTTATACGTAAATCAGCATTTAACCTTTGGTGAATTCTTTGATTCTTTTCATTTTGAATAGTTGTTATGTAAAAAATTAAATACGTATGTCCAATCAATTATTGCCACTGTATACTGTAAATATTTATGTGTCTAAATAATTACCAGTCCACTTATAAATACCGTTAGAATATGTAGGCTGAGCATCGAATTTCTATTTTCGGACATGTCCACCGGAACATCCGGAATTGAATATAAAATGAGTATAAATTCTAGTTTGAATTTCTCAAACACTTTGAAAAAAAAATTTTCTCCTTACCAAATAAAATAATTTCCAATGGTCCGGTTAACGTTGTGGCCACTGTTGACCATTTTGGTGGTCTGGATAACTTGTATAAGTGCCAATGAAGATTACTTGGTTAGATATATAATACATCATGATCTTTTTCATTTTTACGAATTTCTCCTCGATAAAACTTTTTTTAATATTTTATCTGTATCTTTTATTAGGTTAATATTTTGGATCAAAAATGCTCGTTGATGTATCAAAAATCGGCAATTGTTGGAGGGAAAGATTCTGTTATTGCACGTGAATACCTTTCCTTTATTTATATATACTATTACCCTGTTACAACAACTTGTTCATAAATTTATTTTAAAATTTTCATAGTAAAATTGAATCCAGATGATTCAGCAACAACAGGAAATGTCGCAACAGTTATAGCTGAATGGAAAGATTATTATAAAATAGGGTATAAACTGGAAGATGGGAAGGTTAGTATCGCTTTCAAAATTATTTTTAATTTTTATAATAATTTTATTAATCAAAAAAACATTATACAGGAAGTTCTCATTTGTACTCAAGATGCTATTGATATGAATTATTGTTCCGAATCACAGAAGAATAATTTCATTATTCCCATTAATGAAACAACATCCATTGTTACTCATTTATTTAACACGTCATCAAAGGACACATATACTTTTAATTATCCAATTAACAAAACAGGATTTTATTGTGTTGCGGCTAGTCCTATTGATGAAAATACAGATGTTCAATATCTTGTTACTGTTGATTGGCGAAATCCTTATGGAGAATTACCTGCTTCAGAATATCCAAAATTACCAGCAAGTGTCTTCGATTTTCAAAAAAGTTGCTCAGTTGAATTACTTTTTTCTAATTTAAAGCTTTTTTATTTTTAATTTTAAATTCAAGTTTTATGGAACTTTATCGTTAATATATTTGGCAATTGGAATCGTATGGATGACTTTAAGTATAATTCATTGGCGTGATATTTTACCTGTTCAGGTATATTTAAATGAATTTGATATAACTAAAAATGTAAATTTGATATAAAAATTCATTTAAAGTTTGGTTTTTATATTAGAATTATATATCCGGTGTCATTCTGTTTCTCATGTTAGAGATGGCTTTTAATTGGGGATATTGGGAAAATTATAATACATATGGACGTTCTTGTAGGTTTATATATGAAAGATATATTTTTTTTAAGAATTTTTTTAATGATGATGGATTTATTTCTATTTAATTATTAGCAACATTCCTTATTATTTTGGTCGCTATTCTCAATGCTGGAAGAAATTCCATTTCTTTCTTTATGTTATTGATTGTATGCATGGGTTATGGAGTTGTCAAGTACGTGAATTTTATTTGAACTTCTTTATATTATTCATTATTTCTAACAGAACAAAAAATAATGTTTGATTTAGACCTACACTTGGAAGCACGATGAATAAATGTCGTGCATTAGCGGCAACACATTTCTTATTTGGCATAATTTATTCAGCTGGTACAATGCTTTTAGATCCGGAAAATGCAAATCCTCTTGTTTTTCTAGTTATCTTTCCTCTTGCTCTCACAATGACCGCATTCTATATATGGACCCTTCAATCAATAACCAACACACTTCAAACGCTTGAAATCCGTAAACAAACTGTGAAATCTTTAATGTATAAGCGATTATACAGATTACTTGTATTTTCAGTCGCCGTTCTTGGAGTTTTCTTTTTCATAAACATGATTAATTACCTTCGTCGAGAAGATCCTGATTGGATACCAGTATATTGGCGTTGGAGATGGTTTCTCTTGGATGGATGGTTAAATATTTTATATTTAATTGTATTTTGCGTAATACTTATTATTTGGAGACCCACACGAAACAATAAGAGATATCCTTTAAAATTTGAAAATTTGAAGTAGTTTATGTAAAATTTTTTTTTTTTATTCGATAATATTCCTTAACATTTTTTTTTTTTTACGTTTGCGATGAGTGAGGAGTTAACGCAAGAAGATCCTTATGAATTAGAAAACAATCTTCGAGCAGCTGAAAATATTGGATATGAAAATGTGAAATTTAGGTCCGAGATACATAATGATAGTGGATCAGCTATATTTGATATTGGAGATGAACATGATGATGATGATGACGAATTTAGTAACAAATGGGATGATGAATCTACCGTAAGAGCAAGTCATGGAGATAGTCCTGCAAATCATGAAGTAACATCTCAAAGGTAATTTTTAATCAATGAACGATCATTGTTATTGTAATATAAACAATTATATTAACTCTGTTTATTATAGAGTAAATAATGAGGAAAATCAAGATCATATTGAACAAGAAATTTCAAAATTAAATTAAGTGCATTCTTATTGTGAACATTTTTTTTTTAAAAAAAAATTTACAGAATAATATATAAGTATTGTATTTTATTAATTGCAAAAAAAAAAAACATTTCTCCTCAAACAAAAAAAAAAAAAAAAAAATTATTTATATATATTTAATGATTTAAATTACAAAAAAAGGAATTATATATATATATATATATATATTATTTTTCGATTAAAAATAACAATAAATAATAATAAAATAAAAAAAATATATATACATCATATGTATATCATATATATATACATTAGCATAACTTTGACTGAGTCATCAGGAGTCAATTCCTGTTTAACATTCGATCAATGCGAATTTACTATATATATAAAAAAATGTAAATAAAAATACTTCATGAACTTAAAATTATTTTGGGGGGAATCAAGTTCTTTTGTCGATAAAAAAACAAATCCTTTTAGGTATTTTAAATAAAAAAAAAAAAAAAATTATAATGATTATTATTTTTTTTATTACTTTCAAAATATAAACAAAAACGAAACTACATTTGTAAGTTTTGTACACGATGATTCAAAAGATCGATACATTTACTTCAAAGATGTTGAGTTACGTGTCATCAAAAAAAAGTTAGATTGATAAGATATTTTAGTTTTATTAAATCAACTTCCAAGTTAATATTTCATTGAAGGACCCTTAAACGATTCGAAAATCGTGTGCCTGAATCAAGTTTATATCAGGATTTTATAAATTACAATCACGAGGTATAAAATTTAAAAAAGCTTGACAATATTTATTTATCACACGGCAAATTTATATTATTATTTTTGTTAGTAAAAAAAATACCTGAATTTGCAAAGTTCCGGAGTTGAGATTGGTTCTGTCCCGTGTAACTCGGAGGATTGTGAGAATTATAAATAATACCCACTTGTTAAATTTTCTACAATTAACCTGTTTCTCTTAAAATAATTTGTAAACATAATAAACAAGATATTTTATCAATAAAAAGGAAAGTGAAGGAAAAAAAAAAAAGAAAAAAAAAAATTATTGTCCTTTGTTGCACTTTTTTTTTTTTTTTTTTTTTTACAAATTAATCTTTTTACGGCTGTTTAAATATTTTAATATGAGTTATCGAGGAGGTTATTGTTCCTTTGAATATAAACTTGAGAATATCTCAAAATTAACTGAAAGAGTGTACTCCCCACCTTTTGCAACATCAACTTGCAGACATTGGATGTTGATCTTTGACCCAGTATGATATCAAAAAATTATATTGAGATTGTAAAAAAAAAAATTTTTTTTTTTTTTTTTTTTTTTTAAAATAATTTAAGAAAAATTTTTTTTTTTTTTTTATTTTTTATTTTTTTTTTTTTGAAAAAAAAATTATAATAAATAACAACAACAACAACAATAATAATAATAATAGTACACGAATGATCCAAAAAATTATCAAATTCTTCTTTGTACAATACTTAACAAAGATAACGAAGAATCAAAACATTTTACGGATACTTTCTTGCCTTTAAAAGTTGTTTTGAAATCTCCTTCAGGTGATATTCTTCATGAAATCTCTACAAATGATAAGATATTTGTTAAATCCGGATTATGTAAGTAGTAATAAAGAAATGACTTGATTATTATAACTAAAAAGACACACGCATATATATATTGCGAACCTTTTTTTTCACCTTATGTTTTCTCATTTTTTTTTTTTTCATTTTTTTTGTTTTTTTCTTTTTCTTTTTTTCATTTTATTTATGATTATTATTATTATTATTATTGGTAATAGTTCTTGTTCATAACCGTCCAAGAACCTCGCTACTTAATAATTTAATTATTAATGTACAATTTAGTGAAGTTCGATTCACCAAAATTCCTCCAAGAATGACTTTTGGAACCAAACAAGTAGCAGAAAATTTAGTTAATGCATGGTCTAATGAATTGAATAAACCAGATCGAGGAGATGTCAAATTTAAAGTTCAAGGTCGAGTTATTTATGCAAATAGTTCGATTCTTGCAATGAGATCAGATTATTTTGAGACAATGTTTGAAGGTGAATGGATAGAGTGTAATAAACAAAAATCTTTAACAAACAAGAAAAATGATGTTGATGAGGATCGATATAAATATGAGATTGAAATTACAGATTTTAATTATGAGACAGTTTTTACAATGTTACATTTTTTATATACTGATGAAGCTGATTTTGTAAACTATAGTTTGGATAATATATGGAATTTATTTAGTATCTCGGATAAATATTTTGTGGACGATTTGAGACATAAGCTTAAAATTCATATTGTTAATATATTGAATGAAAGGAATGCAGCTGAAATGTTATTTAGATACGCGTGGAAATGGCCCGATTTAAAAGAGGTTATTAAAAATTATAATGTTCAACATTTTGTGAAAATTAGAAAAACGAAAGGGTTTAAACAAATTGTTGCTTCAAAATCAGATTATCCAATGTATCATGAATTACTTGAAGAAATATTATTAGGATTAAATCTATAAATCTATAAATCTATAACTTTTTTTTTCTTATCTTTTTTTTTAAAAAAAAAAAAATATATATATATATATATTTTATAATAATAATTTTTAATAGTTAATAATTTGGTTTTATTTTTCATTATTATCATTTTAATAAATAATTCTATCATAATTTTTAATTAGTTTATGATTTGAATGATTTTGACTCATTTTTCGTAAACACTCGTAACAGTCATCATAACAAGTCAATCAAATTAACCCAAGAATATATATAAACCTTTGAAATCGACCTTAACTTGTTCTTCATAACTATCCTTGTTAAAAAAAAGTCTCTCTCTCTCAAAAAAAAAAAAAAAAAAATATTCATATTTTTTCCTATATTCCTTACACTCTTTTTATATAATTACTACACTCTTTTATAATCGCGTTCCCGGGTATTTTTAAAAAATTATTAGGAAAAAAAATGAATCTACAAAACCTTCATTCCTTTGGTTTTGCTTTGAATAATGTATTACATATCAATCATCCTGTGAACTTTCCACCTTTTTCAACATCGGTAGAATGGCATTTATCTTTTCATCCGGTAAATAATATTAGAATATTACTATTATTTATTAAATGATTATAATAATAATTTCTTATTTATAGTATGATGATAATGACAAAACCCTATTCGTTTTGAATTTGGTTGCAAAATCTGAAAATAACGAAAGTAACATATCTTGTTATGATATTTCTTCCATTATAATGTATACAAAGTCTCTTTATAGCAATGAAATTCTCAGATTTGGAGCAAAAAATGTTAAAATCACAGAAGGTATAAGACAATTACATAAATAATTACTCTTAACAATATATACGATTATAATTAACTTTTTTTTTTTTCTTATTATAAGATATTAAAGGTTATTGTTTGAAAGCTCCAAGAATAACCTTGAAGGATAATATGATTTTTGGTGTAAACTTATATCCTTTTCACCTTAGTGCAACAAACTTTGAAAGATCCATTCGACCGAAAAATGTTCCAAAGAACATAATTTCTGATTTAATTGATGAATTAAGAAATCCCAATAAAAATCATCAAGCAGATGTTTTGTTTATAATTCAAGGTGAAAGGTTATATGTAAAAAGTTCAATTCTTATAGAAAGATCGGAACATTTTAGATTAATGCTTAATGGTAAATGGAAAGAAACAAAAATTCAAGAAGGATTGAATATCAAAAACGTGATTGAAATTACGGATTTTGATTATGATACTGTTCTTTCAATGATATTATTTTTTTACACTGATGAACTTGTTTTTAATGAGAATGATGAAGGATTTATTAATTATTTCAATCATTTATGGAATTTATTTAGAATATCTGATAAATATCTATTAGATGATTTGAAAAGAGTAGTTAAATATCATATTTTTGATAGATTAAATATAAACAATGCAGCGGAAATCTTATTTAAATATGCTTGGAAATGGTCAGAATTAAAAGAACATATTATAAGATTTATAGTAGAAAATATTAAATATGTTCGAAATTCAAAAGGTTATAAGGATATTCTGGCCAATTATTCAGATTATCCGAATTTCCTTAAATTAAATATGGAAATTTTTTTAAGATTATATCCTGAAGAATCATTAGATTTTATTAATTAATTAAGAAATAATTAAGATTTAAGAATTAGATTTTATTAATTAGATATAAGTTTTTTTATATGTTATATTATATATAGAATTATATATAGAATTATATATAGATGTTATCAATATATAATATATTTTTTTTCGTAAATAATGCAATTGGTTTACTGTTATTTTTTGCCCGAGTTTATTAACTTTCCTGTAAATTTACCTGATTATCGAATTTAACATTCTCAATAATGATAAATATTTGCAAAACAAATAAAAAAAAGTTGGGCTTTGTAAAGTTTGTAATGTTGTGATGCAAATATTTGAAATCCCGAAAATCCGATATACAGTACAGTGTCATCATATAATAATATTCTTATAGAAAGACATTAAAGATATCAAACATGAGGCACTTTCTTTTACTATTTCAAAAAAGCAAGATAATGAAAGTTTAAAAAGTTTTTATAAAAAAAAAAACCGAATTTTCTTCATCGTTAAACAAAAACGAAAACGTTTTGCGAACGTTAGACCAATAAAAAAAAAGTGGCTTAAATTGTTTATTTGATAGAAGTCTCGAGAGAAAAAATTTGTAAGACAAAATGGGACATAAACATTATATTAGATAAACTAAATATCATGTGAATTATGTTTCAGATATCATTTCGAGTAAAGATAAACCATTCTCTTTTTAATTCAAGAACCTTAACTTGAAACCAAAAGAGGCAAAGGTCCGATAAATAAATATCTACGGAAAAGGAATCTCTTAGAAAGTTTCCTTTTTTTTTCATGAATCCAATAAGGAATCTTATTTGAAAGTTTCCTTTTTATGAATTCTGAGTCCAATGTCTTTAAATGAATGAATCAATGATGATTGATAATAATTTAATAATTTGGAAATTTCTAAATATATTCGGATTATAATAAATATTCAAAGTTCGATAATTATAATATTATTGTATAATAAACATTCAAAGTTCAAAGTTCAAAGTTCAATGTTCTATGTTCAATGACATAAATAATGCAAATAATGAGGTTTTCAATTATATTATTATATTCGGATTATAATAAACATTCAAAGTTCAATGTTAATAAAAATTCAAAAGTTTCAATGTTAAGTTGTACCTTTCATCGTCATCCTGCATTATTATGAATATTCAAAAGTTGTAATAAGTATTCAACATCATTTTAAAAATCCTTTTTTAAAAAAAAAAAAAAAATGGAAATTAAAGTTTCTAATTAAAATTCACGCCAAAAAAAAACAAATCATCTGGGGAAAATATTTCAAGTTTTCAATAGACTATTCAATAACCAAAAAGAGAATTTATAATCATTACTTTTTAAGATTACAGAATAATTGCGCAATGCCCCCTTATAATCGGCATTTTAAAAGATATACAAAGGAATTATTGTTTCCCCAAAGTTTAAGCCATGACTTTAACCAATTATCGAAAAAACGTTTCGCGGCCAACCGAATTGCGTAATTTAGCATACTCTTATTTATCACATCATGTTCAGTCTTACTAACCTTAATAAGTTATAATTGAATCAAAGGGTTTTTATATAAGATCATGCATGTATGATATGTAAAAATAGGTCCAGTAAAAATATGTAAAAAATAGGATCTTCATTTCTAGTAATTTCATAGTCGGAAATGATAATAATGATATTTTTTATGAAAGGAAAAGGGAAAAAAAAAGCCACACAAATAACACACACAAATAACGCGTTTACACGTCTTTCGGAATTTTTTCTTGATTTGTTACCTTTTTGTCTTTGATGAGGGATAGATCATAGTATATCTTAGTTAGTATACATTCATTATTTAATATCTAAACCAATTTTGGCTTATAAACATGAAATTTTCTAAAATCATTATTTTTTACTCGCTTTTTCAAGTTTATCAATTTAAGTTTATTTTATGTAAATTATGAGATTGCTGCGTCGTCACATCTTATGTTTTTATGCGTGAATAATCTCAACTTCACATGTGTAAAAATGTCGGCAATACGGTTTTTATTATCACAATGCGGAATACGGTATTATTATAATCGCAGTGCGGAATACGGTATTATTATAATCGCAGTGCGGAACACGGTATTATTATTGCAATAATGCAAAATCATTGTGTTAATGAATTATTTGTTTTAGTAAAAAAATATCATTCTCATTGTAATAATAAAAAAGGCTCTTTTCTTGATTTCTTCTTTATTTGGTAATTACATTAATAATTTATGATTGATCATCCTACCTCCGAGAAATCCTATTTCCGAGAAATCTTTTTGCCTGAGAATTTTTTAATAATTTTGGCTTAGTATTTTTTTTTTTTTTACTTTCTTTCTATTTTCGGCTAATAGAGGGCCCGGATGATTATTAGACGATTATTAGCCTAATATATATCTAATTATTGGTCTAACGTATGATCAATTATTAGCTTAATGTATGATCAATTATTAGGTTAATGGATGATCAATTATTAGCCCAACATATTGTCGATTACCAAAATAGTCATTAATTAAAAAATTTCAAAAAAATTTCGAATGAAAATTTACGAAAAATCCAAAGAAGAAGAAAGTTCGAATTATATATTCAAATTACATACACTGTATATTTATATAACTCTTTATTTAAAAAAAAAAAAAAAAAGTTAAAATATCTACAAAAAAGAAAATACAAAAAGAAAAAAAAAAAAAAAAGAAATACTAAAACTAAAATAAAATACTCTTTGTATACTTTCATAAAATAAATAAATTTTTATGTCCAAAATGTTCAAATTATATAAATCGGTTAAATTGTTTAAATTGTTTTTTTTAAAAAAAAAAAACCATTCTAAAAAAGTTAAAATCAATTTGATCTATTAATCATTTAAACCACATATGCTCGGATCCATATCATCATCATCCCAATTCATTCCACTCATCAAACGATGAAAACAATACATACATTCACGTTCTCTATCACTTAATTTTTCTTCACTTTCAATACATTGTTGTATAATCTTTCTTGCTCTTTCAACCATCAATGTTTTTTGTGAAGGCAAAATGTTATGTTTAAAATAATGATCCAAAGTATATCGAAATGCAAAAAAGGCTTCCTTGCCACCAATTTTTTGTGATAATTTAGCATCACCTTGTTTTGATAATTTCATATCAAATTTTTCTAAAATTTTAACACGTTCACGAGAAAATGATGGCATCATTTCATTTATATAAGTTAAAGTAAATAATCGATCCGCAATCATTTTTGTTATATCAAAAGGTGATATTTCAGGAATTGTTTTAGGACATTCTTTTGAAAGGGTTAATTGAATACCTGAAAAAATTGTTGGTAATTGTTTTTTTATTCTACAAGCAAAATAAATCGCTCGATCTTTTGCATTCTTTTCAGAGAAATATTCTGAATAAAATTCTTCAGTTGAATATTCTAATGAATTTGTTGAAGGAATTTGATTATGATTACGATGATGATGATGATGATGATTATTATTATTATTATCAATAGTTGGATTTAAATTATCGTTATTAAATGAATCAAGGTAAGAAACAATTTCATTGTTATTTCCATCATTAACCATCATGGTACTTAATCGTTTGGATTCTCTTTTAATAATATTCATGGTTTGAACGAAATTTCCTGAATTATCAGCGAAATCCAAAGGTAATTCAACTTTTGCTTTTGATGGTGATTCTCTTGGTGTAATTACTTCATCATAATCATCACTTGTAATTGCTTCTTCCGAATCTGGTTCATTTTCGGAATCGGATGAAACTTCATGATATCTTTTATTTATGGATTTTTTGAGTTTTCTTGATTCTGTTTGAATATGAAGACTCAACCGTTTTGGAAAGAGACGCATGTTGTTTCTTTATATGAAAAAAAAAAAAAAGATATTGAATTGAAGAAATTTGAAATTCGAAAAATGACAAATGAAAAGTTTTTTTAAATAAATAAAAATCGGTTAATATTTAAATTTGTTTGAAAATTTGAAGGGATATATATATATATATAAGGTATAGCTATAATTTTTTTTTTTAATATAAGATAAATTAATATGATTATATGGTTAACAGAAACGTTTCAAAAAAAAAAATAAAAAGTATAATAAAAAGGAGAGAAAAAAAAGTAAGATAAATAAATAATAACAATAATAAAAAAAATTTTTTTTTAATATGTACTGTATATGTATAAAAAAAAAAAAAAGATAAACAAAAAATTTTTTTTAAAAAAGGACAATGAAAAAGGTTTTAAAAAGAAGGTTTTATTTTTTTGTAATAATTATCGACAATCAATAAAAAAAAAACAGGTTACAGGTAATTTTCTGATTAAATAATTTGTATCAGAAATGATACTATGAGTATGAAAAGTAAACTTCCGAGGTTGGGGGCGAATGATAGAATTATTATTGTTGCTATTATTTATAGATTATCTCTTCTTATATGATTATAAAAAAAAAAAAGAGAAAATGAGGAAAAAATTTTTAGATTTTTTTTTTTTTGAAAAAAAAAAGAGCGAATAGAATATATATATACATATTTGATTATTGACGGTTGGACTATTAAGTCTATAACTCATTTTAATATAAAATATTTGTTTTTATTTTAATTCAAGTATATCTAACATGAATGAATATCATGAATTAACGTTTTAACGTAGGATGTTTCACTAATAAGAAATAAACATTAACTTTAATTGGATTAAGCAAGTGTCTTACAAGAAAATACGTGCTATATTATTTTTTTCAACTCACTTGATCATGAGGGATGTGACTAATAATAAACTTGTTACAATAATCTTTTTTGTTTTCTCTTTAGCCGTAAAAGATCACAAGGGATTTTTTTCAACGTGTGTAGCACTTTAATTTAATCGTATGCATAATAGATATGCATCATTTTGTAATTTATTAGTAAGGGTTTTTCAAATAAAAAGTTCGTAAATCTTTGGCCACTTGGCGAACCACTTGGCGAAATTTCTTATAAAGTTTTCTTGTAAAACATATATTTCTAAATAATAGTAATATTTTTGGTATTTTTAATACGTAGTTTTTTCGTAATAGAAACTAAGTTTCAAGTAAATAGTAATTAGCCACAAAGCTCGGAATGTATTGTCGGATTAACTATTGTTAATCATTTTTTTTTTTTCTCGTATAAAAATTATTCTAATATTAAATTAGAAAGGTTATAATGAAAAGAATTTTTTTTTTTTTTAAAAAAAAAAAAAAGGAGGGAGACTTCAATTCTTTCAATTCTTTAAAGAAAGGTATAATGTGTATTCTTTGTTTATTAGTTTGTAGAATTCTTACTTCTTGTTTCATGTATCGTATGAAAAAAAGAAATTGATTTGATTGGCCGCAGCGCAAATGCGTAACACGGGGGGTAAGCCTGAAAGAAATGGTGGTATTACAGTGTGATACAACGTTTCCTTGTTTAGAAATTTAGATATTTTTGGCAAAATGAATGGTTATACTAAATGGTATACTTACTGCTGGTTTACATCATCTAAAAATGATTTCGGTGAGTTTACTCCGTAATAAATGAAATAAACTTTTAATTTGCCAAACACGCAGCAAATTCTGAAATAATTATAAAAAGTTTGATATACCTTTTATAAAAATGAGCATTCTAAAGAAAATATACACTCATACAAATTCAAATCGAGATGACTACATCAAATGATTGGTGGAATATTAAAAATCATGTTAAATATCATGCAATCGAAACCACTTCAAACTCCAAAAGGGTAGAAATGTTTACCAAAGAAGATCTTTTGGACAAATGCGAGTACGTATATAATCTAATATTCGTGCTTTTAAGATCTAATCTGATAATTTTTTTTTTCTCTTTGTTTAAAGATGGGTTGTGACAGAAAAAATTCATGGAAGTACCTTCTCTTTTGTTACCAATGGTAAACAAATCAAATGTGCCAATAGATTAAATCCTTTATCAGATTCAATGGAATATTATGGATTTCAAAATGTTAAAGAAAGATATCATTCAACCATTTTAAAATTATGGGATATAATGTCATCAAAGAATTTAATTAAAGATCAACCTGATTCTAATGAAAAAATCATTATAATATTTGGGGAATTATTTGGTGGTAGATATACTCATCCTGATGTAAAACCTATAAAATCTGCTATAATGTGTCAATATGGTATAGATTATTGTCCTCAAAATGATTTTATGGCTTTTGATATTTATGATGGGAATGATTTTTTGAATTATGATATTATGATAAATTTATTGGAAGATTCTGGTTTACCATTTCTTAAACCTTTATTTAGAGGTTCATTTAAAGATGCTTTTAATTATAATCCGGATTTTATCACCACTATTCCGGTATTTAATATAAAAAATTCTTATTAAATTTTTTTTTTTTTTTTAAAAAAAAAAACAAATATTAATTTCACTATACCTACTTTATCTATTTATCTTATTTACCATAATAGGATTTAATGGGATTACCACCATTGCCATTCCAAAATAGAGCTGAAGGTGTGATAATAAAACCGGTATTAACACTTCGAACAAAAGATGGGAAAAAACGCGTAATTTTAAAGATTAAAACTTCGGATTTTGTAGAACGCGTTCGAATTAAAAAACGTGAATATCAAGAAGAATCACGTAAAAAATCGATCCAACCTATGAATGAAATTTATGATGAATTTTTAACTTTTATTAACGAAAATAGAGTTTGTAATGTGATATCAAAATTTGGTCCTATCATAAAACAAAATCAAGAGGAGAATGTTGAAACTAAATTAAATGAAAGAATCAATCAAGTCACAACTTTATTATTCGAGGATGCATTTGAAGATTTTAATAAAGATGTTGAATTAAAAGAAAAATTTGAAAAGTTACCAATTTTTCAACAAGAAACTGTTAAAGGAAAGATTAAAGGAGTTGAAGCATTAAATGTTGTTAAAAATTACGTAGAGAAAATTAAAAGTATGAATTTAGATAATATTGATATTGTTATTGAGGAAAAGGATTTATTATTAAATAATAACAGTGATATTAAGGATAAGGATTTATTATTAAATAACTGTGATGTTAAAGATAAGGATTTAAATGACAGTGATGATAAAGATAAGGATTTATTAAATGATAACGATAATAAGGATAAGGATTTATTAAATGATAACGATTATAAGGACAAGGATTTATTAAATGATACCGATTATAAGGACAAGGATTTATTAAATGGTAACGATTATAAGGACAAGGATTTATTAAATGATAACAATTATAAGGATAAGGATTTATTAAATGATAGTGATGATAACATTTTAGATTTAACGACTTTATCCCAATGATCCCAATAATCGATTTATTTAATAAACATTATAGTAAAATGATACACTCAAACTCTAGTATAACGTATATCGAAGTCTAAACCATCTGACTATAATAAAAAATATCTATATTTATTTTTAAAATCTTTTTATATATATTTGTTTATTTTTAAAAATAAATAAATTTATAATCCAATCATTTCATTACAAAAGCGGAGAAATAATGACCGGAAATTCGGTAAAAGGGAACAAAATCTGAAACAAATGCAACTCCATACAAGCAATGAAATTACCAAATATATCAATATCGCCAATTTTTAAATTGAACTTTGTTACAATTAAAAAAAAAAGGGGGTTAGGTCGGAGTATCATTAAACCCGTTTCATTATTATTGATTATTACAATGAAAACTTGAGAAAAAAGATGAAAATTGAAAAAAAAAAAGATAATCTGCGTATTTTGTTTAACGATATTATAAAGATAGATAACGGATTAGTTTTTAATTATAAAGTATATCACACGTTAGTCGTTAGGTGAATTATCATCCGCGTTTTCATTGACGCCACCACGCGCGTATTTTTGTCATAGAAATCGACAAAATTTACTCAACAATGAAAAAGTTTTCTTTCGTCATATTTATCATTATGATATTTATCAATCATTATGGTGAACGAAAAAGAACAGAATGAACAAAATGAACTTAATTAACTTGATCATTATGACAAATTTTTTTCGATACGTGTTAAAAATACAATCAAAATCACTATCATTTAATTTTAAACTTTATTAAAGATTTAATTAAAGTTAACGTGTTCGAATAGAAACAAATATTCAAAGACTATATATAAAAAAATATTATTATAATGTTTTTTTTCGATACTTTTATATATATTTATTATATATATATATGTATGTATATTAATCTATGTATAAATAAGTTAATTATTAAAACTCCAAATCTCTCCAGGAAGGGTAAAAAAAAAAAAAAAAAAAAAATTTTTTTTTTTTTCGACAATTTAAGAGATATTATTATGTACACATTTCATCAAGCATTTTTTCCGTATAAATAACTAAAATAACGGACTTTTGTTTTTTTTTTAAAAGAAAAATTATGTCAATCTAGATTACAAAAATTAAATGTTACTTATGCTTTTCCTTTGGCTGGTGCAGGTGCTGGGGCTGCCGCATCTCCTGGTGCTGCCGCTGCTCCTGGTGCTGCATCGGTGGCCGTTCCTTTTGCTTTAATGCCCTTAGCGGGTCCACCTGGACATTTTCCTACAACGGCTATAAACGAAATAAAAAACATTCTTTTTTAGTTTTTTTTTTTTTTTTTTTTTTTTAAAAAAAAAAAAAAAGGATAAAAAATTTTCGTATAGGATTTACTTACGTAATGGATCATTTACACCAGGATTTTTGAAAGCATTAACTTGTACGTTAATAACATTTGTATTTCTTTCAATAATTGTTTTCATGGTTGTAGTTTTAATTAAAGCTTGTTCTGCTGCGGTAAAAGTATTTCCTTCATACCAAAATCTATCACCATAACGTTTCTTTTCAAATTCTTCTTTTATTATATTTGTAATTGTTGGAGGAAGTGGGAACGTTGGACCTTGTTTATCTTCTGCAAACATTCCAATCATAGCATCGATAAGACTAACTTTTCCATAAAAGTATTTAAGATTTGTTGCTATCGTTATGTTACTGGTTATTAATGAAAAACATTCTATAGGGTCTTCTGCTGCATTTACGTCACATGCTGGATTACTGTATAAATTTCCTGCTGGATGATAATATGTTCGATAAACGTTATAAGGTTGAAGTCCAGCCAATCGACCTATAATTGATTTAAAAAAGATTTTAATAATACGTATATATATATACACATTTTTTATTTATTTATTTAACCTAAAATATGTATTTACCTCTTGCGACATCTACGGAGAATAAATCAATAAGAGCAGGCATATGTCTCATAGGAGTTGTAAACATTAAATCAAAATTGGCGGCTGTTTCTCTCAACATACTAACAATAATATTATCAACACCATCTGTAGTACCAGTGGCTAAAGCAAGCATACGAGCAGGAGTATAATCAAGTTGATCGTGAGTTAACGGAGAATTTGGTGGTGGATCAACGGCAATAGCTCTACCAACATAATAGAATCTATTTGGATGAGAATCTGGAGTTGTATAATCCGGATGTAAAACGATAGGTTCTTCGGTACATCCATCAACAACATTATAAGGGCGAACTTGAGAATGACCATAACGGAAAGCAACAGCGGCGAATATAGCCGAAGTATCAACATAAATATTTTGATCATAACCACCATATGGAGGCATTTTAAATCCAAGTGCAGCTGGTAAAAATTCTTCATATACTATATGTTGATATTCTGCAATTGTCCATCTACGTGCCCTTTGATAAATTTCTTCATCATTTCCAGCTAATTTCGGATTGTTAATAACAACTTGTTTCGCTTGATAATTATGTTCTCTTATCCAAATAGTATGCATAAGAGCCAATTGAATATTTTCAGAAGCTCTAGAATCTCCACTAACCATTGCTTCTTCAACAGGAATTGGAGGAGCATTTAAACTTGGAAATACAGTCGTATCTTGTGGACTTGGAGCAACATTACCTATGGTAACATTTAATATTTTTGTATTATATACACCACCATTTGTAATATATTGTGATAGAGTCATCAATCCATCTTTCTTTTCTCGTAAACCATCAGCGTCATCAGGATTATTTCCGTAAACTGAAGAAAGATCAAGATATGAATTTGCCTTATTTGCAGGGTAAAGTGTTGAATTTAATACTCTTCCAAGTGAAAGAGTTGCTGTCATATCTATATTTAAAGAATCAAATTAATTAAAATTTTCGGTACTGCGCCATAAAATTTTTCTTTTGCTTATATATATATATATATATATATATATAAAAAAAACCTTACATTGAGTTGCATTGGGATTCCATATGTTACCAGGTTGAGTATTAAATACAGGGTCATTAGTTACATCTGCAATAGGAAATCCGGGGGTTGAACTTTGAAGAGCGGCATCTTCAAGGTCATGATTGATCATTTGACCAAAGAACTAAAGAAAAAGAAATTTTCAGTTAATTTTCAAGTTTAAAAACTTAAGAGATTAAATAAGGAATTAACTTACAATTTCAAATATATTCTTTCTAGTGGTGCTAAGAACATCATCACCTAATGGATTACCAGTAAATGTAGGAGGTAAACCATTATCACCAAATACATTACTTAGTTGTCTACAATCAATTTTTAATTTTGGAGAGCCAGAGAAATTATCTTCATAATATGCTGGAAAGAATCCACGATCGTATACACGATTTGGAGCCCCCCAATTATTATGTAAGAGATTATTACAGGTACCATCATATGAACGAACTGTAAAATCTGTTCCATTACATTGAAATAATGGAGGAGGGTCGTCTAATCCACTAGTTCCATCATCATAAGCTGATTGTTGAACAGTAATATCGATGAAATAGTGTAAAAGAATACATGATAAAATTAAATATTTAAAATTAAATTCAATCATCCTCCAATATTATATGAAAACAAATAAAAAAAAAAAATATATATATATAATTTTTTTTTTTTTAAAAAAAAAAATCAAAAAAAAGTTGAGAAAAAAACCCTTATTTTTTACATTAAATTAGAGTATATATAATAATTTTTTTTATAACCAAAAACATTTGTTTATATTATTATTTACTTGCAACTAACATAATCTATTTAAAGAGTACAATACGCACTTATCTATATGCACCTTCTAACGTTAATTAGGATAGATCATCAATTGGTCCCCTTTTTTTGGACCTATTATTAGTAACCATACTTTGCCATATTTTAACATGGACACCAAACTTGGTAAATTCTACTTTAAAAATCTTTCCGTGGAAATACCGAAATATATAAAAATATTCATTGTTGTCGTACCAATTGCTCTCATTGATTTATTCCGCGGATTATTCTTTAATAATCTTATTCGTAATTTAAAAAGAATTCTCGAAAAAGTTTTATATAAAAATGGGAATTCAAGAAACCATCAGATATATAACAGGAAAATTGTAATCTTATGATAAAGTGCCAACCATGATTTTCCGCATATATATATATAAAAAGAAACTTAAAATGTTTTAGTTAGTACATTTGACAAATTATATACCGAGATTCCGATATTTTGATGATTATTTTTTTTTTTTTTCCTTCTATCTCTTACATGTATATATAAAAAATAGATATTTAAAATTAAGAAACTCGCCCCTCTTTCCTGAAATCTGAAATTTATAAATAAACAATAATTCATGATAATAAGGTTTTTGACATATATAATGGACCCTACGTCCCTGCCAATGAAGTACCGTGAATCATTGTCATAATGGCGAAGAATAAAGTTTAGGCAACTTGGGGAATCGGGTATACTAATTAGCAGTTTGAGTGGCTGCCAAGACATTAAGCAATTACATAATTGTTCAATGACGTATTATTTTTATTATTAATTGCTATTCGGGTTTTTTTTTATTGTTAAAAGAGATATTGGTTTGTCCTAAAAGATGAGATTATTAAAAGAAATATATATATATATATATTGTTTTTTTGTTTTTCTTTGAGCATTTGAATTTCAAGATATTGATTGGGATCGGGATATTTTGAACGTATAATTTTCTAAATGAAAAAAAAAAAAAAAATTACGGTTTAAATCGGTCCGAGGAATTAATGTCTTGGCAAGATAAAACCAGATTTCAATTGTAATTTTCCATAATCCGAAATAGGGATTTTTTTATTTATAAAATCTAAATAAATTAAAGTGTGAATTAACGATAGTGTAAATGAAAAAAAAAAATAAACAAAAATGAAACATCAGCTTAATAAAGTAATTTTAACTAAAAAAAATATATCACCGCATTAATGATCACATCCCTAATTGAACACAATAATTTATTATTCTTATATGCGTTGGTGTGACGAGTAGATCTTGAAAAGAAAAATGTCTTTGTCTCTTTTTTTAAATACAAATTGAATAAAAAAGATCCCGGTCGCATACTGGTCACATTCTCAACGTAACACGATCGTGTACCGACACACTGTATCGTGCTTTAATTCGTTTTTATTTTGATAATCAGATGATTTTTTTTTTTTATTATCAGTTATTACATACCATTCTGAAAAAAAAAATATGACAAATGCTCAAGGCACAACCGACGTTCGGTGAATAAAAACTTTATTTTGTTTATTTATCGGTACCACTTTTTTTTAATATTTATTATCATTATCACTATAATTTTATAGATTACAAATAAATATTTCAAAACTTGAAAGATATTTGTCAACAAAAATTTCGAATTTCAACCCCCCTTTAACAGTTCGACAATTTAAATTAGGACAAAGTAATCCAACATATCTCTTAATTGACGCAAAGTAAGATGAACTTTAATAACTGATTATTTATCATTTACTTTAATTGCTCTAATCTCCCTAATTATACTTGATTGTCATAGTTCTTCCTAATTATCTTAATAATTCTGAACTACTTTAATACATGAATTATTACTAATTACCTTAATTACTCTAATTATATTAGCAAGACACGATATGTGCTTCGAAAAAAACCACCAGGTTCATTGCTTTCAAGTACTGCTCATGCAGTTGAACGAGAATTTCGCGTGTTAGATGCATTAAGCAAAAATACCAACGTTCCAGTTCCCAAAGTTTATCTTTTATGTGAAGATAATTCAATCATAGGAACTCCTTTCTATGTAATTACTCTTTGATATATATATATATATATATATACACATTGATTATTTTATTTAATTATTTAATAAAGATAATTTTTCTTAGGTGATGGAATTTTTAGAAGGGAGAATTTTTGAGGATGTTCGATTGTTAACACTTTCTTTGGAAGATCGACACAAATGGTATTTTTTATTTTATTTTATTTTTTTTTTTTTTTATTATTTCCCTAAAAATTTCCCTAAAGAAATACCGTGTCATTTTTTTTTTTTTAGCTGGTATTCAGCTGTTGATACATTAGCTAAACTTCATTCGGTTGATTATAAAGCAATTGGACTAGGAGATTATGGAAAATCTTCGGGATTTTATTCACGTCAAATTCGTTCTTTGATTAAAGTATCAACGATTCAAGCTAATATCAAAGATGAAAATGGAAAAGAAGTTGGTCCATTACCTAGACTTGATGATCTGATTAAATGGTTTAAAAAGAATGAAATTGATGATGAAACCACCATTGTACATGGAGATTTTAAGGTAAAATTATATAATAATAATAAAAAAAAAGAAAAAAAAAAACATACACTCATATATCTTTTATTAAATTAAATATAATTTTTTTTTTTTAGTTAGATAATCTGATATTCCATCCAACAGAACCAAAAGTTATTGGAATTTTAGATTGGGAATTATCAACAATTGGACATCCTTTATCAGATTTAGCAAATTTATTGATGAATTTTTATACAAAAGAAACTGGTTTAGAAAGGATGACAGGTTTATTTAATGTTCCTGATTTACCAATTCCTTCGGCTAATGAATTAATTAAATTTTATTGTGATAAAAGAAAGAGAGATTATCCTATACCAAAATTTGAATTTTGTATTGTATTTTCATTTTTTAGGGTAAGTTCAATTTTTTACTTTCATAAATTTTCATTTATATTTAAATCTAATTAATTAAATTATAAAGTTGGCAGTTATCACTCAAGGTATTGCGGCTAGAATTGCTAGGAATCAAGCTAGTTCCGCTCAAGCTAAATCTTATGCAAAAATGTTTAAACCTATAACTAATCGTGGATTAGAAATTATAGATGAATGTGGTGATTTATCGCCGAAGGGAAAACTTTAATCGAGATAAGGTTTAAATTAACTTAAGTATTATAGATATTGAGTTTATTTAATAATATATATACTTTTTTTTAAGAGTGTTACAAAGCTCTTATCCCCAACCCACCTCCCTAACCTTAAAACATTCTAACCTATGAGTACAGAAAAAAAAAAAAAAAGACAATTAAAAATTAAAATAATTTTTTTTCACACTCTACAATTATCAATCTTAAACAATATAATATCTCTTGCACCAATTTCTTCCAATTTATCCATAATTTCGGCTACTTCTTTTTTTAATACCATGCTTTGGACTTCAACCCAATTACCATCATCCAAAGGACTAATAGTGGGAGCTTGACGACCTGGTGTAATTTTTGTTGCTTCTCTAACATTCTCTCTTAAAATATTATAATTTAGTAAAACATATTGTTTTGCTGCTATTACACCCTTAAGTCGAGAAGTTATTTTAGTAACTAAATGTGGATCGGAAGGATTTTTGTTTCGAATTAAAATGGCTTGCGTTTCGAGTACTGTTGAAATTGCATGTAAACCTGCTACTTTCATTGTTTCTCCAGTTTCTGATATAAATGAGGAGCAGTTAATTTATTAGTTTATGTATGTATGTAAAGAGAAAAAATAATTAATTAATACTTACCAACTAAATCGACTAAATAAATAAAAATAAAAAAAAATTTTAAAATTATTTTAATATAATTTCTTTTATTATGATGAGATACTTTTCCAAAATCAAAATCAACTTACCGATACCATCTGCCAATCCAAGAGCGCAAGCAGCTTCAACGCTACCACTAACATATTCAATTTTAGTTTTTTTACCTTCAGCTTTTTCTTCATCAGTTAAATGTTTTTCATCTAATTTAGAAAAGTATTTTGAAGCTAAAATATCAAAACTAGTTACAATTTTTTTACCGACTAATTCTTCAACTTTATCTATACCACTTTTAATAGGTACTTGTACTTGTAATCTACAATGACCGAAATCTAATTCCATAATTTCATCAATTTTATTAGCAACTTCACATTCTTCTACCATATCTTGTCCTGTTATACCTAGATCAACATTTCCTTCTCCAACAAATTTTGCGATATCTGCTGCTGGAAGGAATATAAGAGCGATAGGTAAATTTTTTACTAGAGCGATATCTAACCTATTATGACGATGAAAATTTATATCGGCTCCTTTAAGTAAAGAAATACAATGTTCATGAAGTCGTCCTTTTTTTGGTATTGCGAATAATAAACGATCCGGCAGTTGACTTATTATATCCATTTTTTTGATTTGTAAAAAAAAAAAAAAAAAAAAAAAAAATAAATTTTATTTTGAGATGGTGTTATTTATGCAAAAAGATGATTTGACAGATAAGAGTTTATGACAATCAGTAACGTGCAATGACTTTACCATATATTCCATATTGAGTAACTATATTCTAAAATAATAAACAAATAAACTGCTAAGCCATTAAGCAAAGCCTATTAACGAATTTCCTCGAATTATTTCGGTCCGCTCAATTTTTGATAGAAAAGTAACGTTATAACCTTAAATCAATTTAATAATTTCGGTTAAGTTTTGTACAGATTTGGATACTTTTTTAATATGTTACAAAATTTGTTACCGCGGCTTAAAATAAATTAATCATAATGTCATAAGAAAGAAATATCTACCATCCTAAAATTAGCTATAGATCAAAATCCTTATTTGTAGTTCTAATTTTTATTATTATTTGATATGATGTATTTGTCCAATCGGTCAAGAGTACCAATAAGATGCATTAATTGCTAAATCACATGGACCGAAATTTTACGCGGTACGGCCGTACGGTGCACCCTTGTAAATGCACATGTGCACAACTCCCAAGTGAATTATTTCGGTACTATCTCACTATAATAGTATTCTTAAAAAAGCTCTTCTTATTATAAATAATGCAGGATCAAATGAACCTTGGCCGCGTAATACATCAGATCTCTCTATACTTGGCTACGCTTAGTTATATGGAGGCAAAAAGTTCAACTTTGAGTTACTTGTCTTGACTATATGCGGGTCAAGAAAGCAAGGTGATACAGGATAGGTAGGTAACTTTGCATTTTGCTAATAATGCAAGTACTTGTTACACGGTCTATTAAAGAACAGATTTGCGATAAAAATAAATATTTAAAATTTCTAGAATTCCATAATTCTATATAAAGAAAATAGAGAAACGGTAGAGTTCTCCGTAATCCGTATTGCAAATAAAGTAATAAACGATGATTTTAAATTGATTAAAATGATCAAATCAATCAATAAAAGAAGGATGTATCATGTATGTATAATCATACTTATTCGTGATTGCAAAGAGATTGTGGAAGCCAAACCAAAACGCGTAATCAATCATTTTTCGTAAGACGGGTAATATGTACTTCTCTCTTTTTTTACTTCTTTTGGTTGCGTCTTAAAAATTTTTTACCCACGTTCTTATGATTAATATTAAATCTTAGATTTTAGATTTATCTAGCATAAAGAAAAATATAAATGGAAATGGGTTTGAATTTTATTATTTATATTTGTATAAATCATTCTCATTTTTTAAATCTTTTTTTTTCTCTCTCTCTGATTTGTAAATTATATAATTTCTTTACAATCATTTATTGTAATTTTTACATGTAAATATGAATACATATGTAAATTCGCTCGAAACAAAATTTAAAGATAATGCAAAGATACCAACTCCATTGGAAGGTGAATCCTATTTTTATCGTCATCAACCGGTAAAATTCAAAGTGGTTATAGAAGGAACTACCATGAAAGAGTATTCAGCGACCGGTAAAATATATCTTACGGATAAAAGATTTATGTTCATCGCACAGGAACCTTCTACCGATTTCGAAACATTTCACGTAATATTAAGAGATGTTATTTCATCTATGAGATCTCCCCCTCCTCGTTTTAAGAAAAAAAAAGTTTTTTCCGTAAGGATTAATATGGGGAATGACGTTTTCATAATTTCGCTTCGTTATAAGAATAAACATTTGGAGGACAAAAAAATTTTTGAGGACTATCTTACAATGTTATTAAGAGTCTAGTTGATCAGTGATTATCATGTGATCCTTTTACCAAACGCGTGTATTACTACTTGTTATTAAATGCCAGGCAACTATATTTATCTTGTTATCAATTATAATTTTATATATATTTTTTTATGATTATTGATTATTATTGATTATCATTGTTATTATTCTTTTATATTAGTTTGATCGAATTTTTTATTTTTCCCAAATTTTCGGAAATTAGTAGTTTAATTTTCTCATGCAAGATCGTTTGTAGTATTTTTTTTTTTTTTTTTTAATTATTATTTTATCGATTTGCCTTGTTCTCGACTTTTCTCTCGGGTTGTACCTCGCTCGGTTAAATTTTTGCCTACCAAATTTATATTATCACGTGATAATAATAAAAACAAAGGCGTAAAAAAAACGCCCTGTTGTCTTATTATAGTATCCAATATAGTATATTTCAATAATAGCCAATAATAGCGTATTATATAATAGTGTATTATGTGTATTATAACAAACCAGCCTTAAACTTGTACTGTATAAGCCGATCGTTGATTATCCATCACATCACCAAGTACTAATTATAAAAGAGCGGGCTTTAGCGGACCTTAAACGGTAATCATCCTCTCATTTTCTTTACAAACATTTTTTAAACGAAGAAAAATAACCTATTTCCCTTTCGATAATAATGGCAAACTTGCTTCATTACAGTGGAGGTTTCTTTGGTTTCCTTATCGTATGTTATTATATAAATAATAATAATAAATATTTATATTATTAATATTAAAAAATTATTTTATTAAATTATTTATTTATGAAATTTATTATTATTCGATCATTTTCATTTTTTTCTCCCTCTCCTTTTATCTTTATTTAGTTTATTCTTGATCTTTTTGCCATTTATGAAGTTTTAAACAGTAGTCGTACTACAGGAGGAAAGGCTCTTTGGGTTCTTCTTATTTTCTTTTTCCCAATCTTTGGATTGGTTTTCTATTAGTAAGTAATTTAAAATTAAAGGGTCATTGTTTCATTAAGGGTTTACCACAAATATTAATAATTTATTATTACTATTATTCAGCTTTTTCTCTGAACGTAAAAGATATAATGAAAATACAATTACTTATCAAACTATACCTTGAATTATTTAACGAAATCATAATTTAAATAAATTAATAAGCAGAAATTTTTTACACAATTCTTACTGTATTTACACTTAATTTTTTTTTATGTCAAAAATTAATTTTTATGCTTTGTTTTAAAATAAAAAAGAAAATTTGACAAATTAAAAAAAAAAATTTATTTTTATGCGAATGAAAGGAAAAAAACAACAAAGACCTTTCTAAGATTACCAAATATAACTACAATTGTAAAACGAATAATAATAATAATAATAATAACAATAACTAATAAAAAAAAAGGATTATTGAAAAAATTCCCAATGTATATAAATAAATTCAAATGTATTAATGTCGTTCAAAAAAGAAATCGTTCACATGATTTGAAGATTTTTACCACATTATGCTTGGTTATTAAAAAAAAATTATTTTTCCGATTGGAACTTCGCGTCTAAAAAGGTACTGACTTTAGTAAGTATCAGTTACTCTTAGAATAATTTTTTTTTTTAGTACAAAGTTAACTTTTCAACTTTACGATTAAAAAAATAAAACAAGATTACGTTATGAACAAATTTCGTGGTACACACCAAAAACCAATTCGTTTGGTTCAACCGTTTTTACGAATATATAAACGTGTTTCTAGACATGGTTATCAACCAGTATATGGTTCTGCAGAATGGTGTGTTTATCAAGGTGGTGAACTTTGGTTGGAAGGTTTAAGAGTTTATCATAGAAATTCTCAACATAGAGGTAAAAGAATAATAACTACACAAAAAGATAGAGAAGCTTACACTGAAGCTCTTACATATTTTTTTAATGCTCTTGCAATAAATGAAGCTGGGTCATATATATCAGCAGCAAGAGATATATTACATGAATTATTTAGACAAAAAGATTTCGTAACAGAAGTTAGGAATATAGTGAAAACTGTTACGGCTTCAGGTTCCTTTCTTGGAGTATATTCTGATAAAAAATTTACTGCGATGATAAGATCTTTAAAAAATCAATTACAAAGTGAAGATCATAATGATATTGATAAGGCGTTGGATTCTTTTCAACAAGGAATAATGTCCTCATTTGTTTGGCTTAAATTTGTACCGGATCAAGCTCAGACCGTCTTATTTACAAGATGTATAATTTATATCGCATGTATGAGAAAATTATTGGGTTTATATTTGTTGGATTTTATTGAAGGGTTCGCCATTCAAGCTTTAAATGGAATCCCAATTACTTCAGTGATGGAAGCAAAACCTTTACGTTATAATTCCTCAATGACAGCAGAAACTGTTTTGACATCAGATGCAAGAACAAGAATTTATTCAAAGATTATAACATCTTCAAAGTGGGCCTTCTTATTAAGTTTAGAAATGTTGTCTCTATATTATTTTAGATTTGCTCAAACTCTTGTACAATCTCCAAATACAAATACTGAATCTATTCGTAATATAGTTCAATGGGCTATAGATATTTTAGAATGTAGTAAAAGTAATCCAACATTTCCTATAGACATACCGCTTGAAGATGATGTTTCGTCAACTCCCAATATTCCTTTTCATTTTACTTTTCCATTCTATCAACTTTATTATCCAAAGTAAGTATATATATATATACGTTTAATTAATGAATTAATTAATTAACTTAATAAATTATTATTATTATTATTTTATTTTAGGTATCAGTTCAATCTTGCAACCGTAATGTTAGATTTAAGAAAGTTCAAGCAAGCGAAACAATTATTTTTAGAAGTTAGTGACGAATATCGAGAAACAAATCGACCAATGGCAGCTCGTTCTTTATATAAAGCTGCAACATGTATCGTATTTGGATCTGATAGTGACATGCATCCAAACAAATTTGACATAAGTTTATTCCGAGAAGCTGCTATGAAAGCAAATGAATTTAATGAAGAATTAGAGGAACAAGGAATATGGGTACAAATCGCGGAGATTGAAAATGTCAAGAAACCGGTAATTATTATCATTGTTATTTATTTGTTAAAAGTTTTTTTTTTTTTTCAAAAATCTAAATATTCGATTTTATAGGTGCAAGACTTAACTAGAGATCTTCCACAAGAAGGGTTATCAAAGACAGCTAGATTAGAAGTGTCGCCTATTAATAATGCGCGTATAATGACACTAGATCCTGAGAATCTGAAAGGTTACGTTAATAATAATAATAAATCAAAAACAAATGCTTCAAGGGGTGAGGCAGAAAATCAAGCTGTTGGTAATAAATGTGATTATTGTGGACAAATCTCCACTACAATGCAATGTCCTTGTAAGAATGCAAGATATTGTGGTAAGATATGTCAAAAAGGGGATTGGAAGACGCACAAAATTTCTTGTAGTTTTAGTAAGAAATCTGAAAATAAAAAGGATTAAAGAAGGTTGTGAAAAGGAGAAGGAGTCAGAAGAGAGAAAACTTTTAATTTAATTTAATATGTTCTGATATACCGATTTTTTTTAATTAATTTGTGTATATTTAGTTTGATTTGATAGATATATTAACAAACTCTTTCTTCTTATCATAAATTAGCATACATTATATTTTACAATATGTATAGTTTGTATATTATATATATTATTATTAATAGTAAAATTTATTTACACATATAATAATAATAATAATATTTTTTTTAATGTATAATTTAATATCATTCAGTTAATTGCAACATTCTAAAGATCATATAATAAATTAGAATAATTAATTTCATTGGCGACAAATTAATGATGTTAAGGGATAAAAGCTTAATTCAATTAATTTAAAAAAAAATATAATGAATCATAAGCATATAGCATATATAGTTCAGTATCTATTAAATTTATATCTACTTAGAGAATGCGGAACAATCCTCTTAATTCTCTTAATTACAAGTTGTCTCAATTATTAGGATAACGCCTCTTAGATATCGATACGCGTAATAGTTAAAAAGAACGCGTCAAAATATACTATGCTATATAGATTTACTGTCTTATCTCATATGTATAATTGGTACAAGCAAGTCTTCTCTCTTCCGTCTTGGAATGAACGCGATATATCTCACGTGATTTTTTATTTGTCTTTTCAGGCAGATGATTGATAACTTCAGAACTAGCTATTCAAATTTGAAAAAAGGTTTAATTAAGCTTCACTTGGTAACATGAAATATTTTTTTAATAATTAAATTTTCTGTAAAAATACAATAAAAAATTTAAAGATATTGAATTTAATAAAAAAGAATAATTAAATTTGCAATGACAACAAAAAATTAATAACAGAATTTAAAACTTCTTGAGGTTTTTCATCTTGAGGTAAATGACCGCATTCGTTTATTACTTTGAACTCCATTTTAACGTTTGGACAAGAAGAAGCAATTTCATCAAATACTTCCCTGTGTTTATCAACATGTAGATATTTATCGTCATCTCCTGATATATATAATATTGGTTTTTGTGCTAAAACATTTTTATATGGGAGCAAATCTAACGGAACAAAATATTTCATTAACCATGAAACTGATTCATAAAAATTCGGTAAAGTTAATGGAACTCGATAAGTTGGTTTTACCACAGTTTCCCAATCAGGGATTGAGTTTGTATTGTGATAAAATAATGTGATTGGTAGATATTGGTATAATGCAATTTTTAAGAAAAGTCGCCCTGGAGCTGAACCTAATATATGTCGACCAATTGGTGGTGGGCCTAAGAAGAAAGAAAAAAAAAAGATTCTTTTAAAAAAAATTTCATCTTATACTATATATATATATATTATATATATAACATTTAATATTTTTACCTTGATCTTCGTGTCTTATGGAAGGAGCTAGTAAACACAAAGAATGAACTAAATCTGGATATTTTACAGCGATGCCACAAATTATTGAACCACCACCAGATACTCCAACAAGTGCGATTTTCCTATTTTCGTAACCCAAATTAGCTACAAGTTGTACTGCAAATTCTACAGATGCTTCTTGGGTATAGGGATTTCTCCCTTCTTCCCATTTAGTGGGTCTCTCGGTAAAACCAAAAGTTGGTCTATCATAAGCTATAACATGACATCCTGTATTATCAGCTAAAGGTTGCATATGATGTCTCCAAGTATATAAATTTCCAAGAAAATGATGTAATAAAAGGATTACGGGTTTATTTGGTTCATTTGGAATAGATTGTTGATTTTGTAATAATTGTCCGTGACTTTGTGGAATTGCTTTTTTGTAATATGTTTGAATTCCATTTACTTCAATGAAACGTCCTTCTGGGTCTGTTGATGCTACTGATTCAAGAAAAACTCTTTGAACTGATGGGAGTGCCATGAAAATAATAATTTTTTTTTTTTATTAGTTGTTGGGAAAAAAAAAAAGAGTGAAAATTATAATGGAAAAAAGAGAGAAAGAAAAGAAAACCAAAAATGAAAAAGGAGAAGACGATATGAAAATATATTATTTAATAAAAGTTATAAATAGTATGAATATACAGTATATATATATATTTGTGTATTGAACCGAAAGTAGATGATAAAAAAAAAAACACTTTTTGTAAGAAAAAAAAACATGCTTCATGCATAACCTAATCATCAGGAAAATTATATAATACAAAATAACAGTGATCGTATTGCCTTATAGTCTACTTGCACGAATAATTATATAATCAGTGCTACAATGTCAACTATTAATTCATTAAATCATACATATATCGGGAAATCTTAAAAAAGTTTAAACGGAAAATCATTTATGCGTAAATAGTTGTTTACTTTTAAAGAAATGGATTGTGTTTATTTTTCACAGGTGAGATACTTTCAGAAGAAACTTTTCTTCTTACATTAAAAAGTTACCGCAGATCGAAATTTTATTTAACTAAAATTGGTTGGCCTAGTTTTATTATTGACGTTTATTTGGTACAAATCAATAAAACCCTTTTTGTTGTTTCATTAATAGATGGAAATAGTGTTACTTTTTTTTTTTTTTTTTTTTTAGCGATGACTAGATTTGTTAGTTTATATTACGAAGTATTCGGTAAAGTACAAGGTAACCCAATTCATCCATTTTGAGAATCGTTCTTTTTAAAATTGACCCCATTTTAAATAGGAGTATGGTTTCGAAAGTACACAAAAAACAAAGCGATTGAATTAAATCTTGTCGGATACGTAAAAAATACGGGTTTGTTATAATCTTATAATCCACTTTTTTACCCTATACCATTATATTTAAAGGACACGCTCATTATCATTTTAGAGAGAGGTACAGTGAGCGGAATCGC
Source organism: Rhizophagus clarus (assembly GCA_015698045.1). Classification (NCBI taxonomy): domain Eukaryota; kingdom Fungi; phylum Glomeromycota; class Glomeromycetes; order Glomerales; family Glomeraceae; genus Rhizophagus; species Rhizophagus clarus. Next base: position 420,796 of record BLAL01000274.1, read on the forward strand.
ACAAGGTGAAAGAGAAAAAATCGAAATTTTGTAAGATAATTAAAATAACATACTTCTTTTTTTTTTCAAAAAGTGGAGAATAAATTTATAACTTTATTATTATTATTTAGTAAAAAATGGTTACAATATGAAGGATCACCTTCATCTAGAATTGATAAAACTACTTTACAAGAAGAAGAAATTGAAACCCTTGAATTTTATGGATTTGATATTAAACGTTAATAAAATAAATTCTGCACTTCTATTTTATTATAATTAAAGTCTATCTTCGGATTGATTATTATTCTCATTCTTTCTATTAGTCATTTCTTCTTCAATATTTCCATTATCCACTTCATTACCTTCATTTTTTTTATTTATCATTCCTTCAAGAGGATTATTTCTATTACCTACTTGATTTAATCCCATTTCTAAATCTCTATTATTATCACTTATATTTGCAACTTCATCTTGATCGTCAATAGCATCCCAATCTTCCAAATATTTATAATGACCAGGTATATTATCAGTTCCATCCCCTGCTCCAAGAAACCAATTATCATTACCAAAATGTAATCTATATGAAATTAATGCTCCACCAATTCCTATTAAACCTCCTACTATTATTTGATATGGAAAATGCCTGTAATCCATTACTCTTGTTAATGATATCCATGTTGCAAAATACAAAGGAAATAAAAGTACTAAAATTTTCCATAAATGAGCTCCCCCTGTCCATGGTTTTGATTTTCCATTAATATATAGTACAAAAAATACCCAACCTGCATATGCTGTAGCTGAATGTCCACTTGGAAATCTATAATTGTTAAATAAATATAATAAATTAGTGCTTACAATGCATCTATATGTCATCCATAGGTACGAATATCCTGACGGATGGAGAATACCCGCGGATTGTATCCACTACAATAAATAAAATAAATTTTCTCACCCTTGATATTCTATTTTGCTTAATTTTTGTGTACAAATTTCATTTGTAAAGTAAGTTTGAGTTATATTCACTGCCATCACTTTTGACATATCCGGTTGACACTTTGTTAAGAATGTCGGACGAAGTCCCAATTGACCTAAAATAGACATGATAATTTTTTTTAATGTGGTAAAAATAAATAAATAATTAATTAAATAAATATGATGGAAGCTTACTTCCAACGGTTACCCATCCAAGCGCAGTGAAAAATAATGTAATTCCTAATAATATGATGGAAAAAAACTTAATGTGGCGCAGTAATTAAAGTATGTAAAAAAAAAACGGTTTTGATTTTTGATTTTTTACCAACACTCGTAATATGGCCAGTTATCATATGATAAAGATCCCAAAAGTCATAAAAGAAAATCAATTCCAACAAAATCATAATAATACCAGGTAAAACTGTGTTGATTGTTGTAGCTAATCCTGAAGAAACGATTTCTTTTACAATTGGACCTTTCAAAGAATTATCATTCACTGAGAAATAAGCTACAGGTGGTTGAGGATTATTAAAAAGCCTAAAATAATGATAATAATGATATAAATAACAACAATTTAATATAAAAATATAACGGTAATAATAAAATTACCAACCAATCTGTCACAGCAAATATAATAATAATGAGAGCCCAATCAAAAGCAATTCCAATATAAATACGTTTTTTTCTTGATGGAAAATGCCATGGCGACCATTTACGTGATTTTAAGAGTTTTGGATCATAATATCTATTTGGTAACTTTACTAATGGAAAACATTTTTTCATTTTTGGCGAGGACATTTTATTTTGTAATAAGAAAATCAAATTATGAACTAAAAAGATGTTTTTTTATATCACTATTTGAACATCCGTGTAACAAACAATGAAATAACGTATTTATGACGTATTGCGCCTCATTTTTTTCGAGTGATGTGTAGTTGCTGGTCATGTGTGACGGCTAGGCCTATATCGTATGTTGATCTCTTCAAGTTTGGAGTCTGTAATGAATCCTAAACATCAGTAACCATTTTCCATCAGCTCAAGTAGATTATCATTTCGTCATCTATGAAACAAAAAAGTCAATTATTACGTGAAAATACCAGGGCGTAGGTAAAGTATCGTATGTGAGTTGATAAATAATTCAAATTTGTTCGCATACATGCTAATTAAAAACGCGAGTAATTTTAATAGTCGAAAAGACTAAATTCGACTGATATGGGACACGATATTTAATGTAAGTTCTTCATTAATCGTAAATTGTCGATTAGCGTGAAATTGATGAGATAAAAGAATATGTACAGATACTTAACACAGTAAAATTTATACTAGCTATTATTGGAATTCAAAGATAAAGACATTTTTTACGTAAATATATCACGTGTTTATATGTCCCCACGCGTGATCACGTTTTAAATTAGCATTTTTTTTTTTTTTTATACTTTTTCTTGGCAGTTGGGGATAAATCACTTTTCATGTTACACGAGGTTATGAGCATGTACAACGATTAATAAGATTTATTATCAGTTATGTGATAATTCAATAAATGATCATCAAATGGGTGATAAAATAGGAATTCCGTTATTGCCATATAAATGTACTGTAGATCAATTATTTTAATTTATATACCTTATTTGCTACATATCTAATTTCAACTTAATCTGTCAGTTGCCAAGCATTTTTACAACTGAGAATCTTGGCACAGTTAATACGATCTGAACTTATTTTTTTTTGTTATTTTTATATATTGTTTATATTTTGTGTAATATAAAATTTAATTCTTTTCTAATTCTGGGCAAAAAAAATTTAAATTTTTTGTTAATATCACATCAGTGGTTCAGTTTCATATAAATATATTGTACATGACTCTATTCATTACTTTGATATTTTTGGATTCGACGAAACCACTTTTGTTCTAAGGTAAGTATTAAAACTTGTAACTAAACAACTATTACATTTTAGAGTATATCCGAAAATTTCTTTTTCGAAATTTTTATATGGAGATTTTCACATTTTTTTATACCAAGCATTATTGAATACGGAACATTTTTCTCTTTTTCAGAGCAAAGAAAAAATTTAATTTATTCACATGGAAGGTAATGACTTACCAACTGATGTACCATTAGTTTCTCTTAACGATTCCAGTAACACTCAAAAGACATTCCCTGCTAATAATAATAATAATAATGGCACTCAAATACGCGTGCGTGGACGTTCGAATACAACTTCACAAAATCCTATAATAATACTCGATCCTGGATTTCGTAGAAGGTCCAGATCAATATCTTCTTCACATGATAACAACAACAACAACAACAACAATAATAATAATAATAACAGACAAGAAATTAATTTATACCGGAGCCATACGTTAGGTCATTCTTATAATTCACCTACCACAAGAAGATCTTCGTTGACAACTTCAAGAACATTTATAAATTCGCCAGATCAATCACTTCGTGGTGTTGATTTGTTTACTCATGAATCTCCGATAACAGGACAGCCCATTCGGATGCCATCATTCTTAAATATGAGAAAAAATAACATGTTACCCGATGATGATATTGTCGAGATGTCAGATGTACCAAGACGCGAAAGTTTTTCTAGTGAGTTAGGCTTTAGATATAATGATGATGATGATGAAGGATTCGATCATATTGACGAGAGCGATACGGCAAAACTAACAAAAAATCGTGTGGATCAATCATTAGGCTCCTCCACATCTCTTCCAGCTTCAAATGAAACTCAGGAATTCGCTTCTTCGAACGGAAAGGATAATAATAATAATAATCATCGAATTAATGTTCTAAGACATACCAAAAGTCTCGGTAGAATGAGTCAGATGCTTGCAAGAGCTTCCACTCGTGTTGTAAATATGGCTAATGTATCGCAGGAACAGCTTGAAAAAGAAGAATTGGATTCTAATATTCAATCCAGTCATAAAAGTCGGAAAAGTAATCGTTTTTCTGATAAAAATGGTCCTACTTCCAATAATTCTTCACAGCATAAATCGAAAAGGTTATCATCAGGACAATTTAACGATGGAAACCCTCAGAAAGTTTATAATTTACAGTCACAGTCTCCTTTGGAAGGACGTTCGTTATACATATTTGGACCAACAAATCCGATTAGGCTCTTCTTATATGATGTTTTGAGTCATCCGTAAGTATAATATTGTGATATCACTTACATAATTTTTTTTTCTTTTATCTATAACAAAATATGATTTTCTATTATAATATTTTTAGATGGACGGAATCAATAATTCTAGGCCTTATAATAACAAATATTTTATTATTAATTATCGATGCATGGGATCCTGTCTCGGATAGCAATCCACGTAGAACTAAATGGGGATCATCAGGAATTGACTATGCTTTATTAGTGATTTTTATAATATACACGTGAGAATTTTTTAGGTTTCATTTATTTTATTTTATTTTATTTATTTATTTTTTTTTTTAAGATTCACTTATGTTATTTATGATAATATTCTAGTTTGGAAGTTATTGCGCGTATTATAGTATCAGGATTAATTATAAGTCCAGCGCAAAATTTTCTATCAATTTCACCAAATGTTTCAAAACATGATATTAGAGAAGCGTCAGAAGATTCACAATTTTCACAAATGTCTAATCAATATGCATCAAGTGTTACAGCACACAAATCAACAATGAATACAGCGTTTCTTAGGCATTCATTTAACAGAATTGATTTACTTGCAGTAGTATCCTATTGGATTGATTTGGTGATTACTCTAGCAGGAGTACCACATTTCTTCTTATTTAAAGCAATTTCGACATTAAGAAGTTTGAGATTATTGGCTATTACAAGTGGATGTGCAACCATTCTGCAATCACTGAAAAAAAGTGCTCCATTATTGGTTAATGTGACATCGTTTATTGGATTTTTTTTTATATTATTTAGTATAATTGGAGTACAGGCATTCAAAGGATCGTTTTCTAGAAGATGCGTGTGGGAAGATATAAATGACCCATCAAATGATTTTCTTCATGATGATCAATATTGTGGAGGATGGATGGATACAGATGGATCAATAAAATCAGTAACAGGTTCTCTTGGTGGGAAAGGATTTATTTGTCCTATTGGTCAAGTTTGCGAGGAAGTTGAAAATCCGGCTGGTGGATTGGCATCTTTCGATAATGTACTTTTTTCCATGATTTTAGTTTTCGTTATTTCAACAGGTAAGTACTATTTAACAAAGCATTTATTTATTACCTATTGAAATAAATTTTCTCAAAAATATTTTAATTTTTTAGCTCAAAATTGGACGGATCTTATGTATCGCGTGATGGATTCGGATTTTGCTTTTGCAAGCATATATTTTATTTTGGCTATAATCATTTTAAATTTTTGGTTAATTAATTTATTCGTAGCCGTGATTACAACAATGTTTGCAAAAATTCGAGAAGACACTTCACATTCTGCCTTTACATTATCCAAGTATATATATATATATATATTTTTTTTTTTTTTAAAAGAAATGTTTATTTTTATATAAAAAACTAATAATTAAATATACATATATTTTTTTTTAAAGATCAACACCAATTTTATCTGATGATACGGAAGGCTGGACACTACAAGATGGAAAACAAATTACTAAGACTAGTTGGTTGGCTCGTAGGATGGAAGAGACAGTTTATGTTTGGGTGTTTTTAATATTTGCTGATTTATTTATAATGGCATTTCGAACTGCTAATATGTCGGTTGAGAAGAGTTTTATTTTAGGTAATTAGTTCTTTTTTATATATACATATATATGTATGTTTTAATTTATAAACTTATATATTTTATTTTTTTTTTTTTTAGATCGTGTAGAATTTATATTTACAATAGTATTTGCAATAGAAATTATATTGAGAATTTTTTCATATCATCCAAGATATCTCTTATTTTTCCGGTCCACAAAAAATATTGTTGATTTAACATTAGCTATTGTAACTTGTATTATACAATTATCTTTTATTAAGGAGTCTGCAATCTATCCTTATTTAACTCTGTTTCAAATACTTAGAGTTTATAGAGTTATTATTGCAATTCCTAGATTGAGAGATTTATTGGTAAATTCTCCTTTTTAAGAAAATAATTTTTCGAGATTATCTATATTATAAATTATTTTGCTAATAATCATTTATAAATTGATCTTAGGTTAGAGTTTTAGGAAGTGTGGCAGGTTTTGCAAATTTAATTCTATTCATCTTTATTGTTAATTTCATTGCAGCTATAATTGTAAGTATGTATTATATTAAGCTTTAGCAGGTAATTTTCTGTTAACATAAGTTTCAATATATGTAGGGGGTACAATTGTTGAGAGGGTCTATTCCAGATGGTAATACAATGAGATTTAGTGATATTTTTAACAGTTTCTTGGCTCTGTATCAGGTAGTATAATTATTATGCCTTTTTTATTTTCTTTTTCTTTTGTTGTGTACTGATTTCTCGTTATTATTTATTTGATATAATCAGTTATTTTCAGGTGAAGATTGGACAACTGTATTATATAATACAATGCAATATGAATCTCAAAATGGTAGTAAAGGTACAGCCATTATAGCAGTCATATTTTTGATCATATATGTCAGTCTATCAAACTGTAAGTCAAGTCAAAAACAAATCTATTTTTAATTTAATGATATTTGATTATTTTTATATGTAATAACTTTTTTTGTTCCTGATAGTTATTCTGTTGACTATGTTTATTGCTGTTCTAGAAGAGAATTTTGAAATTGCGGAAGAACAAAAACACAAAATACAGCTACAGACATTTAAACGTGATGTTGACCCAACAGAGAAGAAAGATGATATTATTTATAGATGGAATTTTTATAAATACTTCCAAGCAAAACCAAAAGCTTTAGCTGTTGAAAATATCCCATATAATTTGATCTTGCATACACAAAAAAGTCGAGTAAGAGATTTTTTGACTGATAACGATAATTTTACTGAAAAAAGTAATTTCATTGAGAATAAGAAAACTTCAACCAATTTTGTGATTCGTCTTAAACGATATTTTGGTTATTATGATGAAGTTGATAAAGTGCCTTTACTTGAGAGAACAACTGACTTCGGAGAACCAATTTCTGATAGACCTACAGAAGCATTTATTGATGATTTTCAAGAGCATCAAGCCATTAAAGCTGATTTCTTGGCAGCACATCCAAATTACGATGCATCACTTTGGTTTTTATCTCCTCGTAATCGATTTCGGAGATTTTGCCAACTTCTTGTTGAACCTAGTCATGGTGACCGTGTATATGGTACACCACCTTCACCAACATGGAATTTTGTATTTAATTCATTCATCTATTTATGCATTATCTTAAGCGTTGCTTTCGCTGCATTTGCAAACATGTCATATCAAAAAGAATATTTTGAAGAAAATGGGAATGTAAAATACCCATGGTTTTGGATTACTGATACTATGTTTACAGGAATATTTACTGTGGAATTCATTATTAAAATTATTGCCGATGGATTCCTTTTAACTCCCAATGCATATTTACTTGATGTTTGGAATCAGTTAGATTTCTTTGTGCTTATCACTCTATATATCAATGTTTCAATTGCACCAACAAGCACTGGAGGCGTTGCAAAAACCGTTCGTGCATTTAAAGCTTTACGTGCGCTTCGATTAATCAAATTTTCCAGTTCGATGAAAGACACATTTTATTCCATTTTAATTGCAGGAGCTCCTCGTATTATTGATGCATCATTGCTCTCCATAAGCTTGGTGATACCATTTGCGATTTATGGGGTTAATATTTTTACTGGATTATTCTTCAATTGTAGTGATAATGACAGTTCCATATTGACAAAGGATCAATGTGTAGATGAATATGAAAATAATATATATAATTTCAATGTGTTGATGCCAAGAGTATGGGATAACCCTTTTGGATACAATTTTGATGATTTTAAATCGGCTTTACTTATATTATTTGAGCTTATTTCTGGGGAAGGATGGATAAATGTTATGACAACATCTATGAATATCATGGGACGAGATTTCTCTCCACAAACTAATATTTCCAAGTGGAATGCGTTATTTTTTATGGTTTTTAACTTAGCGGGTTCTGTATTTGTTTTGACATTATTTATAAGCGTAATCATTTCCAATTATCAATTGAAAACTGGGACGGCATATTTAACTGCCGATCAAAAACGATGGGTCGATCTGGAGAAGTTGTTGAAACAAATTACGCCTTCAAAAATTCCAAAGACACGACCTAGCAATGGATTTAGAGCTTTATGTTTTGATTATGTAACAGAAAAACGTGGAATCCTTTCAAAGATTATGAGTATTATTTATATTTTGCATATTTTATTACTGATGACTGAAATGAGGAGTAGTTCGCATACCTGGGATAATGTTAGAGGTATTTATTATCTTTATTTACTTATTTATATTTATGTAATTTGAAATAAAAATTTTGTTTACAATTTATTTATTTTTTTTTTTTTTTTTTTTTTTTTTACGAGATGTCATCTTTATAATTTTCATTGTAATTTATGCACTCGAGTTGTCTGCCAAAGCTATTGGTTTAGGATGGGAAATGTTTCATAATAAATGGAATATATTTGATTTAATTGTGATTACTGGAGCAGCGGCTACAACAATTTCAGTTTTAGCAGTGAGAACTAATAGAGCAATGATTCAATCACAAAAAATATTTTTAGTGTTGATTTGTTTAAAATTATTCCAAAAAAGTGATGTTATGAATCAATTATTTAAAAATATGGTGTAAGTTTGTATTTTAAGACAAACTTTTATTAAATGTTGTATTGTTAGTATGTGTATTAATAATGTTACGTTCCACTTTTTAGCGGGAGCTTACCTTCAATTCTCAATTTATTTGCTGTTTGGTCCGTTATATTTGTTGTGTACACTATCATGTTTATGGAAATTTTTGGATTAACAAAATTTGGAGCTAATGAAGGTAGACATGTGAATTTCAGGCGATTTCCGACTGCAATTACAACCCTTATTAGAATGTCAACTGGGTAAGTTTTCTTTTCCTAAAGAAAGAAATTTGATGTACTTGAGAAACATGGGTTTCACCACTTTTTTTATTAAAAATTATTTAGTGAAGGTTGGAATTCAATCATGCATGATTTTACAGTTGAACCACCATATTGTGTAGATGATGATAATAACATATTTGGAACAGATTGTGGAAGTAAAGTATGGGCATATATATTATTCATAAGCTGGAACGTAATATCGATGTATATTTTCGCGAATATGTTTATTGTAGTAGTTGCGGACAATTTTTCGTATTGTTACCAAATCGCTGCAAATTTTTCATTAGTTACTCGTGATGAAATTAGAGAATATCCTTTTTTTTGATGAGATTACCTTTTTTTTCTTTTTTTTTTAATTATTTCCTTGACAAGTTTTTACGTTTAAGAAAGCTTGGAGAGAAGTCGATGTTGATAGAACTGGATATATAAAAAGCAACAAAATTGCAAAATTTTTCTCGGTAAAAATTGTTTTACGTGGGTTTCAATATATTTTACTTGGATATTTATTGTCGTTTATTTTGTAACAGAAACTTAAAGCAGCTTCATTTCGAGTTCGAATTTATGATGATGAATTTCTTGTGCCATATCTTATTAAAAATTCTACTGTTATTGTCACACGTGAGGAGCCAGGACAAATATGGGGTAGCAGTAAACAAAAAAATAGTTTACTTGATGTTGAAAATCTTGATGTCAGAAAATTAGAACAAAATTTAGCAAAAATTAATTTAAGTCAAATTTATGAACGAAGAAAAATTTATAATCAAATATATCAGGTAAAGTTGGCGTGTTTATTTTTAATTATTGAAAATTAATTTATTTATGTTTGTTTGTTTTTTTTTTTATTTATTTTTATGATTAGGAAGCATTATTGTCGGTTGAAAAAGATTCCGATGGAAATGAGAAAGGAATATCGTTCACCAATATGCTCATAATGTTTGCACATTATAAACTGATTAACGACGACCAATGTTTAGAGTAGGTTAAAATATGAGTGTATTTTACTTTAGAAAATAGAGATTTACTAAATCGTTTCTACTCGTCATATTACATATAGAATTCACGAATATATAAAACGTAAAGAAAAGTTAGAAAAGGTTAATGATAATGTTAATAAAGATCGTGTAAAATCTTTATTACGGACAATTTATTGGCGTAAGAAATTCAAGATGATTCGAGAACAACGACGATTAAGAGCTGAAAGACATGGTGAAACAACGACAAGTGGTATTGATGGTGAGTTTAATTTTTATTTTTATTCATTATCTTAGACACATTTAAACTAATTGTCTTTAATTTAGTCCCACGTATTATGGTCAATGATTCCGATGCGCCAACTCTGAGAATTGATACAAATTTAAGTAGGGGTTCGCAAACACGTAATATTAGAGGTACCCCAAGTCCAGTTTCTTCGACTGGCACACCAATATCATCTCAAACACCTGCTTCACCTGGATCACCTGGATCACCTAACTCTGTTAATTCCGATAATCCTATTTCGGATTACTTGGATTATTTCAGTTCAAGGACTTCACTTAGACGTTCTTCTGAAGAATATTCTTCAAGAATATCTAGTGATATGTAAGTTACCAGAAAATTTAGTTCATTTCCTTTACAATTGTTAATCATGATCTTTTTGTTTATTTCTAGTGTAAGTAATGAAGGAGAAAATTTGTTCGAAGGAAGTTGGAATTTAATTGATGCTAATGCTGAAATGGATGATCAAACTGCTAATCAATTATTAAATAATTTACAGAATAATCATTGGCATGGTAGGTCTTTATTTAAAAGAGTTTTACCGAATATATATATATATTTTTTTGTATTAATTAATATTAATGAAATATATTAAATTCTATTTTAGATGTTTTACAAGAAATGTCAAGTAATGATTCAATGCAAAAGTAATAAATAATATTTCTCTTAATCTAATTTTTAGCGGTAATGGTAATGATTTGTATAGATTGGCCGATATTTATTTAATATATAATTAATTTTATTAAAATATTCTTATTATACAATAATTAGTAATTATTTATTTTTCAAAAAGTCGAATAAATATTGTACATTAATCAAAATGTAATTAATATTGGAGAACTGAAAAAATATTTGTAAAATAATTATCTAGTATGCAATTTTGAAGTCATGTGATTTTTTTTTTTAAAATAAATGTATGTTATAATGATCGACAAAAAAGTTATATAAAAGATGAGGACTTTTGTCAGGAATTGAATGAAATTTTTTTTTTTCAAATCGAACAAATTTTCCTGAAAAATAATGAATTTTTTTTTAGAGGGTTTTAAAAAATAATTTTTTGTAGAAACGAGGCGCATGGGACTCGAACCCACAATCCCCAGATCCGAAGTCTGATGCCTTATCCATTAGGCCAACGCCCCAATATCGATATTGAAAGTTGTACAAATAAGAACATTTTAAAATCAAAATTTTGTAAAATACAGTGGAACGATCCGATCTGAGCAGGTAATCCGGACCCTATTTGATCGACATTTCATCAAAAATTAATGATTAAATGTTGATCAAATCTCGAATCTTTTTTTCTTTTTTTTTTTTAGACTAAAAAAACCATAATTTTCGCGTCAAAATAACCTAGATAAACTCTCATTACCTCATTATTTCAAGTTTTTTTTTTTTTGTAAAAAAACAATGTCGTCACAAGAGCAAGTTACGCAGGTTCATTCTCTTTACGATACAATTCTAATTCTGGATTTTGGCTCTCAATACTCGCACTTAATTGCAAGACGTATCAGAGAATTTGGTGTATATTGCGAAATGCTACCATGCACTCAAAAAATTAAAGAGTTACAATTTGAACCTAGAGGTATCGTTCACTTTGCATTAAATGAACTTCAAATTGTACGTGAATTATTGAAAAGTTTTTTTAAGTTTAGGCGTTATTCTCTCGGGAAGTCCTTATTCAGTTTATGACAAAGATGCACCACGCGTAGATCCTGAAGTATTTAATTTAGGAGTGCCTATATTAGGAATTTGCTATGGTCTTCAGGTAATACTGAATGCTTTTGTTTATCAAATCATTCTCTGTCATCTAATTTAATTTTATAATCTAGGAAATTGCATGGAATCATGGTGGTTCAGTAGCCCCTTGTAATAATAGAGAATATGGCCACGCATTAATGAAGATCGATAAACATCAAGGTCATCCATCAGTTGACAAATTATTTGATGGCATAGAAGACTCCATACAAGTATGAATATAAATTTATAATTTCTTATTTTTTTTTTTATTCACATCGAATGGTTAAATATATTTTTATAGGTTTGGATGAGCCATGGTGATCAATTAGATAAAGTTCCTGAAGGCTTTAGGGTGATCGGACATACCTTAACTGCGCCATTTGCAGCTATTGCTCATGAAGAGAAACATTTGTTTGGTATTCAATTTCATCCCGAAGTAACACACACACCTCTAGGAAAAGAGGTTCTAAAAAATTTTGTCATAAACATTTGTGAATGCAAGACGAACTGGACAATGGTTAGCAAAGTTAATATTCCGTTTATCTCCTAGAGTTTTTAATATTTACTATTTTATTTTTTATTTAGAAATCATTTATTGATAATGAGATCGCACGAATTCAACAAATTGTAGGACCTAATGGGCAAGTTGTTGGTGCTGTAAGTGGTGGAGTGGACAGTACAGTTGCCGCCCGATTAATGAAAGAAGCGATCGGTGATAGGTAGGTTGTCTGAGGAATTTTTTTTTCTTTTTCCCAATAATTGTGTAAGACCTAATTTTGTGAGAATTCGCCAGGTTTCATGCAGTTCTTGTCGATAATGGCTTGATGAGGTTGAACGAATGTGAGACTGTTAAGAAAAATCTCGGTGAACATCTCGGAATAAATTTAATAGTTGTAGATGCTTCCAAAAAATTTCTCAATTGTCTAAAAGGCATCACTGATCCTGAAAAGAAACGAAAAATTATTGGAAACACGTTCATTGAAGTGTTTGAGTCAGAAGCTTTGAAGATTGATCAAGAAACAAAAGAGAGCGGACATGGTCGAATTGAATATCTTCTTCAAGGAACTTTATATCCTGATGTCATTGAGAGTGTTTCATTTAAAGGACCAAGTGCTACGATAAAAACTCATCATGTAAGCTATAGTAGGTGTTTTTGCGCGAAGAAAGGATTTGATATTAGAAATGACTAAATAAAATTTTTGAATTAGAATGTTGGTGGATTATTAGAGGATATGAAGTTGAAACTTATTGAACCCTTAAGAGAATTATTCAAAGGTAATCAATTATTAACTTGTTAATTTTAGCTTAACCTCTCATTTTCTTATAATTCCCAAAAAATTTATTTAGATGAAGTACGCGAACTTGGTAAAACATTGAAACTGAATGATGAATTAATTTGGCGTCATCCATTCCCTGGACCTGGTATCGCAATTCGCATATTAGGTGAAGTTACACCTAGCCAAGTTGCAATAGTTCGAGCAGCTGATCATATTTATATTGATGAAATAAAGCAAGCAGGGCTTTATCGTAAAATATCTCAAGCTTATGCTGCTTTATTACCAGTTAAGGCTGTTGGCGTTATGGGTGATAAAAGAACTTATGAACAAGTTATTACCTTAAGAGCTGTTGAAACTGTAGATTTTATGACAGCAGATTGGTAAATTTATGTACTTTTTGTCAGTGATTTATCTTGACTGTTAGATTTACAGAAATTTTCTGCATTATAGGTATCCATTCCCTTATGATGTATTGAAAAAAATTAGTAATCGAATTATTAATGAAGTTAAAGGTAGGTTAGATAGAGTTTATTAGATAATGAATAGGATTCTTTTGTAACAATAAGTCCTTTTAAATAGGCGTAAATAGAGTCGTGTATGATATATCCAGTAAGCCTCCGGCTACAATAGAATGGTATGTCTGATTAATTATTAATTATTTCATAAATTTCTCATTTTTATTAATTTCTTTTAATTCTTCAGGGAATAACGGTTAAAGTATTATTGTTAAATATGTAAATAGTTCAATACAAACAAGTATTTTCCATCTAATTAAAAATTTTAGCCTGTTAGAAAAGTGTAGTTGGGACGAATTTATATGTTTAATACTTTTCACCACAAAATACGAGAACTTTGTTAACTTTTAAATTATTATTCTTGCGATAGAACGGCTTATCACAATGTAATTATTTGAGATCATTTCTATTTATTTATGAATGTCTTAATGGCACTAACATTCTTTTTCTCTATTGACTCTAGTATCACGCAACTTAACCTCTTTTAAAATATAGAGTTATAATCAAATAGTCTGTAGTATTGTCCACTAGAAAATACAATACCAAAATTTTGAGCATGATCAATTTCTTTAATAAAATGAAAATCGAATTTTTATTATAGTTCAAAAAACAAATTATTATGGTAAACATATAATAAAGCTTATTAGTTTATAAAACTAAAACCTAATCGAAAATTGTATTATTTTAAAAATTGGGTTAATAAATAATTATTACAGAAACAAATAATACGATTTTAACTTACTTTTGCTCAATAGGAGATCCTTCATCATCGTAATAAGGTGTTATTTCAACAGTTGGTTTACCAGAACATCTTACAAAGTATTGAAAATCAGTTTTAGAAATGTAAAAAATTTTAAAATTTTAAAATAAATACCTTTTAAAAATCCTAACAAATGGTGAACAAACAACTCGATCATCTTTAATATTACATTGATATTGTACTAATTCAAAAAGATTACATTTCGGTTTTATTATAGATTCAATTTTGGTAGATGGAATTTCTTTTTTATTCATTTTTTTGCAAAAGTAATAGATCAAAATACATTTGATGATCAACATTAATATAATTAATTATTCTCGAATATTCTTTTATCATTTAAAAGTTACTTTTGAAAGAACAATTCTCTGTTTTATATGTGTATAACCTCTTCTTCCACGGCTTCTTGTCGGAACATCCGAGACGAGTTTAGTTTGGTCACTGTCCAGGAAAACAATAAATTCTTCGACCTATGGTTGATCACTCGTAAGAAACGCCAAGTTAATATTTACTCATCTAAGAAATTATTGTTCTAGCTAACTTTATCCAAAATTCCAAATCAATATAATTCACGATTCGGTACTCCCTGTAAATAGTAATACGTGACGTATACGCTAGTTCTTGGAAAGATTATATACTGTATAACCTTTCATTGATGTCACATTTTGCCTGATCGAGATTTTTTACGTTATAATAAAAAACTACTTATTCAAGGAGCGATACTCCGATAAAAACTCGAATAGAATCTTGGAATTTTGAATATTAGAAAGATTGATTATAATTAGCAAAAGGGCATTGTGTTGTCCACTATTTTAATTCTAATCTGTTTCGAGGAAATATGATACTAATAGCCGAAATGTTTACAACTTGCACGCTAAGGAATTCATAAAGTAAATGCGCTGTATTCGCGTTCATGGCCCCAATACGGTAATACCACCCATAAAAAAAGTTGATTAATTGCGCCATTTATTACTATGTAATAACGAAGAGAATGTTGATATTTATAGCGAGATTTCCTTGCAAAATCGAAGTTATCATTAATTATTCAACAATGTATTTTTGTTAGCAGTACGAATCGATGAGTAACAATTAAAATAAAAGTTATTGTTACAACTCGAGTCAACATAGTCACCAATGAAACTATTCAGACGATTTGTATTACATAGCTGTGTTGCAATAATTGGGGGTGTGCGGTCAACTAATTAAATCAAAACTATATGTGGTGAATGATTTTTTGACAAAAATTTGATCGACATTATACTACATATAAATTTAAAACTATTAAAAAATAAGATTTTTTTAGATGCCCAGGCCGAATTTCTTTCTCTTTCCAAATTTTTTGAATACAAAATCAGGTTGCCAACCACAGCTACAAATTTACGAAATTTTTTTTTACATCAACCAGTTAGTTCAGAGAAGATTCCAATTTAAATCTTAAAAATTGGAAAAAAATTCTAAACCACTATCAAATATAAGTTTTTATCTTAAATGTAAGAAACAGCCTCGTAACTTTGTTTGTATGACTTTAAATATTAACTTTTACAAAATTTCGCCTTAAATCATTGAGCCATTAGAGCTGTGCATCTCATCTAAACAAAGTTTGGAAAATAGCAATAGCCAATAGGTATATATAAATCATATAAACGTCGCTATTAGTTGAAGAATTGCAACAAAATTTGATTGGAAAAGCAAAAAAAGGATCAGAGAGATAAAATAATTAATGAAATAAACAAATGTTTGGCTGAGATGGATCAGAATCAACTTGAAATTATTTTAAACACCATACAGAGCCAACTCCTTATTTTAATTATGAACAAAAATAATCAACGAGCTAATTTAATTTCAACTATATAGAGATTACATGAAGAAGAGCTTTTATCTGTTTCTCATTTAATCTTGTTAATGAGATATCTAAAGGGATCTGATAAGGGCAAAATATATTCACCTTCAAACTTGGAATTACGTTTTGCTCAGGATTTGGAGAATGATAGAAATAATGGAATGATAAATGACTTTGGTTTGCGTGAATTATTATTGCATTACCATGATTTTCTTGAGGAATTTGAACAATTCTGTAGTTGCAATGATCCGAAGTTATACAGATTTCCTAATCTTTATGATTTCGTTAAAAGTCGTATTTATTTCATCATTATCCATCAACAGCAAGTAGAAGGTCTTTTAACAAATTAGACTTAAAGTCGCACTCAAATATGTCACCATCAGTAAAACAATCAAAGCTTCGTTTATCATCAGACAAAATCACAAAAAAAAATTTGACAGACACTTCAATATTGAATAAATTGAATAAATTATAATAAAATAACCTATAAATTGTAAATATAAATGTATATATATGACTGAAAAGTATAATAATTAAAATTAATATAATAATATTGTTATTGTTTATTAATAAAGTTTGCGAAAAAAAATTTTATATGTAAAAAAATCTTCAATAATAAATTTTTATATGGTACCATATATAGGTTTGATTTAATTAGTTGACCGCACACCCCATATATCTACGTATGATGAACAAATTGAAAATTTAAATATCATAAATTTTGTGGAACCTTTATTAAGGTTATTTATGTTGTTAGTCTCACTAATCTAGATTATTGATGATCGGACTGTGTACAACAGATAGTATAAACTGATATGTTCTCTGTAAATTGTTAGTTTACTTTTACTTTAAAAACAATGCTGCTCTGATATGCGATTAATTATACATGTTTATTACTTAATATAAAAGTTATATCTAAATGATTTTGAGAAATAAAAGACCAATTCATTATAATGAAAAGCTAAAAGTTAATTTTACGGTTTTAATATGTAAACTTTAAAATAAAACGAAAAGTCAGATTATATAATCAATTACTCAATTACGTAACAGATAATACAAATGAAACATTAAAATTATTACTATTTATAGATCATTTCTCAAACAAGAATCATGTGCTAAACCTTTTTAAATCTTTACGGCCCTAACTATGTCAACTTAAGGTAAATGTATCAGATGCTTAAGAAAATCCTTCAAAACATCTAATATCACTCCGAAATATAAAGGAATTATTGGCGAATTACCCATGCACTTCAAAGAAAGCATTTATTTTTCTTAGCTACCTTTACCATTACAAAATAAGTTAACTTGCGTTTTTATATTTCGTAAATATAACATATTTACGGGATTTATAACCTCCAAGCGTTTAAAACGGAAATTTATTCGGACCAATACAAAATCTGTTTTATTAATCTGCAAATTCGAATCTCAGATCGTCATTAATTGTTCTAGACCTGCAATACGACTATCCTCATGAAAAGTTAAGAATAGAAATTGAACTTTTAAAGCCTCCAATGAGGTCATTACGGGGTTTTCCGAATTAATAAACTTAAAATAGATGAACGGTCAATTTACCCTTTTTAAGTGATAAGACCGATGAATGAACTTTAACAGTCATAGTGCTAATGCTTCTAGTTTACCATCATGCAACGCGTAAAACTTTTCAAGTCACTCAAGTTTATTGAGATGATCACCTCTTATAATCGAAACTCTACCCAATTTTATGTCGATTAATCGCATTATTATTATTTCTCTTATATAAAAAGATGAACTTTTCTTTAAAATAAAATCGCTCATCAATTATGGAGGAACTAAATCAATCTCCATCACAAAATGCCTCAAAAAGCACCACAGCAGCTGAGCTGGAATCAAATTCAAGAAATAAAAATAATGAAATTAATGCTCAAAATCCGTGGAAATTATTAACTTCTCTTAATAAACAACAAAGATTTACTTTCGTTGCAGCATTTTTAGGATGGACATTAGATGCTTTTGATTTTTTTACTGTGATATTATCTGTACCTTATATTGCAAAAGAATTTCAAATGGAACCATCAGTAATCACTGGAAGGTAATAAAAAATTTTTTTTTTAATCTTTTTTTTATATTAAATTCATCTGTTAAGATTATCCTTTGTTCGTTATTATATCATAGTATTACGATTACGTTATGTTTCCGTCCATTGGGAGCAGCATTATTTGGTATATTGGCGGATCGTTATGGAAGAAAATACCCTTTAATGGCTGATATCATTCTTTATAGTGGTATGGAATTAGCTTCAGGGTTCGCACCAAATTTTACGGTTTTTATTATCTTAAGAGCAATTTTTGGAATTGCTATGGGTGGTGAATGGGGATTGGGCACGGCATTGGCGATGGAAGTTTTACCGCCCGAAAGTCGCGGATTATTTTCCGGTATTTTGCAACAAGGTTATGCTGTAGGATTTCTTTTAGCATCACTTTTATATTATGCAGTAATAGAAAATATTGGATGGAGATCAATGTTTTGGATAGGTTCATTTCCGGCCTTATTGGTTATCGTAATTCGTTTCTTTGTACCCGAATCACCCGTTTGGAAAGCTCATAATAATGCTAGAAAATCAGGTGGCAAAACTTTTCTGTCTAGCACTAAATTGGCATTAAAAAATCATTGGAAAAAGTTCATATATTGTGTTCTATTAATGTCTTGTTTTAGTTTTATGAGTCATGGTAAATATAAATTATTCATAAAATTTAAAGGTATCATATTTTAAATTTTATTTACCTTTCATTTTTTTTTTTTTTTAAAAAAAAAAATAGGTACGCAGGATTTATATCCAACTTTCTTAAAAGTACAGCTTGGATTCACAACAGCCCAAGTTACGATTCTTACAGTAATAGCAAATGTAGGAGCTATAATTGGTGGCACAGTTTGTGGATATTTGTCACAATTATTTGGTCGTAGGAAAATCATTTTCACTTCGGTTATTTTAGCAGCATGTTTTATGCCATTATATATATTACCAAAACATTTTGGATTATTGATTGTTGGGGCTTTTGCCGAGTACTTTTTTGTTCAGGTAATTAATCTATTTTCTTTCAATAAATCTATTTTGTTTAAAATATCACAATACTTATTTATATAATATTAGGGAGCATTGGGAATCGTTCCAGCGCACTTAAACGAACTTTCACCACCAGAATTTCGTGGCACGTTCCCAGGATTAACTTATCAATTAGGTACTTTAGTAGCATCATCTTCAGCACAAGTTGAAGCAAAATTGGGAGAAAGATTTAAAAAAGACGGAAAATCTAATTATGGATTAGTTATTGTCGTGTTATCTGTTGTTGTTATGGTGCTGTTAGCTCTATTAACTGTGCTGGGTAAGGAAAATAAAAATGCTAATTTCATCGAACAAGTTGAAAACGTTGACCAAATTACGATTAATGAAAATGGCAAAGAAAATGAAAAACGGGATGAAAAAGTAACAGTTATCGTGGCAGATACTCAATAAATATTATTTATTTTCATATTTAAATTACTTATAATTCTCTGATCGCCTATAATTAAGTTCAGGGGAAGATCTTAAAAGATCAGAAAGATCAGAAGTATGATTATCATTTAGGTTTAGGGTATAGTTATTAATTCGATTTCATTTTCAGGGTATTAGGAGAACTTAAATTCTTATATGTTGAAAATCAAGAGTAATAAGTCCATTTAAGGTTAATAATAAGGATATATGAAAAAATCGCGTAAATTCGATGATATCATCATATACCATCACATGATAGGAAAATTTCCAAGATAACTTAGATTAAGAAGAAATGGGGAATATGAAGGACCTTTAAAAATATTCATATTTGAATTTTTGCGCGCGAATTTAGATGGTAAAAAATTTACCCATTTTAAAAAATTTTCATAGCACTAATTCTCACGAATTTTTAGCCTTATTTAAAAATAAAGTAAGTTTATAAATAAAAAAAAAATTAACGCCCAATAATAAACAAATATATCACGGAAAAAAGTAATTGATTATTCTATTTTAGTCTTGGGCAATTCCAATTACGCGTTAAATTTCCCGTTAAAAATTTTTGTCATTCAATGCCGATCATTTACTAATGAATCAACATAAAATCGTATTTAGTCGTTTTTTACTATAAATATTTTCTTTCTTATATAAAATATATAAAGTTTAAAATTTTCCATCCCTCCCTCTTTCCATCCCCCTCTTTCTCTCTTTTTTTTCTTAAAAGAAAAAAAAATTATATTTATATATTTTTTGCTGTTTATCAATTATGGAAGAGATAAATCAATCTCCTTCACAAAATACTTTAACAAACACCACAGCAACTGATAATCCAAGAAATGACGATAACGAAAAAAATAATGCTCAAAATGCATGGAAAATATTAACATCGCTTAATAGGCAACAACAAATTACTTTTGCTGCAGCATTTTTAGGATGGACATTAGATGCTTTTGATTATTTTATTGTGATACTTGCTATACCTTATATAGCAAAAGAATTTCAAATGGAACCATCTGTAATCACTGGAAGGTAATAAACAATTAATTTTTTTAACCTTTTTTTGAGGCTACATTCATTTGATTTGATTATTCTTTTCTTTATTGTATTGTAGTATTACGGTTACTTTATGTTTCCGTCCGTTAGGTGCAGCAATATTTGGTCTATTAGCAGATCGTTATGGAAGAAGATATCCCCTAATGGTAGATATCATACTTTATAGTAGTATGGAATTAGCTTCAGGATTTTCCCCGAATTTTTCTGTTTTTATTATTTTAAGAGCAATTTTTGGGATTGCTATGGGAGGCGAATGGGGATTAGGCGCAGCATTAGCTATGGAAATTTTACCGTCCGAAAGTCGCGGATTATTTTCCGGTATTTTGCAACAAGGTTATGCTGTAGGATATCTATTAGCAGCGATCCTACATTATGCAGTAATAGAGAATATTGGATGGAGGGCAATGTTTTGGATAGGTTCATTTCCCGCCCTATTGGTCATTTTACTTCGTTTCTTTGTGCCCGAATCGCCTGCTTGGAAAGCTCAACAAGATGTTTCAGAATCAACTGGCAGAACTTGGTTACGTAATACTAAATTAGTATTAAAACTTCATTGGAAAAGGTTCATTTACTGTGTTCTTTTAATGGCTTGTTTTAACTTTTTGAGTCACGGTGAGTGATAATAATAAATAATAGCATTACAGTAAATTACAAAAAAAAAAGAAACGATAATAAAAAAAAATTTTTTTTTTTTTTTTTTTATAAAAAAAAAAAATAGGAACACAAGATTTATATCCAACTTTCTTAAAAGCACAACTTGGATATACGGCAGCTCAAGTTACAATCCTTACAGTAGTAGCAAATATAGGAGCTATAATTGGAGGCTCGCTTTGTGGATATTTGTCACAATTGTTTGGCCGTAAGCTTATCATTATTGTTGCGGCCATTCTAGCAGCATGTTTTGTGCCATTATATTTATTACCAAGGAACTTCGGATTATTGGTTCTTGGAGCTTTTACTTTGTACTTTGGTGTTCAGGTGATGATTCTAGTTTTCTATATATATACTTACTGTATGTATAAATTGCCAATTATCTCAATGATTGTTTTCTTAATAATTTAGGGAGCATGGGGAGTGGTTCCAGCACACTTGAACGAACTTTCACCATCAGAATTTCGAGGTACATTCCCGGGATTAACTTATCAATTGGGAAATTTAATATCATCATCATCAGCACAAATTGAAGCAAAGTTGGGAGAGAGATTTACGAAAAATGGAAAACCTGATTATGGATTGGTTATTGCTGTATTAACTCTTATTGTTATATTTTTTTTAGTTGTATTAACCTTATTTGGAAAAGAATATAAAAGCATAGATTTTATTGAACAAGCTAAACAAAGTACAGCTAATAATGAAAAAAATGATGTGAAAAAAAATATTGAGAAAGAAAATGAAAAAGGAAAAGCTACTGTTGAAGATATTAATATAGAATAATATTATTATTATTTATTGTATTATTATTTTTGTTATTTTAAATATGTGTAATATATATACAGTATATATATAAAAATATTTAGTAATAAACCTGGTAAAGTTGGCTTAATTAAATATAGGGATCTTACTACACCACCTCGGATGCAGATCATTTTGATCAACAGTCCAATTTTCCCTTTTTAGGGGACGTCTAAAGCGGAGTAGAGTCACGTGATACGCCATGTATTTGCACCGCCACACGGTTATTTATTTATTTTATTTTTTTTTTTTAAAGAAAATTTTTTTATCAGGCTCTTTCTTTTGTTCAAGCCTTAGGATTTATAAATCATGTAAACCTTTTTCTTCTTCCTTTTCATTCGTTTTATGAATAGCACTGTATTATTTCTTTCGTATTACTATAAGCTCACATATTTCAAAAAGAATATTGTAAGTTTTTTTGTAAAGTTTTTTTATTTAGTCCTTTTTCTTTTTACTAATATTTATCTTTTAAATTAAGCTACATTAAAACAATTTGTTTTTTTTTGTTATCATGTCTGCTATTTCTCTGGTTAATACTTTTGCTACTACTTTGGTTGCCACGCAAATGACAAATATCACTTCAGAAGAAAAGCAGAATCTCCTTTTTGACGTAAAATGCCCTTTGGAAGTGCAAATGGAGGAAATTGGTGGCCATTAGTTTCAAGACACAATGGACTTCGTATAAACAAGTAAATGGAAACTTTTAGAAGATTTTTGTCTGCCGTTTTATAAAGTATCAAGACTCTAGCACACGACAAAAAGAAAATATTCCTAATGAAAAACAGAGGATAACAAAGACAAAACCATCTGGACTATGTCATACTAAAATTAAAGTTGAATGGTTAGTCTCGTTGAAAATAGTTAAAGTTGAACGCTATAAATAGAGATGTGATCCAGATGAGATTTTATGATTCGTGATCTGATTTAGATTAATCTGGATTCATCCATCAGATTCCAAATCAATCTGGAATTTTTTTTTACAAAAAAATAAAATATTTGAGTCAGGTCATTAAATTCATAACCTGAACTCAGGTCAAATCAGTGTTAGTTTGCTACCTGACACGACTGTTGATCTAACATATATTTGGGTCAAACAAATATTAAAAAAAAATGCCAAAATTATATAGTTCCAGTGTTTTTTTATTTTTAGATGTAAATGCGCCAGAACTATTAGTTCTAGAGCTTCGAACAGATCAAAGGGTCATTGGTCTGACTTGTGATACTCAGGTCAGTTCGGGTATCTGATCTGACTTGAGTCTTATATATATATATAAAAAACTGATATGTTTAATTATTAAGTTTTGGTAATTTTATATATGAAAAAACGCCAGTAATGATGGTTCTGGCATTTTTTTTTTAATCTTTCATAACAATTTTCTTAATCATTTTTAATAACAAAAATATTAAAAAATGATTTTTCTTAATCGTTTTTAATAAAAAATATTTAAAAAACGATTTTTCTTAATCATTTTTAATAAAAAAATATTAAAAAAAAATGATTTTTCTTAATCGTTTTTAATAAAAAATATTTAAAAAAAATGATTTTTCTTAATTATTTTTTAATGATAAAAATATTAAAAACTGATTTTTCTTGATCGTTTTTAATAATAAAGTAATAATAAAAAATGATTTTTCTTAATTGTTTTTTAATAACAAAAATATTTAAAACCCAATTTTTCTTAATCGATTTTAATAAAAAAAATGATTTTTTTTGATCGTTTTTAATAATTAAATTAATAAAAATGATTTTTCTTGATCGTTTTTAATAATTAAATTAATAAAAATGATTTTTCTTGATCGTTTTTAATAATAAAATTAATAAAAAATGATTTTTCTTAATCATTTTAATAATAAAAATTCGTTTTAATAATAAAAAATGACTTTTCATGATTGTTTTTTAATAATAAATATATTTAAAAAATAATTTTCTTAATCATTTTTAATAATAATCGTTTTTAATAATTAATTGTTAAAGCTGGAACTATAGTTTCAGCGTTTTTTTAATCAATATTACATATAAAAATGCCAGAATTGAGTTATGGCATTTTTTTTTATTTTAACATGTAAATGCGTCAGAACTATTGGTTTCAGAGTTTTTATGCTGAAACTAACAATTTTTCGGCGTTCTTTTTATATATAAAATTGCAAAAAAATGCTGAAACTAATAATTAAATATAAAAAACGTTTTGGCATTTTTTTATATATTAAATATATCAGTTTTTCTTTCATTTAAAAAATTAATTTTTCAATCTGTTTTAATAAAGAAACAAATTTTTTTTCAATTTGTTTTTTCAATTTTATAAAATTTTTTATTAAAAATATTTAAAAATTTAATTTTTATAAATAAACTGGATTATACAGATTATCCATAATCTATCCAGATCAATCCAAATCCATACTGAATTGGATGGATGAATGGATTATCTGAATCCTCAGATCACAGATTGTATCTCTAGCTATAAAGACTCTTCCAACTATATACACTCATTGTTAGATGTTGATAGAATTAAACATCCTCAAGCTATTCGAACTTTAATGAAAAAAGAAGCGGTCAAAAATTATTTGCTTCCAGCAATCACTGCTGCTGTTAAAGAATATGCAACGATCAAGTTAGATCTTGGTGCAAATATGCAAGAATTGAAGCGCAAGGAAGTAACAAACATTAAGTATAAAGTTCGTGAACTTATGGAAGTTTATCTCATTGGCAATTCTGATTTAAAGTTGGATATTTTACAATCAGTATCATATTTAAAAGAACAAGGATATCAAGTTGAAACTTATCGTATCCTCCAACGATCTACTAAGGGCATTGTTTTTGCACACCCTGAGCAACTTAAGAAACTTGAGAAATACGGATGGTTAACACTTATTGATTCCACCCATAAAACAAATAGATATGATTGGTATCTATTTACGCTATACGTTCATGACACTTACAGATGCTGGAATATAGGTGCGCATTTCCTTGTGAGTAGTGAGGATAGCAACACTGTCGCAGAAGCTTTAAAAAAAATTTACAGCTATTGCGCCTGGTCTTCCCGCTACATCCTATCAGATCAAAGTGATGTTGAGTTTAAAAGCATTAAAATTGTTTTTTCTGGTGTAAACGCCGGTGAGCAAGAGTGCAAAGTATTACTTTGTATTGTACATGTTATGCGGACGTGGATGTCAAAAATTTATGAAAAAAAACCCAGAATGTTATGATCGCGGCAATGCATAAAAGGATGAAAATCAGTTGCAAAAAGCTGATTCAAGAGGCCATCAACAACTGCACTGTTCCTACTATTCAGAACTATATTAAAAGGAATTACATGAAAAACACAGAACAATGAGCGTTATAGGCGCGCCAACATTATCCTTTACTTTTGCAAGTCACTTTCACAAATCCTTTAGAATCTTACCACAATAAATTGAAAAGAAAAACATCATCTTTACATGGTTTAATTGGTAAAATTCCTTTTTTTTTTATTGTATTTTCCTCTTGTCTGCCTCTTATTTTGATGTCCTGAATCCATAAAATTTGCAATTTTTTTTTTCTTTTCCATACTAAAGATAACTAACACAAATTTTCTATGTAACATTTATTCACTCTCATCAACTTGCTCACTTTTTGTTTGTTCATTCATCTTAGGTGCTGTCCATAATATCATTGCTATTGATTGTAAAAAATGACTTTACAGAAACTTAAAAATTCTAAACAATGACGAATTGATATTGTAATGATATTAAATATACATCATAATAATATCAATTTGCAAATGATATCATTATGATATCAAAATGATATTGATACATTATTGATTGGATATATCAAAATGATATTGTAAAGATATTTACTTAAAGAAATATCTAATCGATATCATATTCATATTGTTATAACAATGATAATTTTTTAAAAAAATGTAAAACAAAAACGATATCAATATAATATCGTATCGATATGTATTCAGTATTATTATGACATCATAAAAATATCATCTTATAAATATCAAATCGACATCAATTCACTATTGGCAATATAACGAATTAACATCATTTTGATATAGTTAAACAATAATAAAATTTTTAAAAAATGTGATACAAACACAATATCAATATAATATCGTATCGATATGTATTCGGTATCAATATGATATTATAAAAATATTATCTTATAAATATCAAATCAACATCAATTCGATATTAGTAATATAACGAATTGATATCATTTTGATATAATTAAACAATAATAAAATTTTTAAAAAATATAAAACAAACATGATATCGATATGATATTGTATCGATATGCATTAAGTATGAATACAACATCATAAAAATATCATTTTATAAATATCAAATTAACATCATATCAATATTGGTAATATAACAAATGTATCAACATCATTTTGATATAGTTAAACAATAAATAATATATTTTCAGATCGTTTAGTTCAATATTAAATTGAAATATTTTAATAATTTGTAATCTAATTAAAAAAAGTATAATTTAATTATACACATTTGCTTTTAGCTAATAGTGGTATCATAATAGTTATTATTGTAAAATTCGTATAAAAAAAGAAATAAAATTTTTTTTAATTGATATTTTAAAAATATCGTATTGAAAATTTAGATTTTTGATACGACTAATGCTACCTGTTCCAAATTATTGATGAGTTGTTGCTGTAAAAAATCAAAAAAAGTAAAAAAAAAGCAGACTGTCAAATTATTTGTATGAAATGTGGAAAAGTGATAAGAATGGAAGTCAATAGAATAGTTGAGAGAACTGAATTATAATTTATTAACAAAATTATTTATAAATTTATTTTCTATACATTTACCATTTAATAGTTTCATTTTCTAATTTATTTTCTATTTCTATTATTTGGTTTAACTTTTGTTAATATAATTCTACAGCAAATATTTTTTGTCGTTTTAATTGTGTAATTTTTAAATAAATATTAGTAATTGATGATGATATTATTTATAAATAATAATTTATAATTACCTTTATCTTTATTTTAATCGTTTCAATTAAAGAGTTGACCTAAACCAATTTTTTGATTAGAAATCAGATAACAACCAAATACAATTATATACTTCACAAATCCTTTTATTAAACATTTCAAAAAAATAAATAAAAAAAAAAGATATGTATAAAAAAAAAATAAAAAAGCTATTTAAAAGATCTGAAAAACTAAGGTGAACATAGTAACCACTCTAAGCGGTTTTAAAGTGTTCATTCACCTTATCTCTCTTTTTTTTATTGTTTGAAAAAGATTTATTTTTCTTTCTTTTAACTTATTTTTGCTTCTTCGGTGAACCATTTTTCATCATTTGTAAGTTATAAATTGGAGGGAAAGGTATTTAGGAATTTTTTAGAGAAAAAAGAAAGAAATTTCTTATCGAAGTAATTTAGATTATTTTATTAACGATATATTACTTTATTTAGTAATAGAACATTCAAGGTCAAGATCAGATAAATACTAAATATTGTGTAAATAAGGGTACACACCAACACATGTTACATAATTCAAATTATTTATACAAAGAGTAATCTAAATGTCTCCCAAATTTTTTTTTTAATTAAAAACATTAAGGTGTGATGTTTAGAATAATGGTTAATTCACTTGTAAAAACTTACTAAATTTATTATCGTTATAAAATACATAATTTTATAAAAAAATTAGGCATGAGCTTTTACTCATATGGGCTGATTTGTTCACTCTGCATTAAAAAGAGTTATTAAATTGATTTTCACAGTTTTTATTATTCAAAATTGTTTTGTAATACCAAAAAATCATCTGATTGATAATCGCTTGATTAAATAATAAGTTGAACAAAAATTTACATTTGCAAAACTTAAATTATTAAATGTAAAAGAGACGTGAAAAAACTCATTTCACTAATAAAAAACCCATTTCTCATATATATGGAATTTTTAACATATATTATTAAAAAGTAAGTATATTTTAATAAAATATAAAGTAAAATAAAAATTTATATAGTCTTAGTAGCTATAAATATTTATGAAAGTGTAATAAAAACATCATATAAAGATGGTATTATAATAGATATTTTTAAACAATAAAATAATTATTTTATGTCAGAGTTTGTATTACTATCTTTAAACGCAAATATATCAAGATTCACTGATCCGTTTTCTATAATTTTAGGCTTGTTGGAAAGCCCTTGACCTGGATTATATGAGCGAAAAAAGAGCTTGCCAATTGGATCATTGGATCTGGAGATATTTACGTTTAAAGTTGAGATACGAATTTTTAACATATATAGTAAATGCTAAGATTTATATTAATTTAAAAGAAATATTTACCAAATTATAGTATAATAACATTAAATAAAATTTTTTAATACTCACCCTCAATTTACTGTATATTGTATAGTATTTTGTATAATAAAAATGTAACAAAATCAATATTTTAATTAAAGGTGGTCAAATCAGCCCATATGTAAAGATTTTATAACTATGTATAATTTAACATTATTAATACTATATATGATTAAAGGACATTATAAATAAAATAACTTACTGATAAAGAATTAACAATGTTACTACCGCTTCTTGATGGTATAGATAATTCCTTTGTCATTCTATCTAACGCCTTAATACCAGCTAAATTTTTACCATTCCACAAGATTCTGACAACTTCTCTAACAAAATCAACTAACGTAACCAAACCTCCATTGTTAATTAATTCTGAAATGTTTACAGCAACAAGTTGTCTGCTTAAAATTTTTTGTACAACACTTTCGTCAACATATTCTTTAATCTCTTTCTGAGATATATTTCCAGTGGTACCTTTATTTTATTCATTAATTAATAATAATGCAATTACAGCACTATTTATTGCCAACAAAACAATTAAACATATACCTGCTTTTTCTTATTTCTTTATATTCTTCTACAAAGTTTAAAATATTTTGATTGAATTTATTCCTGAAATCTGAAAGGAACTTACGAATACGTTTAAGATAGCTTTTTGCCTAGCTAGTATATATCTTGATTCAGAAAATCTTTACGATCAGGTCATCAAGAACCTTATTGTTTGGATTTCTCACATGCAGGAATAGACATTTTACTGACTCATCCCAGAGTCAGATTTTATCCTAAAACATTAGAAGATGCATTATTTAATGATTTAAACATAATATACTAACTTCATTATTTTTTGATTCAGCAACATCTGATGATTCGTTCATTTTGTTTATGAGTCGTAAGATATCAGGGTATTTGACAAGCTAGTTAACTATTTCCAATTTTGAATGCTTTCAAAATTGTTCTGGAATTTCATCTGCTTTTTCGCCATTATCATCTTCATCATCATCATCATCATCATCATTATCGTAATCCTCATCACTTTTGTTCCTTACTACCTCTTCAACTATTACATTTAGTTTATTGACATGCACACCTATATATAATATATCATTGCAATTGTTTTAATTAAAAATTAATATCAATGAATTAAAGTCTACACATATTAATATTATCTGACATTAATTCATTCATCTCTTTAATGTCTATATTTCTTCTCTTTTTTGCAATACCAATTTGTCCTGAGTTCTTTTGACTTTTTTTTGGTCTTTTCATATATATTTTTGGTATTTTACCATTTATTATCCTTACATTATTAAAAAAAGTAATATATATACCTGTTCTAACTTCTATTTCTTTACCTTCAGATGATTTACGTTTAGACATAGTATTAGGAAAATATAAACAAAAAAATATGGATATAGAAAAGAAAAAAAAATGTACTGCATCCTTATGATATAAATATGAAATCTTGGTTATTGTAAATTATAATAACAGTACACAATTGGAAAATATACATAATCTTGACATCGTGAGGAATGCAGAATCAGTTGAAAATATTGAAAGAATTATAATGGAAAAGAGAGTGAGAAAAATTAATGGAATATTTTGTTTTAAATTTCCATTTTTATAAAAAAGAAGTGAGAAGAAATATTTTTAATGCTGATTTGTTATATTACAAACATTACAAACATGAATAATATTGTTTAAATTTGACCATTGTAATTTATTGTATTACAATTTATTGTATTACAAACACAAATAATATATGTTAAATTTGACATTGTAATTAGAATTTTATTATCAAAAAAATATATATATAATAAAATATAAAATGAAAATAAAATAAAAATTTATAATATAAAAATAAAAAAAAAAAAATAGAAAATAGTAAAGGGTAAAATGATAAAAAAAAAATTGTTTTAATGACGGTGTCGATGATAGGGGTAAAGAGAATAAGAGCGCTTGCACTCATAGTGGTGATGAGATCGAAAGCACCCGTGCCCGTGATGATGATGAGATCGAGAGTGTCCACACCCATGACGATGATGAGATCGAGAGCGCTTGCGCTATCAATACTCATATTTTCTATGGTCTACCCTATTTCTTCTCATGGCACAGACTGGTGCTTGAAATAAAATAATTAGTTAATTATAAATATGATAAATTAAATAAAAAAATCAATTAAATAATAAATTGTTACTTTCAGCAAGCCAGAATTCATCTGATAACTCATCATGAAAACGTTCATCATGAAGAGTTGGTGTGTGGGTAGGAAATCCTTTCAGATTTTTACTCAATAACCTTTTCAAATTTTCATAACCACTTTTTAGTGCATTCCATTTATTCCTGCACTGTCTTTTTGTCAACACGAAATTTTGGTGATCATTATTTATGTTTTGCGATATATGGTTCCAAATTACCTTTTGATCGTAAATGGCAGTAATACAAAAAAATTGTTAATACAATCGATGATACTGAATTAACGAGAGAGTAGCGTCATTTGGCCACTGTAAAGTCCCAGTATTTAATTGTACCATTTTTTAATATTATTATGAAATAAAAAAAAAATATTATAAAATCGAATAATTGAGAGTAATTGATTTAATTAGAGAAAGAAAGTATTTTAAAATAAGTGAAATGGCGAACAGGATCCTTATTTATAATAAATTTTATTATTATTTCTTGAATTCCATATTACGATTCTGCATAGATCTTAATGTAATCATCTTTAAATCCTACATATATTACGCATATTTTTTTGATTACACCATTTATTAATTTATTCAAAGCATGTCTTAAAAATATAATTTTCTTGGACCTTATAATAATTCATAAAAATTTTACTCAAATTTTTATGATCTTAATGTAATCATAGATCTTGCATATCATTTGCGTATAGATATTTTATTACATTATTACAAAAAACAGGGTTATGTGTTTGTTTCATTGTTTCATTATAGTTATCTTTGCTAATTGACGATTGCTATTCAAAGTTCTATAACAATGAGCAATAAGGAGGAAGATTCAAAGAATAGGTATGCTAATTTTGCATAGCAAATAAAAAAATAATTTTTTATTGTGGTAATTTAGTTATCATCAAGTTTAATTAAGTAAGATTGAATATTTGTTAGATATTCAAATATTATTGGACATGATTCGAATATATCATGTGATTTGAATACTCGTTACGTTCTTCAGATTTAGAAAAATTATTTAAGTCAATAAATTCAGATTTTAGATACAATTTATAAAAAGAAATATTATTTTTAATAAGGTTGGCCACAAGTATATCAGCAATAAAAAATATTTTATATCAATAAAAAAAATATATTTTTTTTTTATTATAAATTAACTCACTAACTGTATACAAATCGATAAAAGTAATTCTTAATTTCCTTACATAATCCCATGTGTGAAATTGTGAATACAAATAAGAAGACAATCGGTTGTCTTAAATGAATTGTTAAAAAAAAAGAATATGATCACATAAAATTTTTTTTTTAAAAAGAATTCTTCTCACCGCTACCTTACCACATAAAAATTCTTTGCCAATTTGTATACTACATTATAGTTAAAAAAATTGTATATCAATATCGGTATCAGAACATTAATATATACTGATAATTAGAACTTAATTTAAACTTAATTTACTTCATTTTGAGAATACCGTAAATAATTAGCTAGTGATCTGATACAGATATGTAATAAAATTGGCATTGATTTTAACCGAATTGACCAACTATTTTGCTTTTTTTTGGTTTTTTTTTTGTTAATACGCTGATAATATAAAGGTATTTATAATTTAAAGCTTTAATTGAATCATAAAATTCTAAATTAAGATATCTTAAATTTTTTATAAAGATGAGAAAACAATTTAATCATATCAAACCAATAAAACTAATTCGAATTCGAAATCAGTTTTCCTATAACAATCCTAATAAGACAACAGAATCTAATGAGAGAGTAGCAATATGTTTACTCGTACGTTCACCTGATAATGATAACGAAGATATGGACTTTCAATATGATTATGAAGATGGTAATTTAAGTTTTCAAGATAATAATGATGATGATAATGCATATGATTCAATTAATCCTTAACACTATAATGATGAGATGATATTTTTGCAAGATAATATAAATTCATCAGATACTGAAGAGGAAGAAGAAAGTGATAACGATTACAATAGCAAAGAGGAGGAAGTAGATGATAATAAAATCAATGATGAAAAGGAAAAAGGGGAAAATAACAATAATGATAATGAAGTGGAAGACGAACGTAATAATGATGAAGAGGAACGTAATGATGAAGAGAAAGAAATACATCAAATTATTGAAGCTTTGGATAAAGATGAGATACCATCCCGTGATGGTGAATTTGCACCGTACTTTAATAATTATATGGCTACAGCACTATTTTGTTGGCTTTAGAAGCATAATGTTTTTACGAAAGCATATGAAGATCTTGTCGATATCATTCATAATCCTTAATTTAAGCCTACCCATGTGATAAAAAATATTTGAAGATTTCAATTATCGAGGAAACGTCTTCCTCTCCTACCAATAATAACAAAGTCTATTAAAATTTTACCAAAAAAAACTCTATCAACTTCACGAGAATCAAAGCTTTCGTATTAACTCTTAATTAGTGAAATTATATGGCATGTTCTGAATAATCTGATACTAAAGAAGCATATGTATTTTGAACCTGGTATTGATTCTGAAAAAAAATCAGAATTTTAGCATAGAAACTTATGGGGTGAATCACCACTTTTTGGACAACATGAAATATTAATATCAGAAGGTAATAAAATAATGTATTTTGATACAATTATGATTTATTAACATTGATTATTTACTTTTAATAAAATAGTTTTGTACCAATCTGGTGATTTTATCTACTACCAAGATAATTGCCAAAAAAAACTTGGAAGATTGAAAGCAATTTTGAAAAATGATGAATATTATAAGTTACGAGTTCAAAAAATCCTGAATTATAATGATTTACCTAGAAATTTAAAAGAATTATTAAGACAATATCGTTCTATTACTGGGGAAGTATGGTTACAGGATGAACCATTTTAAACCATAATGACCTCTCAAATTTTAGAGAAAGTGGCTATAATGATGATGTTTCAGCATCAAAATATTCCCAAAGATTCATTACAGATTAGCAAAATAATTTATAAATGTAATGACCATTGATGTGTTCAGGATGTAAAGTTTTCATACCTACACCCATCTGATTACATTTCTATTAGAAACCCACCATCGTTATTTATGCCAGTTTATAAGTTATTTTTAGATCTTTATTATGATGATTTATTTTGGTACATTTAGAAATGTATATCACTCTTTAGGTGGTATCTATATACAGTTTGGCAATATGCCAACATATCAAAGAAAGCCAATCAAAAATCATTTTGTTATCGAGTTTGTACTATTTGGCAGAAATTTTAACGAATTCACAGTACCTTTCATTACAGAAATAAAAGATTTTGAGAAAGGAAAGATAATGACTATTCAAGGATAAGATTAAAGCTCTGCATGAGCCAACTCAAGTCAAGCTACAGTCTGGCTTGGCTTGGCCTGAAAAAAAAAATTCTGGTTAAGCCAAAATGAGTCAAGCCACAAAAAATCTTGGCTTAACTCATTCAAGCCAAGCTGAGCCATGAAAAATTCTGGCTCAAGCCAAGTTGAGCTTGAGCTGGCTCAAGCTGGCTCAAGCAAAAAAAAAAACTAAAACTAGGCGTTTTTATATGTAAAGTTACAAAAAAAAACACTGGAACTAATGGTCCTAGCCTTTCTATTCATAAAATTAAAAAAAAAACGCTGGAACTAATGGTTCTAGCAGGACCCCAAATAATACTAATATAACTCACATACAGGTTTGCGTAGAGTTTATATGAAATTACTTTTTAAACCTACAAATTGAGTTTGCATAGATCGGTCAATTTGGAAGTAACTCACATATTATGTTTGCGTAGAGTTTATAATAGATATACATAGATTTATTTTTAAAAAATACTAATTTCGGTAAATTAAATTACTTGGTATTTACCAAAATTTATTTTATTTTATTTATTTTTTCACTTTTTTTTGGTATTATATACCAAATTTATTTATTTTTATTATTTTTTTTCAGTTTTTAATACCCTAATTCCAAAAGTCCAGTCATGTTTTTCGCCCGGCAACACTACAAAAAATAAAAAAAAATAATTAATTAGTTAAAAAAAGAACAACGAAAAACACCTCACCCACTCTCCCTTATCTTAATTCCAAAAGTCCAGTCATGCTTTTCGTCTGGTAACACTACAAAAAATAAAAAAAAATAATTAATTAGTTAAAAAATAGAACAACAAAAGACATCTCACCCACCCTCCCTTACCTTAATTCCAAAAGTCTGGTCATGCTTTTCGTCTGGTAACACTACAAAAAATAAAAAAAAAATAATTAATTAATTAGTTAAAAAAATTACCAAAAAACACTTCCTCCACCCTCCCTTACCTTAATTCCAAAAGTCCGGTCGTGCTTTTCATCTGGCAACATTACAAAAAGTAAAAAAAAGTTAATACTTAATTAATTAAAAAAAAATAACGAAACACCTCCCCCTACCCTCCCTTACCTTAATTCCAAAAGTCCAGTCATGCTTTTCATTTGGTAACACTACAAAAAAATAAAAATAAAAATAATTAATTAATTAGTTAAAAAAAATTACTGAAAAACACTTCCCCTACCCTTCCTCACCTTAATTCCAAAAGTCCAGTCATGCTTTACGTCTGGCAACACTACAAAAAAATAAAAAAAAGTTAATACTTAATTAATTAAAAAAAAATAACAAAACACCTCTCCCAACCCTTTCTCTTACCTTAATTCCAAAAGTCTGGTCATGCCTTTCGTCTGGCAACACTACAAAAAATAAAAATAAAAAATAATTAATTAATTAGTTAAAAAAAATACCGAAAAACACTTTTCACCCTCTCTTACCTTAATTCTAAAAGTCCGGTCATGCTTTTCGTCTGGTAACATTACAAAAAGTAAAAAAAAAGTTAATACTTAATTAATTAAAAAAAATAACGAAACACCTTCCCAACCCTTCCCTTACCTTAATACCAAAAGTCCGGTTGTGCCTTTTGTCTGGCAACACTACAAAAATCAAAAAAAAATAATTAATTAATTAGTTAAAAAAATAACGAAATACCTCCCCCAACCTCTCCCTTACCTTAATTCCAAAAGTCTGGTTGTGTCTTTCATCTGGCAACACTACAAAAAAAAATAGAAAAAAATAATTAATTAATTGGTTAAAAAAACACCAAAAAACACTTCTCTACCCTCCCTTACTTTAATTCCAAAATCCAGTTGTACTTTTCGTCTGGCAATACTACGAAAAGTAAAAAAAAGTTAATATTTAATTAATTAAAAAAAAACAACAAAACACCTCCTCCAACCCCTCCCTTACCTTAATTCCAAAAGTCCGGTTGTGCTTTTCATCTGGCAACACTACAAAAAATAAAAATAAAAAATAATTAATTAATTAGTTAAAAAAAACACTGAAAAACACTTCCCACCCTCCCTTACCTTAATTCTAAAAGTCTGGTCATGCTTTTCATCTGGCAACATCACAAAAATAAACTGATAAATGATTAAAAAAAAGATCAGATATTCAGATTATTTGATTAGATCGGCAAGTCACATGACCCTGCCTTTATACCAAATAATTCGTTATAGCGTTAACAGTGTTTTGTATTATAAAATCACAAAAAAAATGCCAGAACTATTGGTACTGACGTTTTTTATTCATAAAATTGCAAAAAGTGCTGGAACAAATAGTTCTAGTATTTTTTATATATAAATTTGCAAAAAAAAATGCCAGAACTATTGGTACTGGCGTTTTTTACATATAAATTGTAAAAATTGCTAAGTTTGATCTGGCTCATAAGCTGGCTTGAGTTTTTTAAGCCAAGCCTACTGCCAGCTTGAGTTTATCAAGCCAAGCCTAATACTTGACTCAAACTTTTTCAAGCTGGCTTGTAAGCCACCAAGCCAATTTAATTATGACTTGGCTTGGCTCAGCTCATACGAAGCTTTAGACAAGATACATGAGTAATTGCCAGTTTGGGCGTTGTCATAGCAGATCTACTCTAAGGTAACGACTTGACAGGAGTAATGAGGTATCCTCAATTTAATCAATAATTTTAATAATATTATTTTGTAACAATTATTAAAATTTTTTAAAATGAATTTAGACATAATGCAAATAAAGGTTGTCATACCTGTAAAATTGATAAAGGATCATAGAGTGCTCATAATCAGGATATTATAACAACATTACGTTATTATCATATCACAGATAAAGAAATTTCAAAAATTTCTCATGAATCTGTAGTTTCAAGAAGAAACCAACTTTATACAGAATATGGTTTACGATTATCGTCTAGTATTTTAGATAAATTAAAGTGAGAAAAACATTTACAGACTCCGCAGGATATTTATCATGCCACTGCAGGAAAGATTGGGCAGCTGTTAAAATTAACTTGTGAATTATTTTCACAAGAAGAAGAAGATGATTTTATCAAAATTTGAAATCCCAAAAAAGTGGTCACGTTTACCTAATCTTATTTCTCATTACAATAGTTTTATGATGTCTGATCTACTTAGTTTAGCTATAATTATGCCATTTTTACTAAATCAGTTTTTAAAAGAATCAAGTCTCAAGCGTAATGAAGCAATTACTATTCAACAAAGAATTAATGCATCTCGAATTAGCTTAATATCAAAAAATATTATAGCTTGTTGGGTACATGTTGCAAAAACTATGAGAATAGTATTTAATAGGAAATTTACGTCAGATAGCTATGAGGAATTACAGTAATGTCTTAAAGAAGAGTTTTCAATCCTTCCAAAGGTATAATTATGAACTTGAAATTCAGAATATGGAATTAATTTTTAAATAATTAATATTATTTTATTTTTTTATAGGTTTTTGTTAATTTTGTTAATTTACCAAATATACATGTTAATATGCATCTTTTGATGCATACTAAAACCTTTGGGACACTTACTAATACCTAAGTGGGTATAAAAGAAATGGTTCATCGTATATTTAAAGGAATGGTATCAAAGACTAATTGCAAAAACATAGATTTGAATTTATTAAAACGTTACAATACTCTATTTGCAATTCGACATTTAGCAGATGGTGGTATAGAACCAAGATTTAATAGATCTTGTACTGGATTTACAAATTCAAATTTTGGCCAATTATTTCTGAACTGGTATGTTACAGAGAATAAATATTCAATTGAAGAATAAGCTCAAGATAATGATGACACAAAAAGTAAGATAGTAGTAATAGTATAATATAATATAATATATACTTTATATTTATTTTTTCACATGTATCTGATCTTTATTTTAGTTGTTTCACCGGTAAATTTTATTTCCAATATTTCCTTAAAAAAAAGAATGTCAAAGCAGGAACGTGATTCACTTCTCTTAACTTTGCATAATTTTAAAACTGAGTTGTTTTTATCTTATGTGGATATGAAATTTGAGGCAGCACTTATGAATATTTTAACTAGTTGGTATAAATTTGCATCATATACATTTGAAGAAGAAAGTGGTATCCTTTCAAAAGTTTACTTACACCTTGGTGATTTTATCACAATTTATGAAGAAGATCACGAAGAATCTCATGCAGTTATCAAAGGTATCTTTCAACATAAAAGTAATAATGACAAATATTATACCTTTATTATTGTAGATTGGTTTGAGGATACTGGAGCTGAATATTTGATATTAAAATGTCCACTTTACCGCCTTCAAACAACAGGAAATAAATGGAAACGCATTTTTCCAATTACTGTAATAGATAATTTTCAAAAAGTACATTTTATTCATAATTGTAATTCAAAAAGGTGCCAACTACCTAATCATGATACCACAAATAGAATTTGGATAAAAAATAATTTTTATTTTACAGCCGTATAATTGTTTGATTATATAAATATATAATTTGTGTCAGTTTTAAAATTAACCAATAAAATCACATTAATCATTATGCATGATGTAATATATTAAAATTGGTCCAATCAAAATTGATTTGTTTACATGTATGTGAGATCTAAAATAGCTAAAATTTGTAATGTTTTGTTTATTTTCAAAAATAAATTTCTCTTTTCTTAAATATTATACTTATCTTAACACTTTACAGTATTTTTTTCTTTTCTCTTTTATCCAAGTTACTTTACTTATCTTTTACAATATTAACAATACTTTGGCATTTTAATTTATATATATGATATAGCTACCAACACAAAGACCGTTCACCAAAAAAACATATAAGACAAAAAAACTACTTTTAAATAAATGGTGAAGCTGAATATTATACTTGTCTTATATTTTAACACTTTATAGTATTTTCTTCTTCTCTCTTTTACTTTACTTATCTTTTACAATATTAACAATACTTTGGCATTTTAGTTTATATTCGATATAGTCACTAACATAAAGACCGTTTGCCAAAAAACGCATAAGACAAAAAAACTACTTTCAAATAAATAGTGAAACCATTAAGCAGGTATGAAAATGTCATATACACATATTTTTCATATTTTTTTGGATTCTACTATATTCGTAAAGTCTACTAGTTCTGTAGGAGGAATTGGTTATGTACTTTCTTTACAATAGGGTATAGTTTGAGTCTTTCTTTGTTAGACTGTGATATTACTTAAGAGAGTTAGAATGTATTCTCAAATGCTATGTTCAAATTGCTGAATATATTTAAGCTTTCTTTTGTAATATTCGCTTAGCCTGGAGGAAAATGTTATGAAATAGGGCTGGATATTTTATGACATTTTCTGCCGCCAATTACTTTGTCTGGGATGGCGTCAGTTGTAACAGCCAGCATTTTTTTTTTATAATATTATGGTTTTAAGAATTAAAACTTCCAAATTTAAAGAGCTAACGTTAAAAATATTATCATTTTTATTTTTTCTCAAAATCCCAGAGATTACCTGCTTTAACCATTATTTCAAGGTTATGTATTAAATTTAAATTTTAAATATATGGGCGTGCGTCAGTAGAAAAGGGGGAAATTGACTTTTTTTTCAAAATTTATTTTATTGGACAACTTTGCTGATCTCAGTCATGTGCACAAAATTAGCTTAATAACCAAAATTACAAAAAAAAAGTTGATTTCCCCCTTTTCTACTGACGCATGCCCATATTTTATAAAGAACATATTATATTAATCATGATTGTTTTTTTTTGTATTTTTTTAAATTTAATATAAAATCGTTTTTGTGATGTAATTTATGAAATTACTATGATGTAGTTATGATATTAAATAAATATTATAATACTTTGGCAATGTTAATTTGATATTAATATGATATTTCTATGATATAGTTACGATGTTAAATAAATGTAAAAACATTTTTGTAATATTAATTTAATGTTAATATGATATTGCTATAATATGGTTATAATATATAATAAATGTTATAATACTTTGCAATGTTAATTTGATGTTAATATGTTATCTTTACGATATAGTTACGATATCAAATAAATGTTATAATACTTTGGTAATGTTAATTTGATGTCAATATATCATCTTTACAATATAGTTACAATATCGAATAAATGTTATAATATTTTGGCAATGTTAATTTGATATTAATATGTTATCTTTATGATATAGTTATTATATCAAATAAATGTTATAATACTTTGGTAATATTAATTCGATGTTAATATAATATTGCTACGATATAGTTACGATATTAAATAAATATCATAATACTTTAGCAATATTAATTCAATATTAATATGATATTGCTACGATACAGTTAAAATGTCAAATAAATGTTATATAGTGATCACAGAGATATCGTATTAATCAATAATGAATAGATATAGTTACAACTAACTTAACGATAATGATTCAACTTTTTACTATGATATCATGATAATATCGTAACAATATCATTATGGTATCAAATCGACATTAATAAATAACTCCAAGTTTCAGTAAAGGATCTGATTCTAAAAGTGCCACCTTTGATTTTCATATCAAAAAAGTTTCAGCTTATGGTGTAGATAGAGCTCCGAATAAGTCAGGTCAACTCGTACGTCAAATCAAGCTGAGTTGAGTCAAATCAAGTTTGAGTCAGAGATTTTTGGCACGTGATAACAATTCAAGTCATGAGTCAATTCTGATTCGAGTTGATTTCTAGTTAAATTAATACTCGACTCAACTCGAGTAAACTTGGGCAAATATTTTAAGATCTGCAATTACGTGATACAAATTTATTTAATTATTTAATTATTGATCGATTATATGATCATTTTTTTTTCTACTTTGAAATGAATGACAGTTTAGGCGAAAGTGCAGGTTTTTCAATAAGGACTTATAGCTCTGTATGGTTACATTTCACGTTAGTGGAAAATGAAGAAAAAGCTCAGTGTAATTACTGTAAGTGAGTGTATTATTATTATAAAATAGTTTGTTAATTTAGCAGTATACTGAGTGTAAAATTTACTTTAATTAGGATGTTGTATAAGAGAACAGGTGGTAACACCACTAATCTTTACAAACATTTGCAGAAGAAACATCCCAGTAAAGTTGAAACAGAAGTACATCAGGAAATTTTATAGGGCGAAAAATTGCGTAAGTTTACGATTTTGTAAGTTTACGAAAGTTTATGGCATAATATTTCAAAAAATTTCGAAATATTACATAAGTTTACAATTTCGTAAGATTTATGTGATATTACGGTCAAAATATTACGCAAGTTTTCAATATCGTAAGATTTACGCAATATTACGGTTAAAATATTATGCAAGTTTTCAATATCATAAGATTTACGCAATATTACGGTCAAAATATTTTGAAAATTTACGAGACTGTAAACCTGCATAATATTACGGTTGAAATATTTTGAAAATTTACGAAACTGTAAACCTGCGTAATATTACGATCAAAATATTCTGCAAATTTACGAAACTGTAAACCTGCGTAATATTACGGTTAAAATATTTCAAAAATTTACAAGACTATAAACCTGCGTAATATTACGGTTAAAATATTTTGAAAATTTACAAGACTGTAAACCTGCGTAATATTACGGTTAAAATATTTCGAAAATTTACGAGATTGTAAACCTGTGTAATATTACGGTTAAAATATTTCGAAAATTTACGAGACTGTAAACCTACGTAATATTACGGTTAAAATATTTCGAAAATTTAATATTACTATTCGATCGTTAAAGCTGCGTATGCAGTAGAACGTATACAAGGGGCATGTGATACTATTGAATAATCAAAAATAATATAAACACCTTTTCTTTTATATAAACACCTTTTTTTTTAAGTTTGGGAAAACAAATTTATTTTTATTTACGAATTTTTTATCATTTACAATTTTTATGTTAAAATTAAAGTAAATTCTAATTTTTATTATAACTTAATAAAAAAATACATATTTGATACTTGTTCGCTACTATTTTATAAAATAGTACCCAGGCTGTACGGCGTGGACGTCAGTATCAGTCACAGCCCAAAAAAAACGTGAGTCTCCAGCCGATATTTGGTACGGACTGGGCCTAGCTACTCACTTAATAAATAAAAAAATAAAAATAATTATCTTCTACGATACGTAGGTAAGTTTCTCCTTCTCCTATGATCATCACGCGTGACTAAAATTGATCAAATTTATCAAATTTAAAACATGAACGTAAATATTAATTATAAATTTTATTATAGTATAATTACCCGGCCTCTCCCAAAATCTCGTTCTAAATTCGCGATAATATCTTTGGCTGGTACGCGTCTACAGCCGCCGCCCAGGGTTACCATTACGATAAAGGACATAGTTCTAAATATCAAAATCAGTTTGAATATTCGATAAATACATTTAATTTATATGAATGTAATTTTATTTATTTACTTACATGGTAATCCCTGACGAGGTTTCTTCACTTTTGGCTGCACTGTTGCCCAGAAACTCTCGTCCAAAATATTCTATTTATTCTGATTCAATTAAATGGATTGGTTAATTTGAATTTAAATTCTGGCACCTTTTTCCGCTGATCACTCTGTCCATTTTTTTTTAGCTAACACTTTTTTCAATAAAACTTATAGTTTTCCCTATCCAAAAGTCCTCGAATATGCCTAACAACGTTGCTAGACGAGGTCACGGCTCCTTTAATCCTAATAGTAGGAAGGCCAGCCGCCAAGAACGACGAAACAATAATAATAACTCTGATAACTCTGGTTCCGACGGTGAGAACACTGTCCAGCAAAAACGCTCTCGTACCATCTCCGAACAAGCTATGGATGAAGATATCGTCGCCGACACAGCGGCTGGCGTTGAAGTAGAAGGTCCCTCTTCTCCTCCTAAAGAAAATAATACTGCTTCGACTTCTCTCTCCTCCCATCCAAATATGGCTGCGGTTCTTTCTGCGCCTAACGATAACGCGTCTGATGGACTCAACGCGTCCATGCATGCTCGAACAATGACTCCTGCATCCCCTCTTAACGCGTCGCCTGATAAGGCTACTGAAATTGATCCTCCGGCTGATCAATTCCTTGTTCAATCTCCAACCTTCTCCATCGACAGAAATGATTTTCAAGCTGCGGCTGCCCCCAACTCAGCCCCTGAAACCCTAAAGAACTTCACTACCAATAAGGCATTGATTGATGCCGTCAACAATACCTTTTTAGAAATGTACGAATCGTACACCGGTAAAGCTAGAATGACTGGTTCTGGCGATGCCAAACGCCTCGTTATTCATTTCCAATCCAAGGAGGCCCGTGATGCCTGCGTTGGTGCTGCTCACCAACAGTTCCCGGATCTTGTATTTCATGCCCACGATCCTAAGCAGCTCTGAA
This sequence comes from Rhizophagus clarus, assembly GCA_015698045.1. NCBI lineage: Eukaryota > Fungi > Glomeromycota > Glomeromycetes > Glomerales > Glomeraceae > Rhizophagus > Rhizophagus clarus. Next base: position 464,394 of record BLAL01000274.1, read on the forward strand.
GTGATGAGGACCTCCGAGCCATCCAAGTTACTGATATTCCTTTTTTCTTAACTAAAGACAATATTATGTCTTATTTCAAGAAATTCGGTAACATTCAATCCTGTCGAGTTTACTCCAGGAAAAATGCCAAAGTACAACAAGCCAGAGTTGTCTATGATTCTGCCCTTGCTATCACTCGCTTTGACACCCAATGGGCTGTTTACTGCTTCTCCACCTGCCTCCGGGTGACTCTGTGTCATTACACAGTCGATCAGAAATCCTCCCGCCGAGCTTTTGTTGCCACGCTCACGCAATTACCTCCTAACACCAAGGATATCGACCTGGCTCCCCTCACAAGAGATCTTGGTGCCAAGGCTGTCAACGTTCCCCTTTCCCTGAATTCCTATAAACCCAAACGTTGGGCTTATGTCACGTTCAATTCTCAAGAAACCATGGATGCCGCTATGGAACAAATCATTGGTTTCCGAGGCCATACATTACAATGGAACCTCCCTGACAATACCAATAAACTTTGCCACAGATGTGGTAAATTAGGCTGTGCCCCCTCTCAGTGCCCAAGCCGCCAAGATCGAGGTCGTTCTAGAGGAAGAAACCCGGTGGCTGCACTTAAAGAACGCTTCAACATCAACCAACCTACCAGAACTAAAGAGCGTTCACGCTCAGGTTCTCGTTCGCGCTCACGATCAAAAGGTCCTGGCAACTCTCAATCCTCCCAACCACCAAAACCCTTGGCTAACACCCGACTTAATAACAATCCTCGTCGGGATCGCTCTAAATCCAATGATAAACGTGACCGTTCAGTATCTTTCTCTACGGTCGTACGTTCTCCCCCTCCTCCTTCAGCACCCAATCAAGTTACTACTATGTCTCCTCACGAGGCCGCTAATATTTTATCCTTGTTGAAGTCTCTCCAACAAGACATGGCTGACGTTCGGGATCGTATCACAGCCTTAGAACTCAACGATAGACGTATGAGTCGTATAGAGCGACACCTTGGTTTACTACCCCCGCCTGACATCCCTACCGCTAATCGGACTTCTGAGATGCTCATAGACGCACCGGCTATACCTGCTCCTACTGTTAAGCAGGTCTCTCCTCGCCCCGCTGTTTCGCCCGTACAAAGGACCCTTAACCCCCTCTCTCCTGGTTTCATTCCTTCGCGTCCAGTTAGAGCTCCCATCTCCGCTCCAGTTGATACCCCTGATATCTCCTCATTGTCTTCTACCTCTCATATGGCTCCCCCCTCCACCCAAACTCACGACGAAATTCAAGCCATTAATGCGAAGCATTCAGCGATTGAAAACAAATTGGATATGCTTGCCAACTCTATTAGCGGCTTTATTGGATCCATTGCTTCCTCTTCATATTCCTCAGACTCAGCTGATACAGCTGGTTCTAATTAATTGTTCTCCTTCTCATACCTTCCCCGTCTGATTTTATCATAGTGCTATAATGACGGACAATAATTTTGATTACGATTCCTTTGTACGCAATCCCCCCAACCCTATTGACATTGATGACCTTACTTTACAAGATTCTTTATTTTCTTCTATTTCTCCTTCGTTTTCCCCTTGTAATTCCTTTAATATTTCTTCTCTCAACATTAACGGTCTTAAGATGTTTTCACAGAATAAGATCGAGTTATTAAATGATTTCTTTTCCCTCAAACACATCTCTTTTGGTGGTGTCGTTGACACCCATCTACATCCTAAACAAATGATTTTTTTGTCTAAACGACTTTCTAATTATACTGTTTTTTCTTCTGTTTTGGATACCTCCCAACATGTTCGTTCTTCCGGGGGTGTTTCCCTTTTTATTGAAAATTCTTTGGCCTCTCATGTTCACACTTATACTTCACTTTCATCACGCTTGCTTTCTGTTGACCTATACTTTAAAGGAAACATCAAGCTTCGAATTTTTGTTGTTTATATCCCCCCTCCTTCTGATCAATCCTTGCGAGATGAAACTATCGATCTCCTTATTTCCGCCTTGTCGGATGCTAAACGATTAGGATTTCACCACGCAGTTTGTGGCGATTTTAATATGCACCTTGATCAATTCTACCCTGTATTTTTCAATCAACCTCAAATCGCCTCCAAACGTATCCATCGACTTTTCAATTTTCTTTTATCAAATGGATATGTTGACTTTACCCCTGTTAATTTTTCTTCTACATCTTTGGGCACCTTTCATCGTGCGGATCTTATTTCCCGCATTGATTATGTCTGGTCTTGCCCCCTTCTTAAACGGTTTCTACTCACCTCTGTCATTTTTGACGTGCGTGATCTCAGCCTTTCTGATCATAATCCTGTTATTACTTATTATGATTCTTCCTTTTTATCTTCTTCTCTTAAGCCAGCACGTGCTCGGCAGCTTCAACGACGTTCTCGTCGTATATTTTCTTTTGACTCGGTTACCCCTTCGCAATGGGAGAACTTTTCTACTCATGTTGACAATCTGTGCAACATTTCTCCCACTGTATTTGCTTCTTGGCACGTTAATCGTATGTGTGAATATTTACACACCAACATTATTGCCGGTGCTAATGCTATCCTACCTGCACGAACTGTTGGTAATGATCATACCCCAAAACTCCCTAAAGATTTAGAAACCCTCATACAGCATTATCACTTTCTCAATCGTGTTCTTCACTCCATTAGATTATTACGTAAATACCCGCATACCTTTTCTTCTTCCCATGACCGTAAATGGTCTGGCCATTTGATCAGATTATATAATATATTTAATTTGTATAAATCCATTTTTTCTTCCGTCCCTGTTTTACCTTCAACTTTACTTTCTTGTCGGACGGATAATTTTAATTCTTTGTACAGCACTCTTTCACGTGCCTCTTCTTCGTTAAGAGGCTTACATCTTTTGAAAGAAAAAGAATTTCAGGACTCTTCTATTAAGGCTCATTTGGCGTCTCGCGACCAGAATTTTGATACTGACATTTCTTCATTTATAAGCTCAGCGCTTTCTCGATCACGTCGTCGCATCATTTTGGATCGTGTCTTTATTGACCATCCTACCACTCCTCAATTGTTGACGGATCCAAAGGACATTTCTGATACTGTGGTTAAACATTTTCAAAATGTTGTTCCTATCAAATCTTCCCCGCCTTCGCATATATCCACTCTGCCTGATCGATGGCGCTCTGCGTATCTACCTATGGACTCTGTTTCTCCTGATATTTATAGTTCCCTATTGTCTCCCCCTTCCTTAGAAGAATGGCTCTCTACGATTTCCTCTATGCCCAATGGCAAAGCTCCCGGCCCTTCCATGATTACCTATGAAATGCTCAAACATTTGGGACCTACTGCCAACTCCCTACTTTTGATACTGATCTGTAAATGTTTTGCTACTGCTGACATTTCTGATCTCTGGCGGCAAGCTATGGTTTTTCCCATCCCCAAGCCGCACGAATGGCGATGCCAATTACAAAATACCCGTCCCATTACGCTTCTGGAAGTTATCCGAAAATCCTTTGTCAAGCTTTTTTACAACCGATTATCTACCGTTCTAGCTACTCACAATGTTCTTAAAGGTGGCAATTTTGCGGGGCTACCAGGAGGTTCCTGCCGTGACCCAATCATCACCCTTGAATCCATCATTCATGATGCTAATCACACCAATTCTCCTCTCTGGATTTTATCGCAAGACATCTCTAAAGCCTTTGACTCTGTCAACTTGACTATGCTGAAATTCGCTCTGGAATGCATTCGTCTACCTGCGACTGCTATTACGCTTATTTTATCTCTTTTTATGCGCCGTTTCAATCGGGTGTTTACCGCCCACGGTGTGACTTCTTCCTACCGGGTTCGCATCGGTATCGACCAAGGCGAAGTGATTTCCCCGCTCTTATGGGTTATTTATATCGATCCTCTTTTGACTGTTTTGAAATCTGAGATGTTGGATCCTTATGTATTACGATCCCCATCACTAACTTCCGCTGATACGGTCTCTATTCCTGATATTTCTATCAACAATTTGGTCTTTATGGATGATTCTACTCTTGTTTCTTCATCGAAGGCTGGACTGGAACATATGTTATCGATTACAGAAGAATTCTATTCGTTGAACAATACTTCTGTCAACCACCAGAAATATGTCTTAATATCAAATTCATTGCCTTTAACCACCACATCCACTATTCTCCCTGTGGAATTTCACTTATCCTTATCGTCCTTGAACGATACTTCTTCCATCTCCGTTACCCCTCTTTCTATTACTTCTTCTTTTCATTTTTTAGGGGTATGGTTTAATATCAAAGGCTCTCGTGATTTTGTCAGGAAACAAATCGCCAGTGAATGTAATTCGTTCGCTGCCACTCTTCGCCCGGCCAAGCTCTCTGCTAAACAAGTGGTTTACCTATATAACTCGGTGCTCATTCCTAAACTCGAGTACCGCATGCAAGTTACCCACCTTTCAACATCGGATTGTTATGCTGCTACACGATCCGTACGCTCTCTCGTCAAGCATAAGGCTAACTTTTCCCGTTCTCTTCCCAATCCTATACTTTACCTTTCCCAAGCTTTAGGCTTGATTAATTTATCTTCTCATTTGACACAATGTCATGTTAATAATTTATTTTTAATGGCTAATTCTTCTACACCTTTTATTCAGCGTTTGTTTGTTTATAGATTAATGTTGATACAGTTTAGGTTTTTGATACCTATTTCTCCTTTGATGGTGGATGATTGGTCCTTATGGTCCAACATGAATATTTTTAAATGTGACTATATCGCGTGCACTATTGCCTCCATGGTTTCTACCCCCTTCCGCTTACAACACGCTCAGTTCTCTTCTACGTTACCGGACCTTACTCTTCCTGGTCATACTCCTTTATATTTGTGTATGAGCCCGCAGGTTTTTAAAGCTTGCCTCAAGGTCCTCCGGAAACGTCACCTTTTTTACTTATCGCAATTAATTGCGCCTTCTAGCTCTCATCTCATTTCCTGGACAGCTTATCGCACCGCTTATATTGCCCAACTTGAGGACAAGCGTGGCCGTTCCCTCCCTCATAAATGGTACTTGGACATCAAGGCCCATACGACCCTTCCCGGCTCTCATGATCAGTTGTTTGATCAGTATGTACGCCCTCCTTCTGTCACTGCTTCTATTGTTTTACTTCCCGGTGCCACTACAACGCAAAAGAATCGTCATTGGCTCATCACGCTGGATGGCAACGGTGCTCCTCTCTTCGGCAAACAACTTAGCGTCCAACCCAAAAAAGATACCTGTGTGATTGTCCATTGGATATCTGACTGTCTCTCTTCTCCGGGTGATGTTGTCCGCCTTCGTCCCTGTCCAGGCTGTGACGCACATGTTCCGTTTCCTTCAGCTAGTAAATATTCTGCCGTCCCGCCTCGCTGCACCTTCAAGATTTCTTTGTTGCGTTCTATGATTTTGCCTACAAATTGTGAACGTATTCGTCAATCTACTTTGGAAGTCATTTCTCCTCATACTTGGGCTGACCTTAGTATCACAGTTACTCCTTACTACCGGCGTCTTGATCTTTCGCCAGATTTTTCTTCTTCTTCCTCTCTTATTATGGATGATCTTATAGTGTCTCCCTTTATAGATAATCAATTTTTGTCTTCTTCATCAGTTCCCCTCCTGTCAGGCTCTCACTATCGTTATTATACCGATGGTTCTTTGATTAACCTCGGAACACCTGAAGTCTCGATGGGTTGGTCTTGGGTTCAAATAATCCCCGACGCTGGGTATCTCAACTCTGTTGCTACATATGCGCACGGTACTATACGGAACTGGCCTTCCTCTACCAGAGCTGAAGCCGCTGCAATTTACGCTGCTTTAAGCGTCACTCCAGCTGATTCTGCTGTTACTATTTACACGGACTCCCAAGCTGCCATTGATGGTTTGCGACTATGTGCATCTTCTTCCTACTCTAACAGTCGTCTGTTTTACAAAACTACTAACTTCGAGCTGTGGGCTTCTATTGAGCGACTTGTTCATTCCAAAAGTCTCACGGTCTTTCCCGTCAAAGTCAAAGGTCATGATGGCAACTACTGGAACGAATTTGCTGATTCTCTTGCGAATTCTGCTCATCACTCTGATACGGCTCCTCTTTTGCCCGTGGACGCTTACACTTCCTCGCATCCTATCCGTCTGGTGTATGACAATGTGGTTTGTGAATCTAATCCCAGGCAGCTTTTCAAGCTCCACTTCCAGGCCACCTTTTTGAAGGACCTTTTATCTCTCAAACGTTTTCAATTTGTATATTGCCTGTTTGACAGCGACGACTATGTAGTGGACTGGGAACTTACCTGGTTTACTCTTAATTTTTCCCCGGCTCATGATGCTTCCTTCCAGGCTTTTCACGCCGCAAGACATTACACCTTCAAGTTTAAACTCTTCCTCGATGACTTGCCTCTCCTGGAAAAGTTAAAAGTCACCCGTTCCGATCTCTATATTGATCTCCTTACATGCCGTTCGTGTCATGATCGTATGGAGGACTTGATGCACTTGATCCTCTGCTCTAAACGACGATCTGTCATGCATCAGATATTGCAATCTTATCAAAATCACTTATTCTCTAAGCTTCGTGAAGCTGGTGAAATGGCTGATCAAGATCCTACACCCTTGCTCAGGAAACTCTCTTCTCTTTCTTGTTGGACCATTTCTTCCTCTAACTGGTCCTCTTACGCGCTCATCCGGGGTTGCTTACCTACCATGTTTATTGACTTATTTGTTGAATTATCTATTCCCAGGCCATCTGCTATGAAGGTCGTAGTTGCGATACATAATAATTTCATCCAGAAGCTCAGGAAACACATCTGGAATCCGCGTACTTATGACAAATCTAAATGGAAAGACGCGATGAACATTACTTTTAAATTGAAAACTTCTCCTCGGCCTTCTAATTTGCCTGCCACTACGTATGTGCCTTACTCTTCTTTACCTCCTCCGACCCATCTCGTGACTCCACGTGACTCCGAAGTTGATTGGATCAAGAACTCGATGATTCAAGGTTTGCCATGGTATAAACATTTGTCGGGTTTTATGGGTCGTCTAACGGTGCTACTTAATAACAGCTTTTGCAGGATGGGATGTCGATTTTTATAGTGGGCGTGTTATCCGTTATTTTGTTAGCATAGTTGCTTCTACTTTGGTTGGAATATATCAAGGGGGAAGATCTAGGGAAATTTAGTGTGATGCGATTATTCTTTTTAGTTTAATTTTATTACTTTATTTTTACTTAGGAGACTATATAGTTTTGTTTTTAGTTAGTTTTATTTTCTTTTGTTTCTTTTTATTTTATGTAAATTGTATCAAGTTAATAATGATTAATAAAGATAAAGGCTACTATGCCGCGTTTGCCTTGAATTTAAATTCTGATCACTCTGTCCATTTTTTTAGCTAACACTTTTTTCTTAAAACTTATAGTTTTCCCTATCCAAAAGTCCTCGAATATGCCTAATAACGTTGCTAGACGAGGCCGCGGCTCCTTTAATCCTAATAGTAGGAAGGCCAGCCGCCACGACCAGAAAAAAGATAATAACAACTCTGATAACTCTGGCTCTGACGGTGAGAATACTGTCCAACAAAAACGCTCTCGTACCATCTCCGAACAAGTTATAGATGAAGATATCGTCGCCGACACAGCGGCTGACGCTGGTGTTGAAGTTCTTACTTCTTCCCCTCAAGAAAATAATACTGCTTCTACTTCCCTCTCCTCTCATCCGAATATTGCTGCGGCACTATCTGCGCCTAACGACAACGCGTCTGATGGACTCAACGCGTCCATGCATGCTCGAACAATGACTCCTGCATCCCCCCCTAACGCGTCGCCTGATAAGGCTAATGATGATGATCCCCCTGTTGGTCAACTCCTCATCCAATCTCCAACCTTTTCCATCGATAGAAATGATTTTCAAGCTGCGGCTGCCCCCAACTCTGCCCCTGAAACTTTAAAGAACTTCCCTACTAATAAGGCATTGATTGATGCTGTCAACAATACCTTTCTAGAAATGTATGAATCGTACACCGGTAAAGCGAGAATGACTGGTTCTGGCGATGCCAAACGCCTCGTTATTCATTTCCATACTATGGAGGCACGTGACGCATGTATCAGTGCTACTCATCAACAGTTCCCAGACCTTGTATTCCATGCCCACGATCCAAAGCAACTCCGGAGTGATGAGGATCTCCGAGCCATCCAAGTTACTGATGTTCCTTTCTTCCTAACCAAAGACAATATCATGTTTTATTTCAAGAAATTTGGTAACATTCAATCCTGTCGAGTCTACTCCAGGAAAAATGCCAAAGTACAACAAGCCAGAATTGTATATGATTCTGCCCTCTCTATCGCTCGCTTTGATACTCAATGGGCCGTTTACTGCTTCTTCAATTGCCTCAGAGTGACCCCGTGTCATTACACCATTGATCAAAAATCCTCCCGCAGAGCGTTCATTGCTACGCTTACTCAATTACCTCCTAACACCAAAGATATTGACCTGGCTCCCCTCACTAGAGACCTTGGTGCTAAGGCCGTCAATGTTCCCCTCTCATTGCACTCTTACAAACCCAAACGATGGGCTTATGTCACGTTCAATTCCCAAGAAACCATGGATGCTGCCATGGAACAGGTCATTGGTTTCCGCGGCCATACCTTGCAATGGAACCTCCCAGATAACACTAATAAACTCTGCCACAGATGTGGCAAGTTAGGCTGTGCCCCCAGTCAATGCCCAAGCCGCCAAGATAGAGGTCGCCCTAGGGGCAGAAACCCGGTGGCTGCACTTAAAGAACGCTTCAATATTAACCAACCTGCTCGACCTAAAGCGAGTTCACGCTCTGGCTCTCGCTCACGCTCGCGTTCTAAAGGTCCTAGCAATTCTCAATCCTCCCAGCCTCAACAACCCCTGGCTAACACCCGACCTACCAGCACTAATCGTCAGGATCACTCTAAATCGAATGATAAACGCGACTGTTCAGTTTCTTTTTCTTCAGCCTTGCGTTCCTCTCATCCCCTCTCTTCATCCGGCCAAGCTATTACTATGTCTCCTCACGAGGCTGCTAATATCTTATCCTTGTTGAAATCTCTCCAGCAAGATATGGCTGACGTCCGAGATCGTATCACTGCCTTAGAACTCAACGATAGATGTATGACTCGTATTGAACAACACCTTGGTTTGCTGCCCCCACCTGACATCCCAACCACTAATCAGGCTTCTGAGATGCTCATAGACGCACCGGATATCCCTGATTCTACTGTTAAGCAGGTCTCCCCTCGACACGCTGTTTCGCCCATACAAACAACTCTCAACCTCTTATCTCCTGGTTTCATTCCTTCACGACCAGTTAGAACTCCCATCCCCGCTCCTGTTGATAACCCTGAAACTTCCTCATCCTCTTCTACTTCTCGTTTGGCTCCCTCCTCCACCCAAACTCACGATGAAATTCTAGCCATCAATGCGAAGCACTCGGCTATTGAAAATAAATTGGACATGCTTGCCAACTCTATTAGCAGTTTTATTGGATCTATTGCCTCTTCTTCATTTTCCCCGGACTCAGCTAACACAGCTGGTTCCAAATAATTGTTTCCCTTCTTATACTTCCCCGTCTTTTTTTTATCATAGTGCTATAATGACAGACAATTATTTTGATTACGATTCCTTTGTTCGCAATCCTCCCAACCCCATAGACATAGATGACCTTATTTTACAAGATTCTTTATTTTCTTCTGATTCTCCCTCACTTTCCCCTTGCAATTCATTTAATATTTCTTCTCTTAACATTAACGGTCTTAAGATGTTTTCACAGAACAAGATCGAGTTATTGAATAACTTCTTTTCTCACAAACACATTTCTTTCGGTGGTGTCGTTGACACCCATTTACATCCTAAACAAATCCATTTTTTGTCTAAACGACTTTCTAATTATACTGTTTTTTCTTCAGTTTTGGACACCTCCCAACATGTCCGCTCTTCCGGGGGTGTTTCCCTTTTTATCGAAAATTCTTTAGCTCCTCATGTTCATACTTATACCTCACTCTCCTCACGATTGCTTTCTGTTGACCTTTACTTTAAAGGCAACGTTAAGCTTCGAATTTTTGTTGTTTATATCCCCCCTACTTCTGATCAATCCTTACGTGATGAAACTATTGACCTCCTTATTCTTGCCTTGTCGGACGCCAAACGATTAGGTTTTCATCACGCAGTTTGTGGAGATTTTAATATGCACCTAGATCAATTTTACCCTTTGTTTTTTAATCAACCTCAAATTGCTTCGAAACGTATCCATCGTCTTTTTAATTTTCTTTTGACAAATGGATATGTTGATTTTACTCCTATCAATTTTTCCTCTACCTCTTTGGGTACTTATCATCGTATGGATGTTGTTTCCCGTATTGATTATGTCTGGTCTTGTCCTCTTCTTAAACGGTTTTTACTCACCTCAGTCATTTTTGACGTGCGTGATCTTAGCCTTTCTGACCATAATCCTGTTATTACTTTTTACGATTGTTCCTTTTTATCTTCTTCTCTCAAGCCAGCACGTGCTCGGCAACTTCAACGACGTTCTCGTCGTATTTTTTCCTTTGATTCGGTTACCCCCTCGCAATGGGAGGACTTTTCTACTCATGTTGATAATTTATGTAACATTTCTCCTGTTGATTTTGCCTCTTGGCACGTTAATCGTATGTGTGAATATTTACACACTAATATTATCGCTGGCGCCAATGCTATCTTACCCGCCCGTACTGTTGGTAATGACCATACCCCTAAACTCCCTAAGGATTTAGAAACCCTTATACAGCATTATCGCTTCCTTAATCGCGTTCTTCACTCTATTAGATTATTACGCAAATACCCGCATACCTTTTCTTCCTCCCATGACCGTAAATGGTCTGGCTACTTGGTCCGATTAAATAATATATTTAATTTGTATAAATCTACTTTTTCTTCCGTCCCTGTTTTACCTTCAACTTTACTTTCTTGTCGGACGGATAATTTTAATTCTTTATTCCGTATTCTCTCACAAGCCACTAAATTACTAAGAGGCTTACATCTTTTGAAAGAGAAAGAGTTTCAGGATTCTTCTATCAAGGCTCATCTGGCTTCTCGTGACCAGAAATTTGATACTGACATCTCTTCATTTATCAATTCAGCGCTTTCTCGATCACGTCGTCGCATCGTGCTGGACCGCGTCTTCATTGATCATCCTACCACTCCTCAGTTGTTGACGGATCCAAAAGATATTTCTGATGCTGTGGTTAATCACTTCTAAAATGCGGTGCCTATCAAATCCTCTCCGCCCTCACATATATCAGTTTTACCTGATCGATGGCGCTCTGCATATTCACCCTTGGATTCTGTTTCTCCTGATATCTATAGTTCTCTATTGTCTCCCCCTTCCTTAGAGGAATGGCTCTCTATGGTCTCTTCCATGCCTAATGGCAAAGCTCCTGGCCCTTCCATGATTACCTATGAAATGCTCAAACATTTGGGTTCCATTGCCAATTCTTTACTTTTAATCCTGATCCGCAAATGTTTTGCTTCTGCTGACATTCCTGATCTTTGGCGACAAGCTATGGTTTTTCCCATCCCCAAACCGCACGAATGGCGATGCCAATTGAAAAATACCCGTCCTATCACGCTTCTGGAAGTTATCCGGAAAGCCTTCGTCAAGCTTTTTTACAACCGCCTGTCTACCACCTTAGCTGCCCATAATGTTCTCAAAGGTGGCAATTTTGCGGGGTTACCAGGAGGAACGTGTCGAGATCCAATCATCACTCTTGAGTCCATCATTCATGATGCTAATCATAACAACTCTCCTCTTTGGATTTTATCGCAGGACATCTCCAAAGCCTTTGATTCTGTCAACCTTACTATGTTGAAATTCGCTTTGGAACGCATACGTCTACCAGCGACTGCTATCACGCTTATCTTATCTCTTTTTATGAACCGTTCAAATCGGGTGTTTACTGCTCATGGTGAGACTTCTTCCTATCGGGTACGCATTGGCATTGACCAAGGCGAAGTGATCTCCCCACTCTTATGGGTTATCTACGTTGATCCTCTTTTGACTGTTTTGAAATATGAGATGTTGGACCCTTATATTTTATGGTCCCCATCATTGCTCTCCACCGATACGGTCTCTATTCCTGATATCTCTATCAACAACCTAGTCTTTATGGATGATTCTACTCTTATTTCCTCTTCAAAGGCTGGACTGGAGCATATGCTATCAATTACTGAAGAGTTTTATTCGTTGAATAATACTTCTGCTAATCACCAGAAATATGTTTTGATATCAAATTCATTGCCTTTAACCACCACGTCCACTATCTCTCCTGTGGAATTTCGCCTATCTTTATCGTCTTTGAACGATATTCCTTCTATTTCTGTTACTCCTCTCTCTATTACTTCATCTTTTCGTTTTTTAGGTGTATGGTTCAACATCAAAGGCTCTCGCGACTTTGTTAAAAAACAAATCACCACTGAATGCAATTCTTTTGCCGCCACTCTTCGCCCGGCCAAGCTCTCTGCTAAGCAAGTGGTTTATCTTTACAATTCGGTGCTCATTCCAAAACTCGAGTACCGTATGCAAGTTACCCACCTTTCAGCCTCGGATTGTTATGCTGCTACCCGATCCATACGCTCTCTTGTCAAGCATAAGGCTAACTTTTCCCGCTCTCTCCCCAATCCAATACTTTATCTTTCCCAGGCTTTGGGCTTGATCAATTTATCTTCTCATTTAATACAATGTCATGTTAATAATTTATTTTTGATGGCTAATTCCTCTACACCTTTTATTCAGCGTTTATTTGTTTATAGATTAATGTTGATACAATTTAGGTTTTTGATCCCTATTTCTCCTTTGATGGTGGATGATTGGTCCTTATGGTCCAGTATGAATATTTTTAAATGTGATTATATCGCGTGCACTATTGCTTCCATGGTTTCTACCCCCTTCCGCTTACAACATGCTCAGTTCTCTTCAACGCTACTGGACCTTACTCTTCCTGGTCATACTCCTTTATATTCGTGTATGAGCCCGCAGGTCTTTAAAGCCTGCTTCAAGGTCCTTAGGAAACGTCACCTCTATTACTTATCGCAATTAATTACGCCTTCTGGCTCTCATCTCATTTCCTGGACAGCTTATCGCACTGCTTATATTGCCCAACTCGAGGATAAGCGTGGCCGTTCTCTCCCTCATAAATGGTACTTGGACATCAAGGCCCATACAACCCTTCCCGGCTCTCATGACCAGTTGTCTGATCAGTATGTACGCCCTCCTTCTGCTATTTCTTCTATTGTTTTACTTCCTGGTGCCACTACATTGCAAAAGAATCGACATTGGCTCGTCACGCTCGATGGCAATGGTGCTCCCCTCTTCGGCAAGCAACTCAGCGTCCAACCCAAGAAAGATACCTGTGTGATTGTTCATTGGATATCTGACTGTCTCTCCTCTCCTGGTGATGTTGTTCGCCTTCGTCCCTGTCCAGGCTGTGACGCGCATGTTCCGTTTCCTTCGGCTAGTAAATATTCTGCCGTTCCGCCTCGCTGCACCTTCAAGATTTCTTTGTTGCGTTCTATGATTTTGCCTACAAATTGTGAACGCATTCATCAATCTACTTCAGAAGTCATTTCTCCTCATACTTGGGCTGATCTTAGCATCACGGTTATTCCTTATTGTCGGCGCCTTGATCTTTTGCCAGACTTTTCTTCTTCCTCCTCTGTAATGGCGGATGATCTTACTGTGTCTCCCTCTATAGACGATCAATTTTTACTTTCTTCATCAGTTCCCCTCCCGTCAGGCTCTCATTATCGTTATTATACCGATGGTTCTCTAATTAACCTCGGAACACCTGAAGTCTCGATGGGTTGGTCTTGGGTCCAAATAATTTCAGACGCTAGATATCTCAACTCTGTTGCTACATATGCGCACGGCACTATTCGGAACTGGCCTTCCTCTACCAGAGCAGAAGCTGCTGCAATTTACGCTGCTTTAAGCGTCACCCCGGCTGACTCTACTGTTACTATTTACACGGACTCCCAAGCTGCCATTGATGGTTTGCGACTGTGTGCATCCTCTTCCTACTCTAATAGTCGTCTGTTTTACAAAACTACTAACTTCGAGCTGTGGGCTTCTATTGAGCGACTCGTTCATACCAAAAGTCTTGCGGTTTTTCCCGTCAAAGTCAAAGGTCATGATGGCAATTACTGGAACGAATTTGCTGATTCTCTTGCGAATTCCGCCCATCATTCTGATACGGCTCCTCTTTTGCCCCATGAAACGTACACCTCCTCGCATCCTGTTCGCGTGGTATATGACAATGTGGTTTGCGAGTCCAATCCCAGGCGGCTTTTCAAGCTCCATTTCCAAGTCTCCTTTTTGAAGGACCTTTTATCTCTCACACGTTTTCAATTTGTATATTGCCTGTATGATAGCGACGACTATGCAGTGGACTGGGAACTTACCTGGTTTACTCTTAATTTCTCCCCGGCTCTTGATGCTTCCTTTCAGGCTTCTCACGCCGCTCGACATTACACTTTCAAGTTTAAACTCTTCCTCGATGATTTGCCTCTCCTGGAGAAGTTAAAAGTCACCCGCTCTGATCTCTATATTGATCTTCTAACATGCCGTTCATGTCGGGATCGCATGGAGGACTTGCTGCACTTGATCCTTTGCTCTAAACGCCAATCTGTCATGCACCGAATATTGCAATCTTATCAAAATCACTTATTCTCTAAGCTTCGTGAAGCTGGTGAATTGGCTAATCAAGATCCTACACCCTCGCTCAGGAAACTCTCTTCTCTTTCCTGTTGGACCATTTCTTCCTCTAACTGGTCCTCTTACGCGCTCATCCGGGGCTGTTTACCTACCATGTTTGTTGACTTATTTGTCGATTTATCTATTCCCAGACCGTCTGCTATGAAGGTCGTAGCTGCGATACATAATAATTTCATCCAGAAGCTTAGGACACGCATCTGGAATCCGCGTAATTATGACAAGAGTAAATGGGAAGACGCGATGAACATTACCCTTAAATTGAAAACTACTCCTCGGCCATCTAATTTGCCTGCCACATCGTATGTGCCTTTCTCCTCGTTACCTCCTCCGACCCATCTCGTGACTTCACGTGACTCCGAAGTTGATTGGATAAAGAACTCGATGACTCAAGGTTTGCCATGGTTCAAACATCTGTCGGGTTTTATGGGTCATCTAACGGTGCTACTTAATAACAGCTTTTGCAGGATGGGATGTCGATTTTTATAGTGGGCGTGTTATCCGTTATTTTGTTAGCATAGTTGCTTCTACTTTGGTTGGAATATATCAAGGGGGAAGATCTAGGGAAATTTAGTGTAATGCGATTTTTCTTTTTTAGATTAATTTTGTTACTTTATTTTTACTTAGGAGACTATATAGTTTTATTTTTAGTTAGTTTTATTTTTTTGTTTTCTTTTTATTTTTATATAAATTGTATTGCTTGAATAATATTTAATAAAGATAAAGGCTACTATGCCGCGTTTGCCTTGAATTTAAATTCTAACGATCTGCGCTCCTTTTTCCGCTGATCACTCTGTCCATTTTTTCTCAAGACAAACTTTTCATACAAACTTATAGTTTTCCTATCTAAAATGTCCTCCCGCAACTCTCAAAACGTTGCTAGACAAGGCGGCGGTCTCCCTAATACTAATAGTAGAAGGGCCCACCGTCATAATAAAAGAAATAATAATAATAACTCTGACAACTCCAGCTCTGACGGTGAAGGCGCCGCTCAGCAAAAACGTACTAGAACTCACTCCGAAAATACTATGGATGAAGACTACGTCGCCGATACAGCGGCTGACGTTGGAGCAGATGGTCTCTCTTCTCCTCCCAAAGAAAATAATACTGCCTCAACTTCTCTCTCCTCTCCTCCGAATAGTGCTGCGGCCTCCTCTTCTGCGCCCAACAAAAATGCGTCTAATGACCTCAACGCGTCTATGCATGCCAGAACAACGACTTCTGCATCCCCCCCTAACGCGTCGCCTGATAAGGCTACTGCTGATGATTCACTTGTTGATCAACTACCTATCCCGTCTCCTACCTTTTCCTTTGATAGAAATGATTACCAAGCTGCGGCCGCTCCTAACTCAGCCCCTGAAACTCTAAAAAACTTTCCTACGAATAAGGCACTCATCGATGCAGTTAACAACACCTTTTTGGAAATGTATGAGTCGTACATCGGAAAAGCTCGTATGACTGGTTCTGGTGATTCCAAGCGTCTCGTTATTCACTTCCAAACTTCAACGGCACGTGATGCTTGTGTTGGTGCTGCCCACCAGCAGTTCCCTGACCTTGTATTCCATGCACACGATCCCAGACAGCTCCGGAGCAATGAAGATCTCCGAGCCATTCAAGTCACTGACATCCCCTTCTTCCTCACCAAAGACAATGTCATATCCTACTTCAAGAAATTCGGTAACATTGCATCCTGTCGAGTTTACTCCAGGAAAAATGCCAAAGTTCAGCAAGCTCGTATTGTCTATGACTCTGCGCAATCAATTGCCCGGTTTGATTCCCAATGGGCGGTATATTGTTTCTCGACTTGCCTAAAAGTTACCCCGTGTCACTATACGGTGGATCAGAAATCCTCCCGTCGTGCGTTTGTCGCCACCCTCACTCAACTGCCCCCTAATACTAAGGATATCGATTTAGCTCCCCTCATTAGAGAACTTGGTGCTAAAGCTGTTAACATCCCCCTATCTCTTAATTCCTATAAACCCAAAAGATGGGCCTATATTACTTTCCCTTCCCAAGAACTTATGGATGCCGCCATGGAACAACTCATCGGCTATCAAGGTCACACCCTACAATGGAATCTCCCCGACGATACCAATAAACTTTGCCATCGATGTGGTAAATTAGGATGTGCTCCTAATCAATGCCCACTCTGACAACAGCGGGGCAGAACCCGTGATCGTAACCCCGTGGCTGCTCTCAAAGAACGTTTTCACGTTGGTCAGCCCTCTCAACCCAAAACTACTTCACGCTCATGTTCTCACTCACGTTCGCGCTCTAAGGGTCCTGATAACTCTCGACCCTCTCAACACCAGCAATCTTCTTCATCACAGTCCAAAGTTAACACTCCCAACACTCAGCAAAATCGCTCTAAATCTAATGATAAATGTGACCGTTCAGTCTCGTTCTCTTCTGCGCTACGCACTCCCCCTCTCTCTTCAACGTGCAAACAGCCACCTTCCTTGTCACCTCAGGACGCCAGTAAAATTCTTTCCTTGCTGAAGGCTTTACAGCAGGACATGGCTGACGTACGTGATCGCATTACAACCCTCGAACTTAATGACCAACGTATGACTCGTATAGAGCGGCACATTGGTCTACAACCGTTGCCCTCTGTTCCACCTACTACTATACAATCTTCTGACATGAACATCGATCGACCCATTGTTTCTCGTCCTCCTTTGGTGCAGGACTCTCCTCCTTCCATGTCACATACGCGCTCTCTCAACCCCCTCTTACCTGATTTTGTCCCTTCGACATCTCATGTAGTTCCCGCCAGCACCTCATCCTCAGCTGTTGTTACGCCCTCTGCTCCCATCCTCTCCCCGAAACATGCTAGCGCTGAAATTCAGGCTATCAATGAAAAGCATTCAGCCATTGAAAGTAAAATGGACATGCTTGTAGCCTCCATTGGCAGTTTTATTGGGTCTATTAACACCTCTACTACCTCGAACTTGGCTGATACAGCCAGTCCCAAATAATTGTTCCCTTTTTCCCTTCCCTCCCCGTCTAATTTATCATGGTGTTTCAATGACGGACAATAATTTTAATTATGACTCTTTCGTTCGTAATCCTCCCAACCCTATAGACATAGAAAATCTTTCTTTACAAGACTCTTTATTTTCTTCTGTTTCCTTATCCCCTCCCCTTTCTAATTCTTTTAATATTTCTTCGTTTAATATTAATGGTTTAAAAATGCATTCTCAAAACAAAATAGAACAATTGAATAATTTTTTTTCTCTTAAACATATTTCTTTTGGAGGTGTTGTTGACACCCATTTACTCCCCAAGCAGATGCAATTTCTATCAAAACGCCTTTCTAACTATACAGTTTTTCCTCTTCCTTGGATACGTCACTCCACATCCGCTCTTCTGGCGGTGTTTCGTTATTCATCGAGAATTCTTTGGCTCCTCACGTTCACACATACACTTCCCATTCGTCACGCTTGCTTTCTGTTGACTTGTACTTCAAAGGCAACATTAAGCTGCGTATCTTTGTAGTTTATATACCCCCTACCTCAGATCAAGCCTTGCGCGATACCACTATAGACTTACTCATCCAAGCTCTCTCGGACACTAAGCGACTAGGCTTTCATCATGCTATCTGTGGGGATTTTAATATGCACTTAGATCAATTTTACCCCATATTTTTCAATCAACCTCAAATTGCCTCCAAACGTATCCACAGACTCTTCAACTTCCTTTTGAGCAGCGGTTACGTGGACTTTACTCCTGTTAATTCTTCTGCTTCTTTGGGCACCTTTCATCGTGCAGACGTTATTACTCGCATTGATTATATTTGGTCGTGCCCTCTTCTCAAATCTTTTTTACTTACATCCATTATTTCTGACGCCTGTGATAGTTCTCTATCTGATCACAACCCTGTCATCACTTATTTTGACTCCTCCCTCCTAAGTTCTTCTGTCAAATTGGCCTGTGCTCGCCAGCTCAAAAGGCGTTCACGCCGCATTTTTCTTTTAGACTCTGTTTCTCCGGCCCTGTGGGATGACTTTTCAGCCCATATAGATGCTTCCTGTACTGTTTCTCCCACCACCTTTGCCTCCTGGCATATCAATCGGATGTGTGAATATTTACACTCCTCTATTATTGCTGGAGCAACTGCAGTTTTACCCTCACGTATGATCGGCAATGATCATATCCCAAAACTTCCTAAAGAATTGGAAACTCTCATATAGCATTATCGCTTTCTCACTCGGGTTCTTCATTCTATTAGGCTTTTGCGAAAATATCCGCATTCTTTTTCTTCTTCACATGACCGAAAATGGTCTATTTACCTTATTCGTTTGGGCAATATATTTCGCCTTTATAAATCTTGTTTCTCTACTATTCCCGTCTTACCCACTACTTTATCTTCCTGTCGGGTAGACAATTTTAAACACATTTTTGACATTTTATCTCACTCCTCTTCGTTGTTAAGAGGCTTACACCTTCTCAAAGAAAAAGAATATCAAGACTTTTCTATCAGATTTCATGTTGAGAAACGTGATCTCAATTTTGATACTGACATTTCCTCTTTCATCAATTCAGCGCTCTCCCGTTCTCGTAGAAGGATCGTGCTGGATCGTGTCTTTATTGATCATCCTACTGCTCCTCGCTTGCTGACCGACCCTTTGGATATTTCGGATGCTGTGGTCGAGCATTTCCAGCACGCGGTCCCTATTAAGTCTACCCCACCTTCGCATATCTCTGCATTACCTGATAGATGGCAATCTGAGTACTCACCTATGGACTCGATTTCACCCATGATCTATGATTCTCTTTTATCTCCCCCCTCCTTGGATGAATGGTTAAGCACTGTTTTCTCTATGCCTAATGGCAAAGCTCCTGGCCCTTCTATGATTACCTACGAAATGCTTAAACACCTTGGCCCTACCGCCAACACTTTACTCCTAACTTTGATTCGTAAATGTTTTACTTCCGCGGACATTCCAGACCTATGGCATCAGGCTATGATATTCCCAATTCCCAAACCGCATGAATGGCGATGCCAATTACAAAATACTCGACCTATCACGCTCTTGGAAGTTATTCGGAAATCATTTGTCAAGCTTTTCTACAACCGCTTATCTTCCATCCTCGCCGCTCATAATGTTCTCACTGGTGGTAATTTTGCTGGCCTACCTGGAGGAACTTGCCGTGATCCTATCATAACTTTAGAATCTATCATCCATAACGCCAATTGCACCAATTCCCCATTGTGGATCCTCTCCCAAGATATTTCTAAGGCTTTTGACTCAGTTCATCTCACTATGCTGAAATTCGCTTTAGAACGTATTCGCTTGCCCGCCTTTTCCATTCAACTCATTTTATCACTTTTTATGGGTCGATCAAATCGTGTTTTTACTGCTCATGGTGATACTCCTTCATATCGGGTTCGCATTGGTATCGACCAAGGCGAGGTGATTTCTCCGCTTCTTTGGGTCATTTATATCGATCCCCTTTTATCTGTCTTAAAGAAAGAAATGTTAGATCCGTATATTTTGAGATCTCCCTCACTGCTTGACACGCCTATTGATGATGGTTCACGCCTTCTTATTAACAACCTGGTCTTTATGGATGACTCTACTCTTATTTCGTCGTCCAAATCTGGTCTAGAACATATGCTATCTATCACGGAAGAATTTTATGCGCTGAATAATACTTCCGCTAATCACCACAAATATGTCTTGATTTCAAATTCTTTACCCCTAACTACTACTTCTAATATTTCCCCTGTGGATTTTAATTTGTCTTTATCCTCTTTAAATCGTATTTCTTCTATATCTGTTACTCCTATCTCTATTACTTCTTCTTTTCGGTTTCTCGGGGTTTGGTTTAATATTAAAGGCTCTAGGGATTTTGTCAAGAAACAGATTGCTAGTGAATGCAATTCCTTTGCCGCTACTCTTCGCCCGGCTAAATTAACGGCCAAGCAAGTCGTTTACCTCTACAATACGGTGCTTATCCCTAAGCTTGAATACCGTATGCAAGTCACTCACCTTTCAGATAAGGACTGTTACATTGCTACAAGGCTCGTCCGCTCGCTGGTTAAGCAGAAGGCCAACTTTTCTCGAGCTTTTCCCAATCCCCTTTTGTATCTTTCCCAAGCTTTGGGATTGATCAATTTGTCTTCACATTTGATCCAATGTCATGTTAATAATTTGTTTTTAATGGCTAATTCTACTACTTCTTTTATTCAATGTTTATTTGTTTATAGATTAATGTTGATTCAATTTCAATTTTTGATCCCTGTTTCCCCTTTGATGGTGGCTGATTGGTCTTTATGGTCCAAATTGAATGCGTTTAAATGTGATTATATCGCCTGCACTCTTGCTTCCATGGTATCCACCCCCTTCCGACTGCAACATGCTAATCCCTCTTCTCTATGTCCAGACCTTACCCTGCCTGGCCATACTCCTTTATACTCATGTATGAGCCCTAAAATTTTTAAGGCTTGTCTTAAGGTCCTCTGAAAACGTCATCTATACTACCTTTCGCAATTGATCACGCCCACTGGCACCCATCTTGTTTCCTGGACTGCCTATCGGACCGCTTATATTGCTCTGTTATCTGACAAACGTGGTCGTTCTCTTCCGCATAAGTGGTATTTGGATATTCAGGCTACTACTACCGACCCTGACTCTCACGACCGTTTGCGCGATCATTATGTGTGTTCTCCTACCAACATTCCCGTTGTTTCTTTGGTTCCCGGGGTCACTACTCATCAAAAAAATAGGCAGTGGCTTGTTACATTAGATGGCAACGCTGCTCCTCTGTTTGGCAAGCAGCTTACTGTTCAACCTAAGAAAGATACTTGTTTAATTGTTCATTGGACATCCAGTTGTCTCTCCTCTCCTGGTGACGTTATCCGCCTTCACCCTTGCCCAGGTTGTGAGGCTCATGTTCCCTTTCCCGCTGCTAATAAATACACCACTGTTGAACCTATGTGTACTTTCTCGGTCTCCCTTTTAAGGTCTTTGATTCTCCCTACCCATAGCGAGCGCATTCGGCCTACTACTACGGAAGTGGTTTCCCCCTACTCTTGGGCAGACCTATGTGCTACGGTGGTTTCATACTACACACGTCTTTCTATTCCTCCCGATTTTTCTTCTTCCCTCCCCGCGGTGAATGGTGATTCAACAAGTCCTCCTGTTTTGTTTGACTCACCCGGTCTTCCTTCTCCTGTCGTTCTCCCGCTGGGTTCTCACTACTGGTATTATACTGATGGTTCTCTTATAAACCTAGGAACACCTGCTGTCTCAATGGGTTGGTCCTGGGTTCAGATTATCCCTGATGCTGGATTCCTCAATTCTGTTGCTACTTATGCACATGGTACTATTCGCAATTGGCCATCCTTCACTAGAGCTGAAACCGCTGCAATTTATGCTGCTCTTTGCGTCACTCCCAATGATTCTGTTGTTTCTATCTATACAGATTCTCAAGCTGCTATAGATGGTTTGCGTCTTTGCGCTTCTTCTACTTATACTAACAGTCAATTCTATTACAAAACCACCAATTTTGAACTGTGGGCTTCTATAGAACGTTGCGTTCACGAGAAACGGCTGTCTGTTTTTCCCGTTAAAGTCAAAGGTCACGATGGCAACTATTGGAATGATTTTGCTGACTCCCTTGCTAACTCTGCTCATCAGTCAGATGATGCTTTTCCCCTTCCTGAGGCCATCTTCACCTCTTCACACAGTATCCGCTTGGCTTACAACGACATTATTTGTGAATCCAATCCTAGGCGCCTCTTTAAGGCTTACTATCAGGCTACCTACATGAGGGACCTCCTATCACTTAACCGTTTTCAGTTTACTTTTTGTTTGACTGATCGGGATGATTATATCGTCGACTGGGATCTTACCTGGTTCACCCTTAATTTTTCTCCATCTCACGACGCTTCCTTTCAAGCTCACCACGCTTCAAGACATTACACCTTCAAATTCAAGCTTTTCCTCGACGACTTGCCTCTCCTGGAGAAGTTGAAGATTACACGTCCAGATCTCTATATTGATCTTTTAACGTGCCGCTCTTGCTGTCTTCGCAACGAAGATCTGATGCACCTTATTCTCTACTCCAAACGTCGTACCGCTATGCATCAGATTTTACAATCTTACCAGAATCACTTATTCTCCAAGCTTCGCGAAGCTGGTGAATTGGCTGATGTGGATCCCACGCCAGTGATCAGGAAACTTTCTTCTCTTTCTTGTTGGTCTATCTCCTCCTCTAATTGGTCCTCGTATGCTCTCATTCGGGGTTGCCTACCCAAACTCTTCATTGATTTGTTTGTAGAATTATCTATTCCTAGACAATCGGCTATGAAGGTTGTAGCTGCGATTCATAACAACTTTGTTCAAAAACTTCGAAGACGCATCTGGAATCCGCGTACCTATGATAAAAGTAGATGGGAAGACGCGATGCATATTACTCTCAAATTAAAAACTACTCCTCGGCCTTCTAATTTGCCTGCAACTACGTATGTGCCTTTCTCTTCTTTACCTCCTCTGACCCACTCGTGAATCCACGTGACTCCGGTATTGATTGGTTTAAGAACTCGATGATTCAAGGATTACCATGGTATAATCATTTGTCGGGTTTTATGGGTCGTCTAACGGTGCTACTTAATAACAGCCTTTGCAGGATGGGATGTCGATTTTTATAGTGGGCGTGTTATCCGTTATTATGTTAGCATAGTTGCTTCTACTTTGGTTGGAATATATCAAGGGGGAAGATCTAGGGAAATTTAGTGTAATATGATTACTTTTTTAGGTTAATTTTTGTTACTTTATTTTTACTTAGGAGACTATATAGCTTTATTTTTAGTTAGTTTTATTTTATTTTGTTTTCTTTTTATTTTTTATAAATTGTATCGATTAAATAATGATTAATAAAGATATTGGCTACTATGCCGCGTTTGCCTTGAATTTAAATTCTTTCTTAAAGAAATTATAGATATTAGTCATATGAACCTATTGGCAACAGAGTCCCAAAAATCATAGCGGCTTCTACCATTAATATTGTGGTAGGCGCGGTTTCTGTCTCGGCGTATATCAACAAGTTTATCCATCATAGCCCAGTTCCAATGGACGTTATAGTGGGAACGACGTGAACGTGTATGGCGAGGCATTATTAGTTTAGATTTGATTTTTATAATTTGATTTTGGGATGAGTAAAAATTTGAAAGAAAGTCGTAAAATATCACTTTAAATAAAATTTGAACAATACCTCTTTGGTTTGATTTTATTTCTCGTTTCAATTAAAATTTAATTTATTACACTTTTCATCATTAAACATATTAATTAAATCATATACATATTTAATTGTTTTAAATATAAATATCAATATATCATATTTAAAAATAAAACAATTTATTATTAGCACATTCTATTGAATTTTAAATATTTCGCATACATTTCTTAAAAAAATTAATTTTTTTAATCAATTTAATTAAAAATAATTATATTCTGATTAAATATTTTGCGTACATTTCTTAAAAAAATCATAAAAAAAATCTTGTACATTGTACATGCAATTACTAAATATCATCCCCTTGTGATAAATAAAAATTACGCAACACAAATTCAACACAAATTCAACACAAATTTAACAAATTTAACGAAATTTGGCCAAAATTAATAATTTTTTACCAGAATTATCAACACAAATTGAACACAAATTGAACACAAGTTTCAGTCACGATTTATTTATGTCACGCCCGCGTTGTTGATAATTAATCTGCATGATATGATTGTGCATACAGTATTGTATTTTCTGGCCAATCAAAATTAGGCTGATCCTTGCATGTGATTTAATCTGCACGCGTTTTTTGTCCTATTTATTTTTTGTCTCTTTATTTCTTTATTTTTTGTTCAATATTTTTCTCTTCTTTTTATTATTTCTTTATCCTTTTATTCAATATTTTTTAATTATATACAGAATATTTACATATATTTCATAATTTATTGCTTTGCAGGTATAGAAATATTTGTTTATTAATAATAATTATTTCATTATTTTTTACTTCTTTTTTACTTTGTATCGTAATACTGACAATAATATATATGTTTCCTTTATTTCTTTTTACTTGTACTTTAATACTAACGATCGATACTAATAATACTAATTATGTTTTTTTTACTCCTTTTACTTAATACTAACAACATGTTTATTTTTTATTTTGTCTCTCCTTTCTTTTATTTTTAGTTTATTCTTTGCAAGTATAGAAATATTTGTTTATTAATACTAATTATTTTCGTTTTCTTTTTACCTCTGTTACTTTGTGTCATAATACTAACAATAATATCCATATTTCCTTTATTTCTTTTTACTTTTACTTCAATACTAACGATACTAACAATACTAATTATGTTTTTTTTACTCCTTTTACTTAATACCAACAACATGTTTATTTTTCCTCTTTCTTTTATTTTTAGTTTATTCTTTGCAGGTATAGAAATATTTGTTTATCAATACTAATTGTTTTAATACTAACGCGTTTTTTACCCTAATTGTTACTTTATATCGTAATACTAACAATACTATCTACGTTTCCTTTTTTTCTTTTACTTGTACTTTAATACTAACGATAATATCCATGTTTCTACTGTTTCTTTAACTCTTTTTACTCTAATATTAACAACACTAACAATACTAACAATATTTTTTTTATCTTTATATCTAATACCAACGTTACTATAGCTGTTTCTCTTCTTTTTACATCTAATTGTATCGTTACTCTTTCTTTTTTTACTTTTATATATTCTGTATATAGTAATAAATACTTGTAATTTTTTATAATTTAATTCATATTATATCTAATAAAATATACATTATATAAACTTATAGTACAAAAATGAATTTTGAAACATTACAAAATATTTATGTAAAATTACGAATCGTCAAAATATTTTAAAAAGTTGCGAAATATTACGCAATAAAATTACACAATATTACGAACCGTAAAATTACGCATATCGTAATATTTCGAAATATTTTAAAAAGTTACAAAATATTACGCTTACGCAAACTTGCGGCGGGTCTGGAAACTTACGAAATATTATGTAAAATTACGAAATATTGCGAATGCGTAAAATTACAGAATATTACGAACCATAAAATTATGAAACTTTGCATATTATAATATTTCGAAATATTTTAAAAAGTTACGAAATATTACTCTTCCGCAAACTTGTGGCGGGTCTGAAAACTTACGAAATATTATGATACGTAATCTTGCGCAACTTTTCGCACTATAAAATTTCCTGATGACTAGAAAGTGGCAAAATGGACAAATTTGTAAAAAAAGAATTACCTGTAAATATTTCTTTTTCTTTTTTTTTTATATTATATATTGCATTTTATATTTTTTACTTAATATTAATAAAGAAATTTAGCGTTATACTCAAGGAATATTTCAAGATTTTACTGTCAGATGGATTATTTGTAATGACCAACCATTTACGGCCATAGAAAGTGAACACCTTAGGCGTTTATTTCGTATACTTAACCCTATTGCTAAAGCTCCTTCAGCAGATACTTTACATAACGATATTATTAATAAATTTAATGAAGAAAGAAATAAAATACGAGAGATTTTACAGGTATTTTTTATTAAATTTACTTTAATTCTATAAATTAATATTAAATACTAATAATATTGAATTATTAAAATGTACCAGGTCGACTTTCATTCACGCTGGACGCTTGAACATCATTGAGTTACATTCTATTTCTTGGAATAACTGTACACTGAATAAGCTATGAATGGAAATTAAAAGAAATTTTGATCAACTTTTGTAAGTTATCTGGGCCCCATTCTGGGAAAAATTTACACGAAGTATTTGTAAAGTGTTGTGATGATATGAGAATTCTCACAAAGGTATTATCTACATTTTAACACCATTCCAGATATTTTTTTTTAATTTATTATAATTAACATTTTCTTTAATTCTTTATAATATTTGATATTAAATTTATAGATTATGGCATGCACTACCGATAATGCTTCTAACAACGATACTTTCATGAAAGCATTAGAAAAAACTTGTAAAGATCGAAATATTAAATTCACCGCATACAATAATCACATTTGATGTTTGGCGCATATCATTAATCTTGCAGCACAGGACACGCTTTTAACTTTAAAAGTTAGATACGTAGAAAATGAAAATGAATTATTGAATAATATTAAAGTATCCAAAGTCATACCTAAAGTCAGTATTCAATATGTAGTTAATAAT
This sequence comes from Rhizophagus clarus, assembly GCA_015698045.1. Taxonomy (NCBI): domain Eukaryota; kingdom Fungi; phylum Glomeromycota; class Glomeromycetes; order Glomerales; family Glomeraceae; genus Rhizophagus; species Rhizophagus clarus. The sequence goes on from BLAL01000274.1 coordinate 491,390, forward strand.
TATCTTTACGAAAATTAATCTGAAAAATGTATTTTATTTTAGCTTAGAAAGCTTGTTGTTAAGATACATGCGTCTTTACAAAGACAAGAAAAGTTTTCACGTCAGTGTGAGGCTGCTCATTTGCCTGATAAAGAGCTTATGGTTGACGTTAAGACTAGGTGAAACTCGACCTTTGAAATGATCGAACAGAGCTGTGAACTGCGTGAGGTAAATTTTATTACATAACAATTTACAAGTAAACTTTTAATTTTATCTTGTTTTGTCAAAGACGTTGGATAATATAGCAACAGCAGATAAAGATTTACGATGATAGGAATTAATTGATGCTGAATGGGATTTACTTAAACAAATAAAAAAATTATTACATGTAATAAACTAATAATTTATATTATTTAAATTTTATTATATATTCTTTATTATTAACTTTAATTTGATAAATTATAGATATTTTTGCATGCCATACTTCATATTTTCTATGAACGATACCCTACTATAGAAAATTCAATACTAATTTTCAATTGGCTTATAGATAAAATCGAAGATTTTAATAAAGAAATAGGCATTGATGAAATTGTAAAACAAGCGGCTCGTAATGCAATAGAAAAACTAAAAAAATATTATCAATATACTGATGGAATGATATATACCATCTCTACTAGTATGCTTTAAAGTTTTTATTATTTTATTATGGGTTTATATTTTATTGTTTATATGTTTATATTAATTAATTTTTTTATTTTATATTATTATTATTAGTTTTTGATCCCCAGTTAAAACTCACATATCATAGGGATCATAATTGGGAAGAAAAGTATATCACAGAAGCACAAAATGATATTAATGATACAATATACACATTAAGGTTAGATCGAAATGTTCAAGATGAAGATTTTACCGCAGATAATGATTTTTTTAGTCATATATATAAAAAATGGCGTACATCAAGAAATGAAAGTGAATTAGATTTATATTTAGGAAGTCTGGTTGTTCCTGGTGAAATAGATTTATTACAATAGTGGAAGGTATGCTAATTAAACAATTTCATAAATAATTTTATAATTTAAATTTCTTAAATCGTTTACATTTTACAATTTTAAATTTTTAACAACAGGCAAACGAATTTCAATATTCACACTTGACAGCAATGGCCTGTGATTATCTTGCGATCCCTGGTAATAATATATCATTTAAAATTTAAAACTTTCATTGTTAAATTAATTTTAAATTTATTTTAGCAACTAATATACCAATCAAAAGAGCTTTTTCAGGTAGTACTGATCTTATAAGTCAAAAGAGATGTAGTCTCTCATCTGAAACAATTCGTGCTTATATATGTTTGAAGTCTTGGTAGAAAACGGAATTAAAAAAATAATTTCAATTATTTTTTATTTTTTTTATATAAATGATCTATGTGATATTATGATTAATGAGTTGATTAATATGTGTATATATGAAATAAATAAAAAATTGTAGATATAAATATTGATATAACATAAATAAAATTATAAAAATACGTGAGTTTAACCTGGGTTAAACTCGACTCGACTCATTACGTGACTTATTCAAATTGAACTCGGACGAGCTGATTCAAGTTCGAGTTAATACATTTTTAAATTTGAATCAAGTCGGGTCAAAAAATTTTATAATTTTGACTTGACTTGACTCGACTTGAATTTTTGAGTCGAGTACGAGCTACCTTTTATAACTCGATTTGACTTGACTCGTTCGGAGCTCTAATAGCTAAATAATAAAAGAACTTTGTGAAAACAAATATCTAAAAATTATTTAATTATTAATTAATAATTCATATAAAATTTTAAAATTAAATAAGTAAAAATAATTAAACTAAATATAAAAATAATTATAAAAATAACAATTTTTTTTTTATAGTTAAAAGACGTGCTTATTTTATTAGAAAAAAGATTGATAAAAATATAAATTACTAATAACCTAAGCCCATCTGTTCTTTACACTCAAATTACAGATATATCTTATAACTACTATAGCCCTAGCCTATTCTCTTTAGTGTAATAGGAAGTCTAATTATAGAATTGTCTAAAGTATAAAGGAAAACAAAAAAATAAAAAGAAAAATTCTATGATTTAATAAAACAAAAATATTACATGAAGTGAATGCAAAGCATGACAAGAAGTTAGTAAAGATCATTGATCTATTTTACCAACTAAACTAAATATAATATTCTAATAGTGCCTTTAGCCTAGCTATTAAATGTCATATGGGCTAATTTTGCTCATCTTTAATTTTGTCATATATGATGATTGTGAAACTATAGCGCATATTAATTTTAATTATTCTATACAATTTTGCAATTATATTTTTAACTAAAACATGGCAAGTTTTTGTTGCAAACTTTGCTTTAAAAATTTTAAAACTTACTAAAAACTATTTACTCATGAAAGAAATAAATATAAACATAATAAAATAATACTCCATTTTTGCTCACTTGTTTAACTATTTCCAGAGTAAATATCTTATTATATTGATTTTTTCATAATTCTTGTTAAAAAAAAACTTGGTTTTACCAGACACGCTGTTGAAAAAAACATTTAACAATTTTTTTTTTTTAATTCAAAGGTCGTGTTATTTTTATTGTTAAATATTCGAAAACAAATATTTTATACAACACCTAAATAACCCCCCCAGCTCAGCTAAGTGTGACCCATGAACAGAATAACCTAAAACATATAAACAAATAAAACCAAACTACAATAACAAAAATCAAAATAATATAAATAAACTAAAACAAATTAATTAATCTAAACTAACATAAATTAAACTACCAATTAAACCTATGAACTAATCATCAATAAACCATCACCATCTCCTAATAAATCAACCTTATAAAAACCCGATAATTTTTTAAATAACCACAAAAAACTACTACCCGAATGAATCAGAGCCTGCATTTGTTTGAACGTACGATCAAATGCTATCAAAAATCGTTCTTTACTCGTAACGATGGGTGGTTTTAACAGTGGTGCCAAATATGGATCATTCAAAATTAAGGTGTCCAAGGGAAAATCATCACCTGGTGTTCGAAGGAGAGACCGTCTTCGCGATTTACAAACTGGAGGGGAGGACATTTTGTCTTTTTTTGAAATACCGTTGCGCTTTTTCCATTCTACCGTGCGTTCACATCGTGGAAGCCAAATGATTGATTTAAAAAGCCAGATCAATCTAACCAATAATTTTGCACAAAATAAAACTGTGTGATGGTGTGACTATTTGAAGCGTTGTTGTATGTAGGTGAACTGTGTGGAATCCATTTTCCCGTTGGCTGCGCATTTAAGTAAATCCATAAATCGTGTGAACTGCATAGAAGTACCGATTCATCCATTGATCTCGCTATTAACCAAAGTAGCTGAAGCGAGCGAATCAGAAAATTGAAGAAGAGTAGTGGTGAGGAAAACCCAGAGTGCTTCATAGATCGATTGCCGCAAGTGTGCTGTATGAGGACAGGTCATCAAATGTGATATTGTTTCATCAGTTTCGTTGTTACAAAACTGGCAGTGAAAATTCTGGTACAGGGAAGGTTTGCATTTACGAAGCCAACGACCAACTGGTAATTGGTCGTGAAGGATCTTGATAATAAAACTCCACAGAGAATTTTGTTTAAAAGAGGTGTACCTGAAATGTTTCACTTGTTGTATAGCTGTCCAAGTGACTTCCCATTGGTATTGGATTGATCGCTGAACGAAAGCATCTTCGTTAATGCGTAAATCTCGCTATTCGCTATAACCCTGAACTGTGCCCATAGTACTGAGGAAATTTCTTAATTTCTGTTCAATCGGAATATCTTCAAAATGTGGGCTGAAGCGGCAGTCCTGAGACCCAAAATTAAATGTTAGTTGATGATATGTGCTAAGTTCCGTCCCCTGTTTTGCCAATTTATCCGCTAATTCATTCTATGGGTCACCCGCATGAGCTTTAACCTTAATTAATTCTAAATCTAGCTTTCTATCCCTAATTAATATACCAATATAAATTAAAATAAGTGAATTATTAAAACCACGAGAACAAAATTTACTACGAGAACGTAAAAATCGTGTAATTGTCAAAATCGAACAATTACTATCTGTATAAATCTTAAACCTACAATCCCTTGGACAAACTAATAAAGCCAAAAAAATCGCAAAAAGTTCCGCCCTGGTAGACGACAGCCAATTCACTATTCGTGTAAAAAATTGTAGGTTGGAAGATATCTTTACGAACGCAGCGCCTTGATTTATAACTATGGATCGATGGTCTAAACAATCATCCAAACGTTGTCTTAAATGTGAGGGAACGCCATTCTGAACGGATCCATCAGTGTAAAATGATAATTCATCAACACTGTTTAAGCTATCTTTAATCTCAATGAGTTGATCTTTATCATCCAAGGGTCCAATCCATCGGTTGATCCATATGTTATCATCCCTCTGATCGTGTGGGATGGAAATGAGACAATCCATAAGTTCACGGTGGGGGAGTCTATAGTGATATGGTTAGTGGTTATCACCATCTATGGTCGCTATATAATCTTTGAAAGTGTTCTGATCATAACCAATGAACCAAAGGGGAGAATGAATGATCCAATATGGAGTTTCTTGTGCATTCGAAAAGGTGATATTCAACTGAAACATAATAAATGAATCCTTTGGCCTAACTACGGTATGTGTATCCTTATCGTTGACAAAAGAGCAATTGCGAGTATGGTCGAAATGCACTTCTCTATACAAATCAATTGCATATAACCCTTTGCATTCATTAAAACATTTATTCGTTATTTGTCCTATGAGCCAGGTGGTATCTAGTTGTACAGCGACCCATTCCTTTTGACGTCTATCCTGTGAAGGTGGAGTGAAGAATCGTGTAATGTAGAAGGTTGATTGTGTCGAGCGGTATTCAGGTAAAAGGTATCTGGAGTTAGAAGAAGCTAAAACAGAACGTTCTAACTGAGTGAACCATTTGGCTTTAGCATCAGGAAATTTTATAGGGCGAAAAATTGCGTAAGTTTACGATTTTGTAAGTTTACGAAAGTTTATGGCATAATATTTCGAAAAATTTCGAAATATTACATAAGTTTACAATTTCGTAAGATTTATGTGATATTACGGTCAAAATATTACGCAAGTTTTCAATATCGTAAGATTTACGCAATATTACGGTCAAAATATTCTGCAAATTTACGAAACTGTAAACCTGCGTAATATTACGGTTGAAATATTTCGAAAATTTACGAGACTGTAAACCTGCGTAATATTACGGTTAAAATATTTCGAAAATTTACGAGACTGTAAACCTGCGTAATATTACGGTTGAAATATTTCGAAAATTTACGAGACTGTAAACCTGCGTAATATTACGGTTAAAATATTTCGAAAATTTACGAGACTGTAAACCTGCGTAATATTACGGTTAAAATATTTCGAAAATTTACGAGACTGTAAACCTGCGTAATATTACGGTTGAAATATTTCGAAAATTTACGAGACTGTAAACCTGCGTAATATTACGGTTGAAATATTTCGAAAATTTACGAGACTGTAAACCTGCGTAATATTACGGTTAAAATATTTCGAAAATTTACGAGACTGTAAACCTGCGTAATATTACGGTTAAAATATTTCGAAAATTTAATATTACTATTCGATCGTTAAAGCTGCGTATGCAGTAGAACGTATACAAGGGGCATGTGATACTATTGAATAATCAAAAATAATATAAACACCTTTTCTTTTATATAAACACCTTTTTTTTTAAGTTTGGGAAAACAAATTTATTTTTATTTACGAATTTTTTATTATTTACAATTTTTATGTTAAAATTAAAGTAAATTCTAATTTTTATTATAACTTAATAAAAAAATACACATTTGATACTTGTTCGCTACTATTTTATAAAATAGTACCCAGGCTGTACGGCGTGGACGTCAGTATCAGTCACAGCCCAAAAAAAACGTGAGTCTCCAGCCGATATTTGGTACGGACTGGGCCTAGCTACTCACTTAATAAATAATAAAAAAATAAAAATAATTATCTTCTACGATACGTAGGTAAGTTTCTCCTTCTCCTACGATCGTCACGCGTGACTAAAATTGATCAAATTTATCAAATTTAAAACATGAACGTAAATATTAATTATAAATTTTATTATAGTATAATTACCCGGCCTCTCCCAAAATCTCGTTCTAAATTCGCGATAATATCTTTGGCCGGTACGCGTCCACAGCCGCCGCCCAGGGTTACCATTACGATAAAGGACATAGTTCTAAATATCAAAATCAGTTGAATATTCGATAAATACATTTAATTTATATGAATGTAATTTTATTTATTTACTTACATGGTAATCCCTGACGAGGTTCCTCCACTTTTGGCTGCACTGTTGCCCAGAAACCCTCGTTCGAAATATTCTATTTATTCTGATTCAATTAAATGGATTGGTTAATTTGAATTTAAATTCTTTCTTAAAGAAATTATAGATATTAGTCATATGAACCTATTGGCAACAGAGTCCCAAAAATCATAGCGGCTTCTACCATTAATATTGTGGTAGGCGCGGTTTCTGTCTCGGCGTATGTCAACAAGTTCGTCCATCATAGCCCAGTTCCAATGGACGTTATAGTGGGAACGACGTGAACGTGTGTGGCGAGGCATTATTAGTTTAGATTTGATTTTTATAATTTGATTTTGGGATGAGTAAAAATTTGAAAGAAAGTCGTAAAATGTCACTTTAAATAAAATTTGAACAATACCTCTTTGGTTTGATTTTATTTCTCGTTTCAATTAAATTTAATTTATTACACTTTTCATCATTAAACATATTAATTAAATCATGTACATGTTTAATTGTTTTAAATATAAATATCAATATATCATATTTAAAAATAAAACAATTTATTATTAGCACATTCTATTGAATTTTAAATATTTCGCATACATTTCTTAAAAAAATTAATTTTTTTAATCAATTTAATTAAAAATAATTAAATATTTTGCGTACATTTCTTAAAAAAATCATAAAAAAATCTTGTACATCGTACATACAATTACTAAATATCATCCCCTTGTGATAAATAAAAAATTACGCAACACAAATTCAACACAAATTCAACACAAATTTAACAAATTTAACGAAATTTGGCCAAAATTAATAATTTTTTACCAGAATTATCAACACAAATTGAACACAAATTTCAGTCACGATTTATTTATGTCACACCCGCGTTGTTAATAATTAAATAAATAAATCTGCATTTTATTTATGATATGCAAAACGTGACCATAAATTCTTTTAAGGATATAATTTTATTAAAATAAATCAAAACTCCTATATCAAGTAACTAAAAAATATATTTATTTACGAAATATTCATTTTGTTTATCAAATCGGGGTACTATGTGAACGACACCATGTATAGACTCTATAGCTACAAAGTTATATAATTCTATCAATTTTAAGTGAGGACATCCATATAAATATGGGTTCCTTTTAGATTTAAAATCGTACCATTGAATTAATGCGAGATTTAGCGGTGGGTCTGTTAATACTTCTGCTAACAATAAGGCCTATAAATAATAAATATTTATTAATACTTTTATAATAAATTATTACATAAATTGGAAAAATACCTGTCCATAACAAAGTCCTTTGTCTGATATATAATCATTTGATTCTTCAGAATCCATTGAAATAGCTATGTCGCTAAACCATACTTTATTATGATACCTGTTTGTGGCACGCATTATGGCACCATTTTCCAGTGTTACCGATCCGTATATGTTTATTCGGGTTTCACCAATAATTGTGAAACCATCAAGTAAATCTAGATATGAATCCAGACAACTTATAAATCTAGCAAAACCAGTCTGCATTTTATTGTCTACGGAATCTTTTTTTTCATTAAAAAATGTATTTGCATCTTGTAAAGAGAATTCAAAGAGTCTTGCAGAAAATTTACAAGTGCGAGGTGTTTTTGCCGGATTCACTGAATGTTGAGACATTCTAATAGATATTGCTTGACGTTTTATCTATTAATTTAATTTCCATCTTAATATAATAAATATATACAATAAATAAAATTTTCAAATACTTACAGTTCGTAAAAGCTGAGGTTCGACATCTTTTTTATTGCTAATTCGGTAGGGTATTTTAACGAAATATTTGTGAAGACTTTCGTAAGTTTCTGTAGTATAGCCATTTATTGCGCCATAAGATCGTATTGAGTCAATAATATGATAAACCCATGAATGCAATTTAGGTAACTTCAAATTGGAAGGAGAAACAAATTTAAAAGCCTTGACAAACATCCGGGCCCATCTATGTATTGCATCCTAAAATTTAAATGTTAATTTAATTTATTTAATTTAAATTTTCAATTTTACTAAAATTTTAATACATACATTAAATTTCTCCAAGTCACTTTCACTAAATTCTTCATATCTACTTAAAATATACATTTCATTCCAATATTCGTACAATTTCGTAAGATCATCATTATTTACAAAATTATCTACTTCGTTATTATTTTCATCATATAAATTATCAATAACAAATATCATGACTTTCATCAAACTTCGATATTCACTAGCAGTTAATCTTGCAATTGACTGCAGTCCATTGGAAAAAATTTTAATGCCGGGAAAACGTGGAATTGCTGCTAGACGGCGATCTACTTCTTCAACTAATTTATTACCATTAACATGTTGCGATTTTAAGATATCGCACGTGAAGATAATTTGATAACGAAATAATCCTAAATCTAAATGATGCATTCTGTCAGGAACGGTAGCCAAGTAGATATTTATATTCCTTGATAATATAAATATTTATAATTAATATATATATATGTTATTATAATTATTTCTACTTTTGCATACTTACGGTAAATCCCAAAAAAAATTATGTACAGATTCTATGCAAACAGATCTTTGTGTATCATTTTCAAAATTTTTACGCATTTCATCATGAGTTCTTAGTATTACATCGTTAACCGATAAGTCTATATTTGCAAGATTTTCCCTTTTAACTAAACAGGAGTGACATGGAAGGTTTGAATTGGAGGATTTATAAACTAAACAAAAACTTGCAGCCTCCGGCCAATCTGCAATAATAGTTGAAACTCTAGGATAAAACCAGGTATTTTCATTATTTATAAAAAGGTCTATACCATCTTTTAATAAAATAATTGGTTCTAGTAAATGACGTAAAGATTTATGAAAGGTATCACGAACCAGATCTTTATTTGCAGCTTCTAAAATTGGTAAATATCCCAAAAGTTGCTTTGCATCCTGTTTATTACGACGCCATATTGGGATATTACCTAATGTAATATATATTGGATGCAATTGACTTTTTCCTAATGTATCTGTAGTTGTTGCATCTGAATATAAAATAATTGATAATAATTTGGAACCAGTAGGTAAGGATTCTTGCGTAGTTTTCCACCATTTTCCAGTGTTTTGTTCACTGTAAATACTTTCTCTATTATACTATAAAATAATATAAATAAATTAAAATAAATATTATTTAGATTATTGAATTAACTAATATTTACTATTTACCTCATAGTTTTCGTAAGATAGCGCAAAATTTTGTGTTATGTCAGGAACAGTTAAGATATTTTTGATGCACTGTATTAAGTTTTGATAATAAAGAAAATAATCTTTATCCTCATGTTTTGTTATAAGAACTTTACTAAATTCTAAATTAGAAAACTTCATATTATTCATAAATGCTCGTCCCTGTTCGATATTTTTTGGTAATGGTGATTCTGTAAGATTTGAATGTTTATTAAAAAAACGTATTATTTCATTACCACCTTTATTGTTTATTTTATATTTCGTTACTAATAACATTAGATCTTTATAAGCATCATTAGGAAATTCTGTGCAAGTTTTGGTATTGAGATTTTTGGGTTCTTCAAAAATTTCAGGCTCTTCAGATGAATCTAATATATTTTCAAAGTTACTATCTTCAAGGCTCATCTCTGATATTGCACTTCCAATACTGTCAAATGACATATTTTGTACATCATTATCATCATCCACCTAAAATTATAAACCAAATGAGTTAGTATAATTTGAGCTTTTTCTTGAGAGCTTTAAAAAGAATAATCTGAAATAACATAATTACCTCAACTTTATCATTTTCATATTCACTACTTAGATTACTTCTTGTATCCATTTCACTGCTATATTTTTCACTATCATTATTATCATCATCTTCTTCTACTTCTACTTCTACATTTTTTAAGCATTTTTGGGCGTGTTGAGTATATGCAAAGCGTTGACTGAATATTCGCATACAAAGGGGGCATTTGAAACTCATGTTGCTAAATTAACGCGTCAAATTTGATGAAAAGTATCAATTCACTATTCAATTTATATGAGATTTTGTGTGCTAATAAAATTATATTTCATTGTAAAAATTTATGAATTAATTGAATGGATTACAATTGATTGAGTTATTTGAATAGATACGACTACGCAAATTTACGCATTAATGAATGGAACTGGCTGTAAGAATCTGGTGGCTAATATCGCGGAATCATTCGCAAATTTACGCATTATAGCAAAATTTAAAATATGCGAAACACTCAGCAATTTTGCTGCCAGGAACTTGCCGAGTTCGTGGGCTGGCAAATCTAAAAATAAATGTAACAAGTCTATGATGTAACATATAAATATTGTTTATTATTTTGTTTACTATTTCAACTTGCCGGCAACCTGTCAACCCGCGAACCTGACAGCAAAAGTGCTGAATGTTTCGCATATTTTGAATTTGCTGTAACGGGCTGTAAGAATCCGGATGGCTAATACGGCTTATTCAATCGGCTAATCATCTGATAATCAGCCGCAAATTTATTGGCTTAACACATTTTACAATAATGGACGGATGATCAGCCACAAATTTATGCGATAATCAGTTATAAGCGTTCAAGATCACTATCAATCTGATTAGCCAAATGAGTTCACTGGCTGCAACTTTTTTTTTGCCATGCATACAAAGCCCCAACATGTGTAACATCTTATTTTTTTATAAATGGGTGTTGATTAATACTTCGATTGTACTATATGCTTTTACGAGAGTTTTTTTAAAAATTCTCTCATGAAAGTGTTACAATTTTTTTTTCGTAATATCACGATGCAAAATTTTTGCATTAGTTCATTCATTTTTCGTAATATTTCGCATTAGTTTATCCATTTTTCGCAATATTTCGCAAGTTTTTTTTCTTTTTTAGTATAGAATGGCGGAAATGACGTTATGACAGCTTGCCTCCTTTTTCTGAACATCTGGTTCATGTATTTCCCCTTTTTCGTATTTTTAGTTCCTCATTTTCAAATTTCTGGTTCATGTCTTTCCCCTTTTTCTCATATTTTTCTCCTTTCGTATTTCTAGTTCCTCTTCAAATTTCTAGTAATATCTTTTTCTCCTTTTCGAGTTTAGTTCATATCTCCTCCCTCACATATTATCCCGATGGCTACAAAACGTGGTGAAAAACGAAATATTGATGATAATGAAAGAATCTCAAGACGTAATACTGAGAAGAGTAGTGAAGCCGAGAAACGAATAAGATTATCAGACGATAACGTTGAAGGTATATATGACATGATATGTATCATATTTTTTATAAGAAATTATATAATATATAGTAAATTATATTTTATTGTTAAAGTTAATAAAAAATCAATAGAGAAACTATTAAGAACCAATTCGCAGATAATTTCTAAGCTTGAAGTTCTTATCACCGGACAAAAAAATCTCGAAACCCGTCTCTCGGGCATAGAAAAAAAGCTCAACGATGATAACAAAAATAATAATACAATAGATCCGGAGTATATAAAGGTAATAAAGATGAATATTATTTAATGTAAACCTGAAATGCTAACCTCGTTTGATTAGGAGTTCGTTAAGAAGGTGTCGAAAATTTTATTTGAAAATTTTATTTATCCTTCGCAAGACGAGTACAGACTCGCTACCGAAAAATATTTAAAAGACGAAAACCCGGAATTTATACGCCAGTTCAAAAAAAATCAATGGATTATTTTTTTCGAAAAAAAAATTGCCCTGACTGTAAGTTAAAGCAATTATGAATTTTATTAAATTTCATACTAATATTTTTTTTTAATAGTTAGTACAACAACATAGAAGCATACGAGGGACGTTCACGTCTAGAGTCAAAGATGTTATGTATTCTGTTTTTGAAGCGACTGGGCATAAATTACCGTCTATTAACACTCAGGTTAGTCCGTCAAAGATTCAGGAATGGAAGAGTAAGCCGGAGGTGAAAAGATGTTACAACAACCTATTTAAAAAGGTTAAAGATGGGCAACCTACGACATATATGTCGCTGATAATCGATAAGTTGCGAAAAGAAAATAAAAATCCCTCAAAAACCCAAATAGCTTATGCGATTAGCATATGTGAAACGTACTTAAATCCTAATAATCAAAACATTCAAATGAGCGAAAGTATAATGAAGTCGAAGATAATCAACAACTTAGTAAGTTTTTAATTTACAATTTGCAAAATGTGAATTATTTGAATTACAGTTTATTTATTTATTTATTTATTTTTAGCAAAAGTTGGAAAATAGGGATAAATTTACACATTCGGACGACGATTCTCATGATGGTAATGATGTAGATAATGGTGGTGATGGAGCAGCTGACGATGGAGCAGGTGCGGCTGACGATGGTGCGACTAACGATGGTAGGCCTAACGATAGTGCGGCTAACGATAGTGCGGCCAACAATGGTGCGGCTAACGATAGCATAGCTGACGATGATATACTTTCTAGTGACTCTTATAACACGGAGGAGGAAGGTCGGTATGTAAATAGTTTATTAGAGAATTATGGGTTGCATAGGAAATAAATATTATTTTTTATATATATCACACGTAATAGCATTTTTTTACCATAATAATATAGTTTAATAAATAAAATGGTTATTAATTCTTAACAATACGGGTGTGACATAAATAAATCGTAGCTGAAATTTGTGTTCAATTTGTGTTCAATTTGTGTTGATAATTCTGGTAAAAAATTTGTTAATTTTGGCCAAATTTCGTTAAATTTGTTGAATTTGTGTTGAATTTGTGTTGATAATTTTTAATTTATCACGAGGGGATGATATTTAGTAATTGTGCATATACAATTTCTGTAACGATGTACATGATTTTTTAAAATGCGGATTTCCGTAATTTTACGATATCGTATTTTCTGGCCAATCAAAATTAGGTTGATCCTTGCATGTGATTTAATCATTTAATCATGCACGCGTTTTTTGTCTTATTTATTTTTGTCTCTTATTTCTTTATTCTTTTGTTCAATATTTTTAATTTTTTTGTCTCTTCTTTCTATTATTTCTTTAATTATATACAATATATTTACATATATTTCATAATTTATTGCTTTGCAGGTATAGAAATATTTGTTTATTAATACTAATTATTTTCGTTTTTTTTTACCTCTTTGTTACTTTGTATCGTAATACTAACAATAATATCCATGTTTCCTTTATTCCTTTTTACTTGTACTTTAATACTAACGATACTAACAATACTAACAACATGTTTATTTTTTCCTTTCTCTTTATTTCTTTATTCTCTTTGCAGGTATAGAAATATTTATTTATTAATACTAATTATTTTAATATTAACGCGTTTTTTTTTACCTCTTTGTTACTTTGTATCGTAATACTAACAATAATATCCATGTTTCCTTTATTCCTTTTTACTTGTACTTTAATACTAACGATACTAACAATACTAACAACATGTTTTTTTTTCCTTTCTCTTTATTTCTTTATTCTTTTGTTCAATTACTTTGCAGGTATAGAAATATTTATTTATTAATACTAATTATTTTAATATTAACGCGTTTTTTTTTACCTCTTTGTTACTTTATGTCGTAATACTAACAATACTATCTACGTTTCCTTTATTCCTTTTTACTTGTACTTTAATACTAACGATAATATCCATGTTTCTTTTACTCCTTTTACTGTTTCTTTAACTCTTTTTACCTTAATACTAACAATACTAACAATATTTCTTTTATCTTTATATCTAATACCAACGTTACTATAGCTGTTTCTCTTCTTTTTACATCTAATTGTATCGTTTCTCTTTCTTTTTTTACTTTTATATATTCTGTATATAGTAATAAATACTTGTAATTTTTATAATTTAATTCATATTATATCTAATAAAATATACATTATATAAACTTATAGTACAAAAATGAATTTTGAAACATTACAAAATATTTATGTAAAATTACGAATCGTCAAAATATTTTAAAAAGTTGCGAAATATTACGCAATAAAATTACACAATATTACGAACCGTAAAATTACGAAACTTTGCATATCGTAATATTTCGAAATATTTTAAAAAGTTACAAAATATTACGCTTACGCAAACTTGTGGCGGGTCTGGAAACTTACGAAATATTATGTAAAATTACGAAATATTGCGAATGCGTAAAATTACGGAATATTACGAACCGTAAAATTACGAAACTTTGCATATCATAATATTTCGAAATATTTTAAAAAGTTACGAAATATTACTCTTCCGCAAACTTGCGGCGGGTCTGGAAACTTACGAAATATTACGATGCGTAATCTTGCGCAACTTTTCGCACTATAAAATTTCCTGATGAGGTCCCTTTCTTGAAAGTCCTGCTAATGTACGATATTGTTGCCAAGTCATTAATGATGATCCATCACTCGTGATCAGTTGAGATAGGTCCACCAGAGGAAATTGACTGTGCTTATTATTAATACGCGTAATCGATGCCGCGTTATGAATTTCAACCATATGTCCAGAAGCGAAAATTCAATGTTCTTGATACTAAAACTTAGCCTATCTAGCTGGTCTAACTTAATGTTGACATGAAGATCAGATGCCAGTAATAAATAAAATAAAGCTAAATTCGATCAGCTGGCGGCCATGTACAGTGATCTGAATCTCGAATGAACGCTAAAGCAACAATCCGGTAGTTTCATCAATAATTGCGCCTGCCTTAATCGTAATAATGTAGTGAAGAAAACATTTAACAATCAAAACTTTTTCAAAACATATGTTTATATATCTTTTTAAAAACAAAGAGACATTTAAATATAGTTCTTTTAGACATAAATATTAATGTTATTTTGAAGGATTTCCAGGAGCCCAGTAAAAAATTGAAAATCCAGAATTTGTCCAGAAAATATTATTGTACAAATACTGTACAAATTCTGTACAAATTCTGTACAATTAATGATAGAAAATATACCGAATTATGAAATATTCTGTACTTGTACAAATTCTGGATAATGCTAATTGTACAGATTATAACCATATTTTGTACAGGTTTTATACAGAATATACACAAATATCGTACAGGTTTTATACAGAATATACACAAATTTCGTACAGGTTTTATACAGAATATATACAAATTTTATACAGGTTTTATACCGAATATACACAAATTTCGTACAGGTCTTATACAGAATATACACAAATTTTGTACAGGTTTTATACAGAATATATACAAATTTTGTACAGGTTTTATACCGAATATATACAGAATATAGTTCAAATTGCAATTGTTTTATTAGCCGAAATTATAATTCAAATTTAATGTAATGCTAGCCAAAATTATGATTCAATTTGCAATGTAATACCAGCTGAAATTATAATACAAATTTAATGTAATACCAGCCGAAATTATGATTCAAGTTTAATTTAATATAATATTAGCCAAAATTGTCATTCAAATTAAATACAATTCTAGTAAAAATTATGATTCGATTTATTATAATTTGTAAATTTTATTATATAAGATAGATGTAAATACAAAACCTATAACAGTAAAAGTAAATGTAACAAAGGATTCATTACCCAATGTTTTATCTTACAAGGACATGAAGATGTTAGAATATTAATTCATGCTGAGTTTAAGACACAGAATAAAAGAAAGACAAAAGGTTAATATGCTAAAGAGATATAATGTAAGATGTAAAAAAAAAGTTAATATATTAAATAGATGCAGTTAGTATATTAGTGACGTGTAAAAAAAAAAGCAGTTGGAAAAAGTTAGTATATTTAATAGATGTAATTAGTAAGTTAGTAGCGCGTAAAAAAAAGTAAAAAAAAGTTAGTATATTAAATATGTGTAGTTAGTATATTAAATATATGTAGTTAGTATATTAGTGACGTGAAAAAATAAAAGTAAAAAAAGTAGTTAGAAAATGTTAGTATTTTTAATAGATGTAGTTAGTAAATTAGTAACACGTAAAGAGTAAAAAAAAAGCAGTTAGAAATATATAAATAAATAATAGTAAAAAGATAAATAAAAACAATTACAAGAAAAAAATATAGTTAAAATATTAAATAGGCAAAGAGTACAAAATAAAAAGAAATACAATATTGCTTTTAAAATACCTGTAATGTTATATATTTCAAGATTTATATGTAAAATAAAAAGAAAGAGTTAACAAGAAAAGGTGTATGATATTTTTCAAAAAAAAATATATTATTTATAATAATTCGTGTTTAGCTATTTTTAGCATAATGATATCACCTGATTTTGAATTTGTATGAAGTAAATGATTGGCAAATCAAATCCAACTCTACAACAAACATAGAATTTGGTCATTTTTTTTATTATATTTTAAAAAATTATTTTAAACAAAGTAAATGTTTATTATTTATATTAAATTATCTCATTTTTGTCATTTGGATAATATACTAAATATTATAAATTATTAATTGTTTAAAATTTCATCAATGTCACATTTGCAACATTCAAATTTTTTTATTTATAAGAATAGTTGAAAAAAAAATTTAATAAATTCAATCAAGCGTACAAAAATATGCACTAGTCGAAATAGGACAATTTGGCCTAAATTTGAATAGGTCAAATAACGGTACGTAAAACTAATCTACCTGTCAATCTAAAAATTGTTTTAATTCACCTAAAATTTGCTATTTTAGTCCATTATTCTACCTTGAAAAACTTGCCTAAAAAAGAAAAAAAACAATCTATTAGTAAAGATCGTTAAAATAAAAAATTTTTAAAAAATAGCTTTTCCTTTATATTAATATCCAACCGAATCCATATCAACCGAATCATATCCAAAGCAATATCTAGAATAAAGAAAAAATAAAAAAATGAACAGTTAATATTGTTCATTAAATTAAGAAATTTAAAAAAAGGAGCTGATTTTTTACTTGCCAAAATACTATGTCCAAATATCTGAAAAACTGGCTGTATGAACTGCTTCGTATAAAAGATAATTTGAAGAAATCTACCAAATTTTCATGCGTATATATTACCTCAGAAAATCAAGATGTCTAAAAAAGAAAACAAGACAAAATAAAAAAAGAAAAAATAAATAAAATTCCGCATTCAAAATACCAAGGAACCAACTATTTAAAAAAGGAAAAATAAGAAAATTCGTAATTGTTCTTTGCAAAATGGAATAAAAAATTAAGTGTACCACTCACCGAAATCATACTTTCAACGAGTCAAAGAACTGTCTAAAAAAAAAGAATAAAAGAAACAAAACTTTTAGTAACTGCTTCGTTAAATAAATAATCCAAGAATATTCACTTTTTACCAAAATCAGTCTAAGAATCGATCGTCTAAAAAAAAGAACTGTTAGTGACAGTTTGTTAAGAATAAAACATTAAAAACAACTAAATAGACTTAAAGAAACACTAACTGCAATACCTCATCCATAGTCACACAGTAAAAGATGGAACATTAGTAGCCGTTCCATTAAATTGAAAAGTTCAGAGAACTTTTCTCCTCTCTGAATTCCTAAAATAGGCCTTAATAGTGAACAAAGATACTTCTACTAGGCTTAACTAAGGTTGGCTAACCTCTTTGCTAATTTCCTAGCTTGCTCACTTTTTTGCCCATTTATTTAGCTTATTTTATTTCCAATCTTAAAGAAAATTGAAACGTTCAGTTTCTAAACGTCTCGTCAGAGAATAATCGAAAAAAAAATATTCTTACTAAATTTAGACTGTAACAGGAGTCAAATATTTTCCTTTTAGGTTGCAAATGTTCTAAACTGACAATGAAATTTCGTGTCTCAAAAAAGCTAAACCTGAAACGTTAGAAAACTTTGTTAAGGTTTTTTTTCGATAAGAATAAAAGCTGGGAAAGTAAAGGTAGGGGAGGGTTTTTTATAAGAAAAGTAGAAAAAGGCTTTCGTCAAATTATTTGTGGTAAAGAGTTCTATATTACTATTTAACAAAAAGTGCATGAAGGAAGGAAGGGAAACAAAGTTAAAAAGTTTAAATATTGAACAGTGGCTGATTTGATATGTGTAATGCTCATTAATTGATACATGATACGTATCAATATTCAAATGTATGTCTAATTACTACTAATTGAGGTCGAATACTTTTTAATTTTGGTCGAATATAGGCCAAATTTCATCAAGGTCTTTTTTGGCTAGTGATGTGATGAAAAAATTATTGTATTTTATTTAATTAGAAATTTTATTTAAATTCAAACTTAAATCTAATAAATCTGCTATGCTAATTACAGATTACTTGGCTTTCTTTATTTAATATGTAAGTTTTATTATTAAGTTCTATAAAACTAACGCATCTATCAATATCTGATATATCAATAAATCCATATTTTGATGATTTACCTTGAAAATACTTTATACTTAATTGATCATTTACGATCTTATTTGACCAATGTATATATGCAAGTATTTTATTCTCACCCAAATGTTTGTGAACTAAATAAAAAATGATTTCACTAAACAATTCTTTATCCTCGCTTATTATAACCTGAAATAATTTTTTTTTTGTAATATTAGTGATTAATAAGAACATAAATACAAATAATAAAACATTAAAAATTTACCGCTACACAATAATTGTTTCTAGATATTTTGTTATCACGTTTTATCTAAGATAAACCAACATAATGACCATCTTTTGTTCACATACGACCATATTTCATGCATTTATTATCTATTGACTTAAAAAATATTTTAAGATTAACATTATATTCTTAAATTAAAGTAAAATATAAAATTAATTAATAATATTAACTTACAGAAACTATTTCTTTCTTAGAAATTTCCAAAATAGCAGAATAAAAATGTATAAGCTTTTGTAATTCAGTCCTTCTATTAAGAAAATAAATTATACTTAGAAAATATAGCTCTTCATCATAATTCTCCAAACTAAATACTTTATGTTGCGGCCAAATTTTTTTTGAATTATTTTTTATAATATGATTAGATGAAGAAACATATGGCAAATAATTAATCTTCTTCATAAGCATTACATTATTCGCTAAATTAACATATAGATGTAATTTGGAATGCACTAAGGGCAATAACATTCCACATAGTCGCTCCATGAGATACTGCCACAATACCCAACAAAGGCCACAGTCTTTAATACTGTTGGCAACATGTAAAAGGTAATGAAAGGACATCAGCATTGTGCTTAATTTTTCTTCTTTTTTTTGATAATAGTTGCTATAATATCAGAATTATTTAAATGAGAATTAATGTATTATACAATAATGTGTATATATAAATAATATTTATTAATATTCACCTCTCATAATGTTCATAAAATTCTAATAATAATTGTCAAACCATTATTCGTAAGGGTAAATTGTAGATATTTTTGAACTGCTTGAACAAATTTCGCCCATCCTTTTAAATATCTATATGCATTTTGATTATATCTTATTATTTTAAATTTTCTGCAGTTATTTATAAATAAAAAAAAAATACTATAACTTACTTAGCTGGTAATTTATTTAATAAAAACAGAATGGAATAAATTGTTACCTAATCTGACTATTCAACAGCCTTATATCCATTATGGTGCTTATAAATGTTTCTTGGTGAACATCCAAATTCTAAAGGAATTTATTTATGATATTCATGCATAAATTGTCCAATTTGTTTCCATACATGATTATTAATAACATACTGTTCATTATTTAATAATTGATCTTTAAAGTAAGCTCCATTTCAGTGCTTGAACATGTTTATGAAAATATTCTTGAAAAATAGATGCATAATATCTACAGGGAATGATCGTGGAAATTTTATAGATTTAAGTCCAAAAAGTATACTACGGCCATTAATACCTAATTAAATAAATTTAAAATATAATATCGTTAAAATACAATTAGACTTAAAAATTAATTTTATAAAATTAATTATATCTGTTTCCTTAATGTATGATAATCTTGTTATCCTATTAGTTTCATTTATAATCTTGCTTATATCATTTAAAAAGTTATTTTTGGTACGTTTTGAAAGTTCTTTAGGGTCAAAATCTGTAATATTACTAGTTCTTGGCATAGAACATGGAAAATATACATGTCTAGATTTTTCAGAATATACACCTTTTAAATAACAAAATCTATAACCAAGATATGCGTTATGGCCTGTCATGCACATTAATTTTGATATAGCGGGCATATCTCCTGTCCACATCACAACGTGACATTGTAATATAAAACTTTCTTTTAATACCGCATCATATATAGATACTCCTTCTACAATTTAAAATAAATATTATCTATTAATTTATTAATTTAATTAATATAATACAGTTCATTAATATTACCTTGAAGAATTTTTAACTCGTCTATAATAGGTCGTAAAAATGAATTGAAATCTTTAGATTGATTAGAACTGGAAATAATTGCTGAAATTAATAGATTTTCTCTTTTTATACAAACTGACGGAGGAAGATTTGCATTTATAAACATTACAATCCAGCAACTATCCGTCTTCTGCTTGAATATCTGGTATCCATCAGTTGATCCTATTAGCGCTATGTCTCTTTCATTAGGAAAAAAACCTTCTTCTACTAGTTCTTTGTATAGATCTCTGTCAAAAATATCACTATATCCATCATTACATTCTTCTTTTTAACTCCTATATCACAATTTAAGTGCTCTTTCTGAATCTGCATGCTGAATGTGAAATTTATCTAGTAATGGAAAATACATTGCAGTTTTTGTGGTTTTTGTGGCTTTTTGGAATTATGGCTGATAATATATTTTTCTGAATTACAAAAACGACAAGTTACATCATTAATATAAATTCTCATGAAAGCACAGCACGAATTTTTACACATATCGACATGTTTTAGTTTTAAATTAACTAATCTATTTAACCTTTCTTTTGTTAAATAAAGTGTAGACCCTTCACCTAAATCACTCCCAATAAGATTAAGGATATCAGTGAAAGCATTGTTTGTAAAATTGTGTTTACATTTTAAATTTAGTAAACGCAAAACAAGAACCATCGATTCAGAAAGTTCTAATATCATGGAATAATAAAAAATATATTAGCTTTATAAAATTAAAAAATTATATAAATCTGGTAAATAAATCAAAAATTTTTACCAGTTTTATTAGAATCATCGATTACATCTTCATCTATAGACATTTCACTTAGCGATTCTTTCAAATTATTGTTATCAATATCACTTAGTAATTCTTCTAAATCATCATTATCACTTAGCAATTTTTCTAAATCATCATTATCATTATCACTCAGCAATTCTTCTAAATCATCATTATCGTTATCACTTAGTGATTCTTCTAAATCATTATAATCATCATATAATTTTTGTGAGCTAGTTAAAGAAATGGTAGAAGAATCTGACAGTCAGAATCACAATCTTCAACAGGACATAGAGGAAAATCATTGTTTGGATATACCTTTCATAACTAGAATCAGCGCCTAAATCTTCACTTTCGTCTTGATTATCTCGTTAAAAAATATCTTGTTGCTGATATTAATTTCGTACAGGTTCTTTGAATAGGATATTAAGCATTTTTACTAAATTAACACTTAGGTATTTAATAACTTAATAATACTTACATTTCAGTTTCTTGATCATTCGTTGAAAAAATTGAATCATAATTTACTAAATAAGTTTTCCATTCATTTTTTTTTTTTCGTATCTCCATTTTATAATAGCGCTAACTTCTCGACCACCAGCTTCAATATTTAATGCTTTACACTCTTGACATGTGCAAAATACCATTTTTTAAAATACAAGAAAAAGTTTACCAATTTTATATCAACTTGAAAATTCGCTTTTTTTTTCAGATATGCACAAAAAAATCTCCATTTCTAAATTTTATAATTTGGCAAAAAAAAAATTTTAAGGAGTATACGACTGATCTTTTATGCAACACAACAAGAAATTTTTTTTGTAATGTATTACTAGAACTTAAACATACAGCTACTTTGCATCTGGTTTTTGTCTAAACGTTACTTATATAGATATAGATTGTTCTTATATGATGTAATATTACACAATATAGCTATCTGCTACTATAATAGACAAAATAGACAATAAACATTATATGCAAATACAATTATATGCAAAAATTATGATTTTTATTAAATCAGTATCCCTTATAAAAAAAGGATCATATTAGAACCAAAAAAAACACCACCATTAATTACGTTTAATTATTATTTAATACTGACTACAGTATTCAATTAAAATCCAATTAAGATCCAATTAAGACGCAACTGATTAGTATCATATATTAATTTATCAATTACAAATTAGGTACTTCTGTTTGTTCTGAATTACTATAAACTGCAATTGCCATAAATGAAAAATTAACCATAAACAATTAAGGTGCAATTGATTAGAGTCATGTATCAATTTATCAATTACAATTATATATTATGAATTACCGCAAACTGTATTGATTGTTATACATGAAAATTGAACATAAAACATCAATCATAATAAAATTTATATAAATATAAAGTCTATTCTGCATATTTGATATTTTTTTCTTTAAATCTTATCTTTTTGATAAATGGCAGCCAGAATCAATTCAAATCATGGAGATAACAATAATTTTCGTTTATAACCCATGAACACCACAGAAGTCCTAATCAGAAGACGTCATTACTACCATAACTGTTTTAATGAAATGTGTCTTCAAAATCAGAGGGTTCTGTAGAAATGAATTTCCAACTATATATATAACAATTTTAATCTCAACGTTTCAGCAACACAATGCTGAACGAAGTGAAAATCTCTAGTTGCAGGTTATGAGAATTTAAAATATTTACTAAATGATAATCTGAAGGGTTATCAAACCTATTCATTATCATTCTACGATCAGTGATTTCACAATGAGCTATCAGATGAATTCTGATACACTACGAGTAATTAATTAATTAATTAATTAACAATTTTTTATTTAACCAATATATTCATTTGTATTATCTATTTTTAGATCGTTATCAAGCTGCACATCACAGAAATAACGTCAATAGGTATTGTAATGAATATAAAAACTGCAGGCAGTTTCAGTCTTATTACGATATCTATCAACATTCTCGTTCTCCTCATCCTCATTCATCCCATTCTTCTCATTATGAAACCTCTTATTCTTATTCTCACTCACCTTATTCTTGTTCCTATCATCACCATTGCCCTTATTCCTGATCTCTCTACTCTTCCTATCATCACCATCACCATTCTTCTCATTGATATCGTAGACATTAAATTCTAATTTTTTTTTATTTTTATAATAGTTTTATAAAATATTTTTTACCCATTTTTTTATAACTTTAACGAATTTATCAATGCCATTAACTCCTTTTTATGTGATATATATTTTAAATAAATTTTTTATGTATGACTATTTTTTGTATTACTATTGTGTGAATTTATATAAAATTATTTTACCGTATATTAAATCAATTTATAATCTGTTAATCACACCTCCTTAAACATTGCATCATTTTCTATTGTCTATTTGTAACACTAATATTTTACTTGCAAATATTAATGCATATATAATGATCTCATAAATCTTTGATAATTGCCGTAAATAATCTCTTAGATGTTGATTGATCGAAAATAAATGATTCCAAAAAACTGATTCCAAGACTATTATAAGATTTTAAGGAAAAAATTCATTATAAGATTCCAAAAAATAATAGTTTCCAAATGATTCTAAAATTATGTGATCCAAAAAAAAATTTTTAAAAAAATTATAAGATTTAAAATTAAGATTTAAAAAAAAAATTTTCTAAAAAAAATTGTAAGATTCAAAAAATTATGTCTAAAATCCCAAAAAATAAGATTAAAAAATTAAGATAATTAAAGGTTCAAAAAAAATCATTCCAAAATCAAATCAGTTCAAATTAATATATATATTAAATTTTGCTACGTGTTATAATGTGTCATGTTAGCTGCATGATTTAAATATTGTTACATCTGCGATTTAATTTTAATTTTCACCCCTCTTTTTTATTTCTTACTACGATGTACAAAGACAAAATTTTACAAAAAAACCCAAAAGAAAAACTTGATTTTTTAATTAAACAAATAGAAAAAATTCAAACTGAAATGAACGGTTTGAATACTTTGATATGTATAACTAATACTTTAAACTGAAACTTTATTATTTTTCTAATTATTATTATTTTATAATAATTTAGAGTCAAGAAGATTCTATCACCCAAAACTCAACAATTAATTTTGTAATTTTTTTTATTTTAATTTTTTTATGATAAATTACTACTATTCTAATATATAATTTTTAGGATTGTCAATCAACTACTGATGATGATATACAAGATTCTTCATCAGTTACTCAAATTCCTGTATTTAATAAATCAATTGCTTTATTATATTTATTATTTATTATTATGTAAAAAAACTAATTTCAATTTTTATATAGACTCAGCAAATTCCTAAGCCAAAAGGCAATTATGTAAATATTTCCAATGTTTTAAAAATTTCAAAAATGAAGCATAATGAATATCAGGTAAAATTTTGTAATTTCAAATTATTGATTAATTGTATTATATTAATATAATATTTATATGAATTTAGAGTCATATATGTGATTTGGTTAAACTTAACGTTGATATAAACAAAGAATATAAAAAGCAAAGTCCAAAAGCTATTGAATTAATCACTTTAAAAGTATAAACTTAAAATTATTTATTCTTTTTTAAAAGGAAAATAAATTTAATCTAAATTTTTATTTTTAGTTTAGAAAATGTAACCCAGATTTCCCAGATACTATTAATGACTGGGCCATCAAAATGATGGTTAAACAGGTCATTAATAATATATGTAAATATCACACTATTGTGAAAAATAATTGCTGTATACTAGCTAATTAGATAACTATAATTTACTTAGGTGAATATAGAAAAAAAAAAAAAGAACAAGAGAATAAAAAAATGAATCAAGTATCTAAAAGAGTAAGTTTATTTTATGTTCTTAAAATTATATATTAATAACATGATCTAACGCGAAGCCTTTTTTATATAGTCAAAAAATAAAAAATCTGCCGATCATGATAGTCATGATAATAGCGATACTAATATTGGCCAAGATAATGATTCATCCAATGAAGTGGTAATAAAACTAGACTTTATTTTTATTTTATTGTAAGCTAAATAAATTAATCAAATTATAATTTTTTGTATAAAAGAGTAGTGATAAAAACCAAGAAGGTAATTCTGAGAAAAATATCTATGATAAAATTATTAGAATTGCAGAGGTAAATAAACAATAAACACGACAATTTACTTATAATATATAATATTAATTTTTTATTTTAATTTATAAAGAATTCTTGTGCAAAAAATTCTAGCAGTAATGAGGAAGATAAATTTATCGAACTTCTGAAGGTAAAAATATTATTATTAAATATTATACATATATAAAAATATACTTATATATTCTTATGATATTCTCGTTTAGGAATTTCATACTCGTCAAATCATTGAAGAAAGTAATAAAATTGCGGTATGCATTTGGTATTTTAATTTAATTATTTTGATTTAATAGTAATATATTTTTTTTTGATTAGAATAAAAGTGATAATACTGGTGAAGAAAGCACTAATCCTAATGAAATTGGGGAGTTTTATGATAAATTTAATATTATTATTTGAAAATATTTAAAATTAAGGATTTTTTTTTTTTGATAAAAATAAGTAGAGATGTAGTAAAAAGCACTCCCAATTACATATGCTAAACGCAAACAAATAGAGAATGAAGTGAATGAAATAGTCAATACAAAAAAAAAGGTTCAAAATAGATTTAAAAAGAATCATAGCTTGTAAAGTTAGTTTTGTAATCCAATAATTTTACAATATTTGATATAATAAACAATTTTTTCCCGAAACTTATGGTTTTTTCAAAAAAAAAATCTTAACTTTTCTTTTTTTTTAATAAAATAAGTAATAAAATAAACTAAATATAAAATATAACAATAACTAATAACAACAAAATATTAAATAATAAATAAATAAATCAATTCGACAATTTCTTTATTTCTTGGTATTGGAGTTTTTTGTTAGGGTCAGAATTTAGGAAAAGTATACAACAGGTTCTTAATAGTGTATAGTTTCGATTCAAGGTAATATTTTTTTGGGTCATAGATCTACGCAAATCTGCAGATTGAAAGCATTTACAATTCAAAATACACTTACTAATCTACACTATATTACTAAATACACTAAACTAAAGTTCTCTACTTTACCATAAAATTATGTGCAGTTGTTAATGGTTTAGACACTGTTCCAATTGGTTTGATTCCAACAAATAACTATTAAAATTTGCGTTCAAGAATTTGTTCAAGAAGCATATGTCAAAAATAATGGTAACCATTGAATAAAAATCAGAGAAATAAAGTTTTGGGTTCTGGCATTCGGCAAATGTACTAAAGATTGATGCACTACTCAAAGTAGTTAAGCATGGAACCTACAAAAAAAGAACAAACATTAGCCAAATGTTTTATTTAAAAAATAATAGAATTTCAAAGTTACCTTCAAAATTCCGTCCAGAAGCTATCTGTGAATCTGCAGACCTACAAAAAAAAAAATATCGAAACTTTAGTTAACATTTTGTATAGAAAATAAAATAAAAAACATTAAATTCAAAGTTATTTTTGAAAAAAATCAAAAGTCATTTATCTTTGAAATTCAGTTTGATCGGAGTATCCAGAAGCCGCAAATTACAAAAAAAAAAATAAAACAAAAATGTTAATTAACATTTCAACGAAAAAAAAGAATTTCAAAGTTTTGTCTTTAAAATTTTGTATAAATTCCCATTCAGAAGCTAAAGATCTACAAAAACAAATAAATGAAATGTTAGTCATCATTTCGCTTAAATAAAACTCATACTTTTGGTAACCAATATGCAAAATATAAAATGAACATTAGTTAACATTTGTTAAATAATATAATAAAAAACTTAATTAGTTTTCAAAGGTTACCTTCGAAATTTAGTCCAGAATATGCACTTCAGCGTTCTGGACCTGTAAAATATAAGACAAACATTAGCAACGTTTGTTATATTAAAATAATTAACAAAAAAAAAATTTTTTTAAAGCTTGGCTTTGAAATGGAATCTGGAATACGCACCTTCAGTGTTCTGAACCTGTAAAATATAAAACAAACATTAGATAACGTTCGTTAAAATAAAAAAATAAAAAAAAAATTTTTTTTTTGAAAGTTACCTTAGAACTGTAAAATATAAAATGAATGCCAGTAATATTTGTTAAAGCAAAATGGACTTACAAAAAAATAAAGCAAATTAACGTTCATTAAAGATTTTTCTTTTTCTAAAAGTTTGCTTTTGAAATGTTCAAAGAAAGTGGGAGATAAGGGAGTCCAACATCTTAACTTTTCGATCAGATATTTCTGCATGTTTCAGATTATGTACTGACCATTAGACGAACTTACTGATTTGTACATTTAAAAAAAATTTGAAGTTTCGAACCTAACAAACTGAAACTTAATAAATTTAAAGAAAAACTTTAACAAAAAGTTTAAAAATAAACAGAAAAGTTAAAAAAGTTTAAAAAATAAAATTGTTTGAAAAACTTAGTCTTTAAAAGAATAATGAAACTCTGTAATTTTACAATTGCAATTAATATGTGATTTATATCAATCATTTTCTATATAATTTCTGAATAATAAATTCCATACAAAATTATACGTTCAGATAAATTCTGTACAAATTCTGCATATATTTTATACAAATTCTGCACATATTTCATACAAATTCTGTACAAAATCATATCTATATATATTCGGATAAATTTTGTACAAATTCTGAATAACAAATTCTGTACAAAATTAAAATTCAGATAAATTCTGTACAAATTCTGTATAACAAATTCTGTATAAAATTAAATTTTGTACAAATTCAGACAAATTCTGTACAATTCTTCTAATAAATATACATAAAAAGTCATCATAAAGTATACACCACTACAAATTCTGTACAAATTCTGTACGAAGTTATACAAAACCTATACAAATCATGTACATTTACTTTTTATAGGGGAGCAACTAGACTCAAATAAATATTTCAGTATGATCATTAGTATTTTCAGAAGAATCCTATTACTAATACTAAGGGTTATGTTTTACTTGAAGACTATGAAAATAAATATCAAGTTAAATTTACGTGAAATTAAACAATTTTATCAGAGAATAACAGAAAGTTCACATTAGGAAGGATATCATGCAATTTTGTTGCAGATTCTGAAGAATTTTAAAAAAAGTAATTATATCATTTGATTTTATTAATATAAAATCATTTTTACTAATACTAATTTTTCATACTTCATAAAATTGATAATATACACTAACTGACCAAAGTACTAACTCTTTATAAAATAATATTATTGAAGAGTGTGAAATATATGACAATTCTTTCTAGTTTTTTTCTAATTCCCTTCTTTATATTTTAATATAAGGGCTAAACAAAAGGTGATTACAATTTCTCTAATTAGAGTATTTGTTATAGGTTACATTAAATCATTCAAAATAGATCTGTAAATCCTGATCATATGTATGCTGCCCAAAATCAAGTTTTTTTTATGAGAAACATTAACCTAAAGGTGATTATAAGAACATTATTTTAAAACTTTATATGTTGAATTAACATAATTAATTGACGATCTGGATAAAATTAGTACTATTTTCATATTAAAATTTGAAACAACATTTCACAACTATTTGGTAATAAATAAGTAAACACTAAAATTATTTTATTTTATCTGGAATTTGTAAAAATAAAGTTATATATGCAAAAATACTCAATAAAAAGGAATAAGCTAAAAAAAATCATATGTTTAGTATTGCAAAAAGTGTTTACATTGTATATACTTCAATTTTTTGCTTTATTTCTTACTTTTTGCATGATAGAGCTTGGAACTGGTACAAAAAATCTTACTGGTTAAAAATCGGTTAAAAAGTACTTTAACTGATAAATTAACCAGTTAATTAATCAGTTAATTAATCAGTTAATTTGTGATATAGTTAACCAGTTAATAACTGGTTAATAATATGTTTTTTTCAATTTATTGTATGGAATGGCTAGTAAATATTAAATATTTTATATAAAATATAAATTTATTTATTTTAAAAAAAAATATATTATAATTATAATACATATGATGTTGCATTTTCACCTAAAATTCCCTTTGTATCAAAAAATACAAATAAACAATTTAAATAAATATCAATAAAAAAAAGATAATTTAATAATTGGTAATTCATTGGTATTCATAAAAGTTATTTCTAAATTTTATAAATGATATTAATTTGGTATTTGAAATTCAAATAGAATGTTTAATAATTTTATTTACCTTATTAGAAAGTTGTGCAAATATATCCATAAATTTTGCATTTCTTTGATGAACAATATTTTTTAAAAAATTTTGAGCTTAAGGATGTACGCTTGTTAGTTATATATTTTCAGCATCTGGAAAAAGGCGTTCACTAGGAATGGAAATGGCTGGATTGATAAAAATTTTTGTGCTAATATGAATATTATGGGAAATCTTTTTTATGTTTATTCTACTATTTATAAGGATTGTAAGTATAATCTGAGTTTTCTGTAATATATTTGTTAAAGTAATCAGAAAAATTATCATCTTCGATAGTTCAGTCATAATTGTAATTTATAAAATAAAGATATTTATTTTTTAATGTTCTATTTAAACAAAAAAATTTATTGACTTAAAAAATATTTAAATAAAATTATCGTTAAACAGTAAAAAATTGCAAAAAAAATTCTCTGAGATGTTACATATTATCTATATATGATAATGATCTGCATTAACCAGTTAATTTGACCAGTTAATTTAACCAGTTAAAAATTGCATTTTAACCGGTTAATAGATGTCTTAATTGGTTAACTGTCTTAACTGGTTCCAAGCTCTATTGCATGATTGGTAAACACTAAAATTATGAAAACTCATTTAGGTGTTATAAATATCATACAATATATGTAAAAATAATTGAAAAATTATAATAAGTTAAAATTTTGCTTATTTATTGTCAAAAAAATTATGCTTCATATAGCAAAATATTTATATTACACAAATAATTAATGAAAAATACATGAATACTACAGTTTCAAAATTTATTATTATAGAGTAAAAATTAAGTCATACATGCAATAAACCTTAAGGAAGAAGAATAAGGTAAAAAAAATATACATTTATTAATAGGAAAAAAGAGTTTATATTTCACTTCAGATTCCACTCTATTTTACAATTTTTGCATAATTAGTAAACACTATAATTATAAAAACTCATTTATGTGCAGTAAAAATCTTTTCATATATGCATAAATACTTAAGGAAAAAGAATAAACTGAAAAATTATACATTTATTATTGAAAAAAAGATGTTTGCATTGCATGTACGTCAGATTTCACAATTTTTTATATTTTTTTCACTATTGGTAAACACTAAAATTTTGAAATCCAATTTCTATGCTGTAAAAATAATATCCTATATGCAAAAAAATTCAAGAAAACAGAATAAACAAAAAAAAAGTTATATATTATTATTGTAAAAAATAATTTATATTGTACATTATCCAATTTTATAAGAGTGCTGAAGAGTGCCAATCTTATCTGGATCATCAATTAATTGATTAATTTGTTAATTTTAGTTTTGTTTTTATATTTTTATTTTATTTTTGTTGATAATAATAGTAATTTATAGGTATTATTATTTTTAATTTTTTGTTTAATTTAATTTTATAATTTTTAGTTTTAGGTTTATTAATTAGGATCTTTGCAATAGAAAGGTACGAAACTCAAAAAAAATAAAAATTTAATTAATATTAAATTTATACTTATTTTAGTAAAAAAAGCATAATTAGCATATAAAGTAAATTTAAAAATTTTTTTAAGTTTCGTACCTTTCTATTGCAAAGACTCTAATTATTTTATAGTTATTATTTTTATTATTTAATTTTATTATGTTTTAATATTAATAGCTGATAAAATTGGTTTAAGACTGGAAGTACTTATGATTAGTTAGAAATGATTTATGTAATTTTCTTTTTACTAAATAAATGATTGTATAATTTCAACACTAAAAAAAATTAGTATTTTATATATTACCTAAATAATTTTCATTTATGTAATTAGTAATTTATTTAATAATTTTATATAAATAACATATTTCCAAATTTTTTATATTATTTTACAATCTTTTAAATGATTATATAATATATTAAATTTTATTAAAATTGGATGATTGACAGATCTGTAAAACCAAATTTTTGCAAAAGAAAAAATTTTAGTTTTCACTATGAAAAAAGGATTTCTATTAACAAAACCAGCTAAGAAAGTAGAAAAACTGGACTCATTACCTTTAGTTACTATAAATTATGAAGATTATGACTCAAAGACTTTATCTTCTAACTGTTTTCACAACATTATTACAGACTTTTTGTCAGACCTTGTTACAAAGAACTCACCTTTTTTTAACTCTATAATATTTTCAGACTCAAAAGATTATAATGTGTTTTTTGATAAATACAAGGATCAACAAGTTTCTGGTAGCAAGTTGATAGAGAAAATAGATACTAACGATTGCTATTCTCAAACTGCTTGTTTTTTGGCTTGCATTTTTAATATTTTTCTCTTGAATGACAAACTCATAGAAATATTATATGTACATGGATTTTGAAATTCACTAAGAGTTGAAAAAATATGATGCACAATAACCAAATATGAAAAATCTAGGGGATCCTATGCACCAATCAGGTATGTCAATTAATGTTAACATAATTGATGAAGATTTAAAAGGATTATTAGACGATGAGTCAGATATCACACCTCCGCATAATAATACACCTTTATCTATTATGTTCTTGATCAAATTTCAGACAAGGAATACTAAAAAAAAGGCCCGTAAAGAGAAGAAAAAAATGTTGCAATTACAATTTCCTTTTGGATTGGATAAACAAGTAGTGCCCATTTTTAGCACTGAATCTTCTGAGTATACACTTTCTAAATCTTCTGGTTCAAGGATGGTTACTTTTAATCAAAGTTTGCTTTCTCTTTCTTCCACACCCTTTAAGCAGTTGAAGTGAGATTCTAAATCACAATCAACGCCTATTGATAATGGGAAGAAGTTAAAATAGAAAGAGACAAACAATACCAAGTTCTTGAATAATATACTATAAATATGTTAGATTTGAGTTTGCTTAATGATTATATAAAAAAAAAATCCTTATGTAAGACTTTTATTTGCTTATTTTAATATAAAATTTTTAGATGGTTAGATATTTAAATGTGTAGTTGAACTTATTTTTATTTCAGCTCAGTAATTATATTTGCGTAATAGAACCTCTTATTCGTATAACAAAGATTTTCATATATACATAGAGAGAGAAAATTTTAATTTCACATGTATATCAAAAAAAATTTTTTACAAAAAATTTTTTAAACTGATACTTTTTTTCTATTATTTTACACATTTTAATTTTATAAACACAATATTGTATTTAATATTTATAAAAAAAATCATGTTTTTATAATAATATTCTCATATTTTTTGTTTGCTAATTTTACTCATATATAAAATGAATTTTGGACAAATAAAATTACCTTTTTATGTTTAAGTAAATTGTTCAGCAGTTGTAAAAAGTATTTGTATTTCAATTTTTATGATTCTAAGTATAATATTTGTGAAAATAATTATATTTTTTAAACAATACTAATTCCAAAAAAATTTTTTTTTCTCTTTTAACTTCCAGATGTAATAACATCACTTTGGTCAAATGAAATTACTTTTTATATCTAAAAAGTTGTTCAGCGAGGTCAAATCTACTTACAGTAAAAATTTTAGAATGATTGAATTAATATTCGTAGAATGTAACCAACTTTTGTACTTTTAATTATTTATTGTTTAAGTGATTTTAATTTTAAAGTATAATTTTTTTTATTTTAAATCAATTTGTTAACTTTAAGAAGTTGTTCATAAGGGTTGGCAATAATTTATATTTTAATTTTTATAAATCTAAATATAATAATATTTATAAAAAATTTCAAATTTTAAAATAGCATGTTTATGGGTCACACTTAGCTGAGCTGGGGGGATTATTTATGTATTGTATATAGTATTTGATTTTGAATATTTAACAATAAAAATAACACGACCTTTAAATTAAAAAAAAAAAAAAAAAAAAAAAAAAAAATTTTAAAATAGCAATAGTATATTAATATTATACTAATAATATTAATTAAAATTAAAAATTCTGAAGTTGTATATCATTTTATATTATTAATTTATTAATATTTAGTGAATTAATTTCATAATTTTTTTTCGCAATGATATAAAAAATTAATTTACTATTACTATATATATATTTATTATAATTAAATTATCTTTTTATACTTGAATAAAGTTATACTGTATATGTTAGAAAAAAGATTACTTAGCAGAATAAAAAATTCAGAGATTATAATAAGAGTTTGCTTAGCAGAACTTAAAATAATTTGCTTATCGATTATAGTAAATTTTGAAATTTTCATCTGACCTATATATATATTGTTCAGGATCCTACAATATCTTTAAGAATGGAAATGTTATTATTACTGGTTATTATTCTCAAGGAGAAGAACAGGCACAACTTTTGGATCTTGTAGTATATTATATATTAGCAAAATGGAATAACTATACCCTCTTGGCCAATTTAGTGTGATGGGATAAGGTCATTTCAGTCAGCACAAGGGTGCACAAGAAGTATCTTTCTGCAAGGGTTCAACTGATTCCTGACCATGAGTGCTTGAAATGCTATAATAGAGGAAACTGGACTATAGATGCCACCCAAATCCAAAATAATTTGGGATTATAGCAGCCCAAATGTACAAAACCAAATTAATTTACAAATTACATATATAAATTTTACAATTTATATATTTGGGATTTGGGAATTATGGCTGTCAAAATGTACAAATTAATTTGAGATTTATTTAAAATAATTTGGGTGGCATCTATAGACTGGACTGTCAACTTGGAAGAAATTCCTGTTAGATGGTTTTCTGCTTTTTGAAGTCTTTCTGAAAGGAAACAACATGAGAAATTCTAAGCTGTTGTATACAATATTCCAGAAGATATGACAGATACTGCCTTATTTTCAAATGGACGCCTACACCAATTTTTATTGGATAGTGGCATAAAATCTTTCAAAATTGTTAAAGAAGTGGATGGGCCTAAAAAGCTAATAGGTTATTTTGACACTTGGGATCATGTTTTTACCCGCATTTATAACCTTAACTTTGGAATGATAAAAGAATCTCTTGGTGCCATTATTCCACTCCCAATTTCAAGAATTTACATAAATCTGCTCGATTTGGTAATGCAGATAAATCCTCAAGGATACCGCATGAATCTAACTTTTTTTTTTAAGTTCTAATACTAACAACTATAAGAATAATCAAAATAAAACTTCCAAATCTGGCCACTCTACCAAGAAGATCAATCAATCAAGAAATGACAAGTCTTCCAAGCTGGATGTAAAATATTTAATAGCTGAGCTGAAGGCATTGTTGGAACTTTATATTTAGTTTAGTTAGTAGGATCGGTCAATAATCTATACTAACTTCTTGTCATGCTTTGCATTCGCTTTATGTAATGTTTTTGTTTTACTAGATCATAGAATTTTTCTTTTTTCTTTTTCGTTTCTCTTATACCTTGGACAATTCTATAACTAGACTTCCTATTATGTTAAAGAGAATAGGTTAGGGCTATAGTAGTTATGAGACACATCTGTGACTCTAGTGTAAGGAATGGGTGGACTTTGTCATTAGTTATTTTGTATTTTTATTGATTTTTTATCTAATAAATAAGCATGTCTTTTAACTATAAAAAAAAAAAAAATGGATAATTATTGACATATTTTTACTATTAGTAACTTTTTAAATTTAATTAAATTATAAAATTTAATAAATATTGTAAATATATAAAATTTTATTTTTACTATATATGTAATTTATAATTAAAATTTTATTTGCATAAAAAAATTAGTAATTATTTATGTAAATTTTGTAAATTTAATATTGGTTAATTTTGCAAAAATTAAAATTTTAGATTTATCATAAATTTTATTAAAAATTTATTTTTTGTTCAATATATTTTCTGATTCTTCATAAAAAATTACATATATTTATATATTTAAAAGTAATACTTATATTTTATTAATCAAAAAGCTGAAGTTATAAAAATTAACTTAATATAAAATTTTTATATAAGTATTGTATTAAAAAAAAAAGACATTTAAATAAGTAAAATAGAGCCTAAAGAATAAAAATATATTAAATTTTATAATATAGAAAAATTATTTTATATAAAAAATTAAAAATCATAATTTATTAGTAATTATAATAAATGTGAAATTTTCACTAACTGTTTGTATTAATTGTCAATCTTTAATTTTATAAGCATCACCATCTCACAAATCATATAATAAGGAATCCAAAAGAATATTCTTCTGATCAATGATTCATTATCTTTACCATTCATTGTAGAATAGTTTAGTATTTGTTAGATTTCTTGCTAAGTTAATAAATCCACTTGTACAATTTCTCCCAACCCTTGAAGTTGAAGTTATTTCATTTTACCATCTAAGCATCTAAGGTTTAAATTGACAAAGAAAAAGAATACTGATCCCAGATTTTGCATGGCTTAATCACTGACTCCTCTAAATATCTTGCTAATGATGCATAATAATTATATATAGACTTGACTTTATATTCTTCACCATTTAATTTTTTTAAGCCATGTAATAAATTTACATAAAAAATCCTCAAGTTCATTACATGTGTCATATTGATTAATTTTTTTTTGTCATATTACAGTAGCTTCTTTATTAAATCTATCAACTACACAAAGCCATTTTGAAGTACATTTGTCTGTATTTTTAACCCTTGAAAGTTGTTGAAGTCTATATATTTTTCCATGAGTAGGAATAGATATCATAATAATAATAATATTATTTTCTTAAAAAAAAGAGTATGCAAGAAAAAAAGAGTACGCAAGGAAAAAAAAAGAATGTAAAAAGAAAAAAAGTAAAAAAAAAAGGTTAAAAAAGAAAAAAAAAAAAAAAAAAGCTTAAAAAAGTAAAAAAAAAAAAAGTAAAAAAAAACTTAAAAAAATCCATCGGTATATACGTCATACACAATGAGATAAACCTGTTATTTTATAGAAAGCTAAGAATAACTTAGTATTCACTGATGTTCCCCTCCTTCGAGGGGCCCCTACATCAGTGAATAACTTAGTTATCCTTAGATATCCATGAAATAACAAGTATAAATTTTATTCAATAAATAGAAATATAAACCCAATATAAAATAAATAAAATAAAAAAACAGTAATATCAATGCCTAAAATAATACAAGAGAAGGAACAATTATATCATTATCAGGATTCTGAACCAATCATGCATATATTCCAATTGCATGTTCGTTTGGCTGAGATTTTTTTCCGGAGGTTCAAATCTTCCTCATGAGTTTTGTTTAACGCCATGAATAATTCCCTTTTCAAATTCGAGAAGTCCTGCTCTATTCTTCCAAGTTCTTTGTGATGTTTATAATATTTGACAATTGTCTTGTAAAGATACGAATGGGTAAGGAAAGTCAGAACTAGGTCTGGTTTAGTTTCGTTAAGTAAGACGGAGTTTACTAGATGAACGAAGGCCGACGAGACTTTGACAAAGGAAAAAGTATATGTGTCATTCTCCTGTTTTTCGAGACCTATACTACTTAGATACGAGTCAAATGCAGTAAAAGGATTTGTGTCATTGAAACGGCCATATTTATCAATTGGTACATGTTTCGGAGTTCCTACATATTTCGGAATTGCTGTTGGATGAGGAACGTCTTTGAATATCGAGGGCTTAAATCCCATGTCGATGTTAGCTTCTTTTCGGAATGTTTGATGACAAAGAACTAACATTAGCTTTGGAGAGATGACATAAAACCAATGGTATGCAAATTGAAATATTATAGCATTCACTCCTTCAAAAATTCCAAATCCATTGTTGGTTATTATAAACTCGTCGTTTTCACCAGCTTGCCAAATTGCGAGAAAACAATCAAACATGCGCAGTCCATAGTCTGCTCTATCTACAAAAAAGATTCGCGAGTTATCTTTGATATCTTCATGTGGGGTCTCTAGTATTTCACGGATATTTTGTAACCACACTTCTTGAGCAATTTGTAATTTGTGCTCTTTCATGAATTCTTCTACCAAGTTCCAAGTGGCAATATCAAATTTTTTCTCGGTAAATTGAGACCATCGACTACCATTTCGATAGTTCATAATGAAAAGGAACTTGCGTAAATCTTCAAGATCTCTCCTGAGCAAAATTATCTGACTTTTCTCTTGAGAGGCACTAATAATATCTCTAACGACTTTTGATGCTCTCTCTTCAAGTTTTCCCAATTTTTTTTCCACGTGCATCACGTCTTCATTATCAAGATCTTTGTACATATTTGTGTATCCATAGGTTTTCGCGACTAAAGAGCTCCCCAGTTGACCGGTCGTTCTATCATAAGTTTGGAGGAACGCTTCTTCCTTATTCTTATTTTTGAAGTTCCGTTTATGTTTTTTTTCTTTGAACAACCTTTTATCGCTTACAAATATCCTCTCATAATTATTAGCAGCAAAATTACGAAGAAGAAATCTTGGAATATAGTGATGATATTGGTCTCGTTGCATAATAATTTTAAGCAATGTGAGTAGGTAAGATAAAGATCATGTGCAGAAATTATTACATATATTCGCATGACAATGACACGATGATTTCCTGCTTTAAGCATGATCAAACTGACCAATGTAAACAGAGGTACAGAATATATTCCGGTTTTTATAATGGAGATGACGTTCTTATTGCGTACAAAAAATAAAATGTTACTGTGCAGTGACTAATATTATAAACTTTTATGGTATTACGAAATTGAAAAATTGACTCATATTTTAGCTTTATAAAATTCAAAAAAAAAAATCTGATTATTTTATTAGAAATTTAAATCCTATTTTAAAGCAAAAATATGTAACAAATTTGCTCTAATACAATGAATTCAAAGTTAAATTTTATTTTTTAGCGTATTTTTTAATGCTTAAAAATATACATAAATAGTCAAATAGCTGGTAGCATATTTCTGGAATAAAACTTGTATCAAATATTTTTACCATTTTATGTATTACTAATTTTAGGAACGAAATTATAAAAATTGAAGTTATAAAATCTATCGTCACGCACTATCTGTCACATGTACGCCACGATTCAGTGGCGGTTAAATGTGTAACGCCAACCATTTCGTGTCTTTTTTTTGACGAGTACTCTGTAAAAAGAGATACAAGAAATGGTTGCATTTATATTGCGAAATTACGTGATCATTACTTCTTTATTTTTAATTCGATCATCATTATTTATTATGGTATATTGTATTACAAAAATTTGACAAAGATTTTGCGATATCAAGGTTTATCGCCAAAGGATATTTTTGTAAATAACAAAGTTATCAACAATTGTATTCCTCGTGTGCGACACTATTCCTTATTCACATTATATCCCCCTATTGTTGGTATAAGGTCCTAGATTTAGATGGTTGATAGTTGATCTCTTAGTTCGGCCAATCAATGTGAATTAAATTTTTACGGCTTAGAAACCTCGCACAGCCTCTTTTCAGTCATATAAAAAATTGTCAATATGCTTTTTTTTCTTTTTTTTCGTGGCTTCATTTTTTAAAATAAATTTCCAAAGCTCACTTCAGTCAAGAAAAGTTTAATTATCAAGTTACAAGGTTGCATTAAACCAATAACGATATGTACCACATGTAATGAGATAAAGTTTTACTCATCTTAGATTTAATTTTTTTTTATCTTTAAATGTAACAAATCTCGACTTGAAAATCTACGCCACAATCTTCTGTTTTTTTTAAAGGAGTCGATTTTAACGTTTATCCGTTATCGTTTCGAACAAGAGAATAACTTTTTAACGATTTAATGTCACACAGATGTATTAAGAAGTAAGAAATGTTGTGTTTAGCAATCTAATTTTGTAAGACGTAGAAATTTCCATACTAACTGATTAATAATTACACAGTTTATTTTTTTTTGGAAAAATTTTCTAAATGCATTATTGTCAATAATTTATAAATATCACACAATTATTATTAATAAGGTTTGATTTTAAAACTCTTTTTCATAAAATCATTTTTTCTCCTAAATGAATTCTCAACAATTTATCATAAAAGCAATGAACTACGATCATGAAGGCCATGGAGGCCACGGTAGTGGTGATGAAAGTGCATGTTCTATGCAGGTAAGACTTAATTTAATTAAAAACAAAATAAAATAAAAAATCTAAATTAACAACTTTGATTTTTGTTGCTAGATGCTTTTTAATTGGGATACAGAAAAACTTTGCATCGTTTTTACTTGGTGGCGCGTAAATAATATTGGTTTTCTCATTTTATCTTGCTTCATCGTAATTCTTCTCGCGACTAGTTATGAGCTCTTAAAATTATTATCGAGAAAATACGATTCAAAAATTCAAGCTTCATCTCATTTACGATTACAAGAAGGAAGGGATGCTAATTCTGAAGAAGTTTCTACACAAAATATACAAAGCCATTTAATTAGGTAACTATATATATGTATGTATATACACATATATCAAAGCTACTTTCTAAATTAAAAAATTTTATTAATTTATAGAATAACTTACGCACAACAGTTAGTTCGTACGCTCATTCACACAGCTCAAGTATTTTTATCATTCTTCCTCATGTTGATTTTTATGACTTATAATGGATTCATGATGATTAGTGTAATAATTGGTGCAGCTATTGGTTATTTGATTTTTGCAAATCGTATACTAGATTCGGGAAGTAAACTTTGTCATTAGATTCAGAGTAATATATTCTATTATTATTGAGATTGTAAAGTATTGTTTGTATTATTTGTTTAAATTTTTTTAAAACAAACAAAAATGGTTAAATTAAACATTTTTTTTTCATTTATCCGTTTTAAAATAAAGAATTTTATAATTAATTCTCACAATTATTTATTCTCTTTGACATATGAGAATTTTACAAAATAAGAGTTGAAATACCTTCCCCCTGAAACTTCCTGTATAAGTCATGTGCTACAGTTATCTTTAATTTGTCCTGATAAGGAATGAAGATGACGATTCTTTATTTAATCATATGGTAATTATCTGTTATCTAAACAGTATCCATTTCAAAATGATAGAAAACGCTATATTAATAAAACAAGGAGCTGAAGCAGTAAAGTAACCAATCTTATTATGCCTCGATTATTTTATCTGTTAAGCTATTTTTCTAAACTTTTCTAATCATATATTGATAGCGGATATATACCGCACCGTTTTTAACACGTACAGCGATTATTAAAGAAAGATTTTCGAAAACTTATCGACATCCTATA
Source organism: Rhizophagus clarus (assembly GCA_015698045.1). NCBI lineage: Eukaryota > Fungi > Glomeromycota > Glomeromycetes > Glomerales > Glomeraceae > Rhizophagus > Rhizophagus clarus. Next base: position 532,182 of record BLAL01000274.1, read on the forward strand.
CTTGATAAAAAACTGACAGCAAGAAGAGTAAATCAGGTAAATAAATTTTTTCATAAATAATTTTATTCTTTTTTTAATCTGTCGTTGATTTATCGTATAGGAAGCTCGATGTTTATTCAAATGTCGTAAATCAGGAGTTGATACTCCAGTATTATATTTCGTGAATATAGAGGATAGTACCATTTGTATGGAATTTATACAAGGGATGATTATCAGAGATTTACTTATATCAGATAACGAATATGTTCAAAATAAAGAAAAGCAAGGTAAGTCTTAATTAATAATGTTAATAAATTCTTTTTAATTTCTAAATATTTTCTAAAAGTTTTTTTCTATTTTAAAGTTGAATTGGCTAAAATGATTGGAATTTCTTTATCAAAAATTCATGCAGTTGACGTCATTCATGGAGATCTAACAACTTCTAATTTGATGTTGAGAGAATCCAATCAATCACTGGTATGATATTTTATTTGAAATTATTATTTCTTGCTTGTCAAAACTTATGTCGAAATTTTTTATAGGTTATCATTGATTTTGGATTAAGCTACGTATCATCGTTGCCGGAAGATAAAGCTGTTGACTTATATGTACTTGAAAAAGCTTTTTTGAGTACTCATCCTAATTCCGAAGAAATGGTAAGTCACCCAGTAAAATAGTAAAGGAAGTATGTCTTTTAATCTTTAAAAAAAAATCCTTTTCTCTTTAGTTTGCTAATATTTTAGAATCTTATCAGAAAAATTATAAAGCTTCACAAGATGTATTGTCTAAATTAGCCGAAGGTGAGAGATAGAAATTAATTAAATAATGAATTATTGGTTTGAATTAGGCCAATATATTAAAATTTATTATTTGTAGTTCGATTACGCGGAAGGAAAAGGAGTATGGTTGGATAGATATTAAATTGTTTACTGTCAACTGGATTGGGATTAATAACTAATAGCAAGATATATAACGAATAATAGTTTTTTGATTAATTAATGTAAATAAACAAATTGTAAAATAAATAGCACAATTTGAATTTATTTATCGGTTAATGTTGTTAGTATCATTGGAAAAAATAAGCAGAGTTTCTTCACGTTTTTAAGAAAAAATGTACCGTATTGTTATTTTATAACGTATAAATTTAACAAGGAATATGGTATGCGGAATATAGAGCGAAATTTATGAGAAATCGATATTTATAACTACTACCATTAAATTTAGTAATACGTTTTATTTTTTACAATCTCAAATTTTTTTAAAAAAAAGACCTTCAAACAAAAGAACTAAATTTTCGATATAGAGCACCATCATTTTGTAATTCTTAAGAATAAAAATGGAGCAAATGTAACGAATTATCAATCACATCTATATTACATGCATCAATCGCTATAGCTAAAAATCTCACCTTACAAGATATATTCATAGTTTTGCAAAAAGACATTTCTGGTGAAGATGCGACAGGTCGAGTGGACTACACAATCAAAAGTCTGGAAGAGTTCCTCTGTATCACTGAACGTAATATAAAAATTGGATATGCTCAAGTAAGTCTGCTCCTCCTAGTATATTGTTTTTAATGAGAACAAAAGTGCTCAGGTAAAGGATAATGTAATTTATCTCTTAGAATCTGGCGCAACTTGAAAGTGCGTTCCAAACAAATAAGAAAAAACGAACCGCGGATCAAGCAATTTAATGAAGATTGACTATCTTTATGGCATTGTGACCACAGGGGCGGAGTGGCATTTTATAATATATACTCCAGACGGTATTTACTGTACAAGTGGTAGTGAATACCAGATTAATCTCACGAAATCCGCCATCAAAGAAAATTCCGAATTACTTCGTAGTAACGTGAAAAGGGTAATAGGTATTATTGTTTGGCTGTTAAAAGATCGTGTTAGTGTAAAAGAAATTTATAAAAGGAATAGTAATTGCAAACAATGCCCAGCTAGCAAGAGGGCTAAAATCAAAAAAATTATAAAAAAATAATATGTAACACAGGCACAGTCCCAAACTATGTATTTATTTTTTCGCTTGTAATAATAAAAAGAAATTTCTTGGAAAATTTCTGTCACGATTTGTGACGATCGGCAAAATTTCACGTGATTTTTTATCTTCACGGTTGCACCCATATGACAATGTATAGACCCATTATAGATTATATAAAAAAGAGGTCTTGGTTAGTAAATCCGTATATCCTGTGCAAGTAAAACGTCATCCACATCATTAATTGAACGAACGAATATATTCTGCAAATTAATAATAATATTGCTTGGCTAGCTTCTAGATCGATTTTTCTGGCACTCAAAGTCAAAGTACCATTCTTAACATATTTGATGTTTGCTGAGAAAATCATGATCAATTCTATTCACATACCGTACTGGCTGGATTTCAAGGTGGATTTGATAGGAGCATTAGTATTAAATTTCTTAGATATGTGAAAAGGTTTTTCAGATTCTAAAGCATATTTTTTGATAATCTTTCCGCTCAGAAGAAATCGTTTCATATCACTCAAGTCGATCTAGATTCTGAAATATAAAAATCTTTCTCCAGTTCTTAAACAAATCACGTAATGCTCCGAATTTGATCTGATCCAATGAAAACTTTGGATCAAAAACTGATCTGAATTTTTCGGAGCACTAGAATCACGAATTAATTTTTTAAATTTTTTACTGTGGAATATAATTAACCATTAGAAAAAGTAATGCATTAAGCTTTATTAAAATAAAATAAAAATTATAGAATCGGTATACAGCTATTATTGATATTATATTGTTATTGTAGATTGTACATTGATAATTGATAAAAAATATCTATGTTGAGCGCGGAATTAACTTGTACTTCCTTATTTTTTACACATTGAATGGGTAGAAGTCAAGCTTGGGTTTCTTTTTGGGATTCTCACTCCAATCCTTCTCCATGCCTTGTTTAGCCTAACCATCCTTATTTAAGAAGTCATCCTCACTTTTATATGGCCGATTTATAATAATTTTTTCAGCAGTGACGTTACTAACCCTGGGAAGACATTCAACCATCCTTTGTAATTCTGAAAAGTTGGGGTTGATGTTTTTTATCAAGGTAAATATAGCACAAGAAGAAAATACATGACTAAAGTACTGTTCAAAATTATTACACGAAATAATAAAGCAATCGTCATATGAAATTGTTTCATAAAATGGTTGTGTTGTGAAAATAATCGTTATGTGACGGTACTTAGCAAGAAGTTGTTCTGCATAGGAACTCTCACAATTCTTAACGTATTTCTCAAAAAGATCGTCTAAAGTGTATTCGGTTAAGTTATAGTCATATTTGGTTGGTAAATACTAAAGAGATGATCACCTTGAACTGTTTTCAAAACTCTGAATGAATCTTCCTATTTAGCAGATACACCATTGACAATCACAGCTTTGCCTTCCTCCCAGGAAATGGACTTTGAGGAACCTTTTTCTGTTAACTTTGAACATAGGAATTGCTCATTTGCTTGGCAGAGAGTAAGTTTCTTCAGCTTAACCTCAATATTCTTGGCCGATTCAGTCCTATTGACGCTATGATATAACTCCCCCAGACGTACTGCACGATTTTTACATTTTATTAGCAAGTTGATGTAGAATGCCTCATAGTATGCCAAAAAAAATTCCCAATCTTGCCAATGCATAGCGTTTTGCACCCAAAGTGTCTCTTCAAGATTAAAGTCCATAATTTTTAATTTGTCATTGTATAAGCAGATAAAAAAGAAAGGCATCTTGATGGTAAATTCAGAGGAAGTGTTATTGCAGGAACTGAGAATGATATGTGCATTACGTTTGAGGTTTTCAATTGTACAGACTTTATCATTTGGATCTAGGCATATCTCGCGAAGAACAGAAATTGTATCAATACTGTGATAAAGAAGCTCTAAAGCAAGTTTTTTATTCTTCTCGATGGTTTGGTATATGTTGTAGCGCATTTGGAGACAATGTTTGACATTATTAAAGATAATATTAAAGTGCTGATTATGAATATCATTGAAGAATTTCTTTCTATTGACTTCGATTTCAAAGCACACTTCAAAGACATACTGAAGTGTGCAAGACAATCCTCTGGTGTCTTCTAAAGTTGGAGAAATGGTCGACAAAGCATCCATTTGTATGTACCACAGTCAAATTTTTCTATATCGTATTTTTGTGCATAATGATTTGCAATCTCAAGCAGTGCTCTGAACGACAGTTATGGGCAATTAGCAAATTCAAATGAAACCTTTGATAATTCTTTCATAGATATAACGGCTTGTGATGCTGTTCCAGAAAGAAATGTCTGAACATAGGTAAGGGAAGGTAGACCAAACATAAATGATGCAAGGTCATTGATCATTTCCTTAAAGAGATGTTTTACTAACATTTTCCTTTCGTTGACTGCATCAATCTCCCACTGATCGATGAGCTGAAACTTGTCAATATAAAAAAACACAAAGAGCTGTCGATTGGGTTAGAGATTTAGATGCTTGTAAATGCATTCAAAAACATTAGAAATTTTGAAAATGTCTTTATATTTCCAAACTCAGTCACGAAAGGTTTCAAACCACTAGTCAAAAAAAGAATATTCGGCCTCCAAAAAATCTGGCCTAGATTTGGCTAATTTTTAAAAAAATCGACCTAAATTAGTAATGATATGCAATTCAATCTATATTTGACTCTGATTCGATCCAGCCGAATGATGGTCAAATTGCGTATAATAAAAATTAAACTATGTTCGGCCTCACACGAATAATGGCCGAATTGTATTCACTTTTCTATATTAAATAATGGTTATAATATATTTACTATATTAATATTATTAAGTATAATAAAAAACAATGATACAATATTTGTTAAAAAATATTTAAACAATTCAGACTAGTATAAATATTATATTAAATCAACGCAAATGGAACTTTCTATTTATAGGAATAACAGCTAAATATTCTCTGGCATTAGATCGATCTGATTTTTTGTATTTTACAGGTATAAACTGACCTAAAATGTTGTGTATTGGAATTATATTGTCTCTACTGCTCAAATAGAAACTATCTTCCCATAATTTGACGTTACAAGTTTCGACATCATCGTCAATACTGAAATGGAATCGGGATGTCAAATTTGCTGGTTTGTACCATTTGATATAAGCCAATTTGTGTGTCAAATTATGGAAAGATAAATGAACGCTATGTTCGAAAAAAAATTGGATTTGACCTGGGTAAGTATCAACACTATTCCTATCACGATTAATAAATTTAACTAAGACAAATGAGCTCTTAATATGTCGTGTTGCAGCAGCAGATCCAAAAATTTCTGCACCAATTTGACATCTTTCATATCGATTCGCTTTGTTGATAATGATCGTTAAATTGGGTAAATTTTCCATGAACGGTTTTCTGAATATAGAATCTACGTATGTATCCTTATAATATTCAATAAGTAAATCGTAGATTTGTTCATCAAGATGAATATCTTCACATCGCGGTGCTAAAAATATACCCGGAAATTCCTCGCAACCAGTAATTGGTGATTCCAATATATTTCTGGAATTCATCAAAAATTGATACATTTCATTTGTTGGAAATTTGGAAAGAGAACTGACAGAAGGTCGTTTATTGAGTAATTTGATGCTGATTACTTCTGAACTTGAGCTGATAATATCGTTTATTTGTGTTTCGGTTGTCAATCGACGCATTAGTTCAGGTTCAATTTGGCGGTATCTATTAGGCAACGATCCTAATAAATATTTTATTATTAATCTTTGCTTAATGGAATAATATAATTCGAAAAATCGACACAGCAAATGAATTTAAATTTGAATTACCTAATACGCCATTCATTCGTTCAAAGCTAAAGCACCAGAATGAATACAGGGGTCTGTAATCGTAAGAGCACTCACATAGATGTAATGATAGGTGGAGGTTTGGCATTATTTTTCCTTCGCCATAATGTTATTCGATCAATTTAATTATCTTTACTAAAAGTTCATAGGCTTCTTTCATATCATTAATCTCCACAATTTGTCTAACCAAAATCGTATAAACTCTTACGAAATATGTAAGAATTTTGCGATCTTTATTTGGAAGATGATTCTATAACACAACAGTGGCGTATATTAGGAAAAAGTTGCGCCATTGGTCAGCGGTAAAGTTAGAAAAACCTTCACTGCAATGGATTTTACCAGGAATTCGTCCCAAATCTGATAGTAGCTTAAATTCGCTCATTTTCTTTTGAATTGATTGAAGAGCTTTTTCTGTTAATACATCTTCATCGATCCATATTTGTTTTGTTATCCATTTTGCGATTCCTAGAAAAAGGTAGTGCATCAGATCTATAACAACAAACCGAATCAGATCAAAATACGAGAGTCTTAATATTTCAGACCATCTTACGCCATTCACCTTGACGAATCTCTCTCTTTCTGCGTTAGATTTGCATCGTCACTATTCTAAAGCCTTTTGACGATGCTTTACTAGATCTTTCATGATAAACCAGTCGCTCATATCTGCCATGCCACCAAAATTGCGATTATTGGCCCTTTTTTCGCATCGATGACATGATGCGAGGGCAGAGATATGCCTGCATAATTTTCGAGCTCCAGGAATATTGCACGAAGCAATTATTAATGCAGCTCAAATATCTTTGCCATTTGGACATTCATTAGTGCGATTAAGATTCACGCCTTCCCAAAGTGACTCTAATTCCGTTATTATTAGCGAAAGATAATGATTAACTTTATGCAATTTAACCTCATCGGGTCCTGGTAATATGCTGAGTATAAGCACATTTTTGGGCTTAAATCGAACATCCGAGGTAGATTGTATATTACTGCGTATTTTACACCTGTACTGTAAATCGTTCCTTCGTAAGGCTAGAACCAATCCAAATTCATCATTAATCCTAGATGAGCATTAGCCTTGTCTGGTCAGAAAAAGTTATTTAACCTTTGTTCAGACGATTCCTTAAGATTTTTCCATATTTGGCCATCATAAATATCCGATAGAATATTATCAATTATTGAACGACATGTCTAATGCCGCAGTAATTCTTCAAATCCTGGCCACTTGAACATACTAGAAAGCTGCTGTTGTATACTCGAAACTGGATAAATTAATTCAGAAACAATTGATATACTATTATTTAAAGAAATTTTCTTCCCTAAAGGAGTACGACATTGTTTTAATCTCTTTGTAGCCGAATTTGGAAATTTGACATGGCTGCATTTCATAACAGTATTATTATCTTTTGATATTATCTCCTCTTTTTTGTATAATTTGTGGCATTTTTGGCAGGCTGCAAACTGCGTAAATCGATCGAAAAGTTCTAACTTTTTTCTTAGCATGTACAATGAATTTGAGAATGATTCATAATTGATATTTTTACATACTTTCAATATTATTTTAATAAATTGTATTAATTCTTCAATTGCAGTATTTGGTATGTTATGACTCGACCTGAACTTCATAATCCATATCAAAATCCCTTTAATTAATTCATCTGTTGGTAATTCTGAAATATCTGGTGTATCTGAAATATTTAGTATGTCGAACATAGGGTGAGAGTAATTCTCAAAATTATCTGAAAAATTGTTATCTTCATCATTAGGAGAATCTTCTTGTGTCGAAGATTCACTAGTATAGATATCATCCATGTCATATTCAGCTGGCACATTATAAGAGGAATCTTCAGCGACTAGCTCAACTTTAGTGATATGACGAAATGTGCCTGGTTTTGCCCTTTTTTTGCATGGAAGAAATATATATTTCTATTTCTCATACGTATCATTATCAGAATGTGTATCAATGGACATTGTCATATCTTGTGATTCTGCTAACGATATTGTTGAATCAATCAGTTCTACTAATTCTTGAGTCGTTGAAGCCTTATCACGATTTAATAGTTCCAAAAAAGTCGTTTGCTCATTCGTTTGCTCATGTTTCTCCTTCGTACGCAGATTGACTATTTTCCCATTACAATGGCTGCAAAAGTACGGAACCTTCTCTCTTGATTTTCTGATCGTAAATTCAATAGATGTTTGTTCAGAGGTCAATGAACTAGGATTATTATATTCGTCTATGATATTAGTAGCAATGCGTTTTCTTCCCCCTTTTTTCATTTTTTGATAAAAGTCAGATACGATAAAGTTGTAATATGATTTTTACGTTGAATAAAGTTATAATATACTTTGTTATATTTAATTAATAGTGATTTTTTATTAATATCAAAATTTTAGTGATGTCGAATTTTTAGTGATATTGTGATTATATTTCGTTTTAAAATGATATTGATGGTATAATTAACAAAATAGATAAATTCAAATACGAAAAATTAGACGTAAGAAGTTGAATAGAAAATTAAACAAAAACTGAAATTTAAAAAATAAAATATATACCATACCACGCACTCAATGCGATTTAACTGTTCAATTAATTGAAAGTCTAGTTTGATGCGAAAGTTTAAGTCTAATCTGATCATTAACGGCTAATGATTGAAAGTCTAATTTGATATGTTTAATATATGTTTAATTAATTAAAAGTCTAATTTGATGTGAAAGTTTAAGTCTAATTTGATCACGCCTATTGAAAGTCTAATTTTATACAAATGTTTGTGATCGTTAATTATTAAAAGTCTAATTTGATAGTAAAGAAATAGATATAAATGGTGGTCTAATTTCCTCGTTCCATACAAAAAAATCGCCCTTTTTTCTTTTTTAAAAAATAATAATAAAAAATAAAAATAATTTTAAAACAATAATGGCTCGTAAGAAACCATCAAAACTAAATGCTTCTTTACCAGATATTGCTGGTTTGTCTACACCATCGCCACATACAACATCAACTCCTCCATGAAATATTGCTTCAACACCAACACCAACTAATACCACCGTTTCATCTACATCACGAAATATTGCCACATCACGAGCGTCAACACCAACTAATACTACACCATGAAATATTGCCACATCACGAGCATCAACACCAACTAATACTACAACACGAAATATTGCCACACCATGAGCGTCAATACCAACTAATACTACACCATGAAATATTGCCACATCACGAGCGTCAATATCAACTAATACTACACCATGAAATATTGCCACACTACGAGCGTCAATACCAATTAATACTATACCACGAAATATTGCCATACCATGAACGTCAACACCAACTAATACTACACCACAAAATATTGCCACACCACGAAATATTGCTTTAACACCAACATCACTAAATACTAATACTACAGCTCTCTTTAGACTCATTGTTTCACAAGATATTTTAGCCTCATTAAGTCAAACTCAAACTCAATCTCAACGAACTTCTGATATTATTAAAAGATATCCTAATATTAATGTACCGAAAAGTTACCGTTCACATCACAAAGAAGGAGCACCAAGAAATATTCGACCGAATAATGAAGAAGCGGGTAAACTGAATTTTTTGTTATATTTTAATATTTATTATATTACATCTGTTCGTTACAATTCGATACATATCCTTATAATTTAAAATAGGTAATTTAGAGCTAGAAAATTTAAAAAATGAAACCTTTTGACTACAGAACGAATTGAATCAGGAAAAGGTCAAAGTATCAGAAATGAAATGAAAAATAGATAATTTGTAAGACCGTATTCGTAAGGTCGAGAAGGAGAATTCCTTACTACGGCAGTTTAATGAAATTTTTGGTGATGAATCGAACCAATTATGTGAAGAGAATAAAACTCTCCAAGAAGAACTTTAACGGCTCAAGCAACTTCGCACACCTCGAAAGACTATCGATTCTCCGCAGCAATATTCACTAAAACGCCCCAATAAAAGATTAAAATTGAGAGAGAAATCGCCTGATGAAGTTGCCACTTCAGCTGCAAGAGTAAGAATTTTATAAGACTATTTGCAGCTGAATTGTATTAATGTATATATACAGCTTTTATTATTTCCTCTTATTGTTTAGGACGAAATGAAGAACCTCTTGAAAGGTCAAATACCTGAAGAATATTGGTTGGATTACGGCAAGACTTTTAGTGAACAGACAGCAAAGATATATGAAAAATTGATATCTGAATTAAAGAGGTTGATGAGTGGACATTATAATCCGTCTGTAACCCAATTGTCAAACTGGTTACAATCAATTCACAAGCATAAAAGAGATAGACAACAGAAACAACTATCAGGCCAATTAGACAAAGTTGACCGTAGGATGCACGTGAATGCGCGATTGTCCGAAGTGAGCAGTATTTTATTTTAATGCACTTCTTTTTAATCATTTGAAATTAATCTTTATATATTCAACAGAAAAAAAATAGACGAGTAAAGGCGGCAATAAAATTATACGAAAGAAATGATGCCAACATAAAGAAATTTGATAAAGACGAATTATTATTAATGCTTGTACAGAATGATTGTCATTCCATTGAGCAATCAGATTCTGAAGACGATTCAAGACAGAAATTGCCTGATAATAAGCGGTTCTTGCATGTATACGATCGGTCATGGTGTTCAGATAAGGTATTAAAGTGATTACTGCTCCTAACCTATTTTAATATTTATTCGATATTTGTTTATCTTTGTTTTAATAGTTAAAACAGCTATTACGAGACGTATTAGACCCTGAAGCAGAATATATTCAACGCGCAAAAAAGCAATGGGAGCGAATTTATAATGATGATATTTACTTCATGTCTAGTAAACCTCTCAAGAATGCACCTGAATGGGCGCTTGATAAAATGAAAATGTACGAGACAGATGAAATAAACAAAACAATTGGCGTTAGCGAATATGATGACATGGTTAATGATTTGATTCAATCTTACAAGGATCGTATGCCAATAGAACTGAATTTAACAGAACCATATTCAGATTTCTTGTTAAATTCGGCGGAAATGAATTCAACTAGACCTGAAGATTTGGATGAGATCGGTGAAAGTTCGACAACAGTAAGTTAAATTATTTTAATATTTTTACGTCACAAATATCGTTAATTAATTTTGTTTATATCATATGTTGTATCATATTAGCAACAAAAAGCTGAAAAAAACTGAAAAGGAAAAGGAAGGGCTACGGAAGACGAAAAACTTCATGAAATATTTGATGCAGACGAATATTATTAGTATATTTTATATTTATTTTTTTGGTTATATAATTATTACTGAATATTTTATATTTTTTTTATTTTTTTTGTATGGTTGATCATATGCGGGTTGATTTATATAATTATCTTATATTACTATATACTATATACGTCAATATATATAAAATAAATGGTTTTTATTTGCTTATAAAATACAAAATGATGCTTTATTATTCAACCTTGAAAAACTTCTAGTTTGACCTATTTATCAATCATATTCGGATTACATATAGTAGTCGAATATAGTTTTTTTTAAGGTCGAATAAATATGTAATAATGTCCGAATATAAGTAAAATGATGGTTGAATTTTCTTTCCGAATTTAAGATGATTGGCACTCTAAATGCGCCAAAAAATTCAGCCTCAATTTGACATAGGTTAGATCGTCATTTGACCTATATTTGACCTGGTCAAATTTAGGCCGAATTGTTCTTTTTTGACTAGTGAACTTCATTGTATATTTTCCTTCGATGAAAAACATATAGGCAATTCGCAGGTCGATGATGACTGTTGGAGTTAGTTCATCGTCATATGAATCAAGTCGATAACTATTACTGAAGTCTACATAGAGGTTTTCAAGTTGTAGATTATTTTTCCACGCAGGAGGGACCTAATTTTGGTTATCTTCCAGGTGTTTGAATATTTCACTTTCAAATCGAGTTTTACCTACACATGAGATTTATGATGAATGAATAACTACGTGTGAATCAACCAGCTTGAACACACTGTATTAAAATTATACCTATTTCAGAAGCCCTACCACTGACAAGGACGCTAAAATCTGTTTTGGCCTTAGAACCTTTAAGATGGTTTCCAATATTTTTCATAATCTCTGAAATTGCTTGAGTCATCAGGCTCTGATGTTATCAGTACTGGTGCTAAAGCACCCGTATACATTCCCCCTCCGTGAGGATTTTATATCAGATCTCTTATCCAGTTAGTCTCCTAGCGCCTTTATGGCGCATCTTTAACAATATCAAAGATAAAACCCTATCTATACCATACCTACCTATCTGTTCTGATTAGTTTATACCATCTGTTCATACCAAATATACTAAGAATAAAGTAAAACAAAGAATGAACAAGAAATAAGGAAGGGTGAACAGATGAACAGATAGAACAGATAAAATAAAAAAAAAATAGATCACCTTTCCCAAAAATATTTTTTATTTTGGGGGTATCTGATCTGTTCATCTGTTCACTGATCTGTTCACCACTAGAAACATACTCAAATGCTTTACCAAGCCCAATACAATATGTGAAAAATACCCCATTACTTAGTACAAACCCCTATATATACTCCTTATACAAATCCTCATACCATCCTCATACTAGTCCTCATACTAGATACCCATACTATTGTCAACCTGCTCATACCTAGGTGTATCAACCTCAGAGGTGGCTATACCTTCCAATTATAGATGCCATCCAAATCCAAAATAATTTGGGATTATAACAGCCCAAATGTACAAATCCAAATTAATTTACAAATTACATATATAAATTTTATAATTTGTACATTTGGGATTTGGAAATTATGGCTGTCAAAATGTACAAATTAATTTGGGATTTACTTAAAATAATTTGGGTAGCATTTATACTCCCAATAGCATACAAATATACCTGAAAAAAAATCGTAATTAACCCTCTTTCGTTGCATCCCTTAAATACCTCTTAATATAAGTCTGAACATTTTCATTAGCATCTAAAATTTTAAGACCAAGTTTCTTAGCCTTCTTATTTATAGCCGTCTTCTTTCTCTTTTTCTTAGCATCTAGAATTTTTCTTTTACTATGTCTTTTAACCTCCCAATTTTCACCAGTAAGGGTATTCTTATGCGTCCCATAAATAATACAATCACTATGAATTTGATATTGACCTTTATCAGTCATATCCTGAACTTCTGAAGACGTTTCTGTCTTCTTTTTACACTTTACACAATATATCTCTGTTATGACCACAAATTTGAATTCTAGAAGTAAATCTTTAATTTTAAAAAATATGATCCCTTTAGAGAGGTATTACAAATTTTATAACCTATCAGGAGGTACCAGCACGTCTTCTTAAAAATCAAGAGCATTATAACATCTATCGAAGACCTCCGAAAGAAAAAAGATCTGAATGTCCAAAAGTAATCGTTTAAAAAGAAAATACTACTCAGCAGTCTGATTTAGCAGAAATGCCTATAGATCCCAAAAGATACCATTATTTTCTCATAGTAGTAGAAATATCCAGAAGAAGAGTAGATGCTAAGCCTATCAAAAATAAGACAGCTAATAGTATTTATTAAAATATATAAATGTGGCATATCTAACCTCCTACCCATAGACTAGAAACTGATTCTGGTTCAGAATTTACCAATTCAGAAATACGTGATTTTTTCCTTAATAGCATTGGAGTTATGATGAGATTTGGAGAACCTGAACGTCATAAATAGCAATCATTTACAGAGAGAGCAATTCAGGCTATAGAAAATCTGCTTTTCAGAAGAATGACAGTACAAGAACTAAAAACTGGTGAGACATCAGTAGAATGATCTGAAGACTTCCATGATATAGTTAGAGTTCTGCAAAAAATCTGATCTGATTAGATCTGATCTGGATCTAATCTGGTCAGATCCAGATCAGATTATAATATTATAATCCACAGATCAGATTCGGATTCCAAATTTGAATCTGAAGTTCAGATTCAGATTTGAAATTATATAATCTGGATCTGTCGAATTGAATCTGGATCAGATCTACCAAATCTGGATCAGATCATAAGATCTGTTTATCCAAGGCGTTTTTATTTATAAAATAAAAGAAAATGCCAGAACAGAACTGCAACCTATTAAACACGCCAAAATGGCGTTATTTCGCATTACTTTATTCAAAAAAAATGCCAAAATCAGCATTTTTTTTGAATAAGCCTGTTTTTTAATAAAAAAAACACTAAATTGTTTTTTAAATAAACGATTTAGAAAAAATGTTAAATCATTTTATTTTATTAAACGATTTTTAAAAGAAACGTTAAAATTATTTTTTATTTATTAAAACGATTTTAAAAGAAATGTTAAAATTGTTTTTTATTTATTAAAATGATTTTTAAAAGAAACGTTAAAATCATTTTTTTATTAAACGATTTTTAAAAAAAACATTAAAATTTGTTTTTTTATTAAAACGTTTTTTTAAAAAAAATAAAATCGTTTTTTTTATTAAATGATTTTAAAAAAGCGTAAAATTGTTCTTTTTTATTAAAACGATTTAAAAAAAAAAGTTAAAAATCATTTTTTCATTAAAATGATGTTTAAAAAAAAACGTTAAAATCGTTTTTCATTAAAACGATTTTTTTAAAAACAACGTTAAAAATCGTTTTTTTCATTAATAAAACGATTTTAAAAAAAATGTAAAATCGTTTTTCATCAAAATAATTTTAAAAAAAAAGTTAAAAATCATTTTTTGATTGATTAAACGATTTTTTTAAACAATTTTTTTAAAAAAAACGTTAAAAATCATTTTTTTTCTTTCCATTAAAACAATTTTTAAAAAAAAATGTAAAATCGTTTTTTTTTTCATTAAAATGATTTTGAAAAAAAATGTTAAAATCGTTTTTCATTAAAATGACTTTTTTAAAAAAAAACGTTAAAAATCATTTTTTTTTCATTAATTAAAACGATTTAAAAAAAAATAACGTAAAATTGTTTTTCATCAAAATGATTTTTAAAAAAAAGTTAAAAATCATTTTTTGATTGATTAAACGATTTTTTTAAACAATTTTTTTTAAAAAAAAACGTTAAAAATCATTTTTTTTCTTTCCATATAAACGATTTTTAAAAAAATACGTAAAATCATTTTTTTTCGTTAAGACAATTTTTTAAAATCATTTTTTTTCGTTAAAACGATTTTAAAAAAAAATGTTAAAAATTGTTTTTTTTCATTAATTAAAACGATTTAAAAAAAATAATGTAAAATCGTTTTTCATTAAAATGACTTTTTTAAAAACAACGTTAAAAATCATTTTTTTCATTAATAAAACGATTTAAAAAAAACGTAAAATTGTTTTTCATCAAAACAATTTTTAAAAAAAAAGTTAAAAATCGTTTCTTGATTGATTAAACGATTTTTTTAAACAATTTTTTTTTAAAAAAAGGTAAAAATCATTTTTTTTCTTTTCATATAAACGATTTTTAAAAAAAAATGTAAAATCATTTTTTTTTCGTTAACACGATTTTTTAAAAAAAAACGTAAAATTATTTTTGTTTTCGTTAAAACGATTTTAAAAAAAAATGTTAAAAATCGTTTTTTTTTCATTAATTAAAACGATTTATCGCAGAAATAAATGAAATGCACTAAAAAGTGATTATGAAAATTTTAAAAGATTATTGAGTGGAAATCCAGAAGGATTTCCTACCCTAAAGCTCTGCATGAGCTGGCTCAAGTCAAGCTACAGTTTGGCTTGGCTTGGCTTAAAAAAAAAAATTCTGGCTTGAGCCAAAATGAATCAAGCTACAAAAAATCTTGGCTCAACTCATTCAAGTCAAGCTAAGCTATAAGAAATTTTGGCTCAAGCCAAGTTGAGCTTGAACTGGCTCAAGCTGGCTCAAGCTTTATTATCAAAAAAAAAAGCTGAAACTAGGCGTTTTTATATGTAAAGTTACAAAAAAAAAATACTGGAACTAATAGTCCTGGGCTTTCTATTCATAAAATTGAAAAAAAAATGCCAGAACTAATGGTCTTAGCAGGACCCTGAATAATACTAATATAACTCACATACGGGTTTGCGTAGAGTTTATATGAAATTACTTTTTAAACCTACAAATTGAGTTTGCGTAAAGCGGTCAATTTGGAAGTAACTCACATATTATGTTTGCGTAGAGTTTATAATAGATATACGTGGATTTATTTTTAAAAAATACTAATTTCAGTAAATTAAATTACTCGGTATTTACCAAAATTTATTTTATTTTATTTATTTTTTCACTTTTTTTTAGTATTTTATACTAAATTTATTTATTTTTATTATTCTTTTTCAGTTTTTAATACCCTAATTCCAAAAGTCTGGTCATGATTTTTGCCCAGCAACACTACAAAAAATAAAAAAAATAATTAATTAGTTAAAAAAAAGAATAATGAAAAACACCTTACCCACCCTCCCTTACCTTAATTCCAAAAGTCCAGTTGTGCTTTTCGTCTGGCAACACTACAAAAAATAAAAAAAAATAATTAATTAGTTAAAAAAAAGAACAACAAAAGACACCTTACCCACCCTCCCTTACCTTAATTCCAAAAGTCTAGTCGTGCTTTTCATCCAGCAATACTACAAAAAATAAAAAAAAAATAATTAATTAATTAGTTAAAAAAAATTACTGAAAAACACTTCCTCCACCCTCCCTTACCTTAATTCCAAAAGTCTGGTTGTGCTTTTTGTCCAGCAACACTACAAAAAAATAAAAAAAAAATAATTAATTAATTAGTTAAAAAAAAACACTGAAAAACACTTCCCCATCCTCCTTTACCTTAATTCCAAAAGTTCAGTCGTACTTTTCGTCTGGCAACACTACAAAAAGTAAAAAAAAAGTTAATACTTAATTAATTAAAAAAAAAACAACGAAACACCTCCCCCAACCTCTCCCTTACCTTAATTCCAAAAGTCTGGTCATGCTTTTCGTCTGGCAATACTACAAAAAATAAAAATAAAAAATAAATAATTAATTAATTAAAAAAATACTGAAAAACACTTCCCACCCTTCCTTACTTTAATTCCAAAAGTCCGGTCATGCTTTTCATCTGTCAACACTACAAAAATAAACTGATAAATGATTAAAAAAAAGATCAGATATTCAGATTATCTGATTAGATCAGTAAGTCACATAATCCTGCCTTTATACCGAATAATTTGTTATAGCGTTAATAGCATTTTGTATTATAAAATCATAAAAAAAATGCCAGAACTATTGGTACTGGCATTTTTTATTCATAAAATTGCAAAAAGTGCCAGAACAAATAGTTTCAGCATTTTTTATATATAAATTTGCAAAAAAAAATGCCAGAACTATTGATACTGGCGTTTTTTACATATAAATTGTAAAAAATTGCCAAGTTTGTTCTGGCTCATGAGCTGGCTTGAGCTTTTCAAGTCAAGCCCACTACCAGCTTGAATTTATCAAGCCAAGCCTAATACCTAACTCAAGCTTTTTCAAGCTGGCTTGTGAGCCACCAAGCCAATTTAATCATGGCTTGGCTTGGCTCAGCTCATGCGAAGCTTTATCCTACCCGCACACCAACTTTTCATAATGAACGTTTTCATGATGAGTTGTCAGATGAATTCTGGCTTGCTGAAAGTAACAATTTATTATTTAATTGATTTTTTTTATTTAATTTATCACATTTATAATTAACTAATTGTTTTATTTTAAGCACCAGTCTGTGCTGCAAGAAGAAATAGAGTAGACTATAGGAGATATGAACATCAAGAGCGCAGGCACTCTTGATCTCATCACTGCTACAAGCACAGACGCTCTTATTCTCTTTACCTCTGTCATCGACACTGTCATTAAAACAATTTTTTTTATCATTTTACCCTTTACTATTTTCTATTTTTTTTTTTTATTTTTATATTATAAATTTTTATTATATATATATTTTTTTGATAATAAAATTCTAATTACAATGTCAAATTTAACATATATTATTCATGTTTGTAATACAATAAATTATAATACAATAAATTACAATGGTCAAATTTAAACAATATTATTCGTGTTTGTAACAATAAATCAGCGTTAAAAATATTTTTTCTCACTCCTTTTTTATAAAAATGGGAATTTAAAATGAAATATTCCATTAATTTTTCTCACTTCCTTTTCTATCATAATTCTTTCGATATTTTAAACTGATTCTGCATTTCTCACGATGTCGAGATCATGTATATTTTTCAATTGTGTACTGTTATCATAATTTACAATAATCAAGATTTCATATTTATATTGTAAGAATGCAGTACGTTTTTTTTCTTTTCTATATCCATATTTTTTTGTTTATATTTTCCTGATACTATGTCTAAACGTAAATCATCTGAAGGTAAAGAAATAGAAGTTAGAACAGGTATATATATTATTTTTTTTTAATAAGATTTGCTTATATGTAAGGATAATAAATAGTAAAATACCAAAAATATATAAAAAGACTGAAAAAAAATCAAAAGAACTCAGGACAAATTGGTATTGCAAAAAAGAGAAGAGATATAGACATTGAAGAGGTGAATGAATTAATGTCAGGTAATATTAATATATGTAGACTTTAATTCATTGATATTAATCTTTAATTAAAACAATTGCAATGATATATTACATATAGGTGTGCAGTCAATAAACCAAATGTAATAGTTGAAGAGGAAGTAAGGGACAAAAGTGATGAGGATTACAATAATGATGATGATGATGATGAAAGAGATGATAATGGTGAAGAAGCAGATGAAATTTCAGAACAATTTCAAAAGCATTCAAAATTGGAAATAGTTAACTGGCTTGTCAAACACCCTGATATTTTACGACTCGCAAATGAAATGAACGAATCATCAGATGTTGCTGAATCAAAAAATAATGAAGTTAGTATTGAATCAATATAGTAATATTTATTATATTTAAATCATTAAATAATGCGTTTTCTAATGTTTTAGGATAAAATCTGATTCTGGGATGAGTTAGTAAATATTTATTTCTGCGCGTGAGAAATTCAGACAATAAAGTTCTTGATAAACTGATCGTAAAGATTTTCTGAATCAAGATATATACTAGCGAAGCAAAAAGCTATCTTGAATGTACTCGTAAGTTCCTTACAGATTTTAGAAATAAATTCAATCAAAATATTTTAAGCTTTGTAGAAAAATATAAAGAAATAAGAAAAAGCAGGTATATGTTTAATTGTTTTATTAGCAATAAATAGTGCTGTAATTGTATTATTATTAATTAATGAATAAAATAAAAGTACCACTGGAAATATATCTCAGAAAGAGATTAAAGAATATGTTGACAAAAGTGTTGCACAAAAAATTTTAAGCAGACAACTTGTTGCTATAAACATTTCAGAATTAATTAATAATAGAGGTTTGATTACGTTAGTTGATTTTGTTTGAGAAGCTGTCAGAATATCGTGGAATGGTAAAAATTTAGCTGCTATTAAGGCGTTAGATAGAATGACAAAAGAATTATTTATACCATCAAAAAGCAGTAGTAACATCATTAATTCTTTATCGGTAAGTTATTTTATTTATAATGTCCTTTAATCATACATAGTATTAATAATGTTAAATTATACATAGTTATAAAATCTTTAGTAAAAGCTCATGCTTAATTTTTTTATAAAATTATGTATTTTATAACGATAATAAATTTAGTAAGTTTTTACGAGTGAATTGACCATTATTCTAAACATCATACCTTAATGTTTTTAATTAAAAAAAAAATTTGGAAAACGTTTAGATTACTCTTTGTATAAATAATTTGAATTATGTAACGTGTATTGGTGTGTACCCTCATTTACACAATATTTAGTGTACAACTGATCTTGATGACCTTAAATGTTCTATTACTAAATAAAGTAACATATCGTTAATAAAATAATCTAAATTACTTCAATAAGAAATTTCTTTCTTTTTTTTCTAAAAAATTTCTAAATACCTTTCCCTCCAATTTATAACTTACAAATGATGGAAAATGGTTCACTGAAGAAGCAAAAATAAGTTAAAAGAAAGAAAAATAAATCTTTTTTAAACAATAAAAAAAAGAGAGATAAGGTGAGTGAACACTTTAAAACCTAGTTTTTCAGATCTTTTAGATAGCTTTTTTTATTTTTTTTTTTATACATATCTTTTTATTTTTTTGGAGAGTTTAATAAAAGGATTTGTGAAGTATATAATTGTATTTAATTGTTATCTGGTTTTTAATCAAAAAATTGGTTTAGGTCAACTCTTTAATCGAAATGATTAAAATAAAGATAAAGGTAATTATAAATTATTATTTATAAATAATATCATCATCAATTACTAATATTTATTTAGAAATTACACAATTAAAACGACAAAAAATATTTGCTGTAGAATTATATCAACAAAAGTTAAACCAAATAATAGAAATAGAAAATAAATTAGAAAATGAAACTATTAAATGGCAAATGTATAAAAAATAAATTTATAAATAATTTTGTTAATAAATTATAATTCAGTTTTCTCAACTATTCTATTGACTTCCATTCTTATCACTTTTCTACATTTCATACAAATAATTTGACAGTCTGCTTTTTTTTTACTTTTTTTGATTTTTTACAGCAACAACTCATCAATAATTTAGAACAGGTAGCATTAGTCATATCGAAGATCTAAATTTTCAATATGATATTTTTGAAATATCAATTAAAAAAAAATTTTATTTCTTTTTTTGTACAAATTTTACAATAATAACTATTATGATACCACTACTAGTTAAAAGCAAATGTGTATAATTAAATTATACTTTTTTTAATTAGATTACAAATTATTAAATTATTTCAATTTAATATTGAACTAAACGATCTGAAAATATACTATTTATTGTTTAACTATATCAAAATGATGTTGATACATTTGTTATATTGCCAATATTGATATGATGTTAATTTGATATTTATAAAATGATGTTTTTACAATGTCGTATTCATACTTAATGCATATTAATACGATATCATATCAATATCATGTTTGTTTCATATTTTTTAAAAATTTTATTATTGTTTAATTATATCAAAATGATATCAATTCGTTATATTACCAATATCAAATTGATGTTGATTTGATATTTATAAGATAATGTTTTTATAATGTCATATTGATACATATCAATACGATATTATATTGATATCGTGTTTATATCACATTTTTTAAAAATTTTATTATTGTTTAACTATATCAAAATAATGTCGATTTGTTATATTGCCAATAGTGAATTGATGTCAATTTGATATTTATAAGATGATATTTTTACGATGTCATAATGATACTGAATACATATTGATACGATATTATATTGATATTGTTTTTGTTTCACATTTTTTTAAAAAATTATCATTGTTATAACAATATAAATATGATATCAATTAGATATTTCTTTAAGTAAATATCTTTACGATATCATTTTGATATATCCAATCAATAATGTATCGATATCATTTTGATATCATAATGATATCATTTGCAAATCGATATTATTACGATGTATATTTAATATCATTATAATATCAATTCGTTATTGTTTAGAATTTTTAAGTTTCTGTAAAGTAGAGATTAGAACTGGTTAAGGTTAACCAGTTAATTAACCGGTTAAGACAGTTAACTGGTTAAGAAATCAGTTAAATTAA
Source organism: Rhizophagus clarus (assembly GCA_015698045.1). Taxonomy (NCBI): domain Eukaryota; kingdom Fungi; phylum Glomeromycota; class Glomeromycetes; order Glomerales; family Glomeraceae; genus Rhizophagus; species Rhizophagus clarus. The sequence continues at coordinate 553,656 of BLAL01000274.1, forward strand.
TCAGTTAATTTAACCAGTTAATTTAATCAGTCATCGATTAAAATAAAGATCATTTTTATATTAGTTAAATTTAAATAAGTTAATTCTGATCAAACTTTAACACTAGCTAAAGTTTAACTAAATTCAGAATTTTTTTAACATATTAATTCCTATTACAACTTAATGCTGACCAAAATTATATTTCATAAATGATAATTCTGGCCAAATTTTAATACTGACCAGAATTAAGTTTTAACTGGTTAATTAATTAGTTAAAAAGTTGGTTAATCAGTTATTAACCGGTTAAGGTTTTTTAGACTAGTTATAAACTCTAATACATAAACGTTGCTTGCAACATTTTTTGACTATAATGATAAAATATTGTGAAATGTTTTTGATTTATGAATTAATAAAAAAAAATGTTTTCATAATGTTTTTTAATTGCATTAATTAAAAATATTGCAAAACATTTCTGATTTATGAATTAATGAAAAAAATATTTTTTGCAATGTTTTTTAACTCTGTTAATTAAAAATGTTGTGAAATATTTTTTATTTATGAATTAAATAAGAAAAAAAATATTTTCGTAATATTTTTTAATTATAGTGATAAAAAATATTGTGAAACATTTTTTATTTATGAATTATTAAATAAAAAACTAACGTTTTTCATAATATTTTTTAACCTAATAATAAAAAAATGTTATAAAAAATGTTTTTTTATTATAAGTTTATATTAAAATCTGAAATACTACTGCAGATTTTATTTAATCTGGGTTAACCTAAGTTAAGTCAAATATTAATATAAACTCAAAATCAACTCAAATTAGGATCAATTCATAACTTAAATTATAATCATGTAACAGAAAAATCTTCAAATCAAACTTGACTTGACTTGACTTGACTTATGAATTGACCTGGGTTAACTCAACTTGTTCAGAACACTATAAATCTTACAAGAAATATGTTTTTTAGCTTTTTAATGTTCATAATACCTAGAGTAAAAAAAAATAGAATACATATGGAGTTTTTGCAATAGAAAGGTATAAAACTCAAAAAAATTTTAAATTTACTTTATACGCTAATTATGTTTTTTATATTAAAATAAATGTAAATTTAATATTAATTAAATTTTTATTTTTTTTTAAGTTTCATATCTTTTTATTGCAATGATCAATATACTCTAATTAAATATTTATTTTAAATAAAAATTTTAGTATTATTAATACAAACAACTAAATACATACACCTATAATCAAAATAATTTCACCTTATCTTTATTATAGTAAAAATATTTCAAAAAGATTCGTGATCAAACAAATCATCTAAATAGAAAAAAATAAATATAAATTCAAAGCAATTCTAGAAATCCAAATACATGAACTAATTCCTATTACTAAAACTTTTAGTCAAAAAGAAACTACATACAGTATTTATCTATAGAGAATTTAGTTAATTGGTTAGCGAATCCTAAAATAAAAAATAATCCAGTTATTATTAATAAAAGGATCTTAAAAACAGATGTAAAATGGTTTAATTAATAGAAAAGTTTTCTAGTAAATGGCAAAAGAAAATCAAAGTATTCCAACCAAAAGAAGAGGATTATGAAGTAGAACCTATGATTCTAAAAAAGGATCTGATCTAATAAATGATGCTGAAAAAAATCTAAAGGATCCAAATAAAAAAGTGTCTTAACCAATTTCCTTTTCAGATGATAAAAAATATTAGAAGGTATGGCAAAAAGAAATTTAGACAGTAAAAGATATATTTAAAGTAAATAGTATTAAATATATATTTTTAACTTGATTTGCAGATGTTTTAGAAGAAATGTACAAAGCTAGGATAACTGAAAAGTGTATTAAAAAATTTTAGATGCAATAGATGATAATAGGTTTTTTATAAAAGTAAAATTTATTAAAGACAAATCTTTTTATAATAGAAGAAATAACTATATATTTAAAATTGTTGATTATTTAAAAATCAAAGAGAACTGGTAAGAAATTTGTTTTAAAAAGTCCAAATGTTATTTTTACAAAAAAAACAAAATCAGGCTTTTGGATAGGAATTAATGAAAAATTTTTAATTAGAATCATTTATCATAGTGAAGAAATTGAAAAAATAAACTAAAATCATTCAAGTAATTTATTTTATTAAATAAAAGTATATTTAAACTATATAAAGATTAATGCAATTAATACAATCTATTAAAAGATATATATAAATAGATTTTGTTAATTTTTTGATAATATATATAATATAAAATTTTATATATTAACAAATTTTTCTTTATTTTACAACCATATTTATCTTTATCTTTATCTTATTTTATTTTTAATTTACTTTTATCTTTATCTTATTTACTTTTATTTTTAATTTAATTTACTTTTATTCTATTTTATCTTTATTTTATTTTTATTTTACTTTTAATTTAACTTTACTTTATTCTTTTTTTTAATTTTAATTTTATTTTACCTTAAATTACATTTTAATGATTACATTTTGCAAGCTAGAATGAGTATAATTTCTAATAATTTTGTATAGTATATGAACTAAATATCAATAAAACATATATAAATCATTAAAAAAAAAATTTTCTTTAATATAAAAAACATGATATGGGCTAGTGCAAAAAGATTAGTACCTTAAATATAGCATCAATAAAAATAATTTTATTATGTAAAAAAATTTTTTTTTTATTTAAATATTATCAGTAAGTATTAGGAAAGATATGATATAAATATTAAACTAAAATATATGATTATAATTAAAATTACTATAAATATCAAATTTTTTATCAATTAATCGTAAGTTTTTATTAGATTAAAATATTCTCTTAGTATTTTTAAATGCTCTTTCATAAAGCTTAACAATAATTTTGAAGTTATATTTTTTTTTTAAATGAATCTAAAAGCATAATTTTAACTGATAAGAGATTTGGATGTGAACCTGAGCACATAATTTTACTCTTTACAATTGGCCAAACACCTTCAATAAATTTAAACTCATAATAGTAATGAAAAGTAAAATTAACTTCTCATAGAAGCTTTCATTTAAAAAAGTTGCACCTTTTTTTAGCAAAAAAATATTATAGAATATGTAGAAAAAAATTGCTTAGCTGTTTATTATCATACTCAAAATTTTCACATATAAAAATTACAGAATAGTTAACATCAGATTGTGAGATTTAATAAGAGCTCATGTGATGTAAAGGTAATATCATTGCATCTGTTCCAATTTAATATCATACTTTTAACTATACCTTCAATTATGTCCCAACACTCCAGCAACCTGCTTGCGAAATATGATCGTCTGATAGTTCATTCTTATAGAGCTAAACCCCAAGAAATAGTTGTAACTATTTATTTTCATCAATTTTTTATTATTAGTTGATGGTATGCAATTTCATTTTAAAAAAGAACTGTATATGATTAAATAAAAAAATTTAATAAAAAATGTTTATTCAAAGATAGACTAATGTATACTTTTTTTTCAGCTGATCATACTTTAATCATGCAGTATATTTCTTAATGTAAATCTCTTCCTTTTTAAGTGAGGTACCAATCTTTTCGCACTGGCCCATAATAATTATTAATAAACCAATAAAGTATATTAATAATAGATAATAGATAATAAATTTTATTAATACTCTGAACAAGTCAAGTTAACCCAGGTCAACTTACGAATCAAATCGAGTTGAGTCAAATTTAATTTGAAGATTTTTTTGTTACGTAATGATAATTTGAGTTACAAGTCGATTCCAATTTGAGTCAATTTCAAGTTTAAATTAAAACTCGACTTGACTTGGGTTAACCTGGGTTGAATAAAATTTGCAATACCATTGTGAATTTTAATATTTTACTAATAAGAAAATGCATTTTTATTAGTAAAAAATAACAAATTAGCCAGACAATTTGATGGCTATTATACAACTCATCAAATTATCCAGCCGATTTAATATTTGTTATTAATACCATTAAAAAAACGTAATGAAAATGTTATTATATCAGTAAATTATTTTAAAAAACATTTCACAACATTTTATTACATAAATTATTAAAAAAATTGTTAGCAATATTTTTTTATTAATTAAAAAACATTGTGAAAAATGGTTAATTCATATGTAAAAAATATTTCGTAATGTTTTGTTAACATTGTTAAAAAACATTGTGAAAATATTTTTTTGTTAAGTAAATTGCTAAAAAAAAGTTTTGTAACGTTTTTTATTAATCCAATTAAAAAATGTTGAGAAAAATATTTTTCATTCGTTATTTCATGTGTAAAAAATAGTTCGCAACATTTTTTTATCTACACAATTAAAAAACGTTGCAAAAAATATTTTTTTTTCGTTAATTTATATGTAAAAAACATTTCACAACGTTTTTGTTAACATCGTCAAAAAATGTTGTAAAAACATCTTTTCGTTAAGTAAATTGCTAAAAAAATGTTTTGCAATGTTTTTTATTAATCCAATTAAAAAACGTTAAGAAAAATATTTTTCATTTATTATTTCATGTGTAAAAAATGATTCGCAATGTTTTTTTATTAACACAATTAAAAAACATTGCGAAAAACATTTTTTTCGTTAATTCATATGTAAAAAACATTTCGCAACATTTTTGTTAACATCATCAAAAAATGTTGCGAAAATATTTTTTCGTTAAGTAAATTGCTAAAAAAAATGTTCACAGCATTTTTTTATTGATTCAATTAAAAAATGTTGAGAAAAATGTTTTTTTCTTGTTATAAATTATTAAAAAAAAACGTTAAGTAACGTTTTTGTTAACATCATCAAAAAACATTGCAAAAACATTTTTTCATAAGTTAAATTGCTAAAAAAAAACTTTTGCAGCATTTTTTATTAATCCAATTAAAAAATATTGAGAAAACTGTCTTTTCTTGTTATAAATTGTTAAAAAAAAATGTTAAGCAACGTTTTTTTATTAGTCTAATTAAAAAATGTTGCGAAAAATATTTTTTTTTGTTAATTCATATGTAAAAAATATTTTGCAACATTTTTTTATCAATACAATTAAAAAACGTTGTAAAAATGTCTTGTTTCATTAAATAGTTAAAAAAAAGTTTTCACAACATTTCTTATTAACACAATTAAAAAACGTTGCAGAAATTTTCTTTTATTAAGTTGTTTAAAAAAAAACATTTCACAACATTTTTTTATTAATCTGTTTTATTTATTAATTATTAAAAAAAAAATGTTTGCTAACGTTTTTATTAACAAAATGTTTTTTTATTCACATCTTTTATTAATATTGGTAAAAAAATTGCGAAAATATTAAGTTATTAAAAAAAAAAGTTTTGGCGTTTTTTTAATCAACTGTCTGTCAAATTCTTGAGTAGAATTGAGTCAAATAGAGTTAATTTGAGTTGATTTTTTTTTGAGTCAAGTCGAGTCGAGTCTACAAATTTTATAATTTTGACTTTGACTCAACTTAACTCAATTTTTTTGAGTCGAGTATGATTTTGTCTAATAATTGACTTGACTTGACTTGTTCAGAACTTTAAATTTTATATTTATATATTTTAAATATTATATATTTCTGAAATTAAGTATCATTTTTTTATTAAAGATGCTTAATTTTGGGCAGTGTTGTCATGGGACATGGACATAGATATTGAATAGGACTAGACGGGATAGTTCACGTCTATGTCCAGTATTTTTCATGTCCCAGACATTATATATAAAACATGTGATTATTTTTTAAATTCAAATTTATTAGACGAAAAATTTATTCAACTGCAATTATATACAAAATTTTCAATTAAAATAGTAAATCTACATTCATATTATAATTGAAGAGAGTTAATAGATTCCATTTAACATTGTCATCATTAGCAGGATGTGTAATATTATCTAATGGTGTATTACTTTTTTCAACAGACTCAACATTTTCCTCCTCATCTAGAATTTTGGCATTTTTCTCCTCCTCTAACATTTCTGCCCAACCATGAAGATACTCACTAAAACCATTTCCTAATTGTGACTCATTATCTTTATCATCTAAACTTTCTTCTATTTGTTTAAGACCAGCTTCTAAATTAACATCTGAATCATCATCTTTAGTATTTTCTGGACCATTTAAATTGCCAGTATTTTTATTAATTTCATTTGTATCATCAACAAATATTGGGCTATTATGCAGACGATGATTATATATAATATCAACTCTTAGTTTACTTATCTGAAGAGCTTTTGATGACTATTAATCAAAAATAAATTAATAAATTTTTGTATTATAATCCAATAAATATAATAAAAAGTTTACCATTAATCTATTACATCATTTTGTTTGTAAAAATCTCATACAACTCCAGAGTCTTTCAACTGATGCTGCATTAACGCATATACCAAAAATTCTACAAGCTATGAAACCCAACTCCTTTGTAGAAACACTAATATAACATCAGTAACGCCAAATATCATTGTCAAATTGTCTATAAGTTTCAAAATCAAATGGATATTTGGCCAACCGAAAGTCATCAAATTCACGAACTATACGTTTTGGCTCATCTCCAGACCATGCATGATAATAGTACATCAGCCATCTTCCAAATTCTGAATAATTAATACCAGAAACTCCATTATTAAATTGCGTCATTTGGTACTCTGGATGTAACAAATAAGATAGTAAAAGAAGGGGCTGTTCCCAATCTCTTTAACATTTCTCTAATCAGTCAATTATTTTTGTAGAAAGGGTATTATCTGGATGATTTAACCAAAATTGAACTAAATAATTCATACTATGGACTACTTGAAATAGACGTGCCTTATCACGTTGTAACACATTAAGTATTTTGCAATATAGTTCAAGAATTTCATTAATAAGCGTAATTTGATCTCAAAATACAGAAGAATCAATAATTTCAAAGATTTTACATGGTAAAGTTGGTGCTTCTCCTTGCTGATGATGAGTTTCAACAATTGGTAGTTTGAAATTAATGGCTAGTATCTAATAAACAAAATTAATATTAATAGTTAATGCTAATTATTAAATTTACTTACTTGTAATACTTGTTGTGTTTTTAAAAGGCTGGTACACATATAATAAAGACTATTCCAATGTGTTTCTCCTGGAACAGATATTGCAATATATTTTTTATATGTTTCATATTGCTGTTCTTTTAAACGCACAATAAAGAATCTATGATTTGAATTCTTAAAAAAAGCGGCAAGTCGAATAGCATAATTAATTGCAGTTTTAAATTCTATAGATTCTTTAAATATTTCACCCACACAAAGATTGATTTGATGGGCAAAACATGGCAAGAATGTTATTGATCTCTTTGAAATTCTTATCTGACGCCTATACAAAAAATCAAATGTTAAAATATATCTACTGTATTTCATATCATCATGCATTAAATACTAATTGTTCTTACCGAGCTGTCGCATATACTGGTGCACTATCTATAACTATAGCATAAATAGTAATCTTTTTTTTCTTTAAATCAGTAAGCATTATTTCAATTTTGTCTATTACTTCAGTATAGTTTTCATGTTTAGAACTGATATCTACTGCTTTTCAGACATAAGGTTTTCCTTCAGAAGATAACAAAACAGTTCCCAACAATTGCTCATTCTTTATATTGGTCCATTCATCAAAGGTTAACGTTATGCCAACTGGATCTTCTTTAAGTGCAGTTTCCATAGCCTTATCTGCATCATCAACAACTTGTTTTAAAACATCGCCTCCAAGAACATGACGATCAGGTAGTTTAAGAAACAGATTTAGAAAATTAAATAACTCTTTTGCTTTGGGGTTATTTACCCCATGATAACGCCCACCCACAGGAAATGGTAAGTCAAAGTAATAATGTATAAAATTTTTGTAAATCTTCTTTAGATAAAGATCGTACAATGTAGTTATCCATAGGTCCACAATATGAAGAACGGTTGATTATTTTGTGAGATGAGCCTGATATAAAAAAGACTTGAGAGGACAAAGAATCTGCAACTAAAAATATATATCATAAAATGTTTTTTCAATGAAAATATATTTTAATATACTTACAAGATCTCTTTTGAGGAATTAATTTTGGAGTATTGTTATCAATATTAGGTTGTAAAAGTGCAAAAATTTCTTCTCGTTCTTCTTCTTCTGTTCTGGCAAGAAAGTTAGGATACCTTTTAAAATGTTGAATTATATGATCTTTTTTATTTGAAAACCATATTTTACGCCCTTCCTCATCTCCTAACTCTTCTATATATGGTTTACAAAACGTTTAGACATTGCTTTTATTAACTTTAGTGTCACTTCTAACTATATATTGAGTTATCAAAGATGGAAGTGGTGGCATAATAAAGTGACTTAGATGATTATCATTATATCATGAACATCTCAGACATATAAAATTGTTCTGGACATCTTGTGGAAATACTTAGACGCGTCCATATGACAAGTACTGATCAGGACAATTTTTGGGATACGGATAACAGATATGAGATACAGATAGTGTTGTCCAAGCAAAATGCTGTGAACAGGTGTCTGTGTACAACACTGATTTTAGATAAATATTATATTTTTATATTTTAAAATATTTAAGACTTTTATCAATATCTAATAATAATTATAAAGTAATATGATTTAGTTTGTTAGATTCATTTTATTAAAATAAATTGAATAAGATATAAATCATAAATTTTAAATAAGTAATTACTAAAACATTAGCAAAGATGCTTATTTTTAAAGTATTTTATAATATGAGAATTAAAGATGCTTAATTTTAAAGAATATTTAATTTTAAAATTGTTTGTTTATTTTTTTTAGTTAAAAGAAGTGCTTTTATTATTTGAAAAAAGATAGATAAATATACAAAATTACAAATAGACCAAGCCTACCTGTTTTCCGCTCAAGGGGTATAGATACAGTGGGCTGCCAAAAGTGACTGACCACTCAAAATTAAATAAAAATGAGGTCTTTTAATAATAATTTTATATCAATTTTAAAGTTTGATTATTTAGAATGTTTATTTATTCAATTAATATAGTGAAACATAATAAAATTTCATATAAATATTTAATTTTCAAAGTGGCAAAAAATCAAGCTTTTTATTTAAGGCAGCTACAGCAAAACAAATGCAAAAAATCGATTCCTTGCCTAAAAATTAGCTTATTTTCCATAAATTAGGAAGATTGGATCAGTAGTTATAAAGAAATCTGCCCTTGAAAGTCATTGATTTTTACAAATTTTATTATTTTTTACTGATTTTACAGATTTTCAGAAGTGGATTTCTCAACAACTGCTAATCTGATTTTTTTGATTTCTGAAACATAAGGTATTTTTTAGTGAAAGAATTCGATTTTGGCATCTATTTTGCTGTAGCTGCTCTGGTTAAAAAGTTAAAAATTTTACCATTATTCAAATTAATTATTTAGGTGAAATATTACTAAATATTAAATAAAAAAATTTTTCTAACATTTATTTTATGCCTCAAAATTTAAAATAAGGGCAAAATTTATTGTTAAATTATCCAATTTTTTTTTGATTTTTTTTAATTTTTAGGGTGGTCGCTCACTTTTGGCAACCCACTGTATATCTTATGATTACCCTATAAAAAAACTGGATACGTTTTTAATAAGATTTTTATATGATTTTTTCCTTAGAAATAATGTATCACAATAGACTGTTAAAAAGATACAGAAAAATGCACAATTCTGTATCACTATAAATATGGTTTAGATAAGGAATTTGCATGAAATTCATACAGAATTTACATAATTTAATCACTAATTTACCATGAAATTTATTTTATTGCTTATTAAATATACTGTTTATACAGTATTACAATTTATTACAATTTATTACTAGACTTTATTTACATAAATTTAATTTTACTTATTAAATCAAAAAATAAATAGTTTATTCCTATCAATACTAAAACAAAAAGAAACATTAATACTATTTCTACTGATGTTTCTTCAAGAAATTTAATTTTTTTTAAGAAATCAAAGTCTCTAGGAGCATTTAGTCCAAAAAAATAACCTATTTCTTCAAAATAAATGAAAAAAAACATTAGACTAACGCTTCCCTATTGTACCTATAATTCTGGATTCGTTCAAACCATTAGAAGTCAGACAACCTAAAAACAAAAAAAAGAAATATAAGCTCTGCCTATATAGTACCTGCAATCATCCAGGCCTCCAAACATCCAGTTCCTATTTGATTTACAAAAAAAAAGTACTTCAAAATTGACCTGCAAAATGAAAAAAAGAATCAAGCAACCAAAAAAAAATCTGGTCTACAAAATAAAAGAATAAATATAAATAAAAAAGAAAGGATAGTGAGGTGGAAGTAAAAAAGTAAAATAAATAAAAAAAAATTTTTTTTTGAAAAAGGAATAACGAAGTTAGGGAAGGACATAAAAAAAGATTTTAAAGAGATAACAAAGTTAGAAAAATAATGCAGAAGGTAACTTACATAACCCGACTTATAGGAATCACTTTTTAAATTAGAAACTCAGGAAATATCTGCACTAAATAAGGCTGTTTATTCACCAGTCCTGACAAATATCGTGTCAGTAGTCGTAGTTAGTCCACCTTTAACTTCTAATCTAATGCTGCCAGAGGGGAGAACATCCAGAAATAATTTAGTAAAAAAGAGGGCAAAAATAAATTTTTTTTTTAAAAAAAGAAGAGAGGGTTATGAATGGAAATAAAAAGAATAAAGCCAAAAAAAAATTTTTTTTTTTTTTAAAGAGGGCAATAAAGTTAGAAAAATAAAGGAAAAGAAGTTTTTAAAAGAAGAGTAGCAAGTGAAAATAAAAAGGGGGGCAACAAATAAAAGAAAAAAAGAGTTTTTTTTTTTAAAAAAAAAAAAAAATAGCGAAATAAAAATCAGGAAGAGGAAGACAAAAAGACAGAGTGAAAGATCAAAGCTGGGTTTATATAAACAAAAAACATACCATAACAAAAATCACATGATCACGTGTTATGACTTATAATACGGAATGATGATAAAATCATTATTTAAAAAAAAACAAGTTCAAAAATTTTGTATACATTCCGTATATATTAATTTTTCCGCATACATTCCATATGTACAAATTTTTTAAAAAACATTTAAAATAAATTACATATTAAACATACAGAATTATTATACAGAATCAGTAAAAACGTATATCAAACGTTTATAAAATATATCCTTTCTGTATACAGATTTCTTATAGGACTACTATACCCCTAGCTTATTCTCTTTAATATAATAAGAAGTTTAGTTATAGAATTGATTAAGGAATAAGAGAAATGATAAAAAATAAAAAGAAAAATTCTATGATCTAATAAAACAAAAATATTACATAAAATAAATGCTAAGCATAACAAAAAGTTAGTATGAGATTATCTATCCATCTCTTCCAACTAAACTAAATATAATATTCTAATAATGCCTTCAGCTCAGCTACTAAATATTTTATGTCTGGCTTATTAGACTAATCTTTTCTTAACTAATTGATCTTCTTGGTAGATGGACCAAATTTTGGAGTTTTATATCAATCATTATTACAGTTATTAGTATTAAAACCTGAAAAAGAAAAATTAGACTTAGATGATATTCTCGAAGACTTATCTGCATTACTAATTTGAGCAGATCTATATAAATTCTTAAAGTTGAGAGTAAAATAACAATACCAAGAGATTCATATATCATTTCAAAGCTAAGGATTGTTATGCGAGTGAAAACATAATCCTATGTGTCAAAATAACCTATTATCTTTCTAGTCCCATTAACTTCTTTAATTATTTTAAAAGATTTTATGCCACTATCCAATAAAAACTGGTGTGGGTATCTATTTGGAAATAAGGAGACATCTGTTATATTGTCTGGAATATTGTATATGACAGTTTAGAATTTCTCACATTATTTCTTTTCTAAAAGACTCCAGGAAGCAGGGAACCATTGAACAGGAATTCCTTCCAAGTTGACAGTTCAGTTCTCTTTATTATAGTATTTCAAATACTCGTAGTCAAAAATTAGTCAAACCTTTACAGATAGATACTTCTTGTACACTCTTGTGCTAACTGAAATAACCTTTCTTTATCGTCTTAAATTAACTAAAAGAGTATAATTGTCCCATTTCGTTAGAATATTATATACTACAAAGTCTAATAATTGTACTTACTCTTCTTTTTGAAAATAATAGCCAGTGATAATAATATTTCTATTCTTAAAAGAGTTATCTGTCTCTTTCTATTTTAATTTCTTTCTATTGTTATTAGGTATCAAACTTGTTTTAGAATCTTGTTTTAACTGTTTAAGTGGTGTAAAAGGAAAAGAAAGTAAACTTTAATTAAAAGTAACTATCCTTGAACTAGAAGGTCAAGAAGATGTATACTCAGAAGATTCAGCGTTAAAAATAGGTACTACTTATTCATCCAATCCAGAAGGAGTTTGTAATTGCAACTTTTTCTTCTCTTTATAAGCCTTCTTTTTAGCATTTTATTTCTGAGATTTGATCAAGGGTATGACAGGTATAGATGTGATATTGTATGAGAATGTGACGTCTAGATCATCATCCAATAATCCATATAAATTTTCATCAATCTCATCAATATTAATTAATATGCCTGATTGGTACATATGATTCCCTAGATTTTCTATATCTGGATGTTGTGTATTGTATCTATTCAATTTTTGATAAATTTCAGAATCCAGAAACAATATTTTTATTTAAAAGAAAAGTATTAAGAAAGCAAGCTAAAAAGTGAGCAATTTGAAGGTAGCAGTCGTTAATATTAATTTCTTTATCAACTTACTATTAGAAACTTATTAGTCCTTGTATTGATCAAGAAAACTTTAATGTCATGTGGATTTGAAAATACTATGGTGTTAAAAAAAGGTGTATTCTTATTAGCGACAAAGTTTGACAAAAAGTCTATAATAATATTGTGAAAATGGTCAGAAAGTGAAGTCTTCAAGTTATAATCTATAGTAATCAAAGATGACAAGTCCAGTTTTTCTACTTTTTTAGCTGGTTTTGATAGTAAAAATCCATTCTTCATATTGAAAATAAAAAATTTTTCTTTCACAAAAAATTGGTTTTACAGATTAGCAAGAAGAACCATCTATTTTAAAATTATTTAATAAATAAAAATTTTAGAATTTTGAATATTAAAATAAGTTAAATAACCTAATACAGTCCTCGGTAAAAGTAATGACAGTCAGTTTTTTTAATATAACACATAAATTTATAATGAAGTTATGATTTTTTTTTTATTTTTCAGAAAAAGAAGTCAAAAATACATATACTTTATTATTTAATAAATATTGGATTTGACCTCTATTTGTATCAAAACATGCTTCAATTTGATTTTGCATGTTATTATCATTAATAACTTCGCTATCAATAACTATGCTATTTTCGAAATTATTTCATTCCTTTCTAAATAAATTGAGAAATAACTTGTAACATTTTTTTCTTTTTTTGCATTATCATTTTCTTAATATACTGCATCAAAAATAAACAAAAATTCTTATTAGGATGCTTTAAAATGAACAAAAAAAAAAATCATTACTGAAAGAAAAATTTTAAATATCATATAGATATAATTATTTTATATCATCATAATAAAAAGCTTACCAATAGTTTAAAAAAACATTTGATTAGTCAAAAATACATATATTTCAAAGTTATCATGATGAAAATTAAAAAGAATGTAAAATGATGATCATTTCGATTTTGGCAGTAATTTTTTATGATATAAGTTTAGTGCGACACTTTGAATGAAATATTTAGAATTTTGGCATTTTTTGTAAAAAAGGAATACATTGTTTTATAGGAATGCAAAAATTTCCAGTTCAATTAGAAATTTTCTAAAAATTTGTTTCATGAAAAAGTTACCAGTCTCATAAGTAAAATTTATTGTAATAAAAGCTATTGTGGGTAATAAAACAGGAATAATGTTAGTAATTGAAATTACTTTTTTTATTGCTTTTTAAATGAGCATACCACTGTTCAATTTGGTATAATAAGTAATGATTTAATTGAGGTAGTAATGAAATTATAACCAAATTAAGAAGTGGTATTCTCACCACCATTACTTTCACCCAGGACTGTAAATGCAAAAGTTTTATTTTAAAATATTATTATTTTATTTTATTTTATTTAAACATTTGTAATATTATTATATTGGAAAATAGATGAACTGGTCTAGGTTGGGAGTATTATATATAATATAGAAGTGATTATTATTTAATTCTATCTAAACTAATAAATGTAGATACAATTTCAATGCTTAAAAAAAAATATATAATATTATTATAATTTATTATATATTAATATATAGGCAGGCCCATAGCAAAAAGTGAGATTTAACCAAAAAACTTTTTTGAGATTTTATTATAATTATATATTAATTAACTTAATCTTTTAAAAAAATATTTTTTTATTTATAATACATTAATAAAAAAATTAAATTTTTAATGATTTGTAATTTATATATATATTTTTTATTTCATTTAATAAGTTATATAAATGTGCTAGAAAAAAACTAACACTTTTAATGAATTTCTTGCAAAATTTTGATCTAATTTAAAAAAAACCAATTTAAAAATCTTTAAAAAGTTTTTAAAATAGCAATGATTCTTTAAATTAATTAAATAATTAAATTTATAATTATTTTAAAATTATGTTATTATCCCAGTCCCACCTTTTGCTGTAGGTCTGCCTATAATTACTTATTTTTTCTTTATCTATTATTATTTTGTTAAATATCAATAATAATATAATATAAGAAAGTTAATTTATATTGATTACATTCTTTTTTTATTATAAAATTACTTATATTTTAAGTATTTAATAATTTTATTTATTTTTTAATAATTGATTTAATTATATATTTAATACATTTTATATAATTTTAATAATTTTTATAAATTAATTATTTTTTTATTTTAAAATTTTAAATTATAAAATTATTTATAATTTTCTAAAATATTTATTTTTAATGATTATATTAAATATAAAAAATACTATTAAATTTAGATTATTATTATATTATTTTTAAAAAAAAATAAATATATTTAAATAATTTAATTAGAATTCTAATTGTAAAAAAATTTATGCAAATATGTACAAATATACAATGAATATGTTGTAAAAGGTAGTTTCTTCTAATCTTAATAATTAAAAAAAAATGTAAATAATTTAATAAAAAATTAAGGACTTTATAAAAATTAAGCATATATATTTTAATTCAAATAAAATAACAAAATTATCAAATTTACATCACCCAACTAAGTGAATTGTTCTTGATTTCTATTCAATGAAAATTTTACTTCTAATGATAATTCTAAATTCTAATTAATAATTCTATTTTGACATAATAAAAGAACGAAAAAAAACAAATTATAATCACAATACGCATCTCATTCTTTCATCCATTCAGTTTGCATAGTAGTCAAAGAAGGATTCCAAATAAAATTGAAATCATTATTAGAATCATCATGTTTAGACGATCTATTACGTTCCCTTTGTCTACGGCGTTTTGCATATGATGAATATGATGAAGAACTTGATGAAGAACTTGAAAAAGAAGGAATTGATCTTTCTGTAAATATCTGAGAAGGTTCACTACAAGCTGCCGCTGTTATAGAAAATGGAGGTGTTATTGATATGAATTGGCTGTGTTGATCAGTTTGCGTCAATATATCTGGCATAATATTTTCTTGATCTTCGGAAGAGTCTCCTGTCATATTCATCAAGACTTCCGTTGCAATAGACTGATCCTCTAAAACATCTTCCGTTTCAAATCTAATAAAATAAAATAAAAAATTAATTATTTATTCTCAAAAAAAAGCTAAAAGAGTATTAAAAAATAATTACACAGGAGCAAGCTCCGGAATTGGTGCGGTATACCAATCATAAGTTGCCAATTGACCATTATTTATGACATGTGCCACTAGTTGTTTAATAAATTCTTTTGCATCTTCATGTCTATCTGGTGGATAAAAATTCAACACCCGGTACCAATATTCCCTAAAGCAAATTATAATAATTACGAATTCGATTAGTTTGAATTAAATTAATTATCTTTTTACGTGTTTACTTACTTGAAACCTGGTGGATATCTATTTATTTTATTCGAGAAGAAATAAAGAATGTTATGACTGTTTAAATACATACTAAGCATAAAGAACAAAAATAAAAACTTACATCACATATTGTTGCTGCTGTTGTTCCATACTAAAACAAAAAAAACAAAAAAGAGGAAAAAAAAGATGGACGAAGTTGATTTACTGAACTTTTTATAAAAATATTAAAACAGTTATTGCAATAATAATCAAATTTTTAAAAATTAAAGTATGATAAACATAAAAGGTGGGAAGAACAAGCCAAAGAAAAAGCGATTCAATTTTTTAAGAAAACAGTAAATCTCGGTAATATATAGTCTCATGCAATGTGATTCACAAGTTCCTTTCACCAACAGATTTATTATAATTACGTTTGCCTTTTTTGGAGACTTATTCTTGTCATACTTGACAAAAACAGTTTATAAGGGAGTATTTATATTTACGAAAATCGTAACTAAACTCTTATTGGAAGACTAGAAGAAAGAACAAGGTGGTAAAAAATACAATGGAACATGCCAATAATATCCAATTATTTAGATTCTAATAAAGATCGCCAATATTTAAAAAACAAATAAAATTTGGTTTATATTTTATAATTACAATATCTGTGAGAAGTACCTCTAATGCAAAAGATTCCGTTGATCCAAGATTTTTATAATTTAGTAATAAATGCCAAGCCACAGGGCCGAGAAGTTTACTACAGGTTGAATTTTTGGCAAAAGCTTATAGGACTTAGATCCAGGTTTTACATGTTTCAGGTCGATATAGGTGAGGTATCATATGCAATTTAAACGTATCCTTTCGAAAAAAGTAACGAAAACAGCCTAAAATTACGTTCATCATCGTGCTGCGAACAAGTTTGATTGCCTGTTTTAAATATTAAGCCAAATGTGGTGTAATTATTTGACTAATTTCTTATTCTTTTTATTTCCAAATATTGATATTTTTCCTTAAAATAATTTTTTTAAAAAAAGAGTATTATTATTAATATAATAAAAAAGGGCAAAATGATCGGCAGAGTAAGTGTAAAAATCTTAATTTTATCAACCGATATGAAAGTACCCTATATTTAAATTTTTATACAATTTGTTCTTTTTCATTGGATAAGAATAAAAATTTAAATTCTCATTAAGTAATTGTATTAAACACAATCCATCCTTCAATTCCAAAAGAAATTGTTCACTATTTTAGATTCTTAAAAAACAAGTATTTGAATTCATTGGTTCTCACAACGCTGAGCTTAACCAAAGAAATCTTGATATTTAAAATCTTTATATCGTTCAAATTCTTCGATTTGAGAATATACGCCATCAATAGTACTTGTAGTATCCAATTGTTAAATTCTTATAGCATGATTTTATGATACTGACATTCTATTTGAAACACAGAATATTCTCCAAGAGACATACTGTACTGTCGATATCTTACCTTTCTTACTGCTAAAATGGAAGTTGAGTTAGTTGACATTCTTTTTTATATTTTGTTCATGTTTATAATAGTTTGCTGAAGCACAAGAAATATTCCGTTATAATAGGTAAACTTTTTAGGTCAGAAATGTTAATGTAGTGCATCAATCAATCATGACTGAATGGCTATTGATTTAAATAATTATAATCTGTGCGTATTTTTTATTTTTTTTTTAACTTTTATGCAACTGGCATCGAATTGTATTATGCCAATGAAAAGAATTATTGTTAGCTTCAATGCATAAAAGGGCATAGTTTCCGTACGTGAATGAGAAAATTATAAAGGAATTAAGGAGTTAAAAAAAATATATATATATATATATCCTCTAATAAATTGATCTATTGTTCTCATTTAATGGAAGAAAACTTCTACTCGCATAGGCATTACTTAATCCATGACCCCCCTCCATTCTAGCTAAAGACACCATTGTATTTCTTTCACGATATTTGTCATAATCATTCTCCTCATCATAACTATCATCATCATCATCACTTTCTTCGTAAATTTCATTAACATACATGTATTCTGATGTGTTTTTTGTTGGTTCAAAATCTCTCCAGTTATCAGCGGGATTTAATTTTCGTCTAGAAAACAATTTTCTTGACCATGATGAAAATGATGCGAGCGATGATGCACGATCATAATCAGCAGCAATCGCGACTTCTATATTTTCGGATTCCTCCGTTGGAAATGGTAAAGGAACTTCTTTTATAGCGCGGAATTGAACACAATTATTAACGTGCTATTAAAAAAAATATCCTTGTTTAGTTTATTGGATTAATAATACTTTATATTATATTTATTTAACTTACTTCATTTTCGACACGGATAATACACCATTGGATTCGGCTTGAAAATAAATGATGATTTTTTTTTATGTCAAATTATTAGGATACAAAAATCTTTGCGAGTGTAAGTGTAAGAATTCTTACCGAATCATTTCACTAGAAGCAACGATAAACGAAGCTGCCTCCCTCGAAAAATTTTCATTGTTAATTAATAATAACGTCCAGCTCATTCTTAAAATGAAATTTATAATGATGGCACAATAATATAGCCAATGATGTTCGAATCCTAATTCATCTCTTAATAAATAATTCGTGCTATGTAGTTTGAATAGGGACCAATCCATTTTTACATCCCAGATGAAAGAGTAAATGGATGAAATTGATTGTACGATCACCCATAAAGCACGATTAATGCTTGTTGATGCTTTGTATACACAAAAGATTAGATTATAGATGATCGTCACAAATTAAAAATTAAACAGAGAAAATATCAAAAAATACCTATACGATATCTATACGACATCACAATAGCAAAGATGGTGGATCCATATTTACCAAGGTTTATAAAATGGTTTACTTGAAGCGTGTCCCAACAACGCTTACAAGTTTGAAGTACACGGAAAATCGCAGGGATTGAACCAAGAGCAGGAATCAACTTATCACTGCATTTACCTTTTGTGTATATGCATATGTGAGAATAAAAATTTACAACCAAAAGGAGCGCCCATTTGAAGATAAGATACTTACTTTCTAGACATCCAAAAAGGCGCAACGTGGTCATTGAATATGATAAACTAACTAATATATCGGCGAAAAAGAAATCTCTGAATTCTACACGTAAAATTCCACTTCCAATTAAACGCGTCTGATTAATCATAATAAAATACTTAGCTTAACCAAAAAAAAAAAGAAATGAAAATAAAATTTTAATTCTTACCGCAGTAAAGATAAACCATCTTCTAGCATTATAATAAAGAGTGCGCAAAGGATTAAAAAGGATGGCAACAATAATAATGATCAAAATT
The DNA here is from genome assembly GCA_015698045.1 of Rhizophagus clarus. NCBI lineage: Eukaryota > Fungi > Glomeromycota > Glomeromycetes > Glomerales > Glomeraceae > Rhizophagus > Rhizophagus clarus. Next base: position 572,996 of record BLAL01000274.1, read on the forward strand.
ATAGGATATTTAGAGGGATCAATAAATGTATTTTCTTGGAAATGGAAATTAAAAAACATGACATAACACAGAATCAAAAAAATAATAGCTGGAATCTATATATGGAGCATAGGAGAGAAAAACATTAATTTATATTATAAAATGCACATCGAATTTCCTGTAAATACGAACCTCAATATATTGTCGGAAATCCAGATTAGATCTCGTATCAAATTCGAAAATAAATTTGTAATTTATATGTGACATTGTCCATATATACATGTTAACACTAAATAAAAGTAAAAAAGCTACTGCGAGTAAAAACCCGGAGTAAAGTTCTATCAACTTTGGCCAAATAGCATTTTCTTTTTCTATTGCCATAGCCTCCATAATCGCACGGATTAGGGCAGGTAATGCCAGACCTAAATATAGGCCGACACGTAACATGGAATGATAATATGTCTATAATTTTCAAAACATTAATAATTATTCATAATTCCAAATTAGTAAACGATAAATCGGAAACAACTTTTACTTTATTATCTTTATTTGGCATACGCAATTTTTGTATTGCTTGAGAACGAGAGCCACCCTCAAAGTTTTCTACATAAAAGTCTTCAGCTTCTTTAAGAAGTTTTTTTATAACGTCAGATTTAACAAAATAAGAATTTGTCACTTTTTGCATGTATATTTGACTTCCATTTCGCTCCGTTATCTATAAACGTCATAAAGTTTTATAAGTCGGAATAAATTTATTAAAACAAAAAATGTGGTTTTCTTACCTTGTCGTATTTTTTTAATATTTTAGAAAAACCATTGTAATTTAAAACCCTATACTTTTTCAATAATTCGGCACCTCTATAGAACTCAAATACAGCTTTTTTTATAATTTTTTTTGCAATTTTGTAATATATCTGCTGTTCGTCGGTATCTGAACTGATTGTAGATGTGGAACCTGGTTTGTTTGGTGACATAAAATAATCGATGCTTTGCTTAACAAAAGCTTTAGTATTCCGGACTTCAAACTATTTAATAATAAAAAATAAAAATATAATTAAGATACGAAATATCCGCAGCAAAATACTAACACTGCGCAAAATTCTTACGGATTGTTTTTTTGTATCGCTCATTTCTTTTAACTTTTCATATTGCTGTGCTAACAGGTTCATACGATTTGTTGTTTTAATTTCTTGAACTAAAAGAAAATAAACAAAATAATCAATAAACGTAATCGAAAACACATTTTAACATTAATAATTTAACTGTTACGTTTATAAAAATGTTCAATCTTTTCTAATTCTACATCTAGAGCTGTAAAAAATAAACGTTCTTTGGGGTCAACCTGGTCCATTAACGTCTCCAGAGACGTTATTTTAGATGGTCGTGGTTCTATGAAGAAGCAATTACATAATTATAAAGTATTTCTCATATATAATAATTCGAATAATACATACATACTATTGTAACTAGATAAACTTTGGTGTCTTTGTAGTGTAACTAAAGCATAAGAAACTTTATGAATGAAATCTTGTACACTATCAGCCACACTGTTCATACCAAAAGATTGAACAGAGTTTCTCTTTTCATTATGTTGTGACAAAATTTCACTATCACCATTTATGCTTGGCTCATTATTATTTTGCATAAATTCTTTATCTCTTGTTAATTTTTCCCGTTGTACATTTCGGAGCTTCTTTTTCAATCCTTTATAATCAATATATCTAAAAGAATCAAGCGGTGGGTAAGCGATAATTCGTTGCGGCCACTATTATTAAAAGGGATTAAAAAATTTACTTTATCTTCCACTCTGGGACAACTTCGGTTTGGAAACGTTTTTCAAATTTCATCTTTCTTAAGCATAAAATAAACAAAAAGCAATTATAATGAGAAAGAGAAATTTTTTTAAAAAAAAAGATTCAAATTATAAAAAATAAAAATTAATCGTTGTTTATATTTTTTTTCTGATAAGAGTACCCTTTAAATCAAATTACGAAGTTCAATATGGCAAGATGTTTTATCGTACTTGTTGTACAAATTAATAGATTAAGAATAAAATGAACATTGATCCCGTATTTCGGTCGCCTTTATTTGTTATTTCCCCATTTGGAAACATTAATTTAAACGAGATTTACATTATTTGAAATTATCCCCACGATTTGTCAACAATGACGATTTATTTATAATTTGCGTTGTTAAAGTATATTCGTAACAATTTTTTTTTAAAAAAAAAATGTAAAAAATGATTTGTTTTTTTTTTAAGCTATAATTTTTTCTTTTTCAAGCTATATTTTTTTTCAAGCTATACAAATGTGAATCTGGGACTTGAGAAAGTATTAAATTTAATCATCGCCCTGAATGAATTTTCAAGGGAATTGATTCACATGAATATATATAAATATGTATATTCAATTGTACAAACTTCGAATTGTATGGTTCGATCGAATTTTTGTGTCTATTAAAAACGCTCTCGACTCGACTCATCTCTCACTTTTAATGATTAGCAAGAAAAATTAAAGGAGTAATTCATCACACGGTAACATTTTTTTTTGGTTAATCCTCCAAAGGGTTATAAATAATAATTTTATTGTATTTACACTAGTACCTTTTTTAAAAGAATTTTCATAACTTTATCATGTGCAGCGAATTCTAAAACCGATCTTCATTCGATCATAAATGAATGATATCTATATGATCAGATGATCGTAAATCATTGAAGTTCAGTTATGTAATAAAGATTATTCAGAAATTAATATAGTATTAAGGGTAAAGTACTAAAAATCCAATATAGGATAATATGTTTTATTGAATTAAAATCACGAGTTTACTTTAGAGTACTCATGTATCAGAAAATTACGCTAAGTCGTTAAGGTCTGCGAAATTAAATTGTGTTTATTTACGGTATTAGTTATAAAATCTAAATTATGTCTATATAATTAATCTAAGCGCGAACAAACAGTATAATAGTTAACAATTTCTATTTATTAATTTAATAATCCTTTATTGCTGCTGCTTCTTTCTCTTGTCTTTTATTTTCTCTCCCGCACCTTTCTCTACTCTCATCCGTTAATTTCCAAGCTGGATAATAATCACCATTTGGTCGTTTAAGGTCAGGATTTGGGAAAGTATTATTTTTACTACCAAGAGATGTATAACTTTAAATTGATAAAAAAGATAAATAACGTTAGAGCAGTGAAAAGATATTTCATAAAGAAAAAAGAATAATTTACCCTAGATCGTATAATATACAATATGGTACATTTAATATTCTTAAGAATTCCCATATTTGTGTGTAGTGCATATCTAGAATTGGATGAACTCTCATAATTGATGGCCATCCATGGTCAGTTGGAGTAAATTCTTTCAGTTTACCTTAAAAAAATTATTTTAAAATATTTAAATTTTCATTTTTTTTTTTAAGAAAAAAAAAAAAAACTTTTTTAGCAAAACAATCACCTCCATGAGGATCATTTCTCCTTGTACCAACTAAGATAGCTTTAATATTTGGATTTTGTTTTAAATATATTGTCAATGTGGGCTTCATAGAACCTTCTATTTTAACAATGTTTAAACAATATCGTTGTTCACATTCTTCTACGAATTCATCAACTTCAGAAAAAGGATTTGGATGTGTAACGTATAAAGCTTGGATATTAGGTATTTCGTCAGAATTTTGGTAAAATTTATAATAAACGGCTGCAAATAAATGTAATAATACAACACAGTCTTTTCCACCATTGAAAGAAAGACTCACCCCGTCAAGTCTTTATCGTACAAATAAAATATGATGTTATCAAACATTATATCTATTGAAAATTGAAAAAATTGAAAATAAAGAATTTATCTGATTAAGAATTTTATGTTAAATCATACCCATATCGTTCCAAAGATTCTTCAATAACTTTTAGTGCGAAAGTTATCCTTTTCGAAATTGGTTGTTCTGAATTCGCCAGTTCGTAAACTTCTTTGTGGATCTTAGAAAAATAAACTCTGGCCTCGTCAGCACTAGAAGCCATACAGAATTTAATAGATGTTCTTTTTTTTTTCTTATATCTTAAAATCTTTCATTATTTCCTTATATAAAAAAATTATAAAATAGAATCAAGTTCAAAAACAGAAGCTTCTAATTTTTTAAATTGTAAAAAAAAAATAAGTTCGCGGACGGAATAAATCCGGCTTATTAATAAATCATGATTATATGGTTGTATTACATTTTAATCGAGATTACCACGTTTTCATTAATACATCATCTACGATTTTGTTTACACGTGTAATTCCGACACAGGTTTTATCTGTGATTTTTTCGGAAACTTATGTCTGCCAAAAATCGAAACTATCGAAAGAAAACAAAAACTTTGAGCGACGAAGAACTCGTTGAAGATCAAAACACTTCCAAAAGTATCGTAAAAGATGAAAAATTAGAAGATATTAGGTAACACTTGTGTCTTGTACATTTAATTTTTTAATACTACTATTTTTTCCCTTTGCTTATTCGGTTTAATCAATGTTTTAGTGAAACAATTGAAGAAATCATCGAATTACGCAAATATCGAAAGAGGCCGCAAGGAATCGACGCAGAAAAACTATCAAAAGGAGAAGCAAAAGCTAAGAAAAAGAAGAAAGATGATAAAATAGCGGCTGCGGACTTCGACGAGCTAGATGAAACTGGTGAAAATGAAAAGTAAACTTGATTTCAATTTTATCTTTGGTATTTATATCTTTAATTCTTAAATTCTTTTAATTCTTATATTATCTAATTGTTATAGAGATGATGACGACGAAGAGGTGCAAAAGAAGAAAATTATGCTTGATTCGTTCACTAAACAAACAAATGCATTAGATGTAGATAAACACATGTAAGTTTTCGATTTTTAAATTTATTAAATTAAAAATGACTTATTGAATTATTGTATGTTACAGGATGGCGTACATAGAAGAGGAGATGCGTAAGAGAAAAGGGAAAAAATTAGATGCGAAAAATGAGCACGAAGTTGTAGAACCATCAAAGCATTTAAATCCTCAAGATGAGCTTTTTCAAGCTCCAGACCACCTGAGAGTATGTATGAACGATTTTTATACAAATAATCCAGGAGACAATATAAAATAGACAGCAAGAATGGAGATAAGAATTATTTATGAATATAAAATAATAAATATAACATTGACAAAAGAGCTCTACTAAATGCAGTTCTTTATTTATTTGAAAATTATTTTTTATTCATTTCAGGTTGAAAGCAAACCAATATCAGAAGGAAACGTACAATTATCAACAACCATGTTAACTGCTATACCTGAAGTCGACCTTGGAATAGAGTTTGTATAATAAATTACATATATATATTATTTGTGCACTCCTTAATTTCAAATTGTACTAACTTTTTAACTTGCTTAATTTAGTGTTCGACTAAAAAACATTGAAGAGACAGAAAAGGCAAAGCGTAAGTTGCTAGAACAACGACATCAAAAGCCCAAAGATGAGAAAGATACAGTAAGTTACATCTAATATATAATATGCAATTTATGTTTGAATTACTAAAATTCTTGCTTTTCATGTGAATTTCTTAAAAAGTTTGAAGGATCAAATTTTTCTGCGACAAATAGATGTAAGTTAATTGCAAATATTGAAAATAGGTTTCCTTGTCTTTTTCTAATATATTTGATATTGAATAGTTTATCGAACTCGCCCGACTGTGAGTGATCATGAAAGAAACAATAACGATCAACCAATTCAAAATTCACACAAGACTGGACAAAGGAGAGAAATGGCTACAGACGATCTTGTTGCAGAAAGATTCAAAAAGAGATTACGACGGTGACAGATTAATATAGAATACTATGGAGAATAGTTCAATATACCGGACTGATATCCGGTCAAATTTTTCTTGATATAATGAATCCATAAATTTTATTTTACTAATTTCATACCAGGTATTGATTCACTTTATTATAAATTTAGAAGTTGATTTAATAATTTCGATAATCAATATACACTTTTTTGAGATATTGTAAGCCATCATCACGTTGTTATTGATATAACTTCCAGACACGTGATCTAGGATGTTGATTGGTTGATCTTGTGCAACATTTTGAATTTCAAACTTAATAGTTAAATAAAAAAGATCAGTGGAAATAAAATCTTAATATTATTTTATACTTTATTAAAATATTTTAGCCTTTTATTTGTTTATACAAAAAAAATACCTATAATTTTATTAAAAATATATAGTTAATATACAAGTACTTTAATACTTATTAAAATAAATTATTTCCACTCCCAACTTCAAGAATTTACGTAAATCTGCTCGAATTGGCAATGCAGACAAATCTTCACGAACACCTAAAGGGTCTAATTTTTCTTTTTTAGGTTTTAATACTAACAACCGCAAGAACGATCAAAATAAAACCCCTAAATCTGGACGTTCTACCAAGAAGATCGATCACTCAAGAACCGACCAGTCTAAGAAGCCGGATGTAAAACATTTAATCGCTGGGCTGAAGGCATTATTAGAACATTATGTTTAGTTTAGTTAGGAGGGATGGATAAAAGATTCCATACTAACTTCTTGTCATGCTTAGCATTCGCTTTATGTAATGTTTTTGTTTTATTAGATCGTAGAATTTTTCTTTTTATTTTTTCGTTTACCCTTATACCTTGAACAATTCTATAACTAGACTTCCTATTATATTAAAGAGAATAGGCTAGGGATATAGTAGTCATAGGATATATTTGTGACCCTAGTGTGGGGAACGGGTAGGTTTGGTTTCAGTGATTTTTTGTATACTTTTTTATCTTTTTTCTCTGAATAAAAGCATTTCCTTTGACTAAAAAAAAAAAAAAAAAAAAAAAAAAAAAAAAATTAAAATAAATTATTAAATTTAAAGAATTAGATTCTGGCCAGTTTATGGTATCTAACCTATTGTCTTTAAGTAATATCAGTAATTTATTTAATTTTACAGTATGTACTAATATCATTTTTATTTGAGAACAAGAAATCATTTAACACTATAAAATAATTCTAAAATGAAATCTATTAAGATTAATAAACTATTTTTTTTTTAGTTTATATTATTATAAGATTTTAACTTTATTATTTTATATAGTTAGTTCATTTTATGTATAAGTTAAATCAAACCATTTATAAAAAAAAGAGTAATACATTTAATTATAACTAATAGTATAATAATTGATATTAAATATCAATATTAATATGAAAAAAATAATAATGAATTAGGTGACTTAAAACAGTAATATGCATTTTATACTTCCAATAGAAATTAAAAAGCTTGGAATTGAAAAAATTAAAAGATTTCATTGTTCCAATAATTTTTAATATATATTAATTTATATATATATATATCATATCTGCCAATCTGCAGAATGGAGAGTTGTATCACCTAGGTGGTAGTCAGGTGATAGTATGATGATCATCAAATATTATCGACAAATTTTATCATATATCGTAACAAATTAGTATAACAGATAATAAAATAGCACATTAATATTAAAAGTTAAATTTGAAAAAATATATTTCATGCACACAAACGCGAAATATTCTATATGTTATACAAACAATAATAAAAGACCAAATAAAAAATATAATTCTGCAAAATGATATCATACTTCTTATACTAAAGATTATCCATGTTAATCTTTTTTTTAAACAATAAAATAATGCCATCAAATGCTGAATATTCAAGTGATCAAGAAAATGTTGAAAACAAGATTCAGATTGAAGAAGATTCCACATACCCACTTGACAATAATATTATATATCGTGAACATACTATGAATAAAACAACCAAATGTAGTTTTAATTATATTATTATAAAAAAAGGGGTTTACCCTAATGCAATTATGTTGAATAAAAAAAATATACTGGAAACCAGTAATGAAAGTAATAAATTCCAAAAAAAAACTTACAAAATTCTACATGGTTATGTTGTAAAACAACTTGGGGCCGTATTTCTAAGAAACAAACTATTTGTTGTGAAATTGACTATATTAATGCAGTACCTCAATTTTGTATTAAATATAGTTCTAATTTTCAACACGTTATTTCTTCAACCAAATCTGCAACTGATGCAGCAATTAAATATGAACAAGTAAGTATTTTACTAATTGGATTATATATTTTATTATATTTATATAATTGAATTACTATATTTACTTTAGTTATTAAAGCTGGGAACTAAAGTAAAGATTTCAGGTTCTATATTATTTGGATTACAATTAGATAGCGTACGAAAGGCACATAAATCAAGAAAAAGAGAAAATTTAATTAAGCCGGCTATTAACTGTACCTCATCAACACTCGAAAAATGTGCTAAAAAACTTGCAATGAAAATACAATCTAACTTCAAAAATGATATCAAGGGGGTTTATTATCAATTTGACCAAGTTATATATATTGGACAACATTAAATTTTCTGTTAACAAAAAAGATTGTTTTCAACTTAGTTGTGGCCCTGAGAATGAAATTAATAGAACTCACTAACTTCGTTCTGTGGTAAAAGCAGTTGATCAAGGTCAAATATCCAGAGAATCTTATCGAGAATTAGCAGCAGTGGAGGGTAATTTACCACACAAAAATTCTGTTTCTAATAAACGTATTGCAATCACTGATAACATAAATCAATTAATCAAAATATTACTAGTTGATATGAATGGAAGAGATAAATTAGAAGAAGCTTTGAGATCAGATAAATCAGAATTTAGAAATCCAGAGATTACTCGTGAGGCTATTGATATAATAGGCATAGGTATTTACCGAAGTATAAAAGATATCTTCAATTATATTATCCCTTATTTAAAAGAAAAAAAGGTATTGAGATTATCAGACATGACTATACATTTACGCATTTCTGGTGATGAGCATAATGTGAAACGTAAAATTAAACACGTCATGATAACTTTATGATTTTAAATCATAAGGAGCATTATCATTATGCAGATTATCACTATACTACAGTATTATATCCAGGGACTGAGAAATATAATACACTTGAATTTATATTAAATCCTTTTTTTAATGAATTACGGTTATTAAAGAAAAATGGACTGGAAGCAGCTGGAATTTTGTGGAACTTTGAGTTGTATTTCAGTTTTGACTGGAAATTCTTGGCAATATATCTTGGATTAAATGGTCCTACATCTAATTATTTTTGTTTCTGGTATTCATGCTCAAAACATCAACATAGTGATTTAAGTAAAGATTGGCATATTGAAAAAAATATGGAGCAAATTGCAACAAGATATGAGGAAGTTAATGATCATATTCATCCTCTTCTTATAGATATGATTGCAATCAATCATATAATTTTTGATGAACTTCATGTTTTCTTGCGAATTATAGATTGATTATGGGAATTGGTACTAGCAGAAATCAAGGAATATGATTTATTTAATAATTTAACACGAGAAGTAATCATGAAAGAAATGCAACGATTGAAAGTATCTTTCTGTTTTTGAGAAAACAAAGAATCTCATAATTGGGAATATACATCTCTTATGGGAGATGATAAAGAAAAAGTTTTAAGATTCTTTAATTTAAAATTGCTCTTTAGACCATCTTGAGCACAATTAATTTGAAATCTTTGAGATCAATTTTATCAAATATATTGTGCAATTTGAGATGATACTACTAATCCAGAACAATTGAAGATTAGGCGTTTGATTGATTATCTTTATTTCTTATACCATCACAAGGAGATCCTAATGATCCAAGAACTTTTATACAAGGCTTATATTTACTAAGTCATGTTACTCCTTATATTCATACGTTAGTGCATCATGGATGGGAACTTTTAGAGAAACATAGAAAATAGGGCTTAAAGTATTTTTCTGCTCTGCTATGGAAAAAAAAATCATAACCAGGTCTTAACCTTTTTTCGTAAATCACTTAAGAATGAAGAAAACACATTAAAATGAAAATCTGCAATACAAGAAATTATTGAATATGAAAATTGTACACTTTATTTTACATATAACCCATTACCCAAATCTAAAAGAATCAAAAAACTTTGCATTAAGTAAAATTATATATGCTAATTTAATTTTTCCTTTACTTTTATTTTTATGATTTGATTTACAATAAAATCTATATTTACTCTATTCTACTATACATTTTGTAATTGCGCAATGTAAAAATTAAAATGTATATATCCCGTTGTGTTTGCAATTTCATTAACTTTTGATATTTTTTTTCCATTCAATTAAAATTTTTCCACATAACAATCGTGGTTGTCTAATCCTAATTGTTTTATATTGTTTTTTAGTTATAGATTGTAATAGCTATTCGAGAGGATCTATTTCTTCTGACTGATTTTGTAAATTATTAGGAATATTTCATAGAATTGGATCCAAACATACTACATATGTTTGTTGATATTGTAAATAAATTCTTTTTTCCCACCAGTCAGAATTTAATATTTTACTTAAATCTTGATATGCGTCACAACCTCGAAATATACATCTATAAATCTCTTTTGCCTTGGAATAATAATGGATATTACCTACAAAAATAGAAAAAAAACGCTTTCAGGACATAGAATAGAAAATAATTTCTTTCCCATAGTCTTAAAGTTTAAAGGTAGCTTTTTGTGTATTTCTGCAACTAAAATTTGTTTAAATTCAACAACAGTATTAACTGGTAGTTCATCAAGTTCTTGGCAACATTTATTATATTTTTGCACATTTTGTTAGTGTCGTGCTAAACCTTTTGAGTTCTTGAATTCTTTTTTGCAGGTGAGCAGGTGGAGTTATTAGATTGAGGAAGCATTACTAAAGGCATATATTACTATAATTCACGTTGTTTTATAACTTTTTAGAATCTAAAATAAAAAAATAAAACTGAGTAAATAGTAAAATTTTATGTTTACTACATTTTATTTTCAGTAACGCATATTTCTTACCTAAAAAAACAGATGGGTTTGTGAGAAAAGAGATAAGTTTTGCCCCTTAGTTTTTGTTGGTTTAGATGGTTTCTAGTGGTCATTTGAGGTTAATGTAACAATTAGTGCCATCACAAATCAGGTGTTTTTATGATACGATCAACCATTTTAGGGGTCAAATTTTGTAGTCAAAATCTGTATATTAGTGAATATGTATATATTTTTTTATATATTAGAAACTTTCAATAAAATTTATTAGTATTGAAAGGTTTGAAATTAGAATAATTATTGGAAGATTCCAATAACTTCCAATTTTTCAATGTATATTATTAACTTAAGGTATAAATCAGTTTTATTATTTATTATTAACATTTTTATTTTAATAAATATTTACATTTTTATATTATTATTATATATTGTAAGTTATAATAGTATTCTGGATATCTTGCAAATTTTAAAGGGTCAATTAATGCTATACCTGAAGGTATATGAAATTTTTATTATAAATAAAGGGTTTTAAAAACTTATAATATATTTAAAAAAAATTTTAATATATTGTAAAATTAAAAAAAAATGATGATTTTTCTCAGAAAAAAAAGCAGAAATATTATACATAAGGGTTATTGTAGTCTACAATATATAGTATTATAATTGGCAAATAATTACTAGTATGTAATATAAGGTATATTTACTTTATTTTTTATTAGAATTAGCAAAGATTTTATTTAATATAAATTTTATAATTTAACCATCTATAATAATTAAATTTAATTTAACTAAATTAAAAAAATTTGAATTTATTTTTATTTAAAGTTTTTTAAATGAACAAATAAAAATAAATTTGAATTTATTAAAATATAATATTACTTAAATCAGTTAAAATCAATAAAATCATTATAATTTATTATAACCTATCAAATGTTAATTAAAAATACTATATATAAATATGGATTTAAATAGTAAAACCTATTTTAAATTATTTAAAGTAAGCTATAGTAATGTAAACTTTAAAAAATATAAAAGAATAATTAATACAATATATTTTTAATAAAAATATCTGATTATAAAATACTAGAAATGTAATACTCTTATATTTATAATCTTATTATTTTATTATTTTTATTATTTTAAAGGCATTGATATCGCATCACTTTATTTAATAGATTATAAGATGTTAAGCACACAGTATAAAAAATACTTCCAACCTGAAGACCAGTCCAATCATCTGCTTAAATAATTAATACTAAAAATATGTAAAAGAATAAAGGGGAAAAAAGAGGAAATAAAAAAAGAAAAAATTCTATCTTATCTAAAAAAACAAAGTAAAAATCCTACTAATTATTACTAATCCTGAGATTACTTTTAAATAAATTCTATTAAAACTATCTTCAATTCTATAATCTCAGCATGTAATTATTATTTAAACAGCTTCTTTAAAAAGAAAGTACTTGTACTCTTTTCATTTTTATTATGATTTTTTTTATTCTTTTTTCTGGATTTATTGCTAAAGAAAAATTGGAATAAATCCTTTAATGAACTCCTTATGGGAATATGATTAGATCTAGTTACAGGCATACCAGTCTTAGATCATGAGCTAACTTTAGTACGTTTGAAAATTAAATCTGAATTTAGTTTGTCAGATTTACTTTGCCTGTTAGAATTAGATAGACTACTGATAATTCTTTTTTTGCATAATAAAAGATGACACGATATGATAGTATTAACTAAGTTTTGATCTATTTCAAAATGATTCCTTATTAATGATGTTTTATAAATCCTTCTAATTTTCAAAGTAGGCAATCATTTTACATGTACCATCTGAGTTTTTAACTTCTTTAAAAGCTTTAATGTATAGGGAATTATTAAAATTTATTAGGTATTCCTTGACTACCAGTGCATCAGCTGTTAAAGAATCTGGAGGTCCTTTAACAACAGCCTGGAATCTTTCTTTTTCTTTATGTTCTTCAAAGAACCAGGAAGCAGGAAACCATCAGACTATTACTGATCCAAGGGGAGCTATCCAAAGGTGATCTCATTCACAAGTACTGAACTCATACATAATTTCTAACTTATATTGAACAGTTTATATTTCTTTTGTTTCTTAACTATAATAGAAATTACATTACTCCAAGACTTTAGATAATTCAAAATTGTAATATTCTTCCACTTAGCAAGAATATCATAAATAAGAATATCACAAATATATTGACCTAAACTTATGTTAGGGTAATAGCTAGTTAAAATATATGCAGCATTATTACCTAAGTCCTTTACCGATTTTTCAATTTTTTTATTCTTAGCCTTTGATGCAAAAGGCGAAGCTTTAGGTTTTAAAGAGAAACTGGAGGCAGACTAGAATATAACTTGTGGCTAAGGTATTATGACAGATGTAGAATCTAACATAGGTATATCAGGGTTTATTTGTTCTATAATCTTAACCTTTTGTTTATCTTGCTTTCATGATGTTCCATTTTCATTTCATTTGATACTTATTGATGCAATACCAGATTGTGATTGGTGCTCTTTGTTTATAAATATTTTCATATTCATAAATTAGTCTGATAAACGGTGAGAATCAGCTAAGTCATTCAGTAAATTCCTTAGCAAATTATTATCTTTATACAAAGTTGTGATAATTAAGAAAGTATCTTTATGTATAAAGAAAGCAGCTTTATAAAGAATATAGAAGAAATTCTTGCTGTATTTCTGTTTGTCTGCTATCTTATTAAGTCGTTCATTCATTATTTTTGGTATAAAGTTGTCTAGGTAGTACTGGTATTCCTTCTTGCTCATATTCTTGACAAATATTAAAAAAGTGTTATAGTGTTCACCTAAAGTTCATATCATCCAATATTATTTTGAAAGTAAAAAAAAGTCGTTCATAAGTGTAGCTTAGTAAACTTGATTGTAAATGGATCTAAAATCTTCTGACTATATATCAACTATCTTTGCTGAAACTTGAAGTTTACAATCGATATTGAATAAATATCATAACGATATCATTACGATATCATTACGATATTTTAACAAAAAATTGAATCAACGTCGTTAAGTTAGTCTTAACTATGTTTATTCGATATTGATTGGTTCGATATCTCTGCGATCACTATACGACATTTATTTGATATCGTAACTATATCGTAGCAATAACGTATTAACATCGAATTAACATTGCCAAAGTATATAACATTTATTCGATATCGTAACTATATCGTAGCAATAACGTATTAACATCAAATTAGCATTGCAAAAGTATTATAACATTTATTTGATATCGTAACTATATCGTAGCAATAACGTATTAACATCGAATTAACATTGCCAAAGTATATAACATTTATTCGATATCGTAACTATATCGTAGCAATAATGTATTAACATCGAATTAGCATTGCAAAAGTATTATAACATTTATTTGATATCGTAACTATATCGTAAAGATAACATATTAACATCGAATTAACATTGCCAAAGTATTATAACATTTATTTGATATCGTAACTATATCGTAAAGATAACATATTAATATCGAATTAACATTGCAAAGTATTATAACATTTATTCGATATCGTAACTATATCGTAGCGATATCACATTAACATCAAATTAATATTACGAAAATGTTTTTATATTTACTCGACATCATAACTATATCATAGAAATATCATATTAATATTGAATTAACATCGCTAAAGTATTATAACATTTATTTGATATCATAACTACATCATAGTAATTTTATAAATTACATCATAAAAAATGATTTTATATTTATTACATTATAATAATAATTTACATTAATAATAATAATTTACATTAATAATAATAATTTACATTAATAATAATAATTTACATCAATAATAATAATAAGAAAATAAAGAAGCAAATAAAGGTGTCCGTTCAACATTAGGTACCGATTCCTAGCAGATTCTTATGCAGTACTCTAGGGTTTTAGTTTTAGTAGCTTTGGTTTTGGTTTTGGTTTTAGTTTTGGTTTAGTTTTGGTTTTAGTTTTAGTTTTCTCCCTAGAGTTTCTGATCACGCTTTCACCATACAGGTTTACTAACGTCTATTAAGACGCACACCTAACAAAACAACAACACCTGAGAAGTGAAGTAATATTCAATGTGGATAGAGTGGATGGGTCAGATATGATAAATAATGAAAATAAAATGGAAACGAAACAAAGGCGAAAAGAAAAAAGGAGACAAGATCAAAAAGAAATGATAAAGAATATTGATGGAAAAAGATGAAACGAAAAGAAAGGGAGACAAAGAAAGAGAAATAAAAGGAAAAAGAAACAAAAACTGAAGGGAGAACGAAAGGGGGGTCACATTTTCCTTTTTCTTTTTTTTCTTTTCATGTGATGAGTGAATACATCTTATTCCTTTTATTCTATACATAAGTAGGATCCAATCGCTAAGGGTAAATTTAAAAAAATAAAAAATATAAAAAAAACAATTATGATTAATATAATATACTCTTTATAAAATATATTTAAATTTTAAATTTAATACATAATCTTGGGATAATGGTTAGAGCAGGTAATCTCCGGGATTTTGAGAAAAAATAAAAATGATAATATTTTTAACATTAGCTCTTTAAATTTTGTAAGTGTTAATTCTTAAAACATAATATTATAAAAAAAAAATGCTGGCTGCTACGACCGACGCCACCCCGGACAAAGTAATTGGCGGCAGAAAATGTCATAGAATATCCAGCCCTATTTCACAACATTTTCCTCCAGGCTAAGCAAATATTACAAAAGAAAGCTTCAAATATATTCAGCAATTTGAACATAGCATTTGAGAATACATTCTAACTCCCTTAAGTAATACCACAGTCTAACAAAGAAAGACTCAAACTACACCCTATTGTAAAGAAAGTACATAACCAATCCCTCCTACAGAACCAGTAGACTTTACGAATATGGTAGAGTCCAAAAAAAATATGAAAAATATGCGTATATTCCATTTTCATACCTGCTTAATGGCTTCACTATTTATTTAAAAGTAGTTTTTTTGTCTTATACATTTTTCGGCGAACGGTCTTCGTGTTGGCGACTATATCGAATATATAAACTAAAATGCCAAAGTACTGTTAATATTGTAAAAGATAAGTAAAGTATACTTGGATAAAAGCGAGAAGAAGAAAATACCGTAAAGTATTAAAATAGTAATATTTGGCTTCACTATTTATTTTTTTGTCTTATATATTTTTTGGCGAACGGTCTTCGTGTTGGTGGCTATATCAAATATATAAACTAATATGCCAAAGTATTGTTAATATTGTAAAAGATAAGTAAAGTATACTTGGATAAAAGAGAGAAGAAGAAAATACCGTAAAGTGTTAAAATATAAGACAAATATAATATTTTTAAGAAGAGAGACGTGTATTTTTGAAAAATAAACAAAAAAAAAAATCACGCATTAATAAACCGAATTTTAGCTATTTTTAGATATCACATGCATGTAATCAAAGCGATTTTTATTACATCATGCATAAGGATCAATGTAATTTTATTGGTTAATTTTAACCAAAATTTTAGTCATTTCTTCATTACACAAAATATTTGCTATGTCCACTGGTGAAAACGAGACCGCGGAAGACATTTATGAATTTTTAAAAAAGAATGAAATTTCAGTTGTTATTTTAATGATTTAAAGATTATTTACGTTAACGCTAAAATAAGAAATTATAAAATCAACAATTTCTCTAATAATAATTAAATTACTATGCTATCTTAGTAATAAATTTGATTATTAGTTATTTATTAAAATTTTTTAATCCAAGAGCGAAAATGAATATATATAAATCAACCTTATCATTTCCTTCGGCGAGACCTATTAAGTGTTCAAAAAGTCTGATTGGGTTTTCGCGTGCGAGTTATCAAATGATTAGGTAATACAAACTTATTTAGGATGTGATACATGATTTCCTTTATTTGCGGGATCAGTTGATTATATTGAAACACTTTTCGCACTTATTAGCATTTATATTATCAATTAAAAGTATCAACTTATATTTGAAGATAAGAAATTTATTATAAGTTTATTTATAATTTTGATTTTTTCATAGATAGATTGCTATTTGATAATTAATTAATTGGTTAGGATTCGTCAAGTACTTTAATAAAGAATTATATATAATTTGATAATAGACTTTAATAACAAACCTAATTCCTTTTCTTTCTCAATCCAATACGTCTTGTTAGCTCTTGATCCATTTCCAAAGCCCTGATTCTGGCATCCTTTTGATTTATATTTAATATTGCTTCATTCTTTTCAAAAAAAAGCCGAACTTTTTCCTCTTCCAAGGCTTTTACCTTCTCTTCTAGTTGATTGATTCTTTTCTCAAGAGCCTCAACATAACCTGCAGAGGGAAGAAATTAAAGAGGAATAGCAGAAGGTGGGGTCAGTTATGATCAATTCACCCAGCAGGAGAGTCATGTTAAAGCAAAGGCTAGGCAACCGACAGTCCAACAATTCAGGTACTTC
Organism: Rhizophagus clarus; assembly: GCA_015698045.1. Taxonomy (NCBI): domain Eukaryota; kingdom Fungi; phylum Glomeromycota; class Glomeromycetes; order Glomerales; family Glomeraceae; genus Rhizophagus; species Rhizophagus clarus. Next base: position 590,359 of record BLAL01000274.1, read on the forward strand.
ACAGGACCATTAAGAACATCAACCTGAGAGGCGAGTTCACAGTAGCCATTTTAGAAGCTTAAACCCAGGCCAGACTATGTACAGAAAGCCGTGGTATTCACCCACCTATTTCATAAATTCCTTTTCGCTTCTTCTTCAATATTTTTGTTCTGAAATGATGTACTGATTTTGCCTTTGCGGCCTGTGATTTGTGAGGCTTGTGACGGCTCATATTTCTGTATAAGATATAATAAAGAAGATAAATAATTGTAGTCGATACTTCAGAAAATAAATCATGACTCATAATCTCTGCATGCAGAGAAATGCAAATCTATAAGAGAGGAGAGGAAAAGTGGAAACAGTTTTAAGAAAAGGAGGAATATTTATATGAAACAGGCCTGATACGTCAATATGAAGAAAGGAACCTTTTATGAATCCATTTCACGAAGATATAAAATATATTTGACTAAAGGATTATACCAGGAAAAGCTTTTTCTTTCATCATAGGAATGGAAAACATACTAAATTGGAAATTTTAAATGTGCTAGAGAAAATCGATGATAGAAAATGACGTAATTTAATGTGTAGAATTCAATAATGTTTAAGGGGCAAGTTCACTGAGTTGGTCATACAAGTACAATTAAATTCTCATCACTTTAAAATTTTATTAATAACGAATTAACAAAGAAAACTTTATTTGTTAAATGTTGGCTTTATTGTATCAATTATTAAGGTTTTGCATTATTTTTGTATCAAATTATTAAGTTTAGCATTATTTGATTATCGTATCAAACTATTAACAGTTAAGGTTTAGCATCAAATAAAAGAAAAAATTTTTAGAAAAATTTCATAGGTGAAAAAAGGAAAAAAATTTTGTACTTACCATTATCGATAGTATCATTATTATCCACGATATTCTGGCTATTGTTGTTGCTTCAGGCTATAAATTGATTAAGAAAATCAATAAAAAAATCTATAACTTGATTAAATTTTTTTTATGATTTACATACATCTTCTATTCCTTCGATTTCTTCAATTTTGAGTCCGGCTAACTCCGATTGAAGCTTGTACAAATTGATCATCTAGAAACATATTAAATAATATTGGAATACATAATTCTAAATAAATATAAAGCAATTAGAATTCTTACCCAGTCTTTCCCAGAAGCGGGTGTTCATTATGTCGAAGAACACCACTCCTGGGCGACTCCTCACGCCTCTAGGGTCATTGGCAATAACCAATAATTGATCCTAAAATATTTTAAAGTCATTAATATTACACAAATTTTTATTTATTAATATTTAACTCACATGATAGTTAGTAACGAGCCCATTGAACTTCGTCTAGCATTATTGTCCTGTATAGTTACATCCACAAGTATTATTAACATTTTCTGCTACTGATCTCCAGAATTTTTTTCTGCTGCGCCCTAGAATTTGGTAATAATATTCGTAATTTCGTGACCTCCGCTGCTTAATAAACGCAGCGGTTTGTTCATCTGTCCATTCTACCCGGTTGGTGGAGGTGCTGCGAGGAGAAGTAGAATTAGATAAAGATTTGGCGTTATCAGTACGATGTTGAGATGAGGTTGAAGGATCGCGAGAGGTTGATGATGTTGTATTTGTGTTATTTAAAGACATTATTAGAATTTTTGAAATTTTGCGATGTTATATTTGACAAAAATTTGTTATATCACTAGTCGAAAAAGGAATATTCAGCCTCCAAAAAATCTGGCCTAGATTCGGCCAATTTTTAAAAAAATTGACCTAAATTAGTAATGATATGCAATTCAATCTATATTCGACTCTGATTCGATCCAGCCAAATGATGGTCAAATTGCGTATAATAAAAATTAAACTATGTTCAGCCTCACACGAATAATGGCCGAATTGTATTCACTTTTCTATATTAAATAATGGTTATAATATATTTACTATATTAATATTATTAAGTATAATAAAAAACAATGATACAATATTTGTTAAAAAATGTTTAAACAATTCGGACTAGTATAAATGTTATATTAAATCAACGCAAATGGAACTTTCTATTTATAGGAATAATGGCTAAATATTCTTTGGCATTAGATCGATCTGATTTTTTGTATTTTACAGGTATAAACTGACGTAAAATGTTGTGTATTGGGATTATATTGTCTCTACTGCTCAAATAGAAACTATCTTCTCATAATTCGACGTTACAAGTTTCGACATCATCGTCAATACTGAAATGGAATTGGGATGTCAAATTTGCCGGTTTGTACCATTTGATGTTAGCCAATTTGTGTGTCAAATTATGGGAAGATAAATGAACGCTATGTTCGAAAAAAAATTGGATTTGACCTGGGTAAGTATCAACGCTATTCTCATCACGATTAATAAATTTAGCTAAGACAAATGAGCTCTTAATATGTCGTGTTGCAGCAGCAGATCCAAAAATTTCTGCACCGATTTGACATCTTCCATATCGATTCGCTTTGTTGATAACGATCATCGAATTGGGTAAATTTTCTGTGAATGGTTTTCTGAATATAGAATCTACGTATGTATCCTTATAATATTACATAAGTAAATTGTAGATTTGTTCATCAAGACGAATATCTTCAGATCGCGGTGCTAAAAATATACCCGGAAATTTCTCCCAACCAGTAATTGGTGATTCCAATATATTTCTGAAATTCATCAAAAATTGATACATTTCATTTGTTGGAAATTCGAAAAGAGAACTGACAGAAGATCGTTTATTGAGTAATTTGATGCCGATTACTTCTGAACTTGAGCTGATAATATCGTTTATTTGTATTTTAGTCGTCAATTGACGCATTATTTCAGGTTCAATTTGGTGGTGGCTATTAGGCAACGATCCTAATAAATATTTTATTATTAATCTTTGCTTAATGGAATAATATAATTTGAAAAATCGACACAGCAAATGAATTTAAATTTGAATTACCTAATACGCCATTCATTCGTTCAAAGCTAAAGCACCAGAATGAATACAGGGGTCCGTAATCATAAGAGCACTCACATAGATGTAATGATAGGTGGAGGTTTGGCGTTATTTTTCCTTCGCCATAATGCTCTTCGATCAATTTAATTATCTTTACTAAAAGTTCATGGGCTTCTTTTATATCGTTAATCTCCACAATTCGTCTAACCAAAATCGTACAAACTCTTACGAAATACGTAAGAATTTTGCGATCTTTATTCGGAAGATAATTCCATAACACAACAGTGGCGTATATTAGGAAAAAGTTGCGCTATTGGTCAGCGGTAAAGTTAGAAAAACCTTCACCGCAATGGATTTTACCAGGAATTTGTCCCAAATCTAATGGTAGCTTAAATTCACTCATTTTCTTTTGAATTGATTGAAGAGCTTTTTCTGTTAATACATCTTCATCGATCTATATTCGTTTTGTTATCCATTTTGCGATTCCTAGAAAAAGGCAGTGCATCGGATCTATAACAACAAACTGAATCAGATCAAAATATGAGAGTCTTAATATTTCAGACCATCTTACGCCATTCACCTTGACGAATCTCTCTCTTTCTGCGTTAGATTTGCATCGTCGCCATTCTAAAGCCTTTTGACAATGCTCTACTGAATCTTTCATGATAAACCAGTCACTCATATCCGCCATGCCACCAAAATTGCGATTATTGGCCCTTTTTTCGCATCAATAACATGATGCGAGGGCAGAGATATGCCCGCATAATTTTCGAGCTCCAGAAATATCGCACAAAGCAATTATTAATGCAGCTCAAATATCTTTGCCATTTGGACATTCATTAGTGCGATTAAGATTCACGCCTTCCCAAAGTGACTCTAATTCCGTTATTATTGGCGAAAGATAATGATTAACTTTATGCAATTTAACCTCATCGGGCCCTGGTAATATGCCGAGTATAAGCACATTTTCAGGCTTAAATCGAACATCCTGAGGTAGATTGCATATTACTGCGTATATTACACTTGTACTGTAAATCGTTCCTTCGTAAGGCTGGAACTAATCCAAATTCATCATTAATCCTAGATGAGCATTAGCCTTGTCTGGTCGGAAAAAGTTATTTGACCCTTATTCAGACGATTCCTTAAGATTTTTCCATATTTGGCCGTCATAAATATCCGATAGAACATTGTCAATTATTGAACGACATGTCCAATACTGCAGTAATTCTTCAAATCCTGGCCGCTTGAACATACTAGAAAGCTGCTGTTGTATACTCGAGACTGGATAAATTAATTCAGGAACAATTGATATACTATTATTTAAAGAAATTTTCTTCCCTAAAGGAGTACGACATTGTTTTAATCTCTTTGTAGCCGAATTTGGAAATTCGACATGGCTGCATTTTATAATGGTATTATTATCTTTTGATATTATCTCCTCTTTTTTGTATAATTTGTGGCATTTTTGGCAGGCTGCAAACTGCGTAAATCGATCAAAAAGTCCTAACTTTTTTCTTAGCATGTACAATGAATTTGGGAATGATTCGTAATTGATATTTTTACATACTTTCAATATTATTTTAATAAATTGTATTAATTCTTCAATTGCGGTATTTGGTATGTTATGACTCGACCTGAACTTCATAATCCATATCAAAATCCCTTTAATTAATTCCTCTGTTGGTAATTCTGAAATATCTGGTGTGTCTGAAATATCTGGTATGTCAAACATAGGATGAGAGTAATTCTCAAAATTATCTGAAAAATCGTTATCTTCATCATTAGGAGAATCTTCTTGTGTCGAAGATTCACTAGTGTAGATATCATCTGTGTCATATTCAGCTGGCACATTATAAGAGGAATCTTCAGCGACTAGCTCAACTTCAGTGATACGATGAAATGTGCCTGGTTTTGCCCTTTTTTGTGTGGAAGAAATATATATTTCTGTTCCTCATACGTATTATTATCAGAATGTGTATTAATAGATATTGTCGTATCTTGTGATTCTGCTAACGATATTGTCGAATCAATCAGTTCTACTAACTCTTGAGACATTGGAGCCTTATCACGATTTAATGGTTCCAAAGAAGTTGTTTGCTCATTCATTTGCTCATGTTCCTCCTTTGTACGCGGATCGACCATTTTCCCATTACAATGGCTGCAAAAGCACAGAACCTTCTCTCTTGATTTTCTGATCGTAAATTCAGTAGATGTTTGTTCAGAGGTCAATGAGCTAGGATTATTATATTCGTCTATAATATTAGCAGCAATGCGTTTTCTTCCCCCTTTTTTCATTTTTTGATAAAAGTCAGATACGATAAAGTTGTAATATGATTTTTACGTTGAATAAAGTTATAATATACTTTGTTATATTTAATTAATAGTGATTTTTTATTAATATCAAATTTTTAGTGATGTCAAATTTTTAGTGATATTGTGGTTTTTTTATTAATATCAAATTTTTAGTGATATCGAATTTTTAGTGATATTGTGATTATATTCCGTTTTAAAATGATATTGATGATATAATTAACAAAATAGACAAATTCGAATATGAAAAATTAGACGTAAGAAGTTGAATAGAAAATTAAACGAAAACTGAAATTTAAAAAATAAAATATATACCATACCATGCACTCAATGCGATTTAACTGTTCAATTAATTGAAAGTCTAGTTTGATGCGAAAGTTTAAGTCTAATCATTAATGGCTAATGATTGAAAGTCTAATTTGATATGTTTAATATATGTTTAGTTAATTAAAAGTCTAATTTGATGCGAAAGTTTAAGTCTAATTTAATCACGCCTATTGAAAGTCTAATTTTATACAAATGTTTGTGATCGTTAATTGTTAAAAGTCTAATTTGATAGTAAAGAAATAGATATAAATAGTGGTCCAATTTTCTCGTTCCATACAAAAAAATCGCCCTTTTTTCTTTTTTAAAAAATAATAATAAAAAATAAAAATAATTTTAAAACAATAATGGCTCGTAAGAAACCATCAAAACCAAATGCTCCTTCACCAGATATTGCTGGTTCGTCTACACCATCGCCACATACAACATCAACTCCTCCACGAAATATTGCTTCAACACCAACACCAACTAATACCACCGTTTCATCTACATCACGAAATATTACCACATCACGAGCATCAACACCAACTAATACTACACCACGAAATATTGCCACATCATGAGCGTCAACACCAGCTAATACTACATCACGAAATATTACCACACCACGAGCGTCAACACTAACTAATACTACACCACGAAATATTGCCACACCACGAGCGTCAACACCAACTAATACTACACCACGAAATATTGCCACACCACGAGCGTCAACACCAGCTAATACCACCGCTTCGTCTACACCACGAAATATTGCCACATCACGAAATATTGCTTCAACACCAACATCACTAAATACTAATACTACAGCTCTCTTTAGACTCGTTATTTCGCAAGATATTTTAGCCTCATTAAGTCAAACTCAAACTCAATCTCAATGAACTTCTAATATTATTAAAAGATATCCTAATATTAATGTACCGAAAAGTTACCGTTCACATCACGAAGAAGGAGCACTAAGAAATGTTCGACCGCGTAATGAAGAAGCGGGTAAACTGAATTTTTTGTTATATTTTAATATTTATTATATTACATCTGTTCGTTACGATTCAATACATATCCTTATAATTTAAAATAGGTAATTTAGAGCTAGGAAATTTAAAAAATGAAACCCTTCGACTACAGAACGAATTTAATCAGGAAAAGGTCAAAGTATCAGAAATGAAACAAAAAATAGATAATTTGCAAGACCATGTTCGTAGGGTCGAGGAGGAGAATTCCTTACTATGGCAGTTTAATGAAATTTTTGGTGATGAATCGAACCAATTATGTGAAGAGAATAAAACTCTCTAAGAAGAACTTCAACGGCTCAAGCAACTTTGCACACCTCGAAAGACTATCAATTCTCCACAGCAATATTCACCAAAACGCCCCAATAAAAGATTAAAATTGAGAGAGAAATCGCCTGATGAAGTTGCCGCTTCAGCTGCAAGAGTAAGAATTTTACAAGACTATTTGCAGCCGAATTGTGTTAATGTATATATACAGCTTTTATTATTTCCTCTTATTGTTTAGGACGAAATGAAGAACCTCTTGAAAGGTCAAATACCTGAAGAATATCGGTTGGATTACGGCAAGACTTTTAGTGAACAGACAGCAAAGATATACGAAAAATTGATACCTGAATTAAAGAGGTTGATGAGTGGACATTATAATCTGTCTGTAACCCAATTGTCAAACTGGTTACGATCGATTCACAAGCATAAAAGAGATAGATAACGGAAATGACTATCAGGCCAATTAGACAAAGTTGACCGTAGGATGCACGTGAATACGCAATTGTCTGAAGTGAGCAGTATTTTATTTTAATGCACTTCTTTTTAGTCATTTGAAATTAATCTTTATATATTCAACAGAAAAAAATAGACGAGTAAAGGCGGCAATAAAATTATACGAAAGAAATGACGCCAACATAAAGGAATTCGATAAAGACGAATTATTACCAATGCTTGTACAAAATGATTGTCATTCCATTGAGCAATCAGATTCTGAAGACGATTCAAGACAGAAATTGCCTGATAATAAGCAATTCTTGCATGTATACGATCGGTCATGACGTTCAGACGAGGTATTAAAGTGATTACTGCTCCTAACCTATTTTAATATTTATTCGATATTTGTTTATCTTTGTTTTAATAGTTAAAACAGCTATTACGAGACGTATTAGATCCTGAAGCAGAATATATTCAACACGCAAAAAAGCAACGGGAGCGAATTTATAATGATGATATTTACTTCATGTCTAGTAAACCTCTCGAGAATGCGCCTGAATGGGTGCTCGATAAAATGAAAATGTACGAGACAGATGAAACAAATGAAACAATTGGCGTTAACGAATATGACAACATGGTTGATGATTTGATTCAATCTTACGAGGATCGTGTGCCAATAGAACCGAATTTAACAGAGCCATATTCAGATTTCTTGTTAAATTCGGCGGAAATGAATTCAACTAGACCTGAAGATTTGGATAAGATCGGCGAAAGTTTGACAACAGTAAGTTGAATTATTTTAATATTTTTATGTCACAAATATCGTTAATTAATTTTGTTTATATCATATGTTGTATCATATTAGCAACAAAAAGCTGAAAAAAACCAAAAAAGAAAAGGAAGGGCTACGGAAGATGAAGAACTCCATGAAATATTTGATGCAGACAAATATTATTAGTATATTTTATATTTATTTTTTTGGTTATATATTATTACTGGATATTTTATATTTTTTTTTATTTTTTTTTGTACGGTTGATCATATGCGGGTTGGTTTATATAATTATCTTATATTACTATATACTATATACGTCAATATATATAAAATAAATGGTTTTTATTTGCTTATAAAATACAAAATGATGCTTTATTATTCGATCTTGAAAAACCTCTAGTTTGACCTATTTATCAATATATTCAGATTATATATAGTAGTCGAATATAGTTTTTTTAGGGTCGAATAAATATGTAATAATGTCCTAATATAGGTAAAATGATGGTCAAATTTTCTTTCCAAATTTGAGACGATTGGCACCCTAAATGCGCCAAAAAAATCGGCCTCAATTTGACATAGGTTAGATCGTCATTCGACCTATATTTGACCTGGTCAAATTTAGGCCAAATTGTCCTTTTTTGACTAGTGTATATGAGTGAATATAAGACAAGAAATATATAATTAAAAAATTAAAAAATATGAGAAAGTTCCATTTTTTAATTATTTTTTCTAATAATTCTAATTACGCCATTTCAATCATTTTTTCTAACAATTCTAATTACGCCATTTCAATTATTTTTTTCTAACAATTAATTACGCCATTCAATTATTTTTTCTAACAATTCTGATTACGCCATTTCAATTATTTTTTCTTTTTTAAATTAAAATGATTTTATTAATTCATGATATTACATCATAAATTCATAGAATTTTGAAAATTAATTCCGTCTCTTGTCCATTAAAAGTGATTAAAATGTCGATTTTCCATTGTTTCCCATTGTATAAAAAAAAAAAATTAGCCATTAAAAGTGATTAAAAATTTTACGTAAAAAATTAACTTTATTTACTCATAATATTTTACCACATCTTTTACAATATTTTCTAATGTGAAAAAAAAATTTTAATTTATTTTACTTTTCGTGATTGATTTAATGTGTTAATTTTCAAACGTTTAAAAGAAATTAATAAATATTGAGCGCGTTGAACAAGGATTATGCTTATGTAATACATGAGACATTCTAAACTTAAACCTTCTAGAATTATACTTATTAAGATGAAATACATGATTATCACTTAGTTTGAAAATGGAAATCAAATATGGGACATACTACAATTCGTAACACCAAAATTACAAGTCCAGCAAAAAACTTACAATGTATGAATATTAATATGCGTATTTTATTTATATGACCATATTTATTGATTTAATTGAAAAAATTAGTGAATATTAAAATATTTTTAAATTTTATAGCGCAAAAATCATTTATTGATGATTAATTAAAGAGCGCTACTAAATCTATAATTTAATTTTATTAATATTTATGAATAAAGACGTAATGTGTTAAATAAAAATGACTTACATGTTCTAAAGAATTTACTATCCTGTTGCCACTTCGAGAGGGAATAATTATATCCTTCGTAATACTATCCAAGTTCTTAACGGCAGATAGATCTTTGCCATTCCAAGAAACCTTGAAGGTTTCTCTTATAAAATCTATTAACGTATCGAAGCTACCAATCTTTTTCATTTCAGAGAGATTTACAGCAGCGAGCTGTCGATTCAAGAGTTTTTGAACAAAATGTTCATCAACATAGTCTTTTACTTCTTTATTTGACAGGCTACCAGTGATCGCTCTACAGTTAATTATTTTTTATTAATATAACAATAAACTCATTAGATATAAGATATATTATCAAACAATAAAATAAAATATACCTATTTTTTCTAATATTTTTATATTCATTTATCTCATGTTCAATATTTTGATTAAGTTTATTACGGTAGTCAGCAAATGCTCGACGAGTTTTCTCTAAGAAATTTTTTCCTTCTGTACTGTAAATTTGAACCTTGAAAATTTTTTTAATTAATTCATCAAATATCTCTCCACGCGGGTTGTGAGTACGAAGAAAGAGACATTTGATGGACTCGTTCCAAAGACGAGCATTATCCTAAAATATTAAAAGATATGTTATTTACTTTAAAGAATTGGGTACAAAATAAATATATTTAGCACTAACATCAGCACTAGACGTTGAAGACGTCGAGCCAGAACCGGAATCCATTTCTAACATTTTATTTGCTAGATGAAGAATATGTAGATGGGCGACGAGAAAATTGCATATTTCTAAATTACTTTTAAACCCAACAGGAATGGGTTCATCCAAATTTACGAGTTTATCATCAGTCATATTCATTTTATCTTTATCATGATCATCACTATCGTTATCTGAACTACCACTTTTCTCTTTTTCGCGATCTTCTCTTTCTTTTTCATCTTCCCTTCCATCATCTTTTTCTCTTCCATCATCATCTTCTCTTTCATCATTATTTCTTCGGTTAGAAGCTAAACCTATTATTTAGTAGTATATCATTTAATTAAAGATTAAATATATTATTAAATATTAAGGCCACACACATATATGATATGCATATAATATTTACCTGAAATGAATTGATCAACATCGTTAATATTGGTCTCCCTCCTTTTCTTCGCTTTTTGACTTAGACTTTGATTTTTCGAAATCGGTACTATTATACATATTTTCAGTATCATTTTATTCTCAAAGTAAAATTTATTATAATTATATTTTATAAAGTTACATACCTGCTGTCTCTTGATTTGCTATACATTTAGACATAGCAAAAAATAAAAATACAAGATACAAAAATTCTGAGATACAAAAATTCGAACAAAGTAAAATATAAATAAGAGACCTCATCCTAATTCCCAAACCCCCGAGCTGACCTTGCATTTCCAAATTTATACGGTATATGTTGAGATTATACCATATTGAGATGTTTATTTCGTGACAATCTTACAAGGGGAGACGATTTGTTTAGAATTGAAAATAGAATCGATTTGAATTATACAAAAATTTAAATTTTAATTATTTAACATATTGACATATTTACATAACGAAAGAAAATTTTTATTTAACGAAAGGAAAATTTAGATTTACTTATTTAACGAAAGGAAATTTTTATTTGTAAGTTGCTAAAGTATTTGTTTATGAACAAATAGGACTATCGTTACATCATTCAATAAGAATCTGCAGATGTTTATCTAAGATAAATTTGCACTTCCTTTTTTGATTAAACGCAGTAAACATAACCTTTTACAGTCATAATTGCTGATATAATACATACTATTGTACAAAATACAAATAAATATTAGTGAGATTATTTAATTAACAGATCTTGCTTTAGTTAGGTTCGGAGATGATGCTTGAATCTCGATCGATTGATAATAACAAATAATAAATAAATGCACTTTGAATATAAATGAGAGCCATGTTTCAAATAATAATGCGAAGTATGTAATTAAATGATTATATTGTATTGTTTAGTTTATTATTATTATATTGTAAATCTTGACATTTTTATATTGATGATAAAATAATAACGTAAAGCGTGAATATAAGAAAAAAACTTTTTACATAATATGTGGTAAACGTCTCTAGCTTATGTAAATATGGCTCTAAGGCAATCCTCGTGTCAATGTCTTGACAGTAACATCACACAGGTCAAGAACGTAATATTTGCGGCTCTAAGTGATACAAAAGTGTGATTGAATCTAAAATTCCATTTTCTGGCACATGTTTATTGATCATCTAATCAACAATTAATCTATATTCGGATAGTTCAACAGTGTACCGTATCGAACATTGACCTCTCATACCAATTTCGTGAAAGAATTCTTCTATATATTAGTAAAACTTCGGTAATTTATTTTTTTTTTTTTTTGTATGTTTAATGAAATTACAGCCTAGATTAGATTATCTTTTTTTTCTCTAATCAGATTAGATTACTATAATTATATCAAAGTACCATAAATTTTGTTAAAAATCAACAATTCTACAAAACTATTTACATTTTATTTAGTTATGAGAAAGAGATATATTCACTCCACCGGCAGTTTTGTAAAACTATTTCAAATTCGCAATCGGTTTTCTCATACTAGTCGTAATGAGACAACAGCAAATTCAACTAAAGATAACAATGAAATGTTATCTGAAGACATACATATAAAGGACATTAATAGAAATGACAATGAATCAATATATTTTTAGCATTATGATAATGATAGATAATGTAATTGACGAATCATCAGATGAAGATGGTGATGATGATGACGAAGAGGAAGATTATAACGAAGAGGAAGATTATTTTAATGAGGAAGGTGAAGAAGAGAAAGGTCACAATGACGATGAGGAAGAGGAAAGTCACAACAACCATAACAACGAAGAAGAAGAGGAAGGTAACAACAACGAGAATAACGACATACATCAAATTATTGAAGCTTTAGATAAAGACGAGATACCATCCTGTGATGGTGAATTTTCACCTTACTTCAATGATTATACAACTACTGCTCTATTCTGTTGGCTCCAGAAACACAATATTTCTACAAAAGCATATAAAGATCTTGCTAACATCATTCACAATTCTCAATTTGAGCCCACTCATGTAGTAAAAAATATCAGAAGATTCCAATCTTGGAGAAAATGTCTTTCTTTACTACCAATAATAACAAAGCCTATTAAAATTTCATCAAAAAAAACTCCGTCAACTTCACGAGGTTCAAAACTTTTGTACCAACTCTCAATTAGCAAAATTATATGGCGTGTTCTCAACAATCTGATGCTGATGAGACATATGTATTTTGGACTGGGCATTGATTCTGAAACAAAATCAGAATTTTGGCATAGAACTCTATGGGGAGAATCTCCACTTTTTGGACAAAATGAAATAATAATATCAGAAGGTAATAAACAATATAGTTTGATATAATTATGGTATGTGTTAGCAAAATTGATTGATTTATTTTTGATAAAATAGTAATATACCGATCTAGTGATTTTGTCTACTATAACGATAATAATGGTCATCGAAGACTTGGAAGATTAAGAGCAATTTTGAAAAATGATAATGAAGATTATCAGTTACGAATTCAAAAAATTCTGAATTATGATGACTTACCTGGAAATTTAAAAGGATTATCAAGACAACGTCATTCTGTTGTTGGGGAAGTTTGGTTGGTAGACGAACCATTTCCAATTATCATGACCTCTCAAATTCTAGAAAAAGCGACTATATTAATAACGTTTCAACACCAAAACATTCCCGAAAATTCATTGCATATTACCGAAGTAATTTATAAATGTAATGACCGTTGGCACATTCGTGATGTGAAATTTTCATACCAACATCCTTCTGATTACATTTCTATCAGAGATCCACCATCATCTATACCAGTTTATAAGCTGTTTTTAGATCTTTATTATGACGATTTTGGTACGTTTAGAAATATGTATCATTCTTTAGGTGGTATCTATGTACAGTTTGGCAACATGCCAACACATCAAAGAAAACTTATCAAAAACCATTTTGTTCTTGGGTTTGTTCCATTTGGTGGCAATTTTGACGAATTTATGCTACCATTTGTTTCAGAAATGAAAGAACTTGAAAAAGGTAAGATAATGACTGTTCAAGGACAAAATGCATGGGTAATTGCTGATTTGGGCGTTGTTACGGCAGATTTACCTCAAGGTAATGACTTGGCAGGAGTACTAAGGTATTTCGACTTAATTAATAATTTAATAATATAACTTGAAACAATTTAATGATATAATTTGTAACAACTATTGAAATTTTTTAAAAATAATTTAGACATAATGCAAATAAAGGTTGTCGTACCTGTACAATTAAAAAGGAATTATGGAGTTCTTATAATCAGGATACTGTGACAACATTACGTTACTATCATATTACAAATGAAGAAATTTTAGAAATTTCTCAGGAACCGGTAACATCAAGAAGAGACCAACTTTGTACAAAGTATGGTTTAAGACAATTGCCTAGTATTTTAGATAAATTAAAAAGGGAAAGGCATCTACAAGCGCCGCAGGACATTTATCACGCCATCGCGGAAAAGATTGGGCGACTGCTAAAGTTAACCTGTGAATTATTTTCACGAGAAGATGATGATGATTTCATTAAAATTTGAAAAAATTTTGAAATTCCAAAAAAGTGGGGTAATTTACCAAATCTGATCTCTCATCATAATAGTTTTATGATGTCTGATCTTCTCAGACTAGCTATGATTATGCCATTCTTGCTAAATCAGTTTCTAAAGGAATCAAGTCTTAAGCATAATGAAGCAGTTGCTATTCAACAAAGGATTAATGCACTTCGAATTAATTTAGTGCTAAAAAGCATTATATCTTGTTGGGTATATGTTGTGAAAACTATGAAGACAATTTTTAATAAAGAATTTACGTCAGATAGCTATAAGGAATTACAACAATATCTTGAAGAAGAGTTTTCAATCCTTCCAAAGGTATAGTTATGGAATTGAAATTCAAAAAGTGTGGAATAATTTAAATATGATTCTAACAATAATATTCTTTTTATATGTTAGGTTTTTGCAAATTTTGTTAATTTATCAAATATACATGTTAATATGCATCTTCTGATGCATGCTAAAACCTTTGGAACACTCACTAATACCCAGGTTGGTATAAAAGAGATGGTACATCGTATTTTTAAGGGAATAGTACTGAAGATGAATTGCAAAAACATAGACTTGGATTTATTAAAGCGTTATAATACTATATTTGCAATTCGACATTTAGTAGATGGTGGTATTGATCCAAGATTTAATAGGCCTTGTACTGGGTTCACAAATCTTGGTCAATTATTTTTGAACTGGTACGTTACAGAAGATAAATATTCAATTGAAGAACAAGCTCAGAATGATGATGCAGAAGGTAAAATTAAATTGTATATTACTGTATATATTATATCATATATGCATACATAATATTTACTAATTTTAATTTAGTTACATCCCCAGTAAATTTTATCTCGAACATTTCCTTAAAAAAAAAAATGCCAAAGGAGGATCGGAATAACCTTCTGTTTACTCTGCAGCATGGTTTTAAAACTGAACTGTTTTTATCTTATGTAGATATGAAGTTCGAGGTAGCTCTTATAAATTCTTCAACTAGCTGGTACAAATTAACATCATATACCATTGAAGAAAAAAATAGTGTCCTTTCAAAAATCCACTTACATCTTGGTGATTTTGTCACAATTTATGAAGAAGATCATGAAGAATCTTATGCAATCATCAAAGGGATTTTTCGCCATAAGAGTAATAATGACAAATATTATGCCTTTATTGTTGTGGATTGGTTTGAAGATACTGGGATTGAACATTCACTGTTGAAATGTCCACTTTATCGCCTTCAAACAACAGGGAATAAATGGAGGCATATTTTTCCAATTACTGTAATAGATAATGTGCAAAAAGTACATTTTATTCATAATTATAATTCAGGAGGATGTCAAGGATCTGATCATGATACCACGAACAGAATTTGGATAAAAAATAGTTTTTATTTTACAGCTATATGATTAATTAAAATTACTGAAAGATTGTTATATTTTACAATAATTACAAATAATTAATTAATTTTATCCAATAAAAATCTAGTTCTAATATCATATATATTTTAAACAATGAGTAAGAGATTGTCAAGATTGTCATACCTAGTGAAGTAAGTGTCTGAGCCGATTAGGAAATTTTGTCAAGAAGAATTCAGTTTTTTTATTTGCTATTGGTGGTGTTATGATCATCGCATGTTAGAAAAAAAGAAGTGGCACACAAGTATATAGTCACATGTAAAAATTTAACAGGTTTTTTATTTTAACGGGTTTTCTTAATACTTTATATCATCTCAGTTGAAATTAAATTTTAAATTAAATTTTAATTAAATTACAAATTAATAAAATATATATAAAAATATTTAAAATTTAGTATTGAATTTATCAATATTAATTAATATGATATTGATTTGATATTTTATTTATTTCACATTTTTTTAAAAATTAATTATTGCTTTAACGATAAAATGATGTCGATTCGTTATATTAACGATATCAAATTAATGTCAATTTGACATTTATAAGATGATGTTTTTACGATGTCGTATTGATACTGAATACATATTGATACGATATCATATCGATAACGTATTTGTTCACATTTTTTTAAAAAAATCATCGTTGTTATAACAATATTAGTATGATATCGATTCGATATTTCTTTAAGTAAATATCTTTACGATATCATTTTGATATATCGAATAAATAATGTACCGATATCATTGCGATATCATAATGATATTATTTGCAAATTGATATCATTACGATGTATATTTAATATCATTACTATATCAATTCATCATCGTTTAGAATTTTTAAGTTTCTGTAAAGATGTATTCAGAAGTCATATTCATTCCACTATATATAGTTTTTGAAAAAATAAAAATTATTTTTTTTTGCATTGTAAACTGCACAGAGTGGAAAAAAGCATTTTTCTTATATTTATAATCTATTTAGAAAAATATTAAAAAAGAATTTAAGAATTTTTTTTAAAAATAAATTTATTATAATGTATAGAAAATTATATGAAAATAATAATAATAAAGCTTATAATCATCTAACAAATTATATACAGTGGTTTACAAAAATAATGCACCCTAGAAATATCAGTTTTTAAATTATATATTTATCAATTATATAATTTATTTAAATATAATATTTAATATATGGGGTCATTGCAATAGAAATGTACAAAACTCAAAAAAATTTTTAAATTTACTTTATATGCTAATTATGTTTTTTATGCTAAAATAAGTGTAAATTTAATATTAATTAAATTTTTATTTTTTTTGAGTTTCGTACCTTTCTATTGCAAAGACCCCATATGCATAATAAACTATAAAATCATCATAATATATTAATTTTAATAATATTTAATAAACTAGTTTTATTTTAATTACATAATGTTTATTAAAATTATGGTATATTATTTATATATATTTATTACTATTACAAAATTTAACATTTTTTCTTAAAAAAAAAATAAATAATATTAATAAAAATATTTTTTACCATCTTATATAATAACCACTTTTAACATTAATAATATTTTAAATTCTTTTTGAAATTGACTTAATCAATTTTTTTTTTTTTTTTTTTTTTGCAAGGTAGTGCAATTTATGAGTTTATTAGTCATATAAAGATAACAGATATTTCTGCTGCAAGTATAACTAATCCATTAAAACTCTGAACCGGTATTGACTTAATCAATTTAATACATATCTCTAATATTGTTTTATTTCAAATCTGAAAAACATGTTCTCATAATATAACTTTTTCCTTAATTTCAATATTTAATGCTTTAAGTTAATAGTTAATATCATTTTAAAGATATTCTTTTTTTTTTTTTATTCTTTTATTAGAAACAAATACAATAGTTTTAGGACTAGTATTGCCTAAACTATCAACCAATATTATGAACTGCTCATTTTAAAGATATTCTATAAGATTGAGATTAAATAATTATGGCAATCATAATAAAATTTAATATTATTATCATCAAACTACTGCTTTGTAAGTATTATAATATGCTTTAAATCATTATCTTATTAAAAGATAATATCTGAAGCATCAAGTTCATAATACTGAAGTATCTTTATAAAATCTTTATTCAATATCTTATAATATAATTTAGCATTTATATCTCTATTAATTTTACATAGATAACTTATACCACAAGAAGTGAAACACTTCATATGAAATATTACTGCCACCAAATTTAACTGTAGATTTTATATAAAAGTTTTCATTTTCAATTTCTTCTAACAGTATTGCTGTCTGTTTAATTTAAATATTTAAATTTTTTTTTTTTCCCTTTCAGAAGGCAAAAGTTTAACATAGCTTTATTGGATATAAGAACAATATACATTACAGTAAACATATAATGAAACCTAGCTAATGCTATGATTCGCAACCATACTATAGAAGCTATTCCAGCCGTCATCTAACAAGAGACCCCATCTGTAAACTCCATACCTATGTTATATATCTAATGCAGATAGGCTCCCATCGCTATAGTAAGAGACCACTTAGTAGCCAATCAGCCTTACAATCATAGACAAAGTGTGCATCTCATTCTAGAGACAGTACAATACTAGGATTAATGAATACTAATAAAAAATTTTTTTATATTTTTTTTTGTAAATTTTTAAGGTAAAACTCTACATGAGCTGAGCCAGCTTGCAAGCTGGCTCAAGCTTTTTAAGCTAAGTCAAGCTGAGTCATGATTAAATTGGCTTAATGGCTTACAAGTCAACTTGAAAAAGCTTGAGTCAGGTATTAGGTTTGGCTTGATAAACTTAAGCTAGCAGTGGGCTTGGCTTGAAAAGCTCAAGCCGGCTCATGAGCCAGATCAAGCTTGGCAATTTTTTACAATTTATATGTAAAAAACGCCAGTACTAATAATTCTGGCATTTTTTTTGCAAATTTATATATAAAAAATGTCAGAACTATTTATTCTGGCACTTTTTGCAATTTTATGAATAAAAAACGCCAGTACCAATAGTTCTGGCATTTTTTTTTGTGATTTTATAATACAAAATGCCGTTAACACTATAACGAATTATTTGGTATAAAGGCAGGATCATGTGACTTGCCGATCTAATCAAATAATCCAAATATCTGATCTTTTTTTTAATCATTTATCAGTTTATTTTTGTAGTATTACCAGACGAAAAGCATGACCAGACTTTTGGAATTAAGGTAAGGGAGGGATTGGAGGAGGTGTTTCGTTGTTTTTTTTTTAATTAATTAGGTATTAACTTTTTTTTTACTTTTTGTAGTGTTGCCAAACAAAAAACATGACCGGACTTTTGAAATTAAGGTAAGGAAGGGTGGGGAGGTGTTTTTCGGTGTTTTTTTTAACTAATTAATTAATTATTTTTTTTTATTTTTTTGTAGTATTGCCAGATGAAAGGCACGACCAGACTTTTGGAATTAAAGTAAAGGAGGGGTTAAGGAAGATGTTTCGTTATTTTTTTTAATTAATTATTAACTTTTTTTTTACTTTTTGTAGTGTTGCCAAATGAAAAGCATGACTGGACTTTTGAAATTAAGGTAAGGGAGTTGGAAAAGGTGTTTCATTGTTTTTTTTAATTAATTAAGTATTAACTTTTTTTATTTTTTTGTAGTGTTGCCAGACGAAAAGCATGACCGGACTTTTGGAATTAAGGTAAGGGAGGATGGGGGAAATGTTTTTCGGTAATTTTTTTTAACTAATTAATTAATTTTTTTTTTATTTTTTGTAGTATTGCCAGACGAAAAGCATGACTAGACTTTTGGAATTAAGGTAAGGGAGGGTGGGGGAAGTGTTTTTTGGTATTTTTTTTAACTAATTAATTGTTTTTTTTTTATTTTTTGTAGTGTTGCCAGATGAAAAGTATGACCGGACTTTTAGAATTAAAGTAAGGGAGGGTTGGGGGAGGTGTTTCGTTGTTTTTTTTTAATTAATTAAGTATTAATTTTTTTTTATTTTTTTGTAGTGTTGCCAGACGAAAAATACGACCAAACTTTTGGAATTAAGGTAAGGGGTAAGGGAAGTGTTTTTTGGTATTTTTTTAACTAATTAATTATTTTTTTTTTATTTTTTGTAGTGTTACCAGATGAAAAATACGACTAGAATTTTGGAATTAGAGTATTAAAAACCGAAAAAGAATAATAAAAATAAATAAATTTGGTATAAAATACCAAAAAAAAATGAAATAATAAATAAAATAAAATAAATTTTGGTAAATACCGAGTAATTTAATTTACTGAAATTAGTATTTTTTAAAAATAAATCCACGTATATTTATTATAAACTCTACTCAAACATAATATGTGAGTTACTCCCAAATTGACCGATCTACGCAAACTCAATTTGTAGGTTTAAAAAGTAATTTCATATAAACTCTACGTAAACCCATATGTAAGTTATATTAGTATTATTTAGGGTCTTGCCAGAACCATTAGTTCCAGTGTTTTTTTTTTGTAACTTTACATATAAAAACGCTTAGTTTTGGCTTTTTTTTTGATAATAAAGCTTGAGCCAGCTTGAGCCAGCTCAAGCTCAACTTGGCTTGAACCTGAATTTTTCATGGCTCAGCTTGGCTTGAATGAGTTGAGCCAAGATTTTTTGTGGCTTGACTCATTTTGGCTCAAGCCAGAATTTTTTTTTTCAAGCCAAGCCAAACCAGACTGTAGCTTGACTTGAGCTGGCTCATGCGGAGCTTTATTTTAAGATACTAATCCCATTGCCATTTCCAAAGCTTGATCCCACAGAACTAGTAGTGCCTAGCGCGTACTAAGTAAGAAAAAAAATTTTTAGATCCCTATAAGACCTTGAATAGACCATGCGCATAACAACTGAGTCAGGCCAAGGACATTCTTATAAGACAAGCTCACATCTTCTCACTCTACAATCCCTATAGAGCATTTTCAACTCAAAATACTTGAGATCCTGAGAGCTGAAGCTTCAAGATGAGAAAGCATGAAATAGATACATCTTGAAGAAATGAGACACCTAACTAGGAGCTGACAAAGTATTGACCCAGATTGGTACTGATTTTCCAAAATAAAAGCCCACAATTTTCACAAATACTGTGCAAACATAAAAAGTTAGTAGTGAAACTAAAATATAAACCAAAAGCCCCAAAATACCCATATTTTTTAATTTCAGATGTTCCATAGAAACAGACAGACAAGTTCATTAAAGAAAAAGACCTCTTTACTTAGGACTAAAGGATAGAAAAAGCCAACTTTTTACTTCTAAACTTCTTGGAAAAAAACAGATAAAACAATCGGCAGAAAGAGTGCTCCACCCTTTATATTTAAATATCTAAATTTAAACTTATTAGATTAAAACACTTTATTCCAATTACTTATTATCCAATTTTTAAACCTTTTAGTAAATTTAAATTGTTTCTTATAGTATTTTTTTGGATAAAAGTAATTTCTTGCATTTTACTCTAAAATGTCAAACCATTTTTTCTTAATATTTTACATATAGTTTCAACGCTAATTCAATTTTTTCATTAATTTATAAAGATTTTGTTAATTAAACAGTATTTAAACATTCACTATTTACAAAGCATCTTATGATCGTACATTCATTATTCTCATTTAATATGTAAATCAATTTGAATATGATTTATCTTTAATTTTACCAATTTTTTCATATTTTTTTTTTAAGTCTTACAATTATTATATGATTTTTATAACCAATCTTAACAGTAATTTCTCTTGTAGTAAAGTCATATTCAAGTATCATAATTACTTGTGCTCTTTGTTTAATGGTAAATTTAGGCTTTAGTTTATAAAAGAAAAAGAATATAATTTTAAAAAAATATAGTGTTTTTTATTATTATTTTTATTATTATTTTTATTATTAATTATAATAAAAAAAATTTTTTAACAAAATTTTTTTTTTTAAAAAGTTGCAAATATAATAAATCATAATTTAATTAAGTTCAATTCAGTTCAGTTTTTGTAAAAACTAATACTGAATTAAATTAATCAGTATCAGTATTAGTAATTACTGAAATTGATCAATAATTACTAAAAATCAAACTAATTTACTGAACATTATTAGTAAAAATTATTTTTTATTAAATTAGCAAAAAAAAATATTGTGAAATGATTTTTTTATCAAATTATCTATAAAAAACATTTTACGATATTTTTTATTAAAGTGAAAAAATGTTGTAAGATATTTTTTTATATTATAGTTAACTCTCTTTATAGTCATCACTGTTATAGTCACATTAACATATATAGTGATTACCTTAATTGAGTATCCCAAATTTTTATATATAAAAACTATTATTTATAGTAAGTAGATTTGTATAAAGACACTATATAAATATCCAATATGTCATATAAATGAGTTTGTATAATAGACTTAAAAATAGGAATAAGTTAGATATGTATTTGTATAATAGAAGTGAATTTTAATATATGTTATAATTATATTTTGTATAAAGTTAATAAGTTAAAAAATCTGGTATATATATAATATATATATTGCATATAAAACTAAACCCTAATTTTATAAACAAAAATAAAGAATAATTTAATAATAAATTTAGTAAAAAATTTAGAAATCAACTCCATAATCTATAAATAGTAAAATACGTAAATTTATAATAAATTTGTAAAATTTACCAGGACCTTGAACAATACTAATATAATTCACAAATGATCTGCATATAGAACTTGAACTCTGAACATCTCTCATTTAAATTAAATATGATGTATAATAAAATTTTTAATTTAAGATATCTTGGTCAATATTAATGCTATCAAAATAAAATTTATACTATTAGATTCATCTCATTAAGATGAATCCAATAATATAAATTCATTAAAATCCAATCAGTAAATTTTTTAAATACAGGAGATGTAGGATAGAAATTTTCAAAAATACCTCTGAAATAAGCAACTTTTTAAAAATTTTATATGATCAATAAGCAAACTCAATCCCTGACCTATTTATATATAGTTCAGAGTTTTCTGCATGCATTTACTATTAACTCTACACAACTTTTTTTCATAATAACACTACGCAAACTTACATTTTAGTTAAAAAAATTTTATAAAATTTATAAAAAATTTGTTAACGCTATAATAAATTATTCAGTATAATAACAGGATCATATGACTTGCCAATTTAATCAATCTAATCAGATAATCTGGATATCTGATCTTTTTTTATTTTCTTCTTAATTTTTGCTAGATCAGTAGTAATCATCAATAATGACTCTTACTTTCTCAGATCTTTTCATTAATGGCGGGTAGGTTTGGATTTACTTGGGTTACAATATTACATATATTAGCTAGTTAATTTACTTTTTTAAACTACCTTTCTATACAATTTATAATATTAACTACCTTCTTCAGTTAAATAAATAAATTTTAATTCAGTTTATTTTTATAGTGTTGCTAGATGAAAAACATGACCAGACTTTTGGAATTAAGGTAAGGGAGTGTGAAGAAAGTATTTTTTAGTATTTTATTAACTAATTAACTTTTTTTTTATTTTTTGTTTTTTTTTTGTAATATTGCTAAACAAAAAGTATAACCAGACTTTTGAAATTAAGGTAAAGAAGAGTAAGGAAGTATTTTTTTGTGTTTTTTTTTAACTAATTAATTAATTATTTTTTTTTTTTTTTTTTTGTAATATTGCTAGATAAAAAGTACAACTGAACTTTTGAAATTAAGGTAAGGAAAGGTGGGGAAGTGTTTTTCAGTATTTTTTTTAACTAATTAACTTTTTTTTTATTTTTTGTTCTTTTTTATAGTATTGCCAAATAAAAAGCATGACCAGACTTTTAGAATTAAAGTAAGGAAAGGTGAGGGAAGTGTTTTTTGGTATTTTTTTAACTAATTAACTTTTTTTTTATTTTTTGTTCTTTTTTTATAGTGTTGTCAGATGAAAAATTTAATCAGACTTTTGGAATTAAGGTATTAAAAACTGAAAAAAAATAATAAAAATAAATAAATTTGATCTAAAATACCAAAAAAAATAAAAAAATAAATAAAATAAAATAAATTTTGGTAAATACTGAATAATTTATATTTACCGAAATTAGTATTTTTTAAAATAAATTTACATATATCTATTATAAATTTACGCAAACATAATATGTGAGTTATTCTCAAATTGACTAATTTACACAAACTCAATTTGTAGGTTTAAAAAGTAATTTTATATAAACTCTATACAAACCTGTACATAAGTTATATTAATATTATTCAGTGTCCTTTTTTGACTTTATTTTAATTACTATGGATTCTAGTGATCAGATTTTAATGATCTTAGACTTATCAGAATTATCTAATCGAAAGAAAACTAATAGTAATAATTTTATAATAATTTGATTAATATTAACCAAGCAATTTGATTTTAAAGATCAGATCAGTATTTTTTATATGTAAAATTTACGTAACATTAAATATTTTGACTTTATTTTAATTATTATAAGTTCTAGCGATTAGATTTTAATGATCTTAGACCCATTATTAAAATCATATTATTAAGAGGAAGCTAATGATAATAATTTATAATGATTAGATTAATATTGACTGAATAATTCGATTTAAAGATCAGATCTGCATTTTTTATATGTAAAATTTATATAATATTAAATATTTTGACTGTATTTTAATTATTATAGGTTCTAGTAATCAGATTTAATGATCATAGACTTGTTAGAATTATCTTATTAAAAGAAATCTAATGATTATAAATCCATAATAATTGGAATAATATTAACAAAAATATTGTAATGTGAATATTTAACCAAAATTATTACTATAATTTATAATTCTGGCTAAAATTATCAATTTAATTATAAGATTTTATTGCTTATAATCATATCTCATTATAGTCACTAAATATAAACTATTCCAACTATATAACTATAGAGAGAGTTAACTTTGATGAAAATAAATAGAAAAAGATCTTTTATTTTAAATAAAATTGAAAAAAATATTAAATCACTAAAGAGTAAATTTAAAAAAAATACTTTATAACTTTACCAGCATTTGTTTTTAGGCATAAATACAATATCTATTTCCAAGTTAATGTAGAAAAATCCTTTAATCATAGCAATAATTCAGATCTGATGTAGATATTATTAGAATGACTAAGAGAATCTTTTATAGTAAAATTTTTTTTTCATATACAGTTACATGTTTTTTTTAATTTAGTGCTAAATATCATTTTAATTTATTATTATTATGTTATTTTTAGAAATCAGTTGAAAATATGATTCTTTCATTACTTTTATGAATTATATGATTACATAATAAGAAATAGAAAGAATCAAATAAGAAATTTGCAGATGTTATATTAAGAATTTTAGATTTTTTAAATAATTTATAGAATAATTCTGCTTTTAGTTTTGAATTTGCAAAAATACAAAATAAAGGTATTTATATGACTAATATAATAGTTCCTGCTATTTAAGCCATATTAAAAAGTCTTTCTTTGGATAATCATCTTATATTAGCAGATAAATAATAATATACAGATGGTTACCAAAAGTATACAAATACTTTTTTTTTACTAAAATATGCTAATCATTATATATTAATGTAATATAAATTAATGTATTATTTTGTACTTATAGTCATAATAAACAACTTCCATACTTCATATTTTTCAGAATTTTTTGGAAATACAAGAATACTTATTGTAAAAAAATCTATGATTTATACAAATAGAATAATAAATAATTATAAATTTAAAAAATATCATAATTTGCTTATTATTGATCCAATCATTATGTATTTACCATCATTTGAATTGTCTCAATAAGGTGAATACAATAAGTTAAAGATCATTATTGGATTAAAAAATATAATACTAGGAACATCTAAATATTTAAAGCATAGTTGCGCATTGAATATTGATCATATAAATCTGGTTTTATTATCATTTGATTCCTCTCATATAGACGAATCTAATGAATATAAAATCATGAATTTCAATCACTAGATGCTAAAATATCTTTAAATGTCTGTATACTTTTGGTAGCCATCTGTAATTAGAAAAATTTAAATTGTAAATGCCAAGCTAAAAGAAACTTTTAGATTAATATTAATATTATTATCTTTTAGTGCTGAAAAGACAAAAAGTGAGGAGAAAGATGACCAACTTTCTATCCTGCATTAGTAAGAAGATAGCGGACAGTATCACTTTTTTTAAGGTTTCTTCATTTTTTCTGACAGGACGTTTAGATTTTATAAATGGTCTGAACTTGATCTTTTCTAATAAAATGGTCACTGAAAGCGCTAATCCCATTTTGAAGAAATTAGTGCTCTAAACGAGTCGATTATTGAATAAAATCGTACTTGATTCAGAAAATTCGAATTGAGTCGAGTCAAAATAATAATATTTTTAGACTCAACTTGACGATTCAACAACTCAGATCGATCGATTATACCCAAGTTAATTTAATTAAAAAATGTTTTTATAAACGTTTCTAATTGTTTAATGAAAGAAACGCTGCGAAAACTCAATAATTTACAGATAAAAAAGTTTTGCAACGTTTTTTAACGGTATTGACAAAAAAGTTGCAAATTGTTTTATTACACATATAAAAACGTTTTTCGCAATATTTTTTTAATTCCGTTAATTAAAAAACGTTGCAAAATGTTATAATTTATGAATTTAACAGAAAAAAACGCTTTTGCAACATTTTTAACTCTATTAATTAAAAATGTTGCAAAACGTTTTTAATTTATCAGTTACTGTATGAATTAATGAAAAAAACGTTATTCGCAATGTTTTTTAGTGGTATTAAAAAAAACGTTGTGAAAACGTTTTTTATTTAATATTTGTTTTACATATAAAAAAACGTTGTTCGCAACGTCTTTTGGTGTTTAAATTAAAAAGTAAAAATAACGTTTTTATTAAAACAATTAAACTGTTGCGAAACAGTTTTTTTTATTGTATAAAATTGAAAGAAATAAAAACGTATGATTAAAACCTGTTGTGAACCAGTTTTTTTATCATAAAATTGAAAGAAAAATATTTTGCAATGTTTTTATTAAAATGATTAAAACCGTGAATATGTTTTTGTTTCAACTACAAAATGCAGGTATATCAATTAGTAGGTAAAGTTAACAGATATAGGCTATGAGCCTATGATTGATTGATCGATAATTTTTGTCTAATAATAAAATGATTAAAATATCAAATCAAAAAAAATTTTTTCTATACATGCACACCCTTTACAAATGCCAACCATCACTTCGATAATGGGGCCCCCTTCAGATCACGTTCGTCAATTATCAAAGAGACCTGTTCCCTCCATAACGAAAGACGACGTTAACGTCGAACCTTGCGAATTGTATTTTTTACTGATCGCATCAAACACGCACATCGCGGATCACGTGTCCGACCTTTTTTAGTGGATGATGATTTTTTTTAAAAAAAAAAAACTGAAAATGTTTTTACCAACTATCGATCTTTCTGAACAAGAAAAATTGTCCAATGCTCATTTTAGTGATCTTGTCCAATCTCTCAATTTACTTGGAGATATTATCTTGAATATTCCCACTCTCGCTGACTCATCCTTAATAAAAAAATTTCTTGAAACTCATCCTATAGATTCATATTGGGTAAATCCTATTAAAGAACAAGAATTTACTGATAATGATAGCATAATTCACTTATTGGATCAAGGAACCGAAAAAATTGTTATTTCTTCTTCAAAAATATTATCTTTAAATTTTGATCATATACCTGCAGATAGATTGGCTGTCAGTATAAATTTAGATCAATCGAAAGATATCGAGGAATTGATTAAAAAACTAACAGGATCTGTTTCTGCGTATTTAATTACTTTATCGATAAATTCATCGACCGAATCTCTTTCCGAAGATTTAATTCAAAATTTAATTAATTTGACTAAATTGTCTCGAAAAGGTTTATTACCATCCGGGGGTCAAACAAAAATAGGAATTATTTTATCAGATACAGATAATCATAATTCATCAATCGAAATAATTCAACAATTATCAGAAATTTCCGTAGATTTAGTTGCAAATATTAGAAGTCTTACTCTTGACCCTACAGATGATAAAGGATTAATTAATATTTCAGAATCATTGATCTGCACTTTGAATACTGATCGCTCCGATGGGTTATTCACGACACTCGTTGCGGATGAACGAGGTGAAGCGTTAGGGATTGTATATTCTTCTGCTGAAAGTATTCGAGAAGCACTTAAAACTAGAACGGGAGTATATCAGAGTAGAAAGCGAGGTTTGTGGCGTAAAGGTGCTACTTCAGGAGCAGTTCAAAAACTAAATAAAGTTCAAGTTGATTGTGATGGAGACTCTCTCAGATTTATCGTAAAACAATATGGACCAGGTAAAAAGACAGCTTAAATAATCATAACAAATTTAGCATTATTTAATTTTGATATTTCTTTAGGGTTCTGTCACTTGAATACTCGTACATGTTTTGGCAATGGTAAAGGATTAACAGCACTTGAGCAGACTCTTCAAAGTCGAAAAGAGTCTGCACCACCTGGCTCATATACAGCAAAGTTATTCCAAAGTCCAGATTTACTTCATTCAAAGATTATGGAAGAAGCAGATGAGCTATGTTCAGCTAAAACTAAAGACGAAATTGCTTGGGAAGCTGCTGATTTGATATACTTTACACTTGCGAAGTGTATATCAAATGGAGTGTCTTTAGCGGATATTGAATTGCATCTGGATAAACGTTCGAAGAAAATTACTCGTAGACCTGGGAATGCTAAACCTAAATGGGATGTTAATGCAACTAATACAGATGAAACATTAACATTACAAAATGATGAGAATAAGCAACAAGAATCACAAACAAAACCAGTTCCCACTTCATCATCAATTAAAAATGAGACAATTAAAATGCAGAAGTTTAATTTGTCAGAGATAAGTGTTACGCAAAGGACATCGCTTCTCCAGCGTCCAATTATTAAATCTGATGACATTATTGCTAGAGTTCGTCCGATTATGGATGATGTTAGAAAAAATGGTGATGCTGCACTTATCAAACTTACAGAAAAATTTGATGGTGTAAAACTTGAGTCTCCTGTAATTTCTGCTCCTTTTTCTCCAGAAGCTATGGCGCTCGATGAATCAACACGTCTTGCCATTGATCGAGCTTATGATAATATTTATAAATTTCATGATGCGCAATATGATCGTTCCACTTTGGTTGTTGAGACCATGCCGGGAGTTGTTTGTTCTCGATTTAGTCGTCCAATTGAGCGTGTTGGATTATATGTTCCTGGAGGAACTGCGATTTTGCCTTCCACAGCACTTATGTTGGGAATTCCCGCTAAAGTTGCGGGTTGTAAACAAATTGTATTTGCAAGTCCACCACGTAAAGATGGAACTGTTGTACCAGAAATTTTATATGTTGCCCACAAAGTTGGGGCATCGAAAGTTGTATTGGCTGGTGGTTCTCAAGCTGTAGCAGCTCTTGCTTATGGTACAGAATCTGTCCCTAAAGTAGATAAAATATGTGGACCTGGAAATCAATACGTAACAGCTGCAAAAATGGTCGCTCAGGCAAGTAATCACTGTGAATGTTTAAATATTTATCATTACTGATTAAAAATTTATTTATTAGAATGATAGTTCTGCTCTGACATCTATTGATATGCCAGCAGGACCTTCAGAATTATTGGTTATAGCGGATAATACAAGTAATCCAGCATATGTTGCATCAGATTTATTATCACAAGCAGAACACGGAGTAGATTCTCAAGTGGTATTGGTGGCTGTATCACTTACGCATGAACATCTTGCAAAGATTGAACACGAAATTCATGTACAAGCAAGTGTATTGCCAAGAGTAAATATTGTTAGTCAATCAATTCCAAAAAGTTTTATATTGCAAGTAAATACTTTGGAAGATGCTGTAAAATTCTCTAATGATTATGCTCCTGAGCACTTGATATTACATTTGGATAAAGCTGAAGATTTGCTTGAAAAAATTGAGAATGCTGGAAGTGTTTTTGTTGGATCTTACTCTCCTGAAAGGTATAAATTTTAAGTTTGTTCTTTTTTTTCTTTTTAATATATGACATATTTATTTACTTTTATTTATTAGTTGTGGAGATTACGCATCTGGTACAAATCATACATTGCCCACATATGGGTATGCGAGAATATATTCCGGAGTAAACACTTTGACGTTCTTAAAACATATTACGTCTCAACAACTAACTAAAGAAGGATTACATAAATTGGGAACTACTGTGATGAGGCTAGCAGAAATTGAGGAATTAGAGGCTCATAGGAATGCTGTTCAAATTAGAATTAAAGATATTGAAGGTTAAACTCAATGATGCGTTAGTAGGAATATTTATCTGTGTAAATATAAATGATTATTTATTTTAGTACAAATTTTAGATCAGTATTTTTTGCTCAAACAAAATGTAAATTCAAACAAAATATATATTCTTGAAATAATAAAATGGGATGATAGTAAAATATTATTGGTATAC
Source organism: Rhizophagus clarus (assembly GCA_015698045.1). Lineage (NCBI taxonomy): Eukaryota > Fungi > Glomeromycota > Glomeromycetes > Glomerales > Glomeraceae > Rhizophagus > Rhizophagus clarus. The sequence continues at coordinate 620,565 of BLAL01000274.1, forward strand.
TGTATACTGGTGATTATATCTAATTTAAAAGAAGAAAAAAGTTAAAAAATAATTATTTAAAAAATCAAAAAATTGCAAATTTTAATTAAATGCTAATTTAATTGTATATATTATTTATATATACAATAATATACATAAATTTATATATTTTTAAAATTAAATAAATATATAAATCTGCTAAGTATTTCTTAATTTAATCTAATACTAATCTATTACTAAACAATTTTTTTTTTTTTTTAATATACATTTTATAATAAAGAGTAAATTTATTTAACGCACCCTGCGTTGTAATGCACCCCTATCATGTGATAAATTTTATTGGTTGCGGTTTAATTTAGATTATCGTTAAGAATTAAAATAATTGGCTAAAATTTATTGTACAAAAAAAATAACAAAATTTATATATTAAACTGACTTTATTCCTTTAAACCCTGTTTATCAAAGGTAATATTTTTTACAATTACCGTATAATCTCGAAATTAAGCACCCTATTTTTACTATAGAGGTGCTTAATTTCAGGTGATTTTATAAAATATTACTTTCTCTTTAAAAATTTTTGAAAATTGCATCACGAAATTGAGATTTTAGACTGCTCATTCATACTACAATGATACTACGATCGATAATTTGTATAACCGAATGATTTTTATAAACACGGGACTTATGCAAAACACATTTCATAGCCTGTTTAAAACTCAAAAAAAATGCCGAAGGTTTTGCACAATAGAACTGTCAAGCAAAAGCATAACTCATATTCTGTTTATCAGAAGAAACAGGTTATCACTTACGCTAAGCTACACAGATGAAATAAAACGGCAATACACTTTGATCTTAACGCCAGTATAGTAGGACATTAGGTTACGGCAAGCAAAGGCTGGGATTCTGAACTTAACCAAGACAGTAAATGAATTGGCTCAGGCCGAAAAGCCTTTTATCCTGAGGCTGAAGAAAAGCTGTATACTTGGCTTATTGAACAAAGAAAACAAGGATTGGCTGTTACTTATACAATTCTACGAATTAAAATGCAAAATATCCTGAAGGAGCGTGAAATGATAACTTTATATGGTGGTTCAGCAAAGGAATTTAAAACTTCATGTCAGTGGATATCCTCCTTTATGAAAAAGTATAAGCTATCCTGGAGACGATGCACAAAGATTTCCCAGAAGCTACCAAGTCAAACAGAAGAAACTTTGGCTAAATTTCATCAATTTATTAATAACTTGAGAACCAGAAAATCCTTTGATTTATGCAATATTTTCAATATGGATGAAACCCCAGTGTGGTTTAATATGGCGGGTAATTTTACTATTGATCAAAAGGGGGAAAAAACTGTTCAGATCCGCAGCACCGGCAATGACAAAAACCGATTTACAGTGGTTTTGACATGTGCTGCGGGTAGTATCTTTTTTTTTAATTTTATAATGAGAAACTTTTAAATTTTACAAAAATTCATGATTCAAATTTACAGATGGAACTAAGCTTCCTCCAATCTGTATCTTTAAGGGGAAACGATTATCAAAAAGTGAAAAAATACCTCCTGGTGTAGTAGTATAGTTTCAAGATAAAGGTTGGATGGATAGCGAATTGATGAACTGGTATATTGATTATCTAGGTAACGAGACTAACAAGAGAACTGGAGCTGGAGCTCCAAAATTAATGGTTTATGATTCTTTTCGAGGACACTTGAAGAAATCGGTAAAAGAGAAGTTCTGTGATTATAGATTTGATTTAGGCATTATACCGGGTGGTCTAACAAGTTTATGTCAGCCACTTGATGTTGCGATAAATAAACCATTTAAAGCAAACTTACGTAAAGAATGGCACTTGTGGATGGCTGCTGATGGTGCTGGACAAACTAATAAAGGTAACCTTCGACGTGCCAAGTTCAGTGATGTGTGTGGATGGGTGAAACGTTCTTGGGATGGAATTTCTGATAAGATCATCATCGATTCTTTTAAAACTTGTGGTATCTCAAATGCTTTGGACAATGTAGAGGATTTAGATAATGAAATTATTGATATTAGTAATAATGATCTGGAGGATGGTATTAACGATGATTTGGAAAACGATGATAGTGATGACAATTTGGAGGATGACATAAGCTGGGATGATTTGGACATTGGTATAAATGAATAGATAAAGTAATAATTTTGTATCATTTAATAAAATTAATAAAGTTAATCAATTTGTAATTACAACATTTATAATGTTTAAATAATAAAAAACTTCAATTTTTTAGGGGTGCTTATTTTTAGTATATATATATAATGTGGAGTGCTTAATTTTAGGGGGTGCTTAATTTCGAGATTATACAGTATTTATCTTTAATATAACTAGTAATGATAATAATGATACAAAAAAGAGAAGCCTAACAATTATGATAATAAGAGAGAGAAATAATGGAAATAATATTAGAAACAAATAATTAGAGATAACGAAGATGATAGGAGACAAAAGATATAGTAAAAAAAAAGAAAGATAGTGAAAAAAAGAGGGAAAGAATGCGAAAATAAAAGGAACAGGATCAAAAACAAAAGGAAATAGAGACAAAATGAAAGGGAATAGAAATGAAAATAAAAAGTTAATGGGAGGGGCAAAAAAAAGAAAAGATGACAAGAAGGGGACAAAAAAATGAAAGGATGACAAAAGGGAGATGAACAAAATGAAAGGATGATGAAAATAAAGAGATAATAAGAAAGGAATGAAAAGATGAAAAGATGATGAGGAGAAATGAAAAGATGACAAAAATAAAATGATGATAAAAACAAAATAATGATAAGAACAAAATGATAAGGATAAAATGATAATTGATGATGAGAACAAAATGATAATTGATGGTAAAGACAAAACTATAATTGGTGATGAGGATGGATGAAACAATAATCAATGATAAGAACAGATAAAACAATAATTGATGATAAGGACGAAATGATAATTGATGATGAAGACGAAATGATGATTGATGAAGATGAAACAACGATGAGGACAAAATGGTGATAAGGATAAAGCGATCATGAGAATGAAAGGAAAAAGGAGCGATAATGAAAAAGAAAAAAGTGAATGAAAACAAAAGAAAAGGGGAATAAATAAATCATAAAAAGAAGAAAAAATAGTTAGTAAAAATGAAATATGAAAACAAAATTGAAAAAAAATAAAAAAAAATGTCATACCTTGTTCACAAAACTAAGACCTAAAAAAAGGAGGCGAAATGATGATGAAATAAAATTGATGATAAGGATGAAATGATAATTAATGATAAAAACAAAATGATGAGAACAGATGTATGAAACAATAATTGATGATAAGGACAGACAAAATGATAATTGATGATAAGGACGAAATAATAATTGATAATAAAGATGAAATGATGATTAATAAGAATGAAACAACGATAAGAACAAAATGGTGATAAGGATGAAATGATCATGAGAATGAAAGAAAAAGGAGCGATAATGAAAAAGAAGAAAGTGAATGAAAACGAAAAGAAAAGGGAAATAAATTAATGAAAGATAAACCATAAAAAGAAGAAAAAATAGTTAATAAAAATGAAATATGAAAACAAAATTGAAAAAAGACAAGAAAAAAATGCCATACCTGGAACGCCTTCAAAGACATCTGGAAATGAAAAGGTAAGGGTTGTTTCTTTTTTTTCATTAATCTTGTTTAAGAACATTCTCTAACATTCCTCCATTGTTTTTTTTTATAGAAGCACCCCCTGGAGACTTCTGGAGACAAAAAGGTAGGATTTATTTCTTTTTTTTTGTTAATTTTGTTTAACATTTCTAACGTTTTTTATTATTTTTTTTATAGGAACGTCTCTTGGAGATGAAATAAAATAATAAAAAGTTGCAACACGCTTAACAGCTTAAGATTATTTTATAAATAAAATAAAAACAATTAAACACGTGATAAAGGGTACGTTATAATGCAGGGGTGCGTTAAATAAATTATTCCTATAATAAATTAGTAATATATAATTAACATTAACAATTATTTTTAAAAATTCTTTAAAATTAATTTTTATAATAAAAGTATAAAATTACATCTTATTAAAATCTAAAATTTAAAGTTAATTTATTTATTTAATAAGTATTACTTATATTCTAGCTAATTAGAAATAAGTAAATTTTACTATTTTTCAATTAGTCAGAATATAATTAATTTATCTCCTACTATTTATATAATAATAAGAGTTTGTTTTATAATATATCACAATTGCTATATTTTTACTGGTAAATATAAATATAATTTATTATTTTTATTTCTTTTGCTTATTTTTTTTTTTATTTTTTATTTTAAAAAATTTTAAAAATAAATAAAAGCTTTAAAATTTTACATTCAAAAATAGTATAATTAATAGTATAGTTAATAATATAATAAATAATATAATAAATAATATAATTACAGTCATACCTTCATAAGTGCATTCCCCTTGGAATCATAGTAAAAAAATAGCAGAATGTGCACTTAGAGAGGGAGTGCATTTATAGAGGGTAAAATATTAAGAACTCTTATAAGTTGGGACTAAAGCTTACCATGCACTTAGAAAGAATTTACATATTGCGTGCACTTATAGAAGGTACACTTATAGAGGTGTGACTGTAATAGTATAATTAATTAATCAATAGTATAATTCAATAGTTAATTTTATTGCAAATTTTTAGAAATATATAAATAATATATAATAAATAATATTTATTAATTAAAAATAATTAGAATTACATTTTTTTTATTTTTATTTTTATTTTGACAAAAGAATCTATAATTAAAAGTCAAATAACTAATAAGATAAATTCAAATACATATATAAACTATATGAATGTTGATGCTTGGTCAAACAATTACTAATTTAAAAAAATTAAACTAAAAAGTTATCATGAACATCTCAATTGAAATTCAAAAGGAAAGTAACTTGACCCTACAAGATACTAAAAGTATCACCTCTGCCACGAGGCATAATTAGAATTATATTTAAAATTATTAAAATTTTTTAATTTTAATATTAATTATATAAAAAATATTTTATTTTTACTAAAATTATAGTCAATTTTCTTTAAGTACATTTTCCTTAAAATTATAAAAATTTAAGAAGACATATGTTTAAAAAAAATATACATTCCTTATAAAAAGTATTATCATATATTATGGGTTATAGTACCTTCCCTATATATAGTACCCCCTTTAAAAAATTTGCTAGAATTTTAAAATACCCAGGTACTTTACATAGAGAATTCCAATTTAAAGTTGGTATAATACTAGGTTTATATATAATGTATATTCCAAATATATAAAATCACTAGAACAGTCAGTTTTGGCATTTTTTTTTATTTTACATATAAAAAATACCAGAATAGTCAGTTTTGGCATTTTTTTCATGTTTTTATATATATAAAAATGCTGGAACAATCAGTTTCATCATTTTTTTTTACTTTACATATAAAAATGCTAGAATAGTCAGTTTGGCATTTTTTTGCGTTTATATATATATAAAAATGTCAGAATAATCAGTTTTAGCATTTTTTTTACTTTACATATAAAAAACGCTAGAACAATCAGTTTTGGCATTTTTTTTATTTTACGTATAAAAGATGCCAAAATAGGACCCCCGAATAATACATATAATATAAGGATTTGGATTTGTATAAAGACATTATATAAATATCCAATATGTCATATGAATGAATTTGTATAATAGACTTAAAAATAGTGATAAGTCAAATATGTATTTGTATAACAGAAACGAATTTTAATATATGTTATAATTATATTTTGTATAAAGTTAATAAGTTAAAAATCTACCAAACCCTAATTTTATAAACAAAAACAAAATATAATTCAATAATAAATTTAATAAAAAGATTTATAAATTAACCCCTTAATCTATAAATAGTAAAACACATAAATTTTAAAAAATTTGTAATTTCCCAGTATTATTTTTATATCCAATAACTAATTTTACATCATTTTAACATAGGAAATTTTTTAATAATTTTTTAATTAATTAATAAAATTTATTAGTAAACCTTATTTTGGTCAATATTAATCTTAGAAAGATGATTTTAGTATCATTAGAACTGTCTCAATGAGACGAATCTAATGGTATAAATTTTATCAAAAAATCTAATCACTGGATGTTTAATAAATTACGAAAATGTTATTTATTTTTTATTTAAAAATTTAGAAATTTATTTTTAAAATTTTTTTTTTTTAATGAAAATTTTTATGTATGTATATTATTTATTATATATTTTTGTAAAAAAATTTTATAAATATAATAAAAATTTTATAATAAACTTAGATATTAAATTGTATAAAATTATATAAAATTTAAACTTATATGCTGATTTTGTATAAAGCTTTTAGTAAAATTAGGTGTATAAAATTATATTAAAATTTTTGGAGTTAGATCTGAGTTATATATGTATTCTTTGAGGTCCTGTCAGAATAGTCAGTTTTAACTAAGGTTGCCTGCCAAAACTCATTTGGCCCAATACTGAAAGTCAAAACTCTTTATATAGTGCCAAAATGCTGAAACACCAAAATGCCAAAATTGCTGAAACTGCTAAAATTGCCAAAACTGCTGAAACTGTTTCAGCATTTCTGCATAGTTTCAGCATAGCAAATACTAATATTTTATTAGAGTTTTAGCATAGTTTTAACTTTTTACTGCTATTTATGATAACCATTATAGTTTTACCATTTATAGTGAATTATAACCTTAATTAATAGTTTATAAACCATATTATAAAAAATTTTTTTCAGTTTTTTTAAACCAAATTTTTTATTTTTTTTATTTCATATTTTTTTGGTTTATTATTTATTTGATCGATTAATTAGTTAAATCGATAATCAATCATTTTAATCTATTAATTATCAACTTAAAAAAAAACAATTTATTTTTTTTATTAAAAAATTTTTTATGGAGACGGATACTTAAACCTATCTAGATATTACTTATTTTAGGAATATTGATAAATTTTAAAGTGTTTATTGAAATTAACTTAAAGAACCGTTCTAACGTTTCTTTTTTCCTTTATTTTTATTTGTAGGGAACGGACTCTGAATTTCAGGTATATTATAATATGGAGAAGAAGATTAGAATTTACTTAAAGAAATATTCTAATATTTCTTTTCTTCTTTATTTTTATAAGGAACAGTTTTGTAATTTTATCGGGTTATGTAAGTATATATCAATAGAAAGGACTTAGTAAAAATTACTTAAAGAAACATTCTAACGTTTCTTTTTTTTATTTTTATAGAAAACAGACTCTGGATTTTAGGTATATTACAATATTATTTTTTTTTTTTTTTTTAACTTTAATGGCATTGATAGCGCATAAACTTTATTTACTATAGCAGGAAGGTCACATGATGACCAGTACATAAAGGTAAGTTATGCTCCAAAGTAAGACCACAGTTCAATCATATTGCCAAAATTAATAATAATGAATAAAAGGGAAAATATGCGAAAAAAAAGAAAAATTTGGATCTATCCTAGTACTAATAGTCATAATTTACTAAATCGGTTGGTACAAATCCCAACAACAACGCCCCAAGATTCCTCAAATGGTCGTTCTCTTTAATAAACTTTCTAATACTTTGTTTATTCGTGTGATTTCAGCCATGATCATCCTTTTCGAAGTAGAAGACCTTTTCGACTTTTTATGTTTCTTGTCATCATATTCGGTTTTCGGAGAGTCTTTTCCTGGTTTAGTACTTGATGAATATTGTTGGTGTGAGGCGTTACCTCTACTGCGATGGACTGGAATATTATTAGCACCTGTCGCCACCTTCTTACTAGGTCGTGTATTGGCGCTACTATAGTTTAGGGAGGAAGCGTTAGTACTTTTAGTCGTCCCTTGGCTCTTCTTATCAGGAGACTTCGTCGACTTTCTAGGGTTGTGAGATGGAGAGGTATGGCGGGTCCAATCAACTGTTTCACCATGCCAAACATTTGGAGTATTTATTAACCAATATAGGTCATCCCAATTTGATAAATATCCAATTATTTTCCTCTTGCCATCCGGTAATTTAATTTCTTTGAACATATTAATGTTATGGGATATGAGGTATGCTTCATTGTCTTTGTGAACCAGCGTAGCTGAAGTCATGCTCTTTGGGGGATTCAACACTGCAGCTTGATACCTTTCTCTTTCTTTTCGTTCTTGTAAGGACCATGACGCTGGAAACCATTGTACTGGAAAACCCATTAACGGCGCCATCCAGTGTTTTTCATAATTCCTAAATAATTGTGAAATCTCTATCTTGATACGTAGTGTCTTATATTTCTTCTGCCGTTTGACAGTCATAGAGATAACCTTTTCTCAATCGGAAAGCGCGTTGATAATGGTGATGTTGTCCCACTTAGCCAGGATGTCGTATACTATGATATCATGAATGAAAGCCTGGGAATTAAGGGCAGGCTAATATCCAGTAATAACGGTTGACGCTTCATTTTCTACCACCTTTCTTATATTTGGCTTGTCTGACGACTTCGCTTTCTTTTCAGGCAGTGAAATAAGTGTTTTGTTACCTGTTGATTCTTCTCGCTTGCTGGGGGAATAAACTGTTTGGCAAGAGGATCCAGAGGGGTGTTAAAACTTTTTCGGGCCTTAACAGCTTCCTGTTCAGCTTTAGCCTTCTTGCGTTATTTCTTCTTTTGCGATTTAGACAATACAGGTTGAAAACTTGTTTCATCATACGATTCTTTTGTGATCAGCGTCGTGTTTGTTGTTGATTGGTTCGCCACTGGAAGAATTATTTCTATATCCATCTGGGCGTTTGCCTCGGAGTCTATGATTGGTGCATCCTGTTTAGCCTCTTGGTCCATTTTGGCGCCCTCTTCCGAAATTTGCCACAAGTGAACTAAAGCCCCCTCCAAGGTAAACTTCGCCAAGGACTGAACATAATCCAAGAGAAATGGGCATACATTCCAATATTTTAATAGCTCCAACGATACTTGGTCAGGATAAGCTAGTTTGCCAGCCTGGAGAGGAACGTTATTTTATATATCCCACGAGCTTGCACGAGGCCACATTTTCTGCAAGTCTTTTCTATCTCATTCCAAGTTCTCCAAGATACCAAGGCCAAAGTGGCCTTTAAGGCTGTCAATAAACTCTTTACTTATATTGTTGTTAGTTGTTTGTGACATGTTTATAAGTATAAAATTTGTTTTGACGATGAATACTCAAAAAATTTTTGCTGACGAATTTTGGTCAGAGTGATCATCAGAAAGAGTTCGAAAAAGAAGGGTTTTGGGTATATTACAATATAGGGGAAGGGAATTAGAATTTACTTAAAGAAACATTCTAATATTTCTTTTCTTTATTATTTTGTAGGGAACAGTTTTGGAACTTTGCTGGATTATATAAATATATTTCAACTGAATAAGAAGGACTTAGTGAAAATTACTAGAAACGTTCTAACATTTCTTTTCTTCTTTATTTTTGTAGGGAACGTCTTGAAACTTCGTCAGGTTATGTAAGTATATTTAAATAGGGGGTATTTTAGTGGAAATTACTTAACAAAATATTCTAACATTTTATTTTTTACTTTATTTTTACAGAGAATGAGATTTTAGACTTTGGGCTGCTTTAGATTTGTTGTATTGGGATTTTTGGTTGGAAATTACTCAAAGGAAATGTTCTAATATTTCTTTTTTGCTTTGTTTTTGTAAGGAACGGTTAGGTATATTATAATACTGTTGTAATTGAAGATTTCAGTTAAAAATTTATACTTTAGGAAACGTTTCAAATGTTTCCTTTTCTTTATTTTTGCATAGAACAGGAATACATATTTATGTATATATACTATAAGGAAATATATTTGTTAAATTAATTTATTGATTTTATTATAACGAATACAAATGAAAAATGTAAAAGTATAAAAAATATCATGTATTACAATTAATTAGTTATAAAATAAAATAAATAAAATTCATTGTCTTTTACATAAAAATTGTATATTTCGATATTGTCAAAATATTTTATTACCAGTTTAAACATCACTAAGTAAAGTTTTGACGTTTTGTAAAATCTAAAATAGATTTTGCCTGACAACCTTATTACAGGTCCTTTGGTCTTTCTCTGTAAAAAAGGTATGTTTTATTTTTTTTTATTTTTTCATTACATTTTGTTCCTTACTAACTTCAGTTTTGCTTTTTCTTTCTTTTCCCTCCTTTGTTTTCTCTTTCTTTTTATTGTCCCTGTCTTTCTTTTCATTCCTGTTCTTTCTTTTCTTTCGTTTTTCTTCAATATTTTTTCTTCTTTTTTACCTCCATCAATTTTCTCCTTCATTTTCGTTCACTATCATTTTTTCCCTTTATTTTTGTTTTTCTCACGTTTTCCCTTTCTTTTCATTCCCTTTTTTACATTTTTCCCTCCTTTTTATTCCCGCTTTACATTTTTCCTCTCTCTTTTTGTCTCTTCTTTACGTTTTCCCTTTTTTTCATCCCTTCTTTACATTTTCTTTTTTTTTGTCCCTTCTTTACATTTTTTCCTTCCTTTTCGTCTCTTCTTTACATTTTTCACTTTCTTGTTTCTTCTTTACATTTTTCCCCTTTCTTTTCATTCTTACTTTACATTTTTCCTTTCCCTTTTCATTTTACGTTTTTCTCTTTATTATTTCCATTTCTCTTGTTTTATTCTTATTTCTTCTTGTCTTTTCTTATTTTTTTTTCTGTATTATTATTGCTCTCCTTTATTTTCCTTCCTTATCGCTTCTCCTTTATTTTTTCCCTTTCTCATTGCTCCCTTTCCCCTTCTTTCTTGTTCCTTCTTTTACTTTTCCTTCCTCTTTGTTCTTTTTATCACCATCCCTTATTATATTTCTTTCACTTCCTTTTTGTTATTATCGTAATTCTTTTTATTTTCATTATTAGATTTCTCTTTTTCATATCATTCTCATTAAAACAATTAAAACATAAAAATTTTAGTCTTAATCAATAAAATATGCAAACTTTCAAATTAATAAATTATTGCTAATTTTGATGTTCAGTTTTGTAAATAATTTTGTAAATATAAAATTTAAAAAAAAAATCATTTTTTTTTATCTAAAAAAAGATTATTAACGATCAGTAAATCAGTTCATATAACCTAGATATCAAAACTGATCAGAAATCTACAGATTATAATAAATGCCAAAACCATATGTATATCATATAATCTACTATGCTGAAATGTCAAAATAGTTTTGGTAGTTTTGGCAGTTTTGGCATTTTGGCATTTTTGGCTGCTTGCCGATACCTAGTTTTAGCAGTTTTAGCAGTTTCAGCATGCTACCCATTAGTTTCAGCAAGCAACTTTAGTTTCAGCATTTTTTTTACTTTACATATAAAAATGCCAGTACAATCAATTTTGGCATTTATTTTACTTTATATATAAAAATACTAGAACAGTCAGTTCAGCATTTTTTTTTGCATTTTTATATATATAAAAATGTCAGAACAATCAGGTTTGGCATTTTTTTGCATTTTTATATATATAAAAATCCAGAACAATCAGTTTTAGCATTTTTTTACTTTATATACTGTATTCTTCCGATTTAAGCACCACATTTTTGAAGGAAATTTCTGGCTAAAGTTAGGGGTGGTGCCTAAATTCAGAAGTATTTTTTTTTTACTTAAAATTCTTTTTTTTCACATTTTTACACATTGGAATTTTTGTACTTGTATATTCTAATAATTTTTTATCGTGTTCTATATAATTGTGAAATTGCGATGATACATGATGAAAGAGAAATTGAATTGATTAATTGTAAATAAGTTTATTTTGAATAAAATATGAAAGTTAATAAAGAAAAATTAAAATCTGAAGTGATGCTTATTTTTGTTTTTCAAGTATTTTGGTCAAAAGTCAGGATGGTGCTTAAATTCAGGTGGTGCTTAAAATTGGGAGAATACGGTATATAAAAATGTCAGAACAGTCAGTTTTGGTATTTTTTTTATATTTCACCAATTTAATTAAACCTGGTATTATACATGGCATGTATTCTGGGTATTTTAAAAATCCTGTATTCTCCCTATGTATAGTATTAACCCATGTATAGTACTCCTAGGTACAGGTCAAAATCTTCAAAATTTGCAAGATATCTGGAATACTGTGGCTCGTGATATACGGTATACAGTATTTAAAATATATTTAATTTAAAAATTGCAAAATATTTATAAAATATTTGTAATATACTACTTAATATATATTTAAAATATGTTATAATGTATATTATAAATATATTTTAAATATATAAAAAATATACTTAAATTATACATAAAATTTAATTTAAATATAATTTAAGTATATTTTAACTATTTGAATAAAAATCAAGTATATTAAAAATATATTTTAAAGTTATTTTAAATACATTTTAAATATATTATAAGTATTTTACAATTTTTAAATTAAGTATATTTTAAATATATTTTAAATGTCCTTTTCGCTCAATAGTCCTATCTAAAAAAGATTTTTTCTAAGCTATTTACTAGCTTTTAACCAATATGAATATACCAAAAATAAAGAGATAGTAAATATATCACAATAACTCACATGTGATTTTGACCAGCCCAACTAGAAATCAACATGTGTTAGCCAAATTTAAAACAAATTATCCAACTAAATTCTCCTCCTTAATTAAATTAACAAACAAAGCCCTAAAAAAGAAAGTTACACCAAATTATAAAAATACTGATTAATATTCTAATACCTCCAGTCCTTCAAAACTAAAATAGAAAAAGAGACTAAAGGCTAAAATATTGACAAGTAAGAAATAAAAACTAAAGAAAAGTCATTAATACTTCTAGAAATCTAAAATGAAAACTGATGAAAAAGGTAAAACACCATAACCATCATTTCTACATTCTTTAAGATAACCCCTAATCAAAAAAAAGCAAGCTTCACTTTTGGCCATAAACAAAAACTTTAACTAGCGATTTCACTTTATTCTTTGTAACACTTTCAAAACAAATAATACTAATAAGAAATCTCTCTTCTAGGTTATTTAAGACCAGGTAGTCTAGATACTAACTTTATAAAAGTCTTTAAAAATATGAAGAGAACCTGGAATTTGCAATTATAAACTATTTTTTGGTGAAGTTCATACTATACTTCTCCGCGAATTAGATTTTTGAATTGCCGAAATATACGGCAGCCATGCCGAATCCGAATTGACGTAACCGTAATTATTTTAACAGGCGTAATGCATTTTGACAGACATAATGCATTTTGACGGATGTAATGCATTTTGACGGACGTAATGCATTTTAACAGACGCAATGCATTATGCCATTTTTTAACAGTTTAGTTATGTTAACGTAAAAAACGTTAAATTAATTTTTTTATTATTAAACGAATTAACATTTATTTTGTTATTAAAAACGTTAAATTAATATTTTTAACGTTTTTTTGTTATTAAAAACGTTAAATTAACATTTTTAACGTTTTTTGTTATTAAAAACGTTAAATTAACATTTTTAACGTTTTTTTATTATTAAAAACGTTAAATTGACGTTTTTAACGTTTTTATTATTAAAAACGTTGAATTGACGTTTTTAACGTTTTTATTATTAAAAACGTTAAATTGACGTTTTTAACGTTTTTTTATTAAAAACGTTAAATTGACGTTTTTAACGTTTTTTTATTATTAAAAACGTTAAATTGACGTTTTTAACGTTTTTATTATTAAAAACGTTAAATTGACGTTTTTAACGTTTTTATTATTAAAAATGTTAAATTAACATTTTTTTTAAACATTTTTATTATTTTAAAAAACATTAATTTATGTTTTTTTATCAAATTGAAATAAATCTTACTTATGTTTATGTGTAATTCTGCAATTTTACCGTGACTCACCCGCGACTCACCCGCGATAATGTAATATTTATAATATACTAAACACTCGCGACTCACCCGCGACTCACCCGCCAACTCACTCGCAACATTACTAAACACTTTGATGTAAGACACTATAATTTTATTGTGAGAGCGTTTTTTTTGTTATTAAAAACATTAATTAATTAACGTTTTAATTAACGTTTTTTTTTGTTATTAAAAACATTAATTAATTTTGTTATTAAAATCGTTAATTAATTAATGTTTTTTTTATTATTAAATTGTTAATTAATTAACATTTTTTTTGTTATTAAAATCGTTAATTAATTAACATTTTTTTGTTATTAAAATTGTTAATTAATTAACGTTTTTTTGTTATTAAAAATGTTAATTAATTAACGTTTTTTTGTTATTAAAAATGTTAATTAATTAACGTTTTTTGGTTATTAAAAATGTTAATTAATTAACGTTTTTTTGTTATTAAAAATGTTAATTAATTAACGTTTTTAACATTTTTTTATTATTATTAACGTTTTTAACATTTTTTATTATTATTAATATTTTTAACATTTTTTATTATTAAAAACGTTAAATTAGCGTTTGTTTTTAACTTTTTTGTTATTAACCGTTTTTTGTTATTAAAAACGTTAAATTAACGTTTGTTTTTAACTTTTTTTTATTAAAGAGCATTAAAAAATGTTAAATTAATATTTTTAACGCTTTTTTTTTATTAAAATGCATAAAAAATGTTAAATTAACGTTTTTAACATTATTTTTTATTAAAATGTATTTGTGGATTTGAAAAATGATCGGATCATCAGATGATCAAATCCGATTTCGACATAGTTTGGCATTTCGGCAAATTACGTCTGTATAAATACAATACGGCTGTAAAAATATAATACGGCATTACATCAAAAAAAAAATTCATGCCGAAATTAATTACGGCGTATTTTTACAGACGTAATGCCGAAACCGTAATTAATTCGCGGAGAAGTATAGTTCATACTAAGCCAATAGTTCTAAGTTTGCCTGCCTAAACTAATTTTAAATTTGGCTAAACATTTAAACTTTAGTTTTACTGATTTTTTAATAATACCTTATTATTGTTTCGCTATTTAATATGATTTACTATAAGTTTTGATATTTGTCAAGTTTTGCTAATTTTTTACTAAGATTTTAATATAGTTTTGTCAAGTTTTACCCTTTCGACATTTAGACAGTTTGCTAAATTACCTAGTTTTGCCCAACAACTTTAAATAGTTCTGCCAAAACTTGGTATTTTTAAACCAGATAAGTTTTAAAAGATGCAGCTAGGTCTTATAAAAAAGAAAATGTTACTTGAAAAGAGTTTAAAAAACTAAAAATCCAAGCTTTTTTCAGCGACCTTCTGCTGAAAAAATGGCCAAACAATTTGCAAATGAGAAATGTAGTCAATTCCCCTTTTTTTTATAAATATATATATTATTTAATAAATAAATTTATTTAATTTTTACTAATTTAATTATTAGTTTAAATTTTATTTAAGATTAATTAATTATTACAATTTAAAGTTTTATTATATTTTTACTTTTTATATATAAATATATATTTATTTTTGATTTTTAAAAAAAGTATATTTATATAATTAATAATTAGTAATAAGAAACTTTAGTTTTTAATAAAAATTTTACTAAAAACTAAAATCTGAAATATTGGGATTTTTATTTAAATTAATTTTAATAGTTTTTGAAAACTGAAAATTTGATTTCAATATTTTTTTTTTTTTTTTTTTTTTTTTTTTTTTTTAAGGCATTGATAACACATATCTTTATTTAAAACATTGCAGGGCGCTATGCACACATTACAAAAGTTTACGAAAGTATACTAATAACCCAAGGGTAACCCAAGGGCCGTTCCAACCATATTGCCTGTAAATTAAAATACATATAACGAATAAAGGGAAAAGGGTATAAAAAAAAGAAAAATTCTATCTTATCTAGGGAAGCAAGACAAATATCCTACTAATCATTACTAAGTTTGGGACTGCTTCCGAATAAAATCCATCAAAACCGTCTTTATTTCTACAATTTCAGCATGCAATTGTCGTTTTGACAGCTTCTTTGGGGTGGAAGTGGCGGCGGTACTCTTATCCTTCGTCTTCTGGTTCTTCTTGTTCTTTCCTCCAGTCTTATTACCAGATGAGGATTGGGATGAATCCTTCAGCGGACTCCTTATGGGGACACGATTGGATCCAGTGGCAGGAGAACCTGTCTTGGGTCCTGAGCTAATTTTGGTATATTTGGAAGGCGGGTCTTGATTCGACTTGTTAGGTTTATCTTGCCTATTGGAATTAGACCGTTGACTACCCTTCTTTCGCGTAATGAAAGATGGCACGGTATGGCGGCACCAACTGAGTTTTGCTCCATTCCAAAATGATTCCTTACTAAGGATGTTTTGTAGGTTCTTCCAACTTTCGAAGTAGGCAATCATCTTGCGCGTACCATCTGGATTCTTAACTTCTTTAAAAGCTTTAATACGTAAGGGATTGATAAAGTTTGTTAGGTGTTCCTTAACTGCCAAAGCGTCAGCTGTAAAAGAATCTGGGGGTCCTTGAACAACAGCCTGGAATCTTTCTCTTTCTTTACGTTCTTTAAGAGACCAGGAGGCAGGAAACCAACGGACCACCACAGGTCCAAGGGGAGCTATCCAAAGGTGATCTCGTTCCCAAGTGTCGAAAGCGTGCATAATCTCTAACTTATATCTAACCGTTTTATACTTCTTCTGTTTCTTAACGGTCACCGAGATTACGTTACCCCAAGCCTTTAGATAGTCTAATATTGTAATATTTTCCCACTTGGCCGGGACATCATATATAAGGATATCGCGAACATATTGACCTAAACTTGGGTTAGGGCGATAGCCTGTAATTATTTGTGTAGCATCTTCACCTAGGTCCTTAGTATTTTCTTTACTCTTCTCGCCCTTTGTCCTGGATACAAAAGGCTTGGCCGTAGGTTTTAAAGAGGAAGTAGAAGTGGACTGGGGTACAACTTGTGGCTGAGGTATGACAACAGGTACCGGTTCTGGTGCGGGTGTGTCAGGGATAACTTGTTTCACAACCTTAGCCTTTTGTTTATCTTGCTTCCGTGAATCTCCCTCTTCATTCCGATTGGTACTTGATGATGCAGCACTGGATTGTGATTGGTGCTCTTTATTTATAGATATTTCCATATCCATAAATTCATCTGATAGCCGGTTAGGATCATATGAGACATCTGAATCAGAGTCAACCAGTATATCCTTTATTTTTCCACCATCCTTGTACAAAGCCGCAGCAGTCTTGAAGGCATCTTCGTGTATGAGGAAGGCAGCCCTGTAAAGAATATAGAGGAGGTTTTTTCCATACTTCCGTTTGTCCGCTATTTTATTAAAGCGTTCTTTTATTATTTCTGGAAGGAAGTTTCCTAGGTAGCCTTGGTACTCCTCTTTGCTCACGTCCTTGGCAAATAACGAAGAGTGTTTAAGGGCTCACCCAAAACTTTGGTCGTCCAGTAAAGTCATAAAAGTGTCAAAAAAGTCGTTCATAAGTGTAGCTCGTTGAACATGTTCATATATTGCGTTGAAGCCTGTGTTTTCGTCGACTATTAATTGTGTAGTCATATTCGTTCCACTATATACAGTTTTTGAAAAATAAAAAAAAAATTATTTTTGTTGCGTTGTGAACTGCACGGAGTGGGAAAGAGTTTTTTTGATTTCAATATTTTAAAAATTACTGGAATCAATCTGAAATATAAGATTCCAGAAAATACTAATATTATTAACAATAGTTTTTCAAAAAAATATTATTAATTAATTATATATATAAAAAATAATATAATAAAAAATAGAAGTTTTTTAGATGCCACCTGGGGTGGTATTAGAGTTTTTGCCACCCCTAGTCACGTGGTTTATAAATAATGAATTTAATTGGATAAAAATTGTTCAAATCAAGAAATGCGTGAAATTAAAAAAAAAATTTATTTATTTATTTTTTTTTTTTTAAAGAACGTTCATTTGATTAATACCTTTGGGCTTTAATAGTAAGCTTTCTTTTTCTTTTCTTTTTTTTACTTTAGAAAATGTACTAATGTTCCTTTTCTTTCTTTTTTAGGAACGCATTTTTGGGTATTCATTAGCAAATTAACTTGAAAAAATAACTATGTAGATATACGAAACTGCCGTCTCTGACAACACTGATTATGACAATCGTTGTCATTCATTGGTAAGCTTAATTTTGACTTCTTCTCTAAGAATAAACAAACGGTTTATAAATTTAGTCAATATTAGGATTTCAATCCTTTCTTTTTTTTGGAGTTGGTAAAGCAATCTGATTTTTTTTTTCTTACAACTTAAGAAAATTATTAACGTTCTTTCCTAATTTCTTTTTGTAGGGATCAGTTTAGACTACTAAAGTTGATAGTGAGTATTACTGGAGGGAAGGAGAGATTTTTTTTCATTTAAAAACGTCTATTAACATTCTTTTTTAATTTCTTTTTTGTAGGAGTAGCTAGATATTGAATATTAGAAGATGAGGGATTTTTTTTTCATATAAGAATGTTCGTTAACATTCTTTTCATTGTTTTTTATTTGGGGTGCATTGTGTGATGTATAAGTACGTGTGTAATGTGCAGAAACGATAATAAATACAGTTTCATTGATATTTACCAGTTGATATACAGATAAATTCAGATTTCGCATAACTTAATTTATCAATAAATAAACTATTGTCACATGCAGTCAATATTAAGTACTAAATTTTATTTAATTTCTATTCTTTATAAAGAAATGATTTTAATCATCATTTTCTGCATCTTTCCCTTTGCATTTTACGTAAGTGTGACCCTTTTTCTTACATAATTTACATGGCGCTGTACATCATCGAATGTTATGATTAGTTGCGTTACAATTACTACATCTATTACCCTGCGAACTGCCTTACCCATCATTATCCTGAACAAAAGTATTTGAACCACTATTTTTAGTACCTATTTCAACAGAACTTTTATATCTTTTATTTTGTGGTCTTCCTTTAGACTTAACTATATGCGGATTAAGAGTTTTGTTTGATTCGTCAGCTATTTCATTTGTATCATTATATAATTCTTCTAAAATCTCATTAAAGACATTTAAAATATCTGATCTATGTTTTTCAGAAGCAACTTGAGTAATCTTACGTTCAAGTCCAAATAAATTGCTATATAAATGTCGTATATTGATTTTCACATTAATATCATCAATTAAATAAGAGTCATTTCGAAGTTCATCCAAAACTGTTGACTCTTTCACATATGAGGATTGTCCATTTATATCTACAAATTCTTGATTTTGATTATTAAAATTGTTACATGTTTCAGGATTACCTAACTGATTTTCGCTTTCTATTTTGAACCATTGCTTCTTAATTAAGAAAATACTGAATTGTACTTGTTTACTACAAATCATAATCTGAAAAAAGTGATGGCACACCAATTCACGATTTAAAATCATTAAACAGGTACAAATATGACTCTTATCACATAGAAGAATCACAAAATGAGGAGAAGAATTTGATTTGTGAGTGAAATAGGTAATACGCCATATTTCGGTAATGTTTGTTCTATTAACTTTATCAACAAGTGATCTTAAAGATATTTGAGCAAAGTCATCTTGGTTATTTTCATCATTGACTTCATGTACGAAATCCTAAAAATTAAAATAAGAAAATTAAAGTTAGATCAATACACGCCAATTTGCTTATACAAAAATAATAAAAATATTAATTTCCTAGCAGAAATTACATATAAATAGAAAAAATTAAATATTTGTATTTACTTTTTGTGTCATTACCAATTAAACTAATGCTTACCTCTTCAAAAACTTCATAATCTTCTGGAGGTATTAATGTAGCATTATACTCTAAACTGATATCAAGTTGAGCTTTTTGTATGAAGTACATCTCCATCGTAAGATACTTTTTTAGCTCTTTTATTACATGCGGGAAAATCCTTTCAGATGAAGTTGTTGATATGTTTGTATGGGGGTAATGATTCAATCCAATCTCAATATTCTGCTTTAATAGTTTAATTGTAAAGAAATTCCTGAATGCCTTGAAAACATTCAACCAAACTGCTTTTAAAATTTACGTATTTCTTAATAATTCCATTAATGCCTTCAACACGTTATGTTGATGTCATTCCTGCAGTAAAATACTAAAGAAAAATAAAAATAAAATGTTAAAGAATTAGAAATGTAAAATTACATAAATCAAGTAACGCAAAAATTAAAATTTGGCAATATAACATATTTACCATACAAATAAATGCTTTGCCCCATGATTCTTTGATTTTATCCAAAGTTCCCATTAAATAATCATTAGTACAAGAAAATAATTCAATCAATTGTTCCCACCTAATATTAAATAAAGTTTCATTTAGACTATTGCGTACAAAATAAAACTTAGATAAAAATTCAGTATAATTTTCGCCTAAAGATCATTGTACATGATGATCTAAATTTTGATGAATATGAAATATACAGTGAACATGTTTAACATTAGGTAAAAAATTTTTTATTGCTGCATCTAAACCTGTATCTGCGTCACTAAGAAGAACAGTTGGCAGTATTCCATTATTTACTTTTAGGAGTTGTTCTAAAACTCATACATAAGATAATGATGTTTCATCAGATAGTAATGCTTGTGCAAAAATTCATGTATGGTTTTAATTGTCAACACTAACAAAAAAACAAAGAGCCATTTGATATCTATTTGTTCTTGAGGTGTTATCTGTTACTATAATATCATAATAATGTTGATATAGATCTTGTTGATTTGAATCCATCCAAAAAATATGAAATAATCTTCCTTGATGTATTTTTTTTGCAATAAACATTCCAGGATCATCCTTTTGCTGAATTTCAAGCTTTTCTAATAACCAAAATGCATCACTATCTGGATCATTAATTTCATTATGATTATTCTGTTTAAAGCGCTGAATAGCGTTTATTACATCTTTTTCTAAAAATGTTTGTTGTGGGAATTCAGAAATTAAAAGATTTCAAATCATAAAACTACCCATTCCAGGTGAATTATTAACATAAAACTTAATTCTATTCAATACAGATTCTGATAAACTGCGATATAATGGAGCAAATACTGCCGTTATGATATTAAGATTATGATTTTTGTGATTGAATTCAAAAGTAGTTACACAAGGATTTGAATCATATTTTGGCCAACAAATATTGATATAACATGTGCAACCAACTCGAGAAGATGTAGTATTACGCGTTTTATTTGGATTATTATTTTTACGCGTCCTTGACATACCAGAATGACTACATTCAAATACTTTTTTACTAATATCTCCATCAGCTCGATAGTAAGTATTTTGTAATCTCCATACAAATCCTTTTATTTTAGCATATGCATATAATACTTGGTCTACATGCTTCCAACTTTCAAATCTATATTCAACTGCTAATTCTTCTGCTTGTTTTTTTAAATTTTCACTAATTTGAAGTTCCTAGAAAACCTTTTGTCATTTTTTTTTGAAATTGCAGATTTGGACGTTAAAGCTAAGGTGTTTTCCTTATTTGAATCTTCTTGATCATACTCTAACTCAAGATCATTAATAATACTATTCATTTTAATAGATTTTAATAGTAATAATACATGTTATAAACAGTAGTACAGAAGTTCTTTGTTTCGTATTATTTTGTTTTTTTTATAGAAAATTTGTGTATCATATGACAAGTAATACAATTATGTTTACAATATCACGTGATATAATACAGGGTGGCAAAAAATCAAATACCACCTGGGGTGGCACAACAATTTTTCTAAAAAATAATAATATTTAAAATAAACTTTTATTTGATTTTATATATATAAATTAATATAGCAAAAAGTAATAATATTTAAAATGAGTTTTTATTAGTTTTTTTAGCATTTAATAACTTGATTTTAATAAAATTTTTTTTTTTATAAAGTTTAATTAAAATTACAAAATAAAAAAAAATTTATTATTAAATGGTAAAAAAATTGCAAGAAATTAATGAAAATTTATTTTAAATATTATTACCTTTTACTGTATTAATTCATATTTTGCTTTTTGATAAAAATATAATTAGGAGTATGCTAGAAATCAGCTAATTTCCTTCAATTAGTAGCCCTTACCCCCCTACCCCTCACCTGATCACATTTTGATTGGTTAAAAAAATATATAATAATATATATAATTATATTTATATAAATAACTCGTGATCTAGTAATCCAATTTTTATGAATCTTTTTTTATTTTATAGCTTTTAATAAGTCCTACAAAATAAAAAAAAGTTTAGTTAAATTAAGCCATTAGATGGCAAGATAATTGCAAAAAACTATTTTAATATATAAATAATAATAATATTATATAATTTATAGCCAATCATATGAACCTGATTTTTAGGTTAGCCCCCCACCCTCCATCTTCCCCAGCGTAACCAATAAAAAAGTTTGGGCACATGATCAGTGATTGTGGCTGTGCCTGATGTGATATAAATATTTTTTTTTCACGTCAAGTATTTTAAAACTTTTCCTTTTTCACCCGTTCATCTCCTTTATTTACATTTTATTTTTTGAAAACTTATATTATATAAATAATATCTTTACTTTTATTTCTCAATATTTTTATCACATATATTATAATAAATAATAAATACCAGTTTTATGTTCTTTTGAAATTAGAAAGTTTATTTTTACAAGTTTTACAAGTATTAAATAAAGTATTCATATATTAATTTATATATGTAGATAAGGATATAAGTGTTTTTTTTTATATAAACAGCTTAGTTAGATATATGTTATTTTTATTTTTATTAATTACACTATGTAGAATAGCATAGCGGACATCCCTATTTTATCACGATTTTGCCAATCATTTACCAATCACTTGCCGATCATTTATTTGATTTTATCACATTACTAAAATTCAATTAACTAGCTTTAATTGAAAAATTTTCCTTAATAAAATGTATAAAAAAACTACAAACAACTTATTAATATTAGTTTGAATTTACTGTAATTTGAATTTTATTAGAAATAAATCAATATTAGACAACTTATACTAATAACAACTTTTAAAATTTTAATTAATACTATTAGTTGATAATTAATTAAAAAATTTTATACATAAATATATATTTAAATATTACAAATAATTTAGTATTAATTTAATTTACTATATGTTAAATTTTATTAAATTTTATTATAATGTTTACTAGTAGTAATTTTTTAATAATTTATTTTTAAATTAATAAAAATAAATTATAAGCTATCATAATTTGTCTATTTTTGATACAAAATTTCAAATTGATTATCAATATTTTGTTCTAAATTTTCAATAATAACTTGTATATTTTCATCAGTATTATCATTTGTATTATTAATTGTATCTTCTTCAACTAAAGGTTTTTCATTATTTTTTAGTGGTGTGTTTAATCTTTCTGTTAAACCATCAATATTTTTTTTAATTTCTAATGATAAATAACTAAAACAATGAACACAATTGCTATTATATGAAGTTAAACATTCTCTATGAAACCCATGTCCACAAATTAAAATAATATTATTAGACAAATTTACATTATCAGACAGTAAACAATTTTTTGCATCACAAAATTTTTCACCAGAAGATTTGCTTTTTGTATTTCAAGCCAATGGAAGTGTTTTTACATCAACATTAATTTTAAAAGTTGGAAGTACAAAACTTGGATATTTGTTATTATTAATTTGATTTGTATTTCCTAAATTATATAAAATTTCTTCAAAAAGAGAAAATAAAAATAAGGAAACTTTTTTCTTTAAATAATTTAATTTAACTTGAGAAATAACTGGATTTCTTGAATTGACAAAAGCTTCTTTAAAAGAAAGATTGCTATTTCTTTCAATATCAATAACTTTGGCTTTTTGAATAATTTGTAATGCTGTATTTGATTCAGCAGTTTGACTTCTAATAGAACTGTGAAAATTTTCCACAAAATAATCATTAAAAATTGGTAAATAATTTTCTAAAGTATTAGCTATTGGATGATTGTTTAATTTCCAATAAAACACATCATTTAAAAACATAAGTAGTGCTTTATTATAATTATGTCGTCTTAATCTTTGAAATAATATCCAAATTCTTGCAACACCTTCCAAATATCCTTTAAAATATCCACTTCTAAAAAGTGTTGCATATATATCTAAAGTAAGTGGTATAGAATTATTTAATAAATCAATCATCATTCTATATTTTGCATCTTTAGAATTTCCAAAATGATGTATAATAACATTCCTAATTTTTTTCCAACCATTAAATATTAAATTTAAAATAAGATTAATTACAGTTTGTTTTGGTTTTTAAGATAATATTTTTTTTTCTTCAAATAAATTATGATATAATTTTTCAAAAAAAAAATAATAGGTTTGAAATAATGTTTCTCTGTTATTTAATGAGATATGAAGTGAACCAATTATAGAAATTAAACTTAATATTTGTTTTGAAATACCAGATGCTTCTTCTTTATTAATTCTTAATGTTATAGCTTTTCTTATATTTATTTGTCCTGACCAATCAGCAACTATTGGAATTACATAATTACCTAAATAATTATGTTCATTTTCTGATCTTTCAAATATTTTAAATAATATATTTAAACATTTTATATAATCTTTAGTGCTATATAATGGATGTAAAATAAAAACTACTAATTTGCTATTATTTAATGATCTTAATTCTTGATAATTTTGAATACGACCATCATAATCATGAACATTAAGATTTTCAATTCTATTTTCATAAGAATCTTCAACTAAAAATTGTTTCCATAATTCATTTTGTTCATAATAACTTTTACCTTTTGCTTCATAAAAAAGTTCTCAAAATTTTTTATAATCAATTTAGAATCAATTCCTTTAGAATTATATATTAAAATATTATTTGAACAATATGGTATTGTTGTAATATTAGAATTAGAATTTAATAAAATTGTAACAAAATGAAATATGTTATGTGTTTCTAATAATGATGGCATATTACGACGGTGAATATTATGATAATCATCAATATTTAAAACAAACATTTTGCAAGCAATAATTATTAACAGTTTGCTGATGTTCATTTGAAATAAGATTTTTTTGGTGATTTACTGTTTTTCTTGTTATTAAAAATCCTATATTTGCTAATGTATCAATAGATGATGGTGATGCACCAGAAGTTTGCAAATATGATCCAATATCAGCTTTAATACCATTAATATATTTATTATTAATACTGGCCAAAAAATAACATAAAGAAACTAATTTTTTTCTGTTATTTTCATTTGTTTTATTAGATTTGGTATGAGGATTAGTTTCAATATATAATTCATCAAAAAATCCAATTAAATCCTTATCAGCTGCTTCTAACATTATTTTAAAAGTTGTTGGATCATAAATAAGCTTTTGATTTAATTTATGTTGATGATTATAAAGAACATTGGACATTTTTATTATTTTATCACTTAAACTAACTTCATTTGGAATTGTTATATACTCTAAAATTTCTTGAAAATCCAATTCAAATTGCTTTAATTCTTTTCCACTATAAAAAACATCATTTCTTAATATATAGGAATAATTACCAACTTGCAAAATATTATTATTAATTTGGGTTTTTTTTTGGAATTGGTGCTATATATTCTTCAGTTTGTAAATATTCAGGATCTTTATCAGTTTTTTTTACATATACTACAAATTTCTGCAAATTCATCTAATCTTAATACTTCAATTAATTTTTTGGGAACTTTTACAAGATTAAGCTTTTTTGATTTTTTATTTGCATTTTTTGATTATGCTGTATATATATCATATTTTGGATGAGAGCAAAGTTTATTATGTTTAAGATTATGAGTTTCATTAATAATAAATTTGTTATAATGAGTTTGGCATAATTTCATGCCAACTGAAATAATTTCTTTTTTTGTTGCTGGAATATCTGTGTTTCTAGCAATTGTTCTAATTCTTCCTTTGCAATCAGTAGAATAAAAATTACAGGAATTTAATGGGTTTTTTATTTCCATTTTTAATTTAATTTTAAATGGATTATTTTTCAAAAATAAAGTCTTTTTACAAATCTTAAACTATTTATAAAAAAATTCTGAAAATAATTAATAATAAATTTAATTACTATTTAATTTATTTGTTGTTAAAATTCATACAAAAGGCTGAAAATTAATATTTTCAAATCCAAAAATTAACTAAAACCTAACGCCGAAAATGGGCTGAATTTATATTAATTGAAAAATAAAAGTAATTTAATGATATTACATCATCCAGTGATCAAAATTTAATATTTTATAGCTTATTGAATGCGTCTCATCAAGACGAACATTTTGATAGTAATTTTATAAATATTTACGCAAAATTGGTTAAGATATGATATTTTAATAATTACTAATTATTATATAAATTATAGAAGTATAATTGCAAATACAATTTTAACCATAATTTTTGTGTTATCTAAAATTTCACTGTGTTACTTTGGTCATTAATTTTAAAGCCATTGATCTATAGCCCATAAAAGTTTCAAGCTTCGGCCGAATTTCTGTGGCTTTGGCCGAAGCTTTAAAGTCTGATATCACCTAATTTACTATATGATTGGCAATGATCGATAAGGTGATATAAGGATGTTCGCTATGCTATGTAGAATATTTTAAAAATAAAAAAAATTTTTATTCTAATAAAATATAAAAAATATTATAAAATTTTTATAATGTTTACATAACAGCTAATAAAACTATTTAAATATTAAAAATTTTAAGATTTATTTATTTCCATTATTTTTTTTTTATAAAGATATTGAATTTTTTTCACGAATGTTTTTTTTATTTTTTTGAAGTTAAATATTGCACAAGATCAACCAATCAAAATTTAAACGCCACACAAATCACGTGCCCAAACTTTTTTTGTTGGGGAGTTCCCACCCTCCTATTAAATCAACTGATTTCTGGCACACCCCTTAGTTTACTTTATAATGATTTTGTTTAAATAAATTGGTTTTATTATAAAAAAGTAATTCTATTAGTATTCTATATTACAAAAAATTCATTATAATAAATATATCAGCTAATTTCATAGGTCTCATCTAGTCTTACTGGGTTTGCAATTTGTATATTATATTTTATTTTGAAATATAATACAATAAATTCATTACATGACTTTTGAATAAAAATATTTATATATATACTGTATATATAACATTATTAGTATTTAATAATAATATTCGGTATAACGTAAATTTAGAATAATTATAAAGTGTAAATATAAATATTTATACATTTATTACACTATATGATAAATAATTAGTTTTTTTTGCAATTTATTTAACTATATTTTTTTTTTTTTATTTATATTTTAATATAATTTATAAATAAAGAGAAAATTAATTTATTATTATATAATTTTTATAATATCCAGATATTTATATAAAATTATTTTTATATAGTTATTAAATATTTATTAGTTTTAATTTAAAAAATTCTAAGATAGCAAGTAGATATAAGATTTATAACGATTATACGAGAATTATTCAACATACACTAAAGAAATGATATATTAATAACAAAACTTGATTAATATAGTAAGTTAGTGAAGATAATACGTCATAATTTTCCAAATATCCCATGCGATAGCTATTAAATCAATTGATACAGAAAAACATACTACTAATAATTGTTGGAGTCTTGGAGGCTAAATCAATTGAGAATTTACAAAATTCGTGAATTTTCATCATAGGAAGTGATCGGAAAGAATTATTAAAACTGCAGTCACAGCATTTTCAATAATACACTAGTATATTCAAATTAATTTATGTTTCTCAACTTTTAATCTACATTCATTAAAAATTTCCATATATAGAAACTTTCTTTTGTAATTTAAGTTTCAAAAAGTGTTTATGGTTCGTGTTAAATCAGTATGCAAATTGATTATCTATGGTAAAGCTTTATTGTAGAAAATGTAATCGTATACTTTACATCTTTTACACAGCGAATTACCTCAAAAACATGCACGTGAAGGTGTGCCACGAACTATAACAATGGCTTGTGTCAACCTTCTTTATGATGTCTCAAAGGCAAAGAACAATGAATCATTAAAAAGAATCAGCCACTATCACCACCTGAAATCTATCTCACTATCGCCTAAAAAAATTCCCTTATTGGTGGATAGAATGAGTGTCCAGTCGATCGGATTTCAACTCCGAGTTGAAGTCACACCCTATTAAATATAAATAGTTTGTACATTTTGACATAAAAGTCCGTCATTTACGCTGATATTCTTTTTTTTTAAAAATAAAAAAAAACCTCCTCCTCAAAACCAGCGATCTAAAACCTACACTCTCGTAAAAACTTCGAAATTTTCCTTGAATAATAGTAAAAAAAAAAAACTTTAAAGTCTACAAATGCCTTGTAATCCACTTTTCGGTAAAAACAAACCCCTACACCGTAAATTAGTGGTATTGGGTGACGGTGCTTGTGGTAAAACTTCTCTTTTAAATGTATTTACAAGAGGTTATTTTCCACAGGTATGTTAAAGGCTCCTTTTTCTACCGTTTTTGAATATTTTTGAATAGTAACTTTTCGAAGCTCAATTGAACGAGGTTTAATATTTTCTTTATTATTAGATATATGAACCAACAGTATTCGAGAATTATGTACATGATATATGGATTGACAACCAACAAATTGAATTATCTCTTTGGGACACAGCCGGTAATTAATTGAAACTGTTCTTTATTACTGAATAATTGACAATGCAATTTTATTTAGAATTTAAGTTTCGAATTTATTATAGGACAAGAAGAGTTTGACCGTCTACGTTCTTTATCATATGCTGATACACATGTTGTCATGTTGTGTTTTGCAGTAGATAATCGAGACTCACTTGAGAATATTGAATCAAAATGGATTGCAGAAATTTCTGAACACTGCCAAGGCGTCAAAATTGTCTTGGTTGCCTTAAAATGCGACTTGAGGGAGGATATTAATGTCGTAAGAAATATGCAACGATATGGGGAGAGACCGGTTTCTTACGAAGAGGTAATTTATAAAATATGAAAAGTTGTTTGATTTATTTATTTTTACTTAGTCTTTTTTTTTTTTTTTAATATATTAGGGGCTGGCCGTGGCACAAAATATCAATGCATCCAGATATTTAGAGTGTTCTGCAAAACATAATAGAGGTAATTTGGTAATTTAATAAAAAAGGTCTTTTTTAAACAAAAAAAGAAAAAAAATGATATAATTCTTTATGTGCAGGTGTGCGAGAGGCTTTTGAACAATCTGCCCGTGTGAGCATTCACGCAAGACCCAAAGGCGCGCCACATGATTCAAACAATGTGAAATGCACAATACTTTGAGTTAACTATAAAAATTTCGTTGACAACATACATTAAAAGTATCTTCAGAAAATATAACAAAAATTTAGGACATTTTTATTTTACTTTATTTTATTTATTATATATAGTTCTGAAGATTTCTTGCAGATAATTTATGGGGGTGTAATTTTTCTTGGAAGATACTCATCATTACACAAAATTTTTTATATATTTCTGTGATGGGTTTATTTTCCCGCTGGTTTATCCTTTTTTCCTTTATCTTGTTTCTAGCGATTTTTTTCTTTCCTTCATTAACTATTTCCACTTCCATGGCACACTTTCTCCTAATTAATATATCACTCATTTATTTTCTTAATATCGAAAATTTGAAGCCTTGTTAAGGACTAGAAATCTCAATTTTTTTTTAATTTTGGTAGCTGAGTAAAGAATGGTCGGGTTAATTATGAAAGATATGCTGTTTGCTTTGGAAAGTGATTATGGGAATATCCAAGGAGGATGAGCGAATAAAGATTATTTAGTAAGAACTTTTGACGTAAACACTCGCACTAATGAAAGTTGCGAGTCAAAAAAAAAAATCAAAAAGTTCTAATTATAACATTAAAATTATTATACTGTATATATTAATGTATAAGTATACTGTATATCATATATATTAAATAAAATATTTATAATCAAATACTACTAAAGTTTATATAGTTTATATATAAATGGAAATTATTGTATATATAAGAAATGCATTAAAAAAGAATTATGCATAGACTGCATGCATTATATTAAACAGGTAGCCAAGAACTAATACTGGAACTATTCGGCCGAATTTTTTTGATTTGCATATTTGTTTGAGGATCTTGAACTAATATATATATATACATATGAATTTTAAACAATGAATGTTCCTACATATTATTACATAAATGTTTTCTTTATTTTGTTATTTATGGAATAGCATAGTTTTAAAAAGATGGAATTTGTTATTATAATTTACTGATAAGTAAATTTTTTAATGAAACCTGATTGATTACGTGGAAAATTTCCGGAAATATTACCGAGAAATTAAAAAAAAAAAAAAATAATTATAGTGCCATTATGATATGAATTCTCTGGATAGATGATGTGGTGACACTATGTGATACTAAACCTAATTATGATTATTATTAACTGCATTAACAAATTTAATATCTATATGAAATTTAGCGTTCCCTCCATGGTTTTGTCGAAAACCGACAAACAGATATTTGGGTAAGTTTTTTAAGATTATAATAATATAAATAATTTCTCTTTTGAACGAATGGTTTATTAATTTGATATGTTTATTTATAACGATTTTAATTAACGAAATTCTCTACTTGCATGAATCATAGATTATAATTTCGTTTATTAATTAATATACTCTCGGGAAAAAGGAAAATTGCCAAAATAGTTACAATGCATATGCAATAAATTAATATATATATATAAATTAATGATAAACAAATTATATTATTAAATATTATTATAATAAATTTGGATTTTATAATTTTCCAGAACCACATCCTTCATTTAATTCTTCCTCTTCCTTTGTTAAACGAATTAAAGCAGCTTCAGCTAAAAGTTCACGTTTTGATAATGTCTTAGAACGATCAGAGTTTCCACCAAGCAGAAAAGTTCCACCTTGCCATGCTTTTTCATCAACTTTATCTTCTTCGGGTGAATTATAAAATTCATCGTTTGATATTTTATTGCCTCCTGATGCCGTCCAATCCAAATCAACTAAAAAAATTATTATTTAGTTCAGAATGTAATTTTTCTTTCTGAAAGATTAAAATAAATACTTACCAACTTCCTTGTTAAGTTGTCTGTTTAAACGATGAAAATTGTCATCATGTTCACTCCAAACATTGTGAGTTAATTCATGTAATAAAACTTTCCTAATTTCAGGGTAATGTCTAAACCCTTCCATATCATCTGTACGTAATCTTAATGATATTAATTGTCCACGATTTCTATTAAAACCTAAGATTGTTCTTTCTGATGGTGATAATTCTTGTAAAGTACCAACATTCCATTTATGTTTCTTCATTAGCGCTCTAATTCCTTTATCATCTTTTAATCTTTCTAATATTTTACGTGCTTTTTCAGGTTCGGGAAAATGTTCTATTACTTCTATCCTATGAAACGTATAATCTTGTGATAAATCTTCAACTCTTTTCACATCTTTATATGGCTAAGATAAAAAATAAAAAAAAATATTCTTTAGTTAGACAGTTTTGATGGTAATAATATAATAATTTGTAATTATAATTACATTTATTGCATATTTCGATCTCGATTTATTGGAAAGTTGATGTGTAATTTTAGAATCGGCTTCTTTTACAACTTGAATTTCTTCTTTTGAACTTCCCATCAATGTTATTTTAATTCCGGATTTAAAATTGCATTCTCTGAGCGTTTTCTCATCTTTTAAAACACCTAACAAACATGAAAAAAAAAAAAAAATAATAATAAAATAAAATAAGATAAAAATATATATAAAAAAAAAGATAAACTATTTTTTTCCTTACTTTTGTATAATAATTTTTGAAATTCTGAGGGTACACCGGTATTTTCTACAAGATATTCTTTTAATTCATGTATCGTATTATCGAGAGACCATGATTCCACCGGTATTATATTTCCTTTGAAATTTACTTGAAATGAAACTGATTTAAAAAAAAAAAAAAAAAAATTAAAATAAAAAAGGTTATAACAAATATTATGATTTCATTTTGATTCATTAGAAATAATTACGGATTTTTTAAATAAAACTTACTTGTATCTTGAGACATTTCAAATGATAATTTAATAATAATTAGTATTATTTAATTTAGTGTATATTTTCTATGTAAAATAAATAATTAGGGTTGTTTCTATGTTCAGCATTTCAGCATTTTCACATATTTATAATTTTTTTACGGGGAATGGGGGGAATCGGCGATTACAAATTCTATTTTAATTTCACGTTAGGTAAGATCTCCGAATTAGCTAGATTTTTCGGTTGAAAATTGCGTATGACGTATTTTTCATTACGTAACACAGACGCGTAAATTGAATTTCCGATCCGAAATGTACAATTACGAACCTAGAGCATTTATGTATTCTTTGAACACTTAGAAAAAATACATTTTAAAATACAACAAATATTTTTTATAAAAGGAAAAAAAGGAGAAAAAAGAGGAATCAATCACATCTTTTATTTCAGTTTCTTCCATAAATTCAATTTACAGCTAACAAACTAAAGTACAGATATATTTTTTCATAAATGATAAGTCAAAGGGTTATTTGACGATTTAAGTTTATAGCTAACAAATTAAGATAAGGGAATTTTTTTTATACATATAAAAGGGTTTCTAGAATTAGTCAAAATTGTTATATATGAAAGATTATTGTGTATCGTGTATCGTGTATCGTGTAAGGCTTTTTACATGTTGAAAGATCATTAAAATATACAAGGGTTAATAAAAAAAAAAAAATTAGGTATAAAATAATATGAAAATATGTGAATAAATAAAAAAAAAAAAGAAAAAAGAAAAATTTTGAAAATTTAGTTTTTCTTTTTTTTTTTTTTATAATTGAAATTATTTCAGTGCCGTTCATAATTAAAATAAAAAGGAAAAGTTATCATATTTTTTTTTTTACAAAAAAAAAAAAAAAAATTAAGTTATATTCATAACAACTTGATCATCCTTTTCGCCTCCTTCTTTTTGTTCAACACTAGTAGATGTAGATTGATCATCATTTTCTGAAGTTAAATTTTTCTTGTTTCTCTTCTCTTTATACCACATGAACAAGGCAATAGATCCGACGACAATCCAGTATACAAAATAACTAACTGTTGATCCAACAGTAGCTACATTTCTCCAACCGAATATTGAACCCATGATTGACCAGAAATTATTAGTTTCGGGATCACAACAATTTAATTTCCATAAAACATCATCTGAATCACTTTCATCTGAGTCATCAGATTGTGTTGCTTCTTGTAATTCAAATACTGCAGTGGAGAAAAGGCCAGCGGCAATGAATAAAAGAAATACCGTTGTAATGTTGAAAAATAAAACCATTGACATTTTATGTGATCCTTTGTATATGATAAATCCAATTAAGAATCCGGAAAGAATTCCTAAAATGACAGGAATTGGAAGTCCAGTCGCTGGATGTTGAAGACCAATCTATTAGTTTGAAGGAAATAGAGATTTATATGAGATGATGACGCGCGTAGATCTTCATTCGCTACACTTAGTTGCTTAAAAGATACTTACTCCGCCAATGAACACGAATGTTTCGACGGCTTCACGACATACAACAGTGAATGGTAAAAAGACCAAAGCAAATCTATTTCCTCGTTCATGCTTTTGAAGATAATTTTCAGTGGCATCTTTCAATTTGTTTTCCCATTTAGCTCTCCATTGATTGACTTTTAACATACTTAAGGCCATAACGGTAATAATGATTGAGGCAATAAGACAAAATGATCCCTCTTTTTTTTTTTTTTTTTAAAAAAAAAAAAAAAAAATGAATGAATGAAAAAATTAAAAAAAAAACCGAAGATTTAATATTAGATAACATGTTATTACTTACCCCAAGCGGGTTCACTATCTTCCCAGAGATTTTTTGCGACAGTGTAAAATACGGCGATAAAGGTAGCACCAATGATTAAGGAAATTCCCAGGCCAGCGGCAGTTCCAATCCAAATTTGTTTTTTAAGTTTCTTTCTTAACGCTGCATCGTCAGGAAGCAATTTGTCAATGAACCCTAAGAGAACTGCAAGAATAATTGTAATCTCAAGAGTTTCTCTTAGAAGAATGAAATAAGCGGGAACATCGAATAAGTAAACCACCATTATTATATGTGGATTTTTGTCGTTAAAATAATAATAATTTTTTTTTTTTTTTTTTTTTAAAGGAAAAAGTATTGACGATGAAGGAACTGGGATTAAATAAATTTATTTAATTTATTTAATTATTGGGAGGGATTTAAAAAGTGATATGCCTAAAGAAAAAAAAAATTGACATCTTGGACTTCTTATTTATATAATATTCACAATCACTTAACATAAAAAATATACGGTATCATTGGTAGTTGCCATTTTTGCGATTCTTTTTTCCCTACTTAAAATGATGATCACAAAAAAAAAGATTAAAATTTTATTATTTAAAGATAATCAAAAATAAAATTTGAACCTCTCAAGTTATTAATATGGTCTTACAAGAATTCGTTCTAACGATATTTATATTTCACAAATAAGAGAAAATGATCAGGATTATAATATGAGTTATGAAAAAAAAACAAATCAATTTATAAAATGAAATACTCATGCAGCCACTTTAATAATGTTAAAGTTAGTTAAGTGATATCTTTAAATGAGAATAATGTGTTTGTAAACAATCTAGATTAATAGCATTGTTTAGAATGCTTGGATTTTAGAATGACAGATAATAGTAATATTTGAATAATTAATTAATTAATTGTAGATCATATTTAATAATTTCTTTTAAATTTCGCGAAAGAGACGATTCTTATGCTTTTAATGTTTATCTATTAATAACATCCTCATGATTTGGCTGATTCTTTTATTAAAGTTAATTAAATATTAAACGAATTCAAATTCTATATATGGATAATGATTTTCATTTGATAAAATCATTTTTTTTTTTTTTTTGCAAAAAAAATGTCAGCTGTTGTTTATCATAGATTGATCTTTGATTGGTAATTACGTTTGTCAAACATAAATTAAATTTTTTATAGTTAAGCTTTAGTTATACTTTTTAAATAATTAATAAATCCACTTTTGTTTAATAAAATAACATGTTTGAAATGTGATTATCGTCGTTATTTTTTATTTTTAGGCATAATAAAACATTAATTGTGATACGAAATTTCTTCATGCCCCAAGTTCGTGGATTATATTACTAATTTAATACATCGAATGGGTAATGAAATCTACACACATTCTAAAAACTCACATTTTTGACTTCTTTTTAGAAATATAAAATAGAAATATTGAGACAATTATTTCATGGGTAATTTATTAAAAACTTGGCTAATTTTACATAAAAATGAACGAATGCTATGCCTATAAACATTATAAAACTCAAAGATAAGTATTTATTAATACAAAAAGTTATACAATATATGTACACACACACATATCACATATATATATAATGTATAGTTATATAAACAAGATATATACATAGTTCAACCAGAAAAGGGGAAAAATGAAGGAAAAATCCGGAAGGATAAATATTGAAATAGAATGAGAAGAAATAAAAATGCGTCAAGCACTTTTTGTTTTCTCAATCAATTATAACAAATCAAATTGCGTCCTCGAGGTTGTTCAATTTTGGAAGACAATAAGATACTTTGGGATTGTGGCCTAAAAAGATATTTTATAAGTTAATATAAATTGACGTGAATTTGATTTCATTAAGCTAAGTACAATATACCTCATCTTTATCAATTATCAATATTGAATTTGGCGAAGGGGACACTACATCAACTACAAACATGGCTTTAACGTTGTTACCGCTACAATAACTTAGCGATGTGGCTGAATTACTCGCAAACCACATTCCTAAAAAAAAAAAAATGTAAGAAATTTTTTTTTAAAAAAAAAATAATAATATATTATAAATCAAATAATCAAATTAAATAAAATGAATATACTTTGATTATAACGAGAATATTTTGCTCTATTGCCTTCTTGAACGATACCACAAACTCCACAACGAATTTTACAAAATAAAGCACATTTATTATTGACAAAGTGTTGAGGTTTACATAAAAATGCGGTTTTAGTACCGTGAAACATTCGATGACAAATCTGAGATTCCGACAAATTGTTGGTTTGAGCCAATTCTTTTTTATATTGTTCGTGAGTTTTAACAAGTTTTGTTGGCATTTGTAAACGAATAATACCAAGGATAGTTTTATTTGGTAAACCAGCTTGGAAGAATTCTTTAATCTTTTTATATTCCTCATCTTTTGAAGAAAGTGTTTTCAACTTTGTCTTTCTAATTGTCTTCGATTTTGAGTTCTTTTTTTCTTTCTTCTTCTTCTTCTCTTTTATATTTATAGAACTATAATTATCAGTTCCCGTTTCGTAAGCGGAATCATTTTGTTCCTTATCTGAACTTTCGAAAGTAGAATTTGAATAATTATCATTTTTAATACTCCAATTTTTAACAGGTTTACGTTCACGTTTAGAAAAACTAAATAGTCTCTTCTTTTTGGTAGTGTCTACAGGATTTTCCTGACCATTAGAAGAAACTAGAATTTCTTGACTATTGAGAACGCTACCATTTATTGTTGAAGCTTCAGAAGTCGTCGAAGATTTATGTTTCAAAATGGAATTATTATTCCAAGGAAGATGACTAAATAAGGATGCGGATTTTGTCGAGGAACTAGCCGTTGATTCCGGCTTAATTGAACCTTTATCAGAAAATGAAGTCACTGATGTTGATACAATAGGCTGAGATTCGATAATAACTGGTAAAGGAGTATCTGAAGATGATGATGAAACTGAAGTTGAAGATGATAAAGTTTTTGTTGATGAATTTGCAACTTTTAATTGTGGATTTTGATCCTCAAAAGTATCGCTACATAGAGAAGAATTAGAAAATTTATTATTATTTTCTTCTAACTGATATTTAAGTTTGTCGTTCTTCATTCGAATGTTATTCATTTTAAATTTAAAAATGTTTCTAAAAAAAAGTTTCTTTTTAGAAGGTTGTGAAGTATTATTTGCAATACCATCTTGATGTGTTATTGTTTCTTGAATCATTTTGTATAATTATTTTCTAATTTTTCCGTTGATTCAGTTGCGTGATTATAATTTGCAAGAAATTCGTAGTAAAAAAAAAAAAAAAATAAGGATGAAAATTTTTGGATGATAAAAATAAAGATGAAAAAATAATTTAACTTCAAAGGAATGATTGAAATTTTAGATGTTTAAATACTTTCTTAATAGAAGGTATCGAGTACTTCCGGAGTAAAAAAAAAAACTTTATTAGTTGAACTTACAAAAAAAAAAGAAATTACATTAATTTTTTCTTTTCAGGGTTCATTGAAGTATTTTATTAAAAATAAAGATAGTAACACCATACATATCCAACTTCTTTTTATTTTATTTATTTATTTATTTATTTTTTTTTTTTTTTTTTTTAAAAAAAAAAAAAAATATATAAATATATATATATAAAAAAATATATATATATTCTCTCAAAAATATTGGTTTTGAGAGAAAAAAGAACGTTTGGATAGAAAAATAAAGGGTTGATTTTAAGGAATTGTGCAATGTTATGTACCTAAGATCCACACCTTAAACAAATGAAGTTAGTTATTTGACTCCGATAGTAACACGGGACGGGAGGGTGTATGAAAAATACCGACCCTTTATGGCTTTATAAAGGAATCATTCTAGGCACAATCCGTAGGAAGCCCTTTTAATTAATTCCATATATATAAATAGAAAGATTTTTGAACTTAAACAATGAAAGGATGAACGAAAAATTTATTAATAACTATTCGATAAAAAAAAAAAAAAAATTATAATTAAATTTAAAAATAAAATTAGGGAAAATCAGGGAAAATCTTGTTTGTCATTATAATTTGCTCTGTACAACGTACGGATAATAAAGTCCGATGATTTTTATTTGTCATCTTTTAAAACAACGATCATCCATTAAATCCATAAAAATCATTTTTATTTTATTATTTTTTTTTTTTACAAACGTTAAAGGAATCTTTTCTTTTTCCTTGTTTTTGTTTCATGAAATGATGAAAATGGAATCTTTGTTTAGTTTTCGAAAAGTAAATCAGAATAATGTCATGTGTAAGAAGTAACCGACAAATTATTACTCCGTTTAGCATCAATAATGCACAAATAGGAGTTAAAAAGCCGGTATATGTACGCCATATGTAACAAATCGAGTGGTGGGATACTGGGATTGTGTAACAATACATGCTAAATTTGAGTAGAATTACCTAAAAGGATTTAACAGTTAAGTTGATTTCATATAATTCATTTTTATGTACAATCAAATATCAATAGTGTTACGACTTGCGATTTATGCAACACGCATACACGGTACGGTGCAAGGGTGTACGCTTGATGGTTTCAACTACAAAGTATAAAGTTTATTCATTGTAATTCGTTAATTAGAATCATCTGATCTTTTGAAAAACGAATCATAATCAAGTTAAAGAAAACACTATGTTACGCAGTTAGGCATATGATTTCATTTAAAGACCTTGGCACGTAGGGGGAAATTCTGGGCATTAAAATAGATAATATTTAAAGAATTTTTAAGGATAGTATCTGTTTGGGTGTTTGGGTCAGTTTATGGTAAATGACCAGGTCATTTGATAGTGAATGAGCTGTCATTGTCATTACAATTTAAGCCAATTGAATGTGCGGAATTTGCGCTCCGCACATGACTTAGAATTTGTCCTTCACATTACATAAGACTATGTCACTAGCTTGGTGATTGATTTCATAGTGTTTGTGGTAAAACTTCGAGTTCAGTGGCAAGGACAATTCGGCGGTTTGTTGTCTAAACTGCCGGTTTTAAACTGATCCGATCCCATTTTGACATAGACCGAAGTTTGTTTTGTGATACGTTCACAAAAGAAAATTTAAAAAATATGCCACAAATGATTAAAAATCTTTTTAACGTTATATTACATCATTATTACGTCTAAATTATCATTTAATCACTCCTTTCTCTTTCGTAAAGGATTATTATAATGAAAAGTAGATTTTTGATTGATATAACAAACAAAACTCTGGTTAAAGTTTATATTAATTTTTTTTTAAACAATCAAGACAATTGGCGTAACTTTAATTTTGTTTCCCTTTCTCGTGAAATTAGCGAGATTTTTTCCCATGATGCAATTAAATAATTCGGGTTTATTCTTTTTTAAGTGAAATTAGATTTTAGATACGTACCTTTTTCTCATCGCAATATCAATCAAATAATATAATTGGGTTATGAAGGTTTTGTCTTATCGAAATTGGTTTGGGATATTTGACTGCCAAAAATATTTTTAAATCCCAATTTTTTTGGAGGGGGAACATTCAAATTAACAGTAACAATAATTCTCACTCGCGCATATATTTCTCTCGCATTATAAATGTATTTGTTTAAATTTATATATCCGAGTTTGAGTGTATCTTGTATGTTTATAATTATATCTTTTTTTTATTCTTATTGAATTAGACAATGAGCAAGTCCAATAGTGGAAAAAATGTTAGTGGCACAAAAAAATCTGTCAGTGATCGATCGAATGCTTATAATAAGACCTCCAGTGCTTATAATAAAACGACCGAAAATAAAACGGGTGGTGGTACTTCCAAAGCGTCTCATAAAGCTGCGGCGAAGAATAATGAAATTGTTAAAAATGTTGGAAAGAAATAAGTGGATTCTTATTTTTTTTTTAAATTTCGTGCAAAACATATTTGTTAGTATTTTTTTTTCTCTCTCTCTCTCTCTCTCTCTGCCTCTCTGCCTCTCTCTCCTTTTATACTTCACGATTTCTTCAAAAAATTTAAACGCGTCGTAAATATATATTATTGTTTCTCATCTGTTTTTAAAAATATTAAAGTGGCATTATTATAAATTTTAATAATTCCGTAGTTTCTCGATTTAGACTCTTGTCTCATGCCATATGGTTTAAAAAAGTTAGTTGTCAACTTTTTTTTCAGGTCCAAATTTCAAATATAAAAATAAAAATAAAAAAAAATAAAATAAAAATAATTACAACGTTTTGATACACGCGTTATACAATAATTCTTTTACTCTTTCAAACGATGAATTCAGAATATGAAACTACCTATAAAGAAAAAGATGATGTAAGCAAGTTAAAATGAAATGATAGGATTTTTTTTTGTATTTATCAAAAATAAAATAAACAAGTATAATTATACTGTATATATTACACTCTATATTTATAAATATATACTCTGTGTTTATATATACTCTATTTTATATGTACAATATTTTTTAAATAACTGAAAAAAAAATTTCTTTCTTTTTTTTAAAAAAAAAAAAATAAAGACGACGAACATCGACATGAAAATTAACGTTGATAATATTAAAAGTGATGACGAAGAATCTAATGGATACACTATTTACGACGATGACGAGGAATTTTATGGTAAAGATAAAACTTTAAGATCAGTTAATACTATCGAAAGTAAAAATACGAAAGAAACGAAAATCGAAGAATCTCCAAAACCTAATCGATTAAATAACAAGAAATTTAAATGTAACGTTTCCGGATGTGGAAAAGCTTTTGTTCGAAAGAATAAGTTAGTTATTCATATGAGATTCCATACGGGTGAACGACCATATAAATGTAAAGAACCCGGATGTGGAAAAAGTTTTACGGAATCTTATAATTTAACATATCATACAAGAACTCATACTGGCGAACGTCCTTACAAATGTCCCGAACCAGGTTGTGGAATGTCTTTTACGATGTCTAGCCACTGTTCGCGTCATAAGAGAACTCATTCTAAGGAACGTCCTTATCAATGCAAAGAACCTGGCTGTGAAAAAAGTTTCGCGCAATTATATAATTTGAAGGTTCACATGAGATCTCATACCGGGGAACGACCATATAAATGTAGTGTACCGGGATGTGAAAAGAGATTTGCATATAACACTCCTTTAAAAGAGCATATGAAGACTCATAATCACGAGTAACCTTAATCCTGAATTACAAGCTAATTTGAAGGACACACTCTCATGTATAGTATATTGTTTTTTTTTGATGGTTTACTTTATTACTTTACTATTTAGTACGACATTGATCATGTGACTAAATTAGTCGTTTCTAGTTTTAGAATTTTGATCTCTTATCAAAGTCTACAATTAGTAAATAAACATCCATTTTTTTCAGAATCAAAACAATTCAAATATAAAGGAAGAAAAGGTTTAGAAATGTTGTTTTTTAAAACTTTTTATTGTTTTTACCGTCGTACTGTTTTTCTTTTAAAGACTTTTACGCTCTTTTAATAATTAAATCTTTTTCATTAAGAGACTTCTTTTTTTAAGAAATGTATCAACGTTATGGTCCTTCAGGTATAATAATTATGTCAATTATTTTTATATTTACAAATAAACAACGTAAATAAATAATATATTAATAAATAATAATATATAATAAAAATAAACATGTACATATATTTTTATAAATTTCATATCGATTTATGGTAATAAAAAAAAAAAGGTTCGAATTTTGATTCCTTTCGCGAAGAAAAAAATGAAACACGAAATGTATGTTGAACAGGATTTCAAATTTTTTTTTTTTTATTTTATTTTTTTTTTTTTAATAAATTTTGAGTTATATCATAACATGACTAAATTTTTAGATAAAGAATGAAATTCTTGTCGAATTTAATGATGGTGACGATGAAATGGTTTATGAAGAATTAGACATGAATGGAGATGAGAACGGCAAGAATGATGATGCACGTGATATTTATATTACTGATTACAACAACCGCGAAATTTGTAGGAAAATTTTTGCTTCTTGCACTAATGATGAATATGATTCTTATACTAGCGTTGTTGGTAATCAGAAATTAACCAATGATAATCGTGTTTCACGTGATTCTTTTATAAACGAAGAATATGATTCGTGTGATTATTGTCCTAATGATACTATAATCAAACGAAGATCACTGAGGCATAAATATAAATGTGATCAAGAAGGTTGTGGTAGAATTTTATCTTCAAAACATTCTTTTCAGAATCATCAAAAGTTACATTCAGGAGATAAACCTTTCGCATGTGATGAACCTGGATGTAAAAAGCGTTTTATTGATTTGAAAGGATTAAAAACTCATCAAAAAATTCACGTAAATGATTATCCTTACAAATGTGAAGAATGTGGAAAAGGCTTTATAATTCAAAATCGTTTATATCAACATAAGAAAATTCATACTGGTGAGCGTCCATATAAATGTAATGAACCTGATTGCGGAAAAACTTTTATATCTGCTCTTCAATTGACGGAACATATGAGAAATCATACTGGTGAAAAGCCTTATAAATGTAAAGAACCTGGATGCGGAAAAGGATTTATACGATCAAATATATTGGCTCGTCATAAAAGAATTCATACAGGTGAACGTCCGTATAAGTGTAAAGAACCAGGATGTGAAAAGAATTATACTCAATGGGGTCATTTACAACGTCACATGATAAGCCATACTGGTGAATTTCCATACAAATGTAATGTACCAGAATGCGAAATGAGCTTTTTTCGATCCTATGAATTAAAGGAACACATAATATCTCATAACAGTACAACATCTAACGAAATTATTTTATATAATTTTTCTTCTACATCATCTACATTATATCACAAAGAAGATAACGATTTACCGCATAAAGTAAGTAAAAAAAAAATATATATATATATATTTATCTGGGTTTTTTTTTGTTAAATATTAACTCTCGATTCTTTCTTTATCAGGTGGATAAAGAATTCCTTGTAATAAATAATAGTGATTCCGAAGTTGAAACTATTTTAGATGATGACAGTACGGATACAATAGAATCTGATGATTCTGATATCGAATATAATAACGATAACGTTGATACGAAAAAACCTGAATTCACGTTTGTACATTATCAGCAATCACAACAAAAAACTTATAAATGTGGACAAGTTGGTTGCAGAAGAGAATTTTCTTCAAATTCCATGCTTCAGCATCATAAAAAAATGCATTCAAGAGAGAAACGATATTTATGCATTGATCCTAGATGCGGGAAACGATTCTCGCAACAAAGCTATTTGAAAATTCACATGAGAACTCATACTGGCGAAAGGCCATATAAATGTAAAGAACCGGATTGTGGAAAAGCTTATGCTCGATCTAGTCATTTATCAGATCATATGAGAATACATACTGGAGAACGTCCATACGCTTGCGATTTTCCTGGCTGCGAAAAAAGATATGGCCGATCTGGTCACTTAACAGATCACGTGAGAACTCATACCGGCGAACGTCCATTCAAATGTAATGAACCAGGATGTGGAAAGAGTTTTACTCAATCCGGTCATTGTACTCGCCATATTAAAGGTCATGCTAAAAAATGGTCATATACGGGCAATCAACCTGGCTGTGAAAAGAGATATTCTGGAGCTACTACTTTAGAAAATCATTCAAGATCTCACGATGATGAGAAATGTTTTACTAATAAAAAATCATTGAAATGCGAAGAACCAGGATGTGGAAAAAGTTTTACCAAAGTTTATAATTTATCCCGTCATATGAAAACTCATACTGGAGAAAAACCATATGAATGTGATGAGCCTGAATGTGGAAAGAAATATGCTCAACCCGATCATTTAAAAGATCACAAGAGAATTCATACTGGTGAACGTCCATACAAATGTAATGAATGCGGAAAAAGTTTTACACGATCGGATTATTTAAAAAGTCATAAAAAAATTCATACTGGAGAAAGCCATACAAATGTGACGAACCTGAGTGTACAAGGAGTTTTACTCATGCACATCATTTAAAATACCATATTAGCAATCATACAGGAGAACGACATAATTGTGATGCACCTAAATGCGGCAAGAGTTTCTCTAGATTACAATCTTTATTAAGACATCAAAGATCTCACGAAAAATAAAACAAGATTATTTATAAACGAACGATTTTATCAGAAAGGATTGAAGGATTTAGTTACTTTATTTTACTAAAAAGGTTGGGATAGGCGAAAATGATGAAAATGTAAAAATTTATAACTTTAGGACCATTACATCAATGTCTTTAAAGGTTGTAATATGACGTACAATTTACAAATAAATAAAATAAATAAATGAAATTTATTTTATATTATTAGAAAATATATAAGTTATTTCTTAAGTGAAGTGTTTTACTTTTATTTTTATAGGCAATTCTTCGCAATGATTCACAACTGTTGAAGAATACTTTATACCTCCGCTCATGTCCACCAATTCCACATCATATTTTCTATATAACAAAACCATCAATGCTTTCAACTGTAAGATTGCCAACTGTTTGCCCATGCAAACTCTTGCGCCTCCACCAAAATAAAGCAAAGCGTTCTTTGGAATTTGTTGTTCATCATTCATAAAACGATCAGGATCGAATTTTTCGGGTTGGTTCCAATGAGAAGGATGCATTTGTATGGCAGGTATATTTATCATGAATTGTGTGTTCGCAGGGAATTTATAATCTGCAATTTCATCAGGTTTTGCTGATACGCGAAATAAAACCGATACCGTTGGCATTATACGTGAAACTGAAAATTTTGACATTAGCATATTTGAAATTTAAGTATTAAGGGAAATTTCAAACAAAATGAAAAATTCTAATCACCTTCTTTGATGATTGCTCCGCAATAATTCAGTTTGTTTATATCTTCATATGTAATTTCACGATTCGTATCTTTACCAAAGATTTTTTCTATTTCTTGTAACATTTTTTGTCTAACCTCAGGATAATGTGTAAGATAGTAAACTACGTAACAAAATGTGTTTGCGGTCTAAAAAGTAAAATCCAGATAATAAATTTAAATTGTAAA
Organism: Rhizophagus clarus; assembly: GCA_015698045.1. NCBI lineage: Eukaryota > Fungi > Glomeromycota > Glomeromycetes > Glomerales > Glomeraceae > Rhizophagus > Rhizophagus clarus. The sequence continues at coordinate 665,373 of BLAL01000274.1, forward strand.
AAAAAAAAAAAAAAAATTTTTTTCTTTTTAAATATAATTACGTACCGTGTCAATCCCACCTCCCATAATTTCATAAACATTTTCACGAACTTCATCCTCACTCATAGGTCTGACGTCAATCAATTTATTTTCATCAGTTGTTTTTACGTATTTAGGATCCCGATTTGTATTTATTGTTAATAATAAAGTTAACATATCAGCACTTAATTCTTCATCTGGTTCCGCTTTCTCGATTTCTTTTTTTCTTTCTTTAATTAATTCTAATACTTTCTTATTTAACCACGCCACAACATCCAATAATTCTCTTGATTTTTTTCTATTTGCTGGGACGATTGTTCTTAATAATTTTGGAGTATCTTTAAAGAAAACGCAAGCAACAAAATGTAATCTAATGTAGCTTACAAATTTTTCTGATTCTTTTAAAAGTTGGTGATCATTATTACTTTCTTTTTCATCTTTATTCAAATTATTAAAAGTGTGATAATAATTTAGCAAAGCATAAGATTTTGTATTTGTAGTTAAATTAAAAACAGAATCAGTCATAAATCTTGTCATCCAATTCGCCAAATTAAGTTCAATCTCTTGTCCTTTTGCATCATTTAGGTAACCAAGTTTTTCCCAATACTTTTCCATTTCAGAAAATAATTCTTGTGTGTTTTTTACAGCTTTCTTTAAAAATTTAGGTGCCATTAACACTTGCGCTACAATTCTTCTATTATATGCCCAATTATCTACATTTCTATTAAATACTATTCCTTTACTTGTCATATCCATCTTATCCAATCCCTCATTTTCGGTTGTACGATAAGGAAAATTATTATTTGTATATGGAGAAAGTAGTTTATTTGTAAGATTTGCATTCGAAATCCAGATTTGTCTATTATTTAATGTGAATAAACCTCCTAAATAAACCTCAAAAATATCTCCATATTTTCTTTGAAGTTCTTTTGCCCATTGCGATGAATTTGGACGATAAGTTTCAAAATTTCCTATTAATGGAAAAGGGATCGGACCTGGAATTGGATGTTGTCTCGTAAAATAACGAAAATAAAATTGTGATATGTAAGTTAAAACAAAGATAAAGATTAAATAGAGAAAATTCGATGAATCAAAAATGAGTTCTTTAATTAATGTCATGATTGAGAAAATCATTATTTTTATTTCTTATTTTGAAATTTTGAATTGATTTTATAATAAAATTTTTTAGACTTTTCTTAATTTAGTTTGGTAAAATTGAACTCGTGATTCAACAATTGATAGTTAACCAAATTAAATTAAGTCAAATCCATTTTTATTTTGAATTCAACTCGACATAATTAAGCGAATTTTAACGATAAAATTTATAATTGATTCTTTAAATTCTTTAAGATGAGAAATTCTTTTTAAATTCCCGCCGGCCCGGATCATTATTCCGATCCCTACTCCAACTCCTGAAGATCTGGAAGTTCTTAATATAATTTGTAACCAATTTTATAGAATTTGTAATTTTTACAACGGCTAACTTTTTTTGTTGATACTTGATTTGGCTCGGCAATTTATTTAGAACAATTTTTGTTTAGTTACATGTTTTACCTTATTTCTTATCATAATTAGCGTAAATATATATAATGGCCCAAACCTCTTTTTTTCTATTTTTTCTTCCGTAATGAATATAATGAATATGGAATGTAAGTTTATACCCATTTTCTTTCTTTCTTTTTTTTGTAAAGATAATTTTTCTAAAAATATTTTCAAATATTATTTAATGTAGCTCAAAGTAAGTGTCAACATAAAAAGATACCATTACTCGTTATAGTTTATGTTATTTAATAAACCCATGCTTTGTTTTTTCGGACACAGTTTTTTCTCCAGGAAGCTGTGATTTTTGGATGTCAAAAACCAGACCATTTATCGTAGGTCACAGGGGTGCAAGTGCTGAGTACCCTGAAAACACCATTTTATCTATTAAGCAAGCAATTGCCGATGGTGTTAATGCTATTGAATTTGGTAAAAACCATTTGCAATTATTTCAATTTCAATTAAGATCAACTAATTAATTTTATTTTCTATCAGATATTCACTCAACACTTGATAACGAGCTTATTATAATGCATGATCCTTCATTGGACCGCACAACCACGGGTAGTGGAATGATATCTAGCAGGAATTATTTTGGAGACATTGAATTTTTCACTACAAAAGAAGAACCACATTGTTCTATCCCTCGATTTCAAGATGTTTTGGATCTTCTTCTCAAAGCTGAGAATTCTCATGTTTGGGTAGTAATTGATATCAAAATGTATCTCTCACCCGAAATTCTTGTAACTTTAAGCAAAATTCTTAAATCATACAATGAAGATTTGTCCGTATTTTCAAAACGAATTTCATTAGGAATTTGGCACCCAAAATTCATTTCATATGCAAAAACTTATTTACCTGAAATTCCCATAGTACATATAGGTGTTTCATTGAAAATAGCAAGAAATTATTTTGCCGATGCGGATGGTTATAATTTGAATTATATCGCGGTGTCAGGACATGAAGGTCAAAATTTTATTAAAGAAGCTCATAATAAAGGAAAACCAGTGTTTGCATGGACTGTTAACAAAGAAGACCGTGCAAAGAATTGTCATAATTTGGGTATTGATGCTATAATGACTGATAAAACCAAGTTCTTCGTGGATTTTTTTAAAAAATTCGAAAATGAAAATGAGCAAGAGGAGGAATATGGTGAAGGAACCGGATTAGTAATTGAAAGAAGAAAGTTTTTGAATATTAATAAAGAAAGTTGGCATACGAGGTTGTTTTATTTCGGATATAGGATGTTATCTAGTTTATTTATGAAATTGAAATTTTGTAAATTTAGAATGGTTTAACAAGAGAGAATATGTATTTTATTTGTTAAAACTACCAATAATTTATGGTGCAGCATTATTATATTAATTATTATTTTTAATTCCAAATTTCCAATAAAAACTTTATGAATTATGACATCAATGATTAATATAAAGCCTATTTAATGATTAAAAAAAGTAAATAGATCGTTAAAAAAAGTAAATATTAAAAAACGCGATATGCCAATTTTGGTTATACACGTTGTAGATTGATAAACTCGAATTTTTTCCGCATTTTAAATTTTATATTCTTTCAAAGAATATTTTTAAGAATGTTATTTATTGACGCAATAAAATCTTTGCTTTGGAACATAACAGGATATGCATTAGCTCTCTTTACGTTTTATTTGGCATTCTATTATTATAAATATTTTTCTAGGTATAGGCCGTTACCAGGACCCTTTCCTCTCCCATTTGTAGGCAATCGTTTACAGTATAGAGGACACCCGGCAACATGGGCAAAGCGTCTTCAAGAAGAGTATGGAGATATTTGTGAAATATACATGGGTAATGAACGACATATATGGATATCCAGAGCTGATTTGGTTGAAAAGATATTTAGACCCTCATTAAATAATAATTATTTAATCAGAATAACACCCAGGGAAGGATTGGATGAGATTGATGTCACTACGAAAGGAATCACGTTTAATAGAAGTTTAGATAGTTGGATATTTAACAGAAGATTTTTTAATCAGGCAATTAGTTCATTGAATTTTATGAAACAGAGTGTTATTAGGACACAAAACTTATTCGAAGAGATGGAAGATTATTGGCGGGAATTAAAACTTCAGACAGAAAACACAAGTGGCAAAGAATTTACACTTAATATATCGGAATGGATGATAAGATTTACAACAGATGTTATTTTCATTTTGACAACGAACAAAAGAGCTTATTCATTTGCTAATTATTTTAATCAATTATCTAATACAAAAACAAAACAACATTCAGAAATTGAAATGATTGAATCAGAAAATCTCATTAAAAATATTCGTTCGTGGCTTCATGCTTTGCAATTTTTTATGGATACGCCTTCGTTATGGAGAGAATATATTCCTAATTTTAAAAAAAGATCTGAATATCTGAAAAGTGAGGTTGATCGATTGAACAATACTTTTATGGAATTGGTTAAACAGAGAAGAAAAGAGATTGAAATGACACCGGAAGATGAGCAATTGATGCCTGATATGTTGACAATGTTGTTAACCGTAAATACACCAAGAGATATTACAACTAAACTTGCAGATGAACATCATACAAGACCACTGTCTGATGAAGAAGTTCGTGGAAATATTTTGGAAGTTATTAGTGCTGGAGTTGATACTGTATGTCTAATCGTTGAAAGCTTTTTTTTCTTGAAAACTTTTTAAAAAGAATTGTTTTTTTTTTCTTTTTTTCTTTAGACAGCGAACACATTTTGCTTTATCGTATATCATCTTGGTCGTTATCCTGATGTCAAGGAAAAAATGCTTCAAGAATTCAATTCTGTCTTCGGAGATGATTTGAGTCGTCAAATCGAATACGAAGATTTAAATAAATTGGTTTATTGTGATGCTATCATTAAAGAAGGTATTCTCACAATTATTAGTAATATTTTATTTTGTCTTCAATTTTTTTTTTTCTATTAATTTTCATTTCTGTTATTATTTAAAGTTTCACGGTTGATGTCAATTGTGCCAGTGATATTTAGGATGTCAATAAATGAAGATGAGATAATAAGGTATAATTTTCCGGCAGGAACACAAATCAATGTTAACACGCCAGCAATTCATACACACCCGAAACATTGGAAAGATCCCGAAAAATTCGATCCTTCCCGATTCCTTAATCAAGGTGTTCCAGGTGGTAACAGAATAGCAAAGAACTCTCTGTTGATTTTTGGTGGAGGGCTAAGGATGTGTCCGGTAATTCTCTAATTTCTTTTAAATCTAGCAAGAATAAAAAAATAAAATTGAAATTTTTTTTTATTTATAGGGTAAGAATTTAGCTATGACTGAATTGAAAACTTTAATGGTTTTGTTGTACAGAAAATATGACGTGGACCTGGTGAATATTAATGAACCTGTTAAATATCATTATTCCATTGTAAAATCTTGTGATGATTTGATGATTAGGATTAAAGATAAAAAGCAATAAAAACAACAAAATATTGTTATATAACAGACAAATTTGTTTGAATTGTATCTTCTTTATTTCATTAGATACTGAAACTCCATTTGATTAATTATTAAAAAAACGTTTTGTATCGTAAAATCGTGAAGGATACATATTTTTCACAATTTTACGCGAAGTGACAATAACTTTTAAGATTTAAATGAGCCGATTTATTTGATATACTAGGGTAACATAGTAAAAAATGTTGAAGATAAAAAAATAAAATTATGTTATTCGTAAAAGATAAAAAAAAAAATAAAGTAAAAAATATAAAATAATATAATTATGTAAGAAAAAAAAAAAATAGTATGATTATGTTATTCGTAGATGATAAAAACGAGTAAAAAATTAAAGACAATTACAAAATTATATTACGCATAAAGAAAAGAAATTTTTTTAAAGTTATCTAGCCGACGGTTCTTGAACGTTCTTTGGGTTTTCGGGTGAATCTTTCCATCTTTGAGCAACGATTTTGAAGGCTTCTCTATGAGTAATCTCTGGGTTGTCAATCTTTACTTTTGGGAGTTCAGTTTTCATGAACTTATTGTAAGGTGTAATTTTATTTCTACCTAAAAATGAAATAGTTTCAATAAGATAGACAATTCCTTCTAATAGATAATTCCATTAATACATTATTGGTCGATACATACTACCAAATACTTTCTTTGTTTTAGCCATTATTATTATTATTGTGTGTATTTTGGTGTGTAGTGTGTGGAAAAAAATTTAATTAATAGTTAATCCTTGACGGATGAATTTTAAAAGATGGCTTATATACGCGCAAAAATCCTACGCAAAATAAAACACGTTATAACGCGTTTGCTTTTTACAGTGTAACAATCACGTGTAACTAAGATGTAACGTGATCATCATCAACTTATCCGTCACGATAAGATTTTGATTTTTTTAAGTTTACCAAAAATGCCAGACACACCAAGGAAACCACAATATAAAACTAGGTATGTGGCAATAAAATTCTTAAAAGTGATTAAATTTATTCGATAATTTCTTGAAACTCTCGTTTTTCTTTCTTTTTTTTTAAAAAAAAAAAAGTTTTAAATCTACGTTAACGATTGGATCGTTATTTACTGGCGGTAAGGCATCGATTACACCCGATGAACAATATTTGGTTACAACGATTGGAGAAGATATCGACGTTACAGATATTCATAATGGAAAAAGATTGTTCCGATTAAATGGCGTATGTAATTTGTTGCAATTCGTTAATTAAATATGGAATTATTCTGTTAAATTTAAGATCACAATTATTTAATAATTTAGGATACTGAAATTATTACAACCTTTGTTATAACACCAAATGGTAAATATTTGATAAGTTCATCACGTAGTCTCACAGTTAAAATATGGGACTTGAAAGCGGGAAAATGCATAAGATCATTCAAGGTAATTCTACAATCAAAAAATGTTTCGTTTTATCATTATTTAACTTATATTTTGTATGGGATGGTTAGGCACATGAAGCACCTATAATTGTAATGGATGTTGATGAATCATCAACTTTAGTTGCAACAGGATCAGCTGATAGTACAATAAAAATATGGGATATAGAGGGAGGATTTTGTACACATAATTTTCGTGGTCATGGGGGAATTATAAGTTCATTAAAATTTTGGAAAGATAATACTAGATGGATGTTAATTTCCGGTGCTGATGATTGTAATATTCGTATATGGGATTTAACGAAAAGAAGGTGAGTTATTTTTTGCAAATTCAATTTTTGATCGGCAAATTATCAACTTTAATTCATTCTTCTTTATTTAGTTGTGTGGCCGTATTAAAAAGTCATGTTAGTATAATTCGTGGATTAGATGTATCTAATGATGGCAATTATTTATTAAGCGGATCAAGGGATAAAGTTGCAAATCTTTGGGATTTGAATAAGAAAAAATTGATCAAAACATTTCCCATATATGAGGTATAATATAAATTCATTATTTTTAAGAAAATTTAGCTCGTAAACTATTAAAAAAAAAAAAATTTTTTTCATTTTTAGACAATCGAAACGATAGGAATATTAAGTCCTGATACTGTCATATCCGAAGTTGAGAATAGTATTGGAAAAGAATTATTTTATACTGGTGGAGATAATGGTAAATTAATTTTTAAATTTGTTTAATTCAACTCAACTTTTGATTTATTTAATTTGATTTTTAGGAATTATAAGGATATGGGACCTTCAAAGTGGCAAACTTGTTAAAGCACAAGATCCCGAAAAGAATACGAAATATGGTATTTCAGACATAATGTATGTAAAAAAAAAAAATTTGTTTTTCTCAAATAATATTTAATCTCTTTCGATTAATTCACCCTTTGGAATTTAAATTCTTTTAGACATCTTCACAAGAGCAATTATTTGGTAGCCATAACTACAGATCAAAATATACTATTTTATGATATATTTTCCGGTTTAAAAAGAATAAAACAAATTGTAGGACATAATGATGAAATAATAGATCTCGTCTATGTAGGCCCAACAGAATCACATTTGGCTATAGCAACAAATACAGAACAAATTCGTTTATTTAATATAGATTCATTTGATAATAATATTATATATGGTCATAAAGATATAGTGATTTGTTTAGCAAAATCTTCTGATGGGAAATTTTTAATATCAGGATCGAAAGATAATACTGCAAGATTATGGAAAATTAATGTTGAAGCAGAAGCAGAGGAAAGAATTAAAGGATGTGGAATTTGCATTGGACATACTGAAGCTATTGGAGCTGTTGCCTTACCTAATAAAAGTTTAAAGTTTTGCATAACTGGAAGTCAAGATCGGACTGTAAAATATTGGGACTTATCTCAAGCAGGTAAAATTAGATCTTGTTAATCAAAAATTTTTTTTTTTTGAAATTTTAGTATATTTTCACACTTTATTCTACGTTACCTTAATAGATCTGTCAAAATGTGAAGAAGAGTATAGGCCAAAAGCGCTGTATACACATCAAGCACATGAAAAAGATATAAATTCGATATCAATTTCATCAGACGATAAAACATTTGCTACAGGGTCACAAGACAAAACTATTAAGGTTTGGTCGACTGATGATGGAAAATTATTGGGAACTTGTACAGGACATAAAAGAGGCGTTTGGTGTGTACAATTCTCTCCAGTTGATTATACTATCGTATCAAGTTCAGGTGATAAAACCATCAAAATTTGGTCAACAAATGATTTTTCTTGTTTGAAAGTAAGTAAACCAATCTAAAAGTGAACAGAACAAATATTATTGTTTAAAATGAACTTTTAAAATCTTTACTCCTTTTTTTTATTCAGACATTTGAAGGACACACAAATACAGTGTTACGAGTATCATTTATAACTTCAGGTTTACAACTCATATCAAGTGGATCTGATGGGTTGGTTAAGATATGGAATTGTAAATCAAATGAATGTGTAGCTACATTAGATAATCATACAGAAAAAATTTGGGCATTAACTATACGAAAAGATGAAAATTTTGTTGCTTCAGGTGGTGGTGATTCTTTAATAAATTTATGGCAAGATTGTACTATTGAAGAAATGGAAGCTCGTGTTAAAGAAGAGGAAGAATTAATCTTAAAGTGAGTAAACTCTTAAAAAGTAATATTCGTTAACGCATTCTTATTAATCTGTTTTGCACTTAGGGAACAAGATTTGTCAAATTATTTGTTAAAGAAAGATTATAAGAATGCAATTATGCTTGCTATATCATTAAATCAGCCATTTAGACTTTTAAAGTTGTTTACCGAAGTACTTAATAACAGAACTGAAGGTAAGTTGTACCTCGCAAACATCATTTAATGTTATTTGCACATTTAAATAAATATTCTATTATATTTTTAGGAGATAAGAGTATTACAGGATCTGAATCAATAGATAACATAATTGCAACACTTTCAAAAGAAAATCTTGAACAAGTACTAAAGTATATTCGAGATTGGAATACAAATGCAAAAAATTATCGCACATCTCAAACTATTTTACATGCTATCGTCAAATCTTTTTCATCACAAGATTTATTGGAAATTAATGGAATTAAAGATGTAAGTAGGGTAGTTAGAGTCAGGATCTTATGAGAGGGTTCGTGTTTTTTTTTTTTTTTAGAAACTTTGGATTGACTCCTTGCTTAAATTATAGATATTAGATGGAATATTATCATACACGGAGAGACATTATCAACGTTTGGATAGATTAATTACAGATTCTTATATTGTTGATTATTCGTTACATTCTATGGATTTATTAGGTCCTTTAGAACAAAATCTTATGGAAGAGGATTAATAATTTAATAATTTAATAATTTAAAGTAAAAGATTCTGAGGTATAATTATTTATCAAAAAAAGAAAATATTATGTGAAATAATAATTATTAATGTGAATTCTTACTAAATAATAATCTCTTTTAAGTTTATGTAAAAGAGAGTGAAATGCAAACTGTAAACTGTATATACAATGCCTTTTTTTAATAATATATCGGGACTGTGTTACGAAAGTATTGTTAATTATCATAAAATACTGTCACGATAACTTTTTTAAAAATCGGGATGTTATAATTCTCAGTATCGTGAAGATATTAACGATACTTATAATCAAGGAAGGTGTTGAAGTGACCCTTTAGTGGGATTGTAGAAAGTATATTACACGACGCGACAAAAACCTTTCAGTTTACGTTTATGAAAGTAAGACTTCAAACGAGACGATTTATTTGATAATTATTATTATATAGTAAAAAAACGCATCGTTCATGATAAAACAGAGTAAATATTATACATTTGTTATTCGTAGAAAAAAAAGATACGGCTGTTTGTAAAAGTAGAAAAATAAATGAGATTTATGTCATTCACGGAAGAAAATGACGAAGTAAAAATAATAGATTATGTTTTTGTTATTATATTGTTCAGTCATAGAAAATAAAAACCAAATAAGATAAGGACTATTATATATTACGCGAAAAGAAAAAGAATATTTTTTTTTTTATTTGCACAAAAAAAATCAAAGGTTCTTGAACGTTCTTTGGGTTTTAGGAAAAATCATTCAGTTGCCTGTTCTTGAGCGTTCTTTGGGTTTTCAGGCGAATCTTTCCATTTTTGGGCAACGATTTTGAATGCTTCCCTATGGGAAATCTCTGGGTTGTCTGCCTTTATTTTGGGGAGCTCAGTTTTCATAAATTTATTGTAAGGTGTGATTTTATTTCTACCTAAAAAGCAAAAGGAAAAATTTTCAGTATAATATTCCGATAATATTTAATACAGAGTATAGCTGATACATACCGCCAAATACTTTCTTTGTTTTAGCCATTATTTATTGTATGAGAGTACGAGAGGAAAATTTAATATTGATCTTTGAAAAAGATGAACTGAAAGAATGAGGGGCTTATATATACCGTATAATCACGCTGACGCGTTTGTTTTTACAGTGTACATAGTTGTACATAGTGTAACTAAAACTAGACGTGATCAAAAAAACAATCCTTATTTTTTTTCTTTACTGAAATATTGATTTTTAAGTAATTTACTATTGATATAAATACTTTTATAAATAATAAATAATAAACATTGCAGGAAAAAATAATATGCAAAAGTATAATTATAAAATATACCATTTTATTTTAATTATTTAATATTTTATAAATCCTATAATAACTAAATATTTACCTTTTAGGTCATTTAGGTTAAATTACTTTTTTTCTTTTATAAAAAATTTTTTTTTTTTTTTTTTTTCCTTTAAAGGTGTTGGTAACGCAATACTTTATTAGAGTAAATAGTAGGTTAAAATAATCAACCTTCAAATACTTTTATAAAAAATTAAAATTATATAAATTTAATATTTTATATTAAATTACCTTTAGGTTAAATAATTTAAGTTAAATTACTTTCTATACATTTATTTTAAAGAATATTGCTAATTTACATTTGAAATGAAATTATCAAGGGATAATTTTATCCAGGTGATTTCATTTATGATTAATTTATTAAATTTGATTGGTTAAATATTTTAATATTTTAACATGTTATAAATCTTAATGCTAATTTTTTTGAAATATATATAATAAATATATTTAAATTTTTTATTTTTTTTACAATATAATAAATTTTACTATTAATTTTTAGTAGATTATATGTTTTATTTAACAAATTCATACTACAGTTAACTCCCTTTATAGTCACTTCCGTTATAGTCACATTACCTTATATAGTCACCTTAGTTGAGTGTCCCAAATTTTCATATATAAAAACTATCATTTATAGTCACAAACTACCTATAGTCACTATCACATCTTTTTTTAAAAATTTTATATATATGTGATTATAAAAAGATATTTATTAAAATATAATTATTTTATGATCTAATGATCAGATTTCAATGATTTTTAGCTCATTAGATTCATCTCATTGAAAGGAATCAGATAGTAGTAATTTTATAATGATTGGACTAATATTACTTGAGAAATTCAATTTTAAAGACCAGATCGGCATTTTTTATATGTAAAATTCGTGTAATATTAAATATTTTGACTGTATTTAATTATTACGGGTTCTAGTGATCAGATTTTAATGATCTTAGGCTCGTTGAACTCGTCTAATCAATAGGAATCTAATGGTTATAAATCTGTAATCATTGGAATAATATTGACAAAATTACTATGATGTGAATATTTAACCAAAATTATTACAATTTATAATTCTAGCCAAAATTACTGATTTAATTATAAGATTTTATTGCTTATAGTCACATCTCATTATAGTCATCAAATATAGACTGTCTCAAATGTGTGACTATAGAAAGAGTTGACTGTATTGAATAAATATTAATATTCAATTACAAATATAACATAATTAGTATATTTTTATTAATTAATTTAAATTATGTAATATTATAAATTCAAAAAGAAAATTTTTATTTCTAAAAAAAATGAAAATTTTTATTATATAAGATTACACAAACTTCTAAAAAGAAAAATTTTTTTATTGATCACTGAATAGAAAAAAAGATTTTTGTTAAATAAGTTAAAAATAATATTTAAAATCATTTTTGTTATTTTAAATAATTTATTAAAATGATGAAAATATATTTATTATAATATTTTTTAAAAGTTTATATATCATAAATTTTTTTATAATTTTTTTTAAAGGTCATTACAAATAATATTTGTAACAGATTATTATAAATATATTTATTTATATTTTATTTTATTTATTTTTTAAGTAAATTTATTTATTATATATTTGATTTATAATTTTATATTGCTTTATTAGTGAAATAAAAAATAAATATAAAAAACAAAAAAATGAGTATAAAAAAAATAAAAAAAATAAATATAAAAAAACATATAAAAAAAAATAAATATAAATGGTGAATAATAAGATCAGTTTTTCAGTTAAAAATACTTATAAATATTTATTATGTAATCCTTTCTTTATTTAATAAATGAATGTACAATTTCAATATCCAAAAAAAAATAAATATAAAAAATAAAAAAATAAGTATAAAAAATGAAAAATAGGCATAAGAAATAAAAAAATAAATGTAATAAAACAAAAAAATGAGTATAAGAAAATAAAAAAAAACAACTGTATATAAGAAAATAAAAGGAAGTTATCTGAAATTTTAAAACTTAAAATTTTAATATAAAAGTTTTGTATTAGATATTTTATATAAAATAGAAGCTATTTAAAATTAATTTACTAATATTAGTTTAGGATTAATTTAGAATTAGCAGAGTTAATTAAAGGTAGTATTAGATTAATATTAAAATTAGATTAATATTAATATTAGAATTAGATTAGAGTTAAAATTAGAGTCAAAGTTAAAGTTAAAGTTAAGATTAGGATTAAAAATGTTAGCCTTAATTATTTTTTAAAAAATTTTGAATTATAACTATAAGATTTTTATAGCTTTAATTAATTATGATATATAAAAATTTTGTATTATAGTACTTTTTTAAATTACAGCTAACATTTTTAATTAAGATTAAAGTTAGGGTTAAAAAAATGTTAATAAAAAAAAACTTTAAGCAAAATAAATAAAGAAAATTATTTAGAATTAGAATAACTAAAATAAATAAAGCAAATAAATTAAATTTATTAATAATAAAATTATTAAGATTTTGTATTAATCAGAATTTTAAGTATTACACAGGTCAAATGAAAAAAAATCGGAATTTGCTTTATTTTAATATGCTCTTGCTGATTTTTATGTAATTCTGCCAATTTTTATATAATTTTGCCGATTTTTATATAATTCTGCCAATTTTTATATAATTCTGCCAATTTTATATAATTCTGCCGATTTTTATATAATTCTGCCAAACACAATGTGAAAGTAAGGGTTTAAGGACTGAAGGTCTGACCCCCCACTAAAACATTGTGTGTGTGGACCACAGAATGTTAAAAACAATATTGATTTTTTCTTATTATATTAGAAGAGCTTCTATCAGCTCTAAAATCTTAATTTTGATATTATATTTCTTAATTTTATGTGGCTTCTCCAACCTCAGAAAGCATATCGATTTTTATTAATATATTAGAAAAGCTTCTAATGGCTCTAGAATCTTAATTTCTATATCACTTTTTCAGTTATATTTATTAAATCTAATGAAAATAAATATATCAGGAATTGATTCTACAAGGATTAGCGCATTAATTAGCATATTTATTAAATAAGTCTAACGAAAATAAGTCTAATGGTCCTTATTACCTTATAAATAAGTCTAACGGTTTTCTTAAGTCTAACGAAAAATCATGTGACTTTTTAAATCTAACGAAGTTTACTATATACAAGAATGCTTTCTATATAAGCTATCTCATTAAATAGCATAATTGTTAATCAAGTCTAACGAGATTTTTGTCCCAACTTTCCCTTAATCAAGAATGGGTTCAATGCAGGCTAGCTTACTAAAAATCATATTTTATATAAAAGTCTAATGAAATGTCACCTCTGCAAAATCTGCGGAATTGTCCCAACTTTTCCTTAGTCAAGAACGGGTTCAACATAGGTTAACTCATCAAGTAGTATAAAACTTTAACAAAAAAATTTAAGTCTAACTATTTCGCCTTGCCAGGAAATTTATAAGTCTAACAAAACATATATATCAGGAATTGGCTTTGCGCTAGCTAACTCCTTATCTAATACATTATTCATTTAAGTCTAACAATTCCACCCTGCCGGGAAATTTATTTTGGCCGACAACTATCACAATATTTTCCTTCTTCTAATTTTATCGGATGGAAGCATTTCCTGCAGAGAGTAATATTAAGAATTGCAAGCTTGTCTCTATGTGCAACTATTATTTTCTCATAAGTTCTTTTTCATATCTCTGATCGAAGTCTTTTTTCTATTTCTTGTATCACTAATCGAAGTCTTTCTTGCATCTCTGATCGAAAACTTTCTGATCGAAGTCTATTATAGTGTTAGGTAACATAGTACCCTCTGATATAATCTGGACATCGGCCACAAGCAGAAGCAGTTGGCTTACCACAATCAGAACATGGTAACCGTTTTTTGATTTCCAATGAAATCAGCATCCTTCAGGACAAATGCAAGGATTTCCACAAGCCTTTTCAGTATTGCAGAGAAATGGGCAGAAATATTCACCGATCATCCTATTTTTTATCACTAAATATCGAAAGAATAATTAATAAATAGTTAATGCTTCAGTTTCGGGAAGATAGCTAGAACTGTTTTGGCAAGCCTGCAAATGCTGTTTTCACTGATCGAAAAGTAAAAGGAATAGGAAATAATTAATTAAAGAAAAAATTTTATAAGCAAGTAATAGCGCGACGGTTAGAGCTAACTAATATACCAAATGTCTGATGCTTACCCAGAATATATAGAAGAATTTAGTATAGAGATATTTGATTTCAATCCGATTGGCCCTACCGCCTATATACTTTTGCCAGAAACTTTGCCGAAACATAATAATAGAATTATTAATATTCAAAATAATGATGACTGGTGTTTCGGATGGTGTGTCCTAGGAGCTTTGCATCCAGTTAAAGTTCATCCAGAAAGAAATTTGCATCAGCTATATGGAGATTTTGTGAAGGAGCTTAATATAGACGATATTCCAGTTCCAGTGTCAATCTCAACACCAGTTTATAAAAAGTTCGAAGAAAATAACCCAGAAATCAGTCTATATGTCTATGAATGGCACAACCAAAACAAATGTCTTGACTTTCGTTAAATTTCAGAAAGAAGGGGAGATGAATATAAGCAAGTAAATCTTCTAGTAATTACGGAAGAAGATAGAAGTCATTATTGCATAATCAAAGATCTGCACAAGCTGGTATACAATCATAGTAAGTATAAAGGACGAAAATATCTATGCCGATATTGCCTTTATGTATATTCAGCGGAGAAAGGGTATAAGGAACATTTGCCAAAATGCAAGGGTTTGAATAATACTTCTCAACGGCCACAAATACCGATAAAAAATAAGAGTATCAAAGCTTTTTATAATCATAAATGCATGCAACCAAACCCATACCGAATATTCTGGGATTTAGAATACTTAACCGAAAATCTAACTCCTGAAAAAACTAACCCATACTGAAAGAATACAGAGGCATAAGCCAAGTGGTTATTGCTATGTAGTGGTTTGCATGGATAGTTCACTTAATTATGAGATTGTAAGTCATGATCTATATAGAGGCCTAGATGCCTTGGAAAGATTCGTTACAAAAATCGAAGAGGAACTCCTAGCTATCCAAGAAGATTTATCTGCACCAGCTAAAATGATAATGGCACCAGGAGACTTGAAGGCGTATAATGAAGTGACTAAATGCTGGATTTGCAAGGGACCTTTCTTAAAACCAGCACCAGAGGTAAAGATGGGTCCTCAATTGATTTCCAAAATCCGCAATATTGCGGGTTTTGGAAATCAATTGCGCTTAGTAATTCGCAAACCCGCAAATAATCCGCAAACCCGCAAATAACCCGCAAATAATTTATAGTATCGCAAATAACCCGCAAATAATTTATAGTACCGCAAATAACCCGCAAATAATTTATAGTACCGCAAATAACCCACAAATAATTTATAGTACCACAAATAACCCGCAAATCCGCAAACCTGCAAATAATCTGCAAATCCGCA
This sequence comes from Rhizophagus clarus, assembly GCA_015698045.1. Lineage (NCBI taxonomy): Eukaryota > Fungi > Glomeromycota > Glomeromycetes > Glomerales > Glomeraceae > Rhizophagus > Rhizophagus clarus. The sequence continues at coordinate 681,505 of BLAL01000274.1, forward strand.
AATAATTTACATTATCGCAAATTTGCGAATAAGTGGACAAAATTGTCCACTTTTAGTATATAAATAAATTTGGTTATATTTAATTGCGAAGATTAAATTAACATGATTCATAAGTTTACAAAATGGACAAAATTGTCCACTTTTTAGTATATAAATAAATTTGGTTATATTTAATTGCGAAGATTAAATTAACATGATTCATGAGTTTACAAAATGGACAAAATTGTCCACTTTTTAGTATATAAATAAATTTGGTTATATTTTATTGTAAAGATTAAATTAACATGATTCATGAGTTTACAAAATGGACAAAATTGTCCACTTTTTAGTATATAAATAAATTTGGTTATATTTAATTGCGAAGATTAAATTAACATGATTCATGAGTTTACAAAATGGACAAAATTGTCCACTTTTTAGTATATAAATAAATTTGGTTATATTTAATTGCGAAGATTAAATTAACATGATTCATGAGTTTACAAAATGAACAAAATTGTCCACTTTTTAGTATATAAATAAATTTGGTTATATTTTATTGCAAAGATTAAATTAACATGATTCATGAGTTTACAAAATGGACAAAATTGTCCACTTTTTAAAAAAAATGATCATGTGAAGATGATCTACAGTCAATCATAATTTTTGAGATTATTCAGATTATTTGCGGATTATTTGCGATTGCGGATTTGCGAATAATTATTCTTCAAAATCCGCAATGTTCCGCAATATCGCAAATCGCAATTAATCTGCAATTAGGGTATTGCGGACACATCTTTAACCAGAGGTAATAAAAAAACTCGAAGAAGCAAAGCATAGATTATTAGAAGTTAAGGAATGGGAAACATGTATGGAAAAGGAGCATCCTAAAAAGAAAGAGGTGCAGAAAAGATACTGAGAAGCCTTAAGTGCTCTTAATCAAAAAGTAAAAGATCATGACCATATAAATGGAAAGTATCGAGGCCCAGCTCATGACTCTTGTAACAAAAAATTGCGAATAGACTCTTTTGAAACTAAAGTGCCACTTATATGTCATAATTTCTGGGGATATGACTCTCATCCGCTTATGAAAGTTGTGAGCAAATTCACGGCTGATAAGCTAAATTGCATCCCAGAAAATATAGGAAAGTACAAAGCCATGGACGTAGGACAGCTTCAGTTCTTAGATAGCTTTCAGCATATGGGAATGGGACTAGATAAATTAGTAGAATGTCTAGGAGGAAAGCTCGAAAAATTCCCTCTAACTGTTAGGTACTTTACAGAGAAAGGCTACTCAATAGATAAGATCAAGCTTCTTCTACGAAAAGGGGTATTCCCGCATGACTGGACCAACTCATGGGACAAGTTCGACAAAACAAGCCTCCCTAGAAAGGGTTTCTATTCGCTTCTTAGCCAGCAAAATATTAGTAAAGAGGATTATGAACATGCTCAAAAGGTATGGCAGGAATTTGAGATGAAGAATTTTGGAGAATATCATGACTTATATCTTAAAACTGACGTACTTTTACTTGCAGACGTTTTCATGAACTACACTATCATGTAATTAGTGCAATTAACTTATCAAATTTACAGACACATAATGGAGTGGGTTATGGGGCGTGTATGCTAATATATTTTTTTTGATCAAGTTTTATTATAATAAAAATCATCGATTCAGAACTTAATAAATGCGCAGTATCATTTAGTATAGTCGTATAGACGTCACATCGTCACATGTATCACGAGACAAGTAATTGCAAACAATTGTGACATCGAGATAAGAATTTGATCATCAACTCACATGATAATAAATATTGTCTAAATACGCGTTTTTTTTTCCTCGCAAATAAAATTCCCCTATTACTATGACAGAGACTGAGGGTTATTTACACTTCACTTTGCCAGCGTTATGGAGCCTTGATGATTTCGCCGATTGGTGTATGTCATATGAGAGGCTCGAGTGTAACAAAATGAAGATTCTGGACTACATGAAGAAAGGACTCGAGAAGATTATTGACAACAATATGATTAGGGAAGATATACGGCAAAAAGCGTCTGAATTACACAAAGCTTTTAAGGTATACAGTATATGTTTGAGGTAACATCTATGTTGGATAGGATTGTATTCAATATAAGCAACTATTCGTTGTTTCTGTTGATGCAAATCTGAAGAGGTAATTGGAGATATTGGACTGAGCCAGGGGACTATTCGTCAACTGGAAGACCGACTATTCGTCTGTCCTCTTCTCTGGCCTCCCATGGCACACTGGAGAACTATTCGTTGTCTTGTGTTGAACTATTCGTTCGTCATGGCCTTTGTTGTTTTTTAAAGTTGATTTCGGTTTATGTATTAGGCAAGATTTATCATATTCCTTTCTTGTTTTATGACAGCAGTCATGGAAATCCTCAAAAACAACAACAGATTATTTCCGACGGATCGAGACTCGTTATCAGACAGAGCGGAAGGTGGAATTGATCGAGAATGAGAAAATTATCGAGTTGGCTGAGATAGAACGTATTAAGGTACCGCTTTGGTTTTTTCGTGTTTTTTACGATATCTATGTCAAACCGGTTTTCTACGTTCATAGGTCGCCCAAGTTCGGAATCACATAGAATCAACAATGAAAGTTCATCAACAAATCACTAATGATATTGTAGACTTTAGTCAGAAACAGAATGATTATTCTGTATCTAGTACCTTTCCTTCAGTAAGTCAAGCCTTATATATCAATCATTCTTCCAAACGCACTTTAGATAGCACAATACTAACTTCTTCCGAGAGGATTAAGAAGGTTAGTACAAGAATACGACCTGTAGACAACACAAAAATGTCACTCACCTTTTCTTCTTTTGATGTGCACACAGATCAGAAACGTAGAGCCGGGTCAAGGAGAGGTGTGTATTTTTTAACTAGAAATTGAGGATCAATCAAACTAATTTTTGCATTTTAATGTTTTAGGATGATCATAATGAAAGTTATGAGATAGATAATTTCTTTAAAGGTCCTTCCGAAAAGAAATCGTCCAATCTGTTTTTGCAAAAAAAGGACAACTCAGCCAAGAAACAGCAGAAACAAAGCAATGAACGGGGTTTCAACGAAGCGGATGACGAGAAAGACAAGGTACAGTTACATATTGAAACAAATTGTTCGGATAACACGATGTTCTGACTATTCATAGCAATCAAAAGATTGAATAATTGCTAATCGATGAGAATCTTTTCCAGGATGAGTCTGAAGCACGCAACTCCATTTTTATATCCGAAGAAAATGATGATTCGGGATTTTTTTCCTTAGGTCAACCCGCAAGTGATACCGAAGGTCAGAGCCCTCCACCGTTGTTAGTGACAGAAAAACATGAACTTCCTTATTGCCTCAATTGTTGCGCAGAGGTACGATAATACATTAAATTTTGTTATTGCAATGTATAAACAACAATACTTAATTTTTTTTATTCTTCAGATTAGTAACTTTAGCTTAATCATATTTTGTCCGTACTGCGGAACAAAGATTGTATCGTCAGAGGATGAATCTGATACGGACGAGGAAAATGATACAGGAGATAAGGACGAAGAAGATGATACCCCTCCAAAAGTCGATAAGGTTGCCTTTCGCATGGCTTATGAGGCTATCCCAGACGATTCGAAGTTGCGGTTCAGGCACAATAGTGGAGGACGTTCTCTTCGAATTTGCCAAGGACATGGACTATGAACAGTAAGTTTCTTGAAATTTATATCTTTTCGTTCAATGACACTGACATACTATTATTATAAGTCATGCCCATTCATACATTGTTGACTTTGACGATGAGGATATCAAAGCGTTATTTGGCGAGGAGGAGTGGAAAGAATTAACAAAAGATCGAATTGGGGTTCCACCAGTTCCACATGACATTGCAAAAGAACTAACGAAGTACGGGAAAAAAACGTTAAAAGAATTACGTGCTGTAGTATTGACTCCATACCTCAAAGAGAATGAAGAATATGATGTCAACAAACATTACGAACTAGAATGGATCCAAATGGCATTGCGAACACTTTGCAACCTGTATGAAAATGTGGATGCTCCATTAATTAGGAAACAATACGAAGATTGGTTCACGGTGGCACTTTTTGGAGCGTGCATTGATTTTTGTTTTAGGGACATCCAACTGGGTACCGACATTAAAAGGTTTAATCATTTAATAGTAAATTATCATAAATTTTGTTTTTTTCAATGTGATTAATCATTTATCATCACTGCTTATAGAACCGACGCGCCATCGCTGAGTAGTGCAAACAGGAAGAACCGTGATCGAAAAGCAAATACACGTACAAGAAAACTCACCGGTCGTAAAATTGACGGAATAATATATACCGTTGACAAACTTCTTGAAGTTGGAGCCATCGAAGGAGCAAGATCCTATTCAGGAGTTTCAGACCAGAAATATCTTATCGAGACTTTTAAGATGCCGAAGACTCTCCGCGACATGTATGTTGATATAATGAAGGCCGTAGGTTATGACGATCAAAAAGCAAATAAAATTCAAGTGATTGGCATTTTACATCTTGGGTTATGGATTCAATTCGCTAGGTTGTGGCGTGCTGGTGGGTCGATTTGCATTTTTCGCAAAGACCCTCTATCTTATAATGTAGATAGCAAGTTTTCAGAAATGGGGGTAATATCCTTTCTCAAGCTTCTAATATCAATTTATCAGTATAAGGTAAGAAAAAATTTTATTGTAATTATGGTCCCATTTCTCATTAGCTTCCTATTCATTGTGTTTCGTTTTCACAGATTATCACAAAGGACAACCTGCAAGTCCTAAATATTAGGAACAATATTAAGCCAGAAGATGACTTGACAAATGAATTGATGAAGGTTGGCCAATTTTCTTCCGTTTCTTCACCACCACCCCCGATTAAATTTTTTTCTGATTGTTTCAAAACCCCAAGGAAACCAAGGAAAAAAAATCCGGTAAAAAAGAGAAAGTTGAAGTAGAGTTTTAATAATACCAATAGTGGTTCTATTGACACATCATTCCGAATTCATTTGATGGGTTAATTATTGAAGTAAACGCTAAATTAGATGGCAAGGATTAGATTATTTTTTACATATACTGATGTATTTTTATAATGAAGTTTAACACACATGTAAGGCATCGTTTTGTAAATGCTGTGCAAATAAATATAAATTGTATTATTACAAATCATAATCCCAAAATATTAAATCCCATAAATATTTCTCAGTATTCGACATCTTGTAAACCCATATACATTAAGCAGTAAAAGTTGCCAGGAAAAATCACGTGGCTGATCGTTCCCTGAGGGAACGGTTTTTATAATCTAAAATTTAGACTGGTCATGAATTATATAGTTAGCCTATTGCCTTGAATGTTGGGAGGCTAAATCCCAATAATATCTATAAAAGTATGGGAACACTGCGGGAGCTTTGTTATGTGAGATCAATCATCTAAAAAAATTCTTGCCGAAAAAATAGGGGCTGTGCTACGTAAGATTGGCATATATATATTCGCATTATTTTTTTTTCGACTCAAGTTGTATTCATTTTTCGCATGTCATGTCTCCGGCCACGCTATTATCATACTAACAAAACAATATTCAGGTATGGATATTTTTGCCGGCAATCAATATATCGCATATGAGATTTGGGGATGTGTATGCTAATCCATCGTCATTTTTATCGATTTGCAGGGAGATTAACAGAATGACGAAATGCAGTGCGTAATTGCTAATGAAAATCCGGGGAATGTTTTCTCCTACGAAATTTACAAGTGCTATAAAAGCCATCTTCAGCTATTTTTTTCTGATCACAAGAGTGATAAGTGGGCAGGTATGGAGAACCAAGAGAGCTCAGCTAATACAGAAGTTCCATTTGATGTGGAAAAGATCACTGCTGACGATATCAATATGGAAGATATCTCTACTCAAAGTAGTGATATGACCGAGAAGGCGAGTGGTATGAACAAATCTCAAATCACCAATCTAGCGCTAAATTTACTCAGCACAGATAGTTGTATTCGTTCTGCTGGCATTTATATTCCGGGGATGAAACCATGCATTTTATGTAAACAAAAGCTTATCTCACATCCGGATGAGCCAATCAAAGAATTTACTATGGCCACCTGTGGTTGTCTTTATTACCAAAAGTGTCTCGAAGAATATCTCTTGAATATCGCGAAAACAAGAGCCAAGCTATCATGTCCAAATTGGGATTGTAAAGGCAGAGAGATCGAAACTCTAATAACTCAAGATCTCTTTAAGGAAATGGACAAACCTACAACCCTGACTGCGGAAGATACTGCCTCTAAACAAGTGTACTTGGAAAATGCAACTCCTGTGAGTGAGGACGCTAATGAAATTTATATGAACCAACTTGGATTATTTAGCGAAGAGGAGCAAAGTTCGTCCAAGACTACTGACAAGGCATCAAGCTCTATTCAGATCATCAAAGAAACTTCTGACCAGGCAACTGGCCCTATGATGATAATGTGAAATTATGGTGCGAAACCAATGATGGAATGTATTGGGTCCAAAAAAGTCGCAAACCTGAGAAGGGTCAATTCGAAATTATAGGGGTGCAAGTAGCAGGGCAAAAGCTATGTCTGAATATTCTGATTAGAGACAAGGTTGAAGTACATCGTTATTACAAATTACGTGAATCTATGATTCCAATTCGTTATATGTATGAACCTTCTGTTCTGGCTGAATTCATTAAAACTTTGTTGGTTTTGCGGAATATTTTAATTGTTAACATGTCCATACTACGCAGTACTCCTTTACGTAGATCAAGTAGAATTTTAGAAGATAGTTCAACAGTAACATCTGATTAAGTTAAAATAGATAGATTGTATATACTATTAATAAAAAATCTCTTGGCAATTTTCCGAGACTGTGTGGTCCCACAAATTTTTCATCTTTTTTTTGGCAAAAGTAATCGGTGTGATAAATCGTCATGCGCACGTAAAAAATTTTGTGAATAAAATCTTGGCAAATTTCAGTGACAGGCCATCGCCCAAAACATATGATTTTTTACTTTGAATATTAACATACTAATACTACATTACGCAAGTATGCAATTTGAAATAGATGAAACTGATTCATTGAAAATGTGCATTGCCAGGCTTGAGGTCGAAAATTCTGAACTTAGAAAGAAGTTTGCTGAGATTGAAGCCAGGAATGCTGAGCTTAAGCCTTAAGGCCAGAATTGCAAAATTGAAAAATAAGCACTTTTTTCTCATAAATTCAAAAAATGTTAGTTGGGCGCTTCGCAAAGCATATCCTATTGGGAGATCTATCACCCAAAAATCTATAATTTGAAGGGTGAACGAATTGATAAAAAATTTAAAACTGATAACTGATAGTCAAGTGATGAAGTTGCCGATCTGCTAGTCTGTCAGATGTGACGCAACTCGTGATATAGGCGTGTACTACTATAGTCTATAGATGGATTTTGCATGCAAACTTTTTTTTTTGCACAAAACTATATCTAATAAAATGTTCCATTCTGATTATAAACATATTACTGATAGACTTCCAGATAGCCTAGTCAAAAGAGCATATCAAGGTCTTTTAAATCACTCTAAAAAACCTGTTCCATTAGAAATGATTTCTGGGAAGTCTGGTTGAATTGAGTCATATCAAAGGCATAAATTAGAAGTTTATGAGAATTCGTTAAATAGGAAACACAAATCTATGGCTCAGACAAAATTATTGCGCCCTCGAAGCTGGCCAGAATGTAATGTATCCCCAGCATTACCAACTATACATGTTGTAGATAGTGGGTCCCAAACCAATGATACTACTTGGCCAGAAGCACTAAAGCATGATTATGAGGAAGAAAATAATCACCGGGTTATGAATGAGCTTAAAGTACTATCCCAACACCTGGTCAATTATAATAAGAGGACTTTTGGGAAGTTCATGGAAGACATAGAAAAGGATTATAGAGAGCAGGTTACTACAAATAAGAAAATGCGCTATGAGATCAAAAATCTTAAGATGCAACTGCTAGAGGTGGAAAAGGAGCTGGCATCTATGAAGTCGAATTCTTCTCATTAGTTGGGAATACTTTTGCAAAGTAAGATCCTGGCCAAGATCACGCGCTTTTTGAGGATCTATATAAATAACCAGTTCTTCCATCTTTCTATATAACCACGAAAAAAGAATGGCATTTTGGAGGTCTCATCCAAGGCAGAGAAGAACATGTGAAGAATATAAAGCTGAGCTGGAGGAGGAGAATTATCATCTTCGTAGTGAATTGCAAACAGAAGTTGATACTAACCGTTAGAATGAAAGATGAATTAATCAACTGGAGCGAGATTATTCCCAGTGTAAACAGGAAATTCAAGTTCTCAATAGGGAAATAGAGCATCTTAAGAATGCTTCAGAAGAGAAGATAGCAGAGCTAAAATCTGAAATTTCCAGTCTAAAAAATAAGCTATGTCAGGCCAAAAAGGATGTGCGTGATAAGGAAAAATATATATCTACCTTAGAAAATCAGTTGGTAGAATCTGAAGAGCAGGTAGAAAAATTGCGATGCCAGATCAAGACTATCTCATCACAGAAAAATTCGCCAGAACGAAGGAATTCTCCAAACTTGTATAATTCAGATGATAATATGGCCACAATCATAGAGCTAGCGAATGCCATAGACAGTTTTGTGGATAATCAAGCAACAACTAGAGCGATCATGGCTGATCAAGTAAAAAGGGCCACAAGGCAGATTTGAAGAAAAGAAACTACCTTACAGTAGGATTTAATCCGTCAGCAGAGAAGGCGATATGATGCTGAGACTGAGCGAGATAACAAAATTATATGAAGGCAACTTGCTGAAGAGGGGATGGATAGGGTCGTTGGTGACCTTTAACAGTTGCGAACTAATAGCTGAAACCAGGTTAATAAAATGTTAGATAGAATAGCAAGAAAGCAAACCCATATAGGTGTGCTGGTACAAGAAAAATTTGCCTTGCAGTTACTCTATCAGCGAAATGCCCATTACCTACAACGAAGCAGAAGAGATATAGGTCTGTTAGAATATAATCGAGACAGGCTCTATGAACGATATGAGAAATGGAAAAATAAGACCCAAGCAGAACGCCAGAATAATTTAAATTTGCAGTGACAAATTTTGGCGCTTCAGAATAATCCACCTAATCAAGTAAACATGGCAGGAATACCTTATCCATATTTTGACTGGGATGATAGTATCCCAGACTTTCTTGCGCAATTTAGACTAGACTTGCAGAATCAGGGAATAGATCCAAATGATAATGCAGGAGGTCCTCCAACAGGAAGAGATAATGCAATAGGACATTTAAGAGCCTGTATGAAAGGAAGGACTTTAGAATGGTTCGATGATGAGATTACTACAAAGCAGAATTGGAAGCTAACTAACTTACTCGATAATACAGGGTAGGCTAACTTAGTTGCAGTAAATGGGTGAACTGCAGTACAGATAGGAGCTAATGTATTAAATGAGGCTGTTGGCCAACCAGGAAATGCAATAATCAAGTTAAGAGCTGTAGAAGATGCTTGGAATGAAGACTGGCGTATAGCAGGTGGCTGTCCTACTAATGATCCTGTAAATGCAGAAATGCTAATGCTGGAAATACAGTAGTTGTAGCTGGTATTCGATTTGGTCAAGCCATATAGTAGCTAAAAACTCATTTCCCTACAGTAGAAGAGAAATTTCAGGATTTGACGTATGGAATAATCAGAAAGGGAGACATGATTATAGATGAATTATATAGAAAAATATTACGAATAGGTAAACGAACCAACTATAGGTCTGAAGAATTACGTAGAAAGTTTTTAGATGCTCTTCTACTCCCATGGCTTGAAAAAGCTGAGGATATTGGTGAACATTTACCATTAGATGAATTAGCTAAAAAGCTTTACGAGATAGAGTTACGCCGAATAGCTAGACATAAAAGAGATAAAATATCTGATCTGCTAGTATCTAATCGAGCATCTCGCACTAGTCGAAAAAGGAATATTCGGTCTTAATGAAATTCGGCCTATATTCAACCAAAATTAAAATTATTCGACCACAATTAGTAATGATCAACAATTATACATATATTTGACTTTTGTTGAATCATAGTCGAATCTAATATTAATTGTATGTCACGTAAACTTGCGTAACATGTCACGTAATCAAAGTTTAAAAAAAAGATCTTTATGCTTTTTTTAAACTTTTAACGAAACTCTTTCCTTTTTTCCTTCGCCATTCCCTTTTTCCTTGCCCTCCCCTCTCTTTCGTTTTTCACATCTTTTTGTCCTTTCCTGTCCTTTATCTTTTCCCTTTCTTTCATCTTTTTCCTTCCCTTCATCTTTTCCTTTTCCTTTTCCTTTTTTCCCTCTTTCTCTTTTTCCACTTCTCTCGACCTTCTGTTAAAAAAAAAACCTTTACGAAACATCTGATTTTTACGTAGTTATTTCAGTCTTCTTAGACACGACACTTCAAGTAAGTTTTTCTTTTTTTCTTCCAATTACTTTTATTTAACAAACAGTTTCTAACAGTTCATTTTCTTTCTTTTTTTAAGCGTTCTTTCGGATCTCTTCCTTGGAACTCGGTGGAGGAACTTATTTTTCTTTAATTTTTTAACGAACTTTGTTAATAATTTGTTTTTTTCTTTTGTAGACAACTGGTTGGCTCTTCGGGATATCTGGACGTCTGTAACTTGTTGAGTCGTTTCTTTTTTTGCAGCTCTTCGACTCTTTGGAGCATTTCAGTGAAAGGAGAAGGGGGAGTAGTTTTTGTATTATTCGATTTAATGAAACGTCGCTTAACATTCAGTTTTCTTTCTTTTTTAGGCGACCGACCTTTGGACATGATGAGCTTCTTTTAATTACTCCTTAACAAAACTTACGTTTTGTTTTTCTTTCTTTTAGGAAACTGAACCTTACGTGAAATTTCGACGGTTAAGTTTATTTTTTTTTTAATCATTTTCTTTTTTTTTTTCTAACGAAACTTACGGTTTGTCTTTCTTTCTATAGGAAACTGACCTCTAGACTTGAAATTTTGGTGAGATTCTTGTCTTTTTTTAATTAATTTTTTTAGTTCCTTCTTTAATGGAACTATACTTAAATTCTTTTTTTTTTCTTTTTTTTAGGCGATTAGTTCTTCGGATTCTTGACGTATGAATAAAGAACACATAGGATTTTGGTGAGGAATTGGACGGTGAAAATTCAGTAAGCAATCCGGTAGACAAACGTCCTTTTTTGTTTCTTTTCGCAATGATTATTAACATTTCGTTATTATTCTTTTTTAGATGACCGGTTTCTTGAACATTTGGATGCAGTATTCGGCAAAGTAAAAAAAAAAAATAATTTTTTTTTTGTAATTTAATGAACATTGCTAACGTTCACTTTTTTTTTTCTTTTTTTTAGGCAGTTTTCAAGTTTCTCTTGGAATCGATTGGATATTGGTAAACGAAAGAAACAAATTTTTCTTTTCACTTTTATTTTAACGAACTATTGCTAACAGTTCGTTTTATTTTATTTCTTTTTTTTTAGGCGATTCAGTGATGATTATCTCGAAAGTTTGAACTTGGATTTTAGTAAGTAAAAAAGTGATTTTTTTTTTTACTTTTATTTTAACGATCATTACTCATTGATCATTTTTTTTTTAGATAATTTCTCAAGTCTCTGATGAAATACCTGCAGGTAAAAATATTTTTTAATTTTTTCGTATTATTTCAATGAATATTATACTAATATTCATTTTTTTTTCTTTTTATAGGAAAATCGGCTCCACTGAAACCAAATAAAGTTTCATAGAAGAATAGTCTCAAAAAAAGCGATCATAAAGCTCTATGTAGGTATACCTTAGGCCACCATCAACAGCCTTCAGTTTTTACCTAAAAAATGGTAACATTCTTTTTCTTTCCATTTTTTTTTAGAAAATTGGTCTGGCTTTGAATTATAAACGCGTTTCTTTGCTACATGGGTCTTAATAGATAGTGGTTGTAGATGGATGGCAGACAGATGGATGGATGAGAATGATAATATATAGATAGATATTAGATAGAATTTTATATGTATAATATGTAACTATTAATAAAATGTAGCTATAAATAAATGTTAATAAAACTACTATTATTCGGCCTTAAAAAATCTCTAGTTTGACCTATTTATCAATAATATTCGGATTATATATAGTAGTCGAATATAGTTTTTTTTTAGGTCGAATAAATATGTAAATATCCTAATATAGGTCAAATTTTTCTTTCCAAATTTGAGACGATTGGCACCCTAAATGCGCCAAAAAAATTGGCCTCAATTTGACATAGGTTAGATCGTCATTCGACCTATATTCGACCTGGTCAAATTTAGGCCAAATTGTCCTTTTTCAACTAGTGTCGGCAAATATATGAATCTTCACCTGTTTCAACCTCACAGCAACAAGGAATTTCTTTAGAAGATATGCAAAAAGCAATTCAAAACGCATTGGCATAGCAAAAAATTAAATACCAGTCTTTATTAGAAAAGCAAAAATCTGATTTTCAATCTCAAATGACTCAACAAGCACAGGCACCCGCTCTACAAACTGTTGAACCTGTTAGACAACTGAAAGGTCCACCAGCTTTTACAAAGTCAGAGGAAGGTATGAGAGATTATCATATATCTGAATACTTAAAAAATTTAGGTTTTCTTAGCAAGGAAGAAATAGACCGTAATTATCCTGTAAAGCCTTTTCAAAGACCTTGTTTACAGCGAAATGATAACTCTTCTAGAATTGATAGGATGGAAGAAGGACTTAATGAAACTTGTAAATCTGTGAATCAGTTAACCGAAGAATTTCAGAAACTAAATATACGTAAACCAGTAGCATGATCCAATTTTAATCAGTCTTACTTTACACCTATTAAGCCTATAAATCCTCAATATGCGTCTCCAGATTCAAATGATGGTGAAGGCAATAATTGGTGGACTGAGTACGAGCCCGAAACACAAAGTATGAAGCGTCAGAAAAAAAAACAGGTACTAGTAAATGAACCTCTACCTTTAGCGCCTCTGGCAAAGTCCAGCCAGCCTGAAACATATGATGAGCTACTACCAAAGCTTTCACCAGTAATGCAGAAAATGTGTCTATCTCAAAAGGCTCAAGAAGAGCAGTCAAAAAAAGATGAGTGGTTTTCATCCTTACAATACTTGAATGCTAGTATAAATGTCTTACCAATCTCTGAATCTTTTTTAGATAATAGAAGTGAATTTGATGGATTTAATTTAGCTACTGCTGAAGAGCTTGGATGGAAAGTTGATAAGCCTTCCAAATTCGCTGTAAAAGGTAATTCTGAACATATCTCTGAAGCACTAGGTTAGTATACAAATGTAGCGGTCACTCTGAAAGATATGAAAATGAATCCAATTATCACTATTGTTGGAAATTATGCTTGTGTTGACAATGGTGAGCCCAAGCCAATGCTATGGTTAGGTACAACAGGAATTCGAAAAGTTAAAGGTATTTCTAATCCAACTAAAAATCAGTTCCGCATAGAGGATCATGGAAAAATATATATCATCCCAACCTTTAGCAAGGCTCCGGTAGTCAAAGATCTGCCAAAAGAGAAGCAGGACCAATCATCCACCAATTCTTCTAATCTGATTGGCGAGAAAGACTTAAAAAAAAGTGTGTAAACTGCATGAGTTATAAGAATATGGCAATTCGTATGAGAGAACTCGAAAAGGCATTATTTTCTAGCATTCAATCAAATTTAAAAATCATAGGATACTATAATAGTTTGCACAGCCAGATTGAATAAGATGAATAACTATTTGAAAATAAGAGCATGACCAGATGCTCTAATTTTTTCTATATCATTATTAGTTCTCTTATACAAATCCAAGACATCTTCGAAAGATTCAGTAGATGAAATAGAATCAGAAGCGCAAACAGTCTTGGTTTTTGATTTCCTTTCTCCAGTCTTTTTTACCTTACTATCTGAAATAACATCCTCTTCCGAAGTTGAATTAGTAGATTTGCTAATTTTAGTATCATGTATCTTGTTTTCCAGTACTGTGAAAGCAGAATCAAATTTATTTTGAAATTCTCTTTCAGCTTGGTACTCCTCATTCTGTTTATCCATAATATTTGTGCTTGGAGTGACTGCTAAATCATTCCATTGAATCCTATTAAACTCTTATCCTCTCCAAATTTGATATAAGCGACTATTTGATATTTTATATTTTTTACTTAGTTGAGCTAAAGGTTTAGGCTTCATATATTGGTATTGTATGATGTCTTTGTAATCCGCCAGAGACAAGTAACTAGCCCTGGAATTAATATGTTATTAAGTAATGATTTGATCATATTAATAGCCAATCACTAGAGATTTTTTTTTATACTATAAAAAATGTATGAAAAAAAAATATTGATACTATCCTAGTATCAGTATAATACTAGTATCAGTATTACAGTAGTATTGGTAGTATCGATAGTACGCTAGTATTAATAATATGGTAGTATCAGTAGTATATACAGTATTATGCATAGTACGCTAGTATCAGTAATACAGTAATATCAGTAGTATCAGTAATATGCTAGTATCCATAAAAAATAAAGTGTTTCCAGGATCGTGTGGTCTCAAAAATTTATTCGTACATTTTTTTCTAATATATAACCATACTAATATTATGTCTAATGTGCATACCTTAAAAAATATCAAGGATAGAGGGGCAATTAGGGGGTTACTAGGTAAACAAATCCCTCCAGGTCGACGGCTTGGTAGCATTCATAAATTAGAACTTGAGAAAGCATTACGTGGTAGCATCAAAACTGCTTTTGATATTGCTAATGATTATAAAGACCTATAGGATGTATGTTTAAAGCAAAAAAAGGATCTTGTGCTAGTTCAAGCTAATGTAAATAAAAAGATTAGCCAGCTGAATGTGATCAATACTAGGCTTAAATCTTCTGAACGGTCATCCCATACTGAGTGTAAAGCAGAATGAAAGAAATATTCTGCTGAAATCAAATCACTCAAATCCTTGATTAAAACACTGGGAAAAGAAACGACTTTGGCACAGAAAGCTTCATTCTCTGATAAGATCACAATTCTTTCTCTTAAAGGTAAGATAATTGAATTGAAAGGTAAGTTGGAAGATCTGAAACTAGAACAGGAGGATTCTCTACTACATACATCTTTTTTTGATTCAGATGTAGTGAAAGAGGTAACAGGGATACCAGAAAAACAGAAAGATTCAAAATTACCTGATTGGATTGATGATAATTTAAAGAGTCTTGTCTATGAACTTGGACTCAAAAATAATGTGAAGGAAATCGAAAAAAAAATTGCTAAAAAAGATTTACTAGAGGTATTGCAAGATGCCTTGTTAAAAAGAAATTCTCTCTTTCAAGAAGCAAACCTAACCAAAGACACTCAGGGTAAGGGATCAGCTAATACTTGTTTAGCTAAGCAGACTCAAAAAACATCCAGCGAGTCTGAAGTGGTTGGAGGGACGAGATCATGCCTAAGTGCTTCTGGTCAAAGTGAACCTTCAAGTGTTAGTGGGCTAGAGAAAGATAATGGTATCACTAATCCTGAACTCGCCTGCCCCTAGCCGAAGGCACTTAGGATAAGGGATCCCTTAATATTACCCATTACTGCAGGTCACAAAGTAATCCAAGCTCCGTCTAATGAGAAATCTGATTCCTTATTTTTTCAGTATGCATTCATCTTCGCAATAGTATTACTAATCATATACATCATATGGCACAAATTCTCTCATAGAAATTCTTCTTACAATGTAGAAAAAATATTTCAAACTATAAAATACCCTTAAATAGAAATTATAGTTATGGATCTCCAACTCGATACGCAGAAAAACAAAAAGACAGGACTACCTCCTATGAAACTTCGTCTTTTGGATATGAATGAGGCCACTAAGCATAAATCATCCCGAATTCAGACATTTTGCCAGTCCTTTAAAGGTTTGTTCTATCTAAATCTAATTGATAAGGGGTCGTCAGGTGGTCTTCAGATATCAATAACCACGAAATATTTTTTTATCACTTCATAAACTTTTTTTGCTAGAGACTCATAATCATCAAACACATTCAGTATGCCTCTTTCAATAGCATTCAAACTTTAAATAAAGTTCATCAATCTGATATTACACCTATGCCTCATGATAAAGTTGGTAATCGTATTTACAAATATAGAGGAGTGATAAAAGATGTTGCAACTAGGTACTGGCATAGTTTTGCTTTGACTGACAAATCATCTGCACAAATGGCTAAAGCAATTCAAAAAATTTACAATGATCCTAATGATCCTTTTAACCCTCCTGAAGATTTTATTGTAGATAGAGGTACCGAATATATGGACGAATGTAAAGATTTATTACTTAGTTATAATGTAAGAATTCAGTATGCTAACTCTAAACGTGATGTAGCTATTGCTGAACGTGACCATCAAGAATTTGAGAAACATGCTTATTTTCGGCAAGATGCTGAAGATTTTCATTTGCCTTTGACTGATAGATCCAGAGCATAATTTAAGGGACTTCGTATAAATGATGATATTTACAATAATACTTCTACTCAGTTAATAGGTATATCTCCTAATGAGACTGTTAAAAACGCATTAAAAGGCAAAAAAATAATAGCTAAACCTTCTGTCAAACATAGGAGACTAATTGGTTATAATGAACCACCTTTACCTAACTATACGGAAGTTTAGCATCTATTAGAACCTGGTGAATTAGAAGGTGGTAGAAGAAGGATAACCGATTGCAATTGGTCTCCCAAAGTCTTTACAATTGATTCTTATTTGTTAAAAGAAAATCAACCTATTCTCTACAAACTTTACAAGGGTCCTAGACGCTCATTTGTAAGAGAAGAATTACAAATTGTCCCGCCAGACACAGTATTACCACCCAAATATATTCTCAAGAATTAGTCTTATCTCCTCTCTCTTCCACTTGGTATAGGATTTGTTCGAAAGCATTGCTTAAGTAATCATCTATTTTATTTCTATTATAAACTATAATTTGTCTATTTCTAAGCCAGTCGGTTCGTGAATTCTTTTTTTCCTGTTTTTCATTCCCAGGTTTATCATCTATAAGAAATTTAGTAAGAGAACATAGAGCAAACTTAAATTATCCATGCTTATCAAATTCTTTCTCAAGTAATTTTCTGAATTGCTTTCTTCTGCTTTCTAAAAATTTTCGTATATCACTTCCATTATTAGGATGAGATCTGGGAACTTTTGCACGATGTACTACTATAGTTCTTCTTTTGAGTGCCGTGCCTAATTTTTCTTCCTCCCTAAATTCTAGGTCTCTTTCTTGTTCATTAGTAATTTCTCCTAAGCGCTCAAATTCTTTATTAATCAAATTCTTAGATTTATCATTCCTATGAGCTTGTGTTCTAGGTCCTGAACTGGCCTCTAGACTATCTTCTAATTCCCCTTTTGTCAGTGGTCTAACTGTTTCTGGATTATACTGCTCAAGATCATGAAAGAGCGTTTTACAACCATCTAGATCATTTGCCTCAATTGGTTCAACACCTAGATCTAATTCTTTTCAACGTTTTTGCAATCTTGCTCTCCATATCTTAATTCGCTCTCTGGGTTTATGTGCATTTGGACTGACCTAGTTTTTTGCCTCCTCTTCTGTGATGTAGTCAACACCAAGTTCTAGCTCAGAAACTGGAATTGGAATTGCCACATGTGGCTTCCCCTTGTTGCTCATATTTACTCTAGAGCTTTCTACCTGTGCTTTGATTTCAGAAGTTTGGATAGCCTGTTAGGTAGCTTTTTGAATAGGCACCTGAATTGGCACTTGAATAAAAGCTACTTCCTTCTGCTTTTGTAATGGTTTGCATGGATTTTTTCGCTTAACACAGGTCGAATGAAAAAAAATCGGATTTTGCTCTATTTAAAATAGCCTTGCCGACTTCAATATAGAATATGCCAAATTTTGCTTATTTTAGTATAGCCATATCTATTTTTGCCGATTTTTGTTAAATTCCGATTTTTCAGTCATAAATGCCGATTTTAGCGGCCGATTTTTACCTTTTTTTAAATAAATGCCGATATTTAAACCGGAGATATTATATTTATTATATACTTTACCCTTTTCGTATAGTTCGAATAAAGGATTTTATCTTATTTAAAATTCCCTTGCCGACTTCAATAAGGCTTTGCCGATTATTTTACTAATTTTTTGCCGATTTTTGTTAACTTCCGATTTTTCATCCAGAAATGCCGATTTTAGCGGCCGATTTTTACCTTTTTTTTAATTAAATGCCGATATTTAAACCGGAGATATTATATTTAGTGTAAACTTTACCGCTTTTGACACAGGTCGAATAAAGATTTTACTCTATTTAAAATAGCCTTTGCCGATATTTAAATTGTAATATTTCGTAATTTTACATCATAGGATTTTTGAAATTATTTATTATACTAATAAATATAAGATACTATTCTAAATATTCTACTTGTTTTGTACATTGAATTCCCAGTTGGTTCGATTTCACAAACAATAACTGAAGTATTCATAAGGTTGAACAGTGATAATCGAAACTGATGAGATCGCATTGATAAGGCCTATTCCTAAAAAGTTAATTAATCACATTTAATTAAACGCTATTTAATTGTACTATTTTTTTTTTTTTTCAAAAAAAAACTTTCTTTCTGAAAGAAGAGTCTGCCTCCTATACCGTTTGCCGTCGTGCATAGTGTGTTATAGGAAAGGTGGGCTAGGTGGCCACCTAAAGTTTGTAAATAACTCTGGTACCAAAGTTGATGATCTATTTACTATACATAGACCTCTCGCTTCGAATTTTGGTTATGATAATTCCGCCTCCTCTGTCGCATTATTCGTCGAAGTCTAAATAGATATCATTATGACTTATGAGTAAAATATTTACAATAATAATGTAAATTCTTTAATCATAGTTAAAATAGGCATGATGGGATAACTCATATATCATGAGCTCTGTCTGTGCAAAGTGCCGTTTTATTTATAATCAAAGTAGACTTAAGTCGTAAGTAACTTTGATTATCATTGATTAGGAAAGTACATGCAACAAAAATCCTTTATCAAGGGGTAAAATAGGCATGATGGGATAACTCATATATCATGAGCTCTGTCTGTGCGAAGTGCCGTTTTATTTATAATCAAAGTAGGCTTAAGTCGTAAGTAACTTGATTATAACAATGATGATTATTGGAGAATTAAGTTGCAACATTTTTAAACATTTTTGAATAAGTGCCGTATTAATTTAATGTAATTGTTACCCTTTTCAAATAAGAAGGGCCGATTTGCAATACAGCTTTGCCGGCCTTAAATGTATTTATATAGCCAGAATAATTGTTTTATACTTTATGTGATATTTAATTAAAATAAAATAAACCTTTGATATCTAAAAATTATTACATGATTAGAGTTATTAATCACAAAGTATGGTGCTTGTATCGTAATGCCGTAATAAAAGACCGATTTGCAATACAACTTTGCCGGCTCAAAATAAGATCTCTTGTTATCTGAATTATCTGATTTTTCACGCGGTTAGAATTAATTACGGTATATGTAACCTTTATCGTTATTCTTGTGCCAAAAAAAATGATTGTTATAATTTAATCAAATACAAATGCTATAATTGAATTCGCCATTCCGATTTTACATATAATTCATTTTATATTATATAAAGTTTTTAAAACGAAATTTTTTTATTTAAAGGAATCACAGCCATATATTCTTTTGTTTTTCTCGTCCCAGTATCAAAATTACATTTAATGAATTTTCCTATTATATGATGTATGGGTATAATACTGTCTCTTCTCATATCATAAAACTCATTTGTCCATAATTCCATATTACATGATTTTATGTCGTTATCTACTTGGCAATAATATCTTGTACTATGATCTTGAACCGGTTTGTACCATTTGACTAACGCTAATGAATGGGTTAATGATCGTGAACTATTTAAATGAATAGTATGCTCAAAATAAAATTGTACTTGACCGGGATAAACATCGATCGATCCATCATAATGTACAAATCGAGCTAATATATATGAGGATTTTTCGTGACGAGCAGCCTGAACAGAACCATATATGTCCGCCCCAATTCTTATTCTCCCATATTGTATAATTCTAGGGTTTACGACAGTACCGTTATTTGAACCTATTATAGAGTAGATGAAGATGAAACAATAATCATTATACAAACTATTATAAAATTCTACCAGTAGGTCCAAAATTTGGTTTGGAAGGGTAGTTTCTTTGCGCGGTTTCATTAGCAACCCAGGAAAACATTCCGTTCCGTAAGCCGAATCTTCCTCAATAAGAGATAGTCTTATAAAATTTTGATACTCATCGCTCGCAAAATCATCAAGTGCAGCCAAGCTGCCAACAGATTTTCTTGGTTCTATTATCTCCAAGGAGGAAAATAAGTGATCGTTGTCACAATTTGAGAGGAAGTATTGAAGGATTGTATTTTCGGACATAATTCTTAGTAGTTCAGGTTCAATATTACGTCTGCTATTATTATAAGAACCTACAATTTTTAAAAATAATTAATAACATTGCGATTTTCAAATCGGAAAAATTAAATCACGTACCTAAAATTCCGTTCATCCGTTCAAAGCTATAACACCAGAATGAGGACAAAGGACCATAGTCTAATGCGCATTCACAGATATGGAGACAGAGATGCAGATTAGGACTTATTTTTTCTTGACCATATTTTTGTTCAATTAATTTGTTCATCTCTATCAGTCTTGTAAACGCTTCATTTAACATATTTTTTTGTAGCTCTCGGTTTGTTAAGATCTTGCAAGCGCGCACGAAATATGCAAGAATTTTTCGGTCGATGTATCCAAGGAAACTCCATGTGATAGGTATTGCAAAAATTAACATGAAGGTTTTCCACATGTCTGCCGTGAAACTTGAGAATCCTTCACCGGTAGCTATTCTGACAGGGCGGCGTCCAAGGTCACTTGGGAACTTTATCATGTCAGCTCTCTCTTGCATAATTTTGAGCTTTTCGTTATTTAATATACCTTCACCTATCCAGAGTTTCATTACGATCCATTTCGCAACACCGAGAAAAAGGCAATGCATAGGATCAACCACGCAAAAGCGAACAGGATTAAAATAAAGCAAGCGGTATATCTCCGACCAGCGAACATGATGTTCAGAGACATGGGCTCTTCGTGCTTCTTCAGTTGCACATTGTTTCCACTCACTTGCTTTTTCTCTTATTTCATTAATATCTCGCTCAACAAACCAGTCGTCTAAATCTGCAAACCCCCCAAAATTTGGTTGATTGTTTATAAAATTTGCCGATTTGTAACATCGGTAGCATGCAATACGAGCCGAGATGAAACCACATAATTTCCGAGACGCAGGGACGTCGCTAGAACAGCCAATGATTGCATCACGGACAAATCGACCGTTGTTGTGTTCGTTTGTTTTTATAAAATAGCCATTTCACAAACGATTTAACTGGTTAACGATCGGATACAAATAATTGTTAATTTCATGTTGGCTTGGTTCTTTCGGACCAGGCATTACTGCTAGTGTGAGAATATTGTGTGGCTTGAAGCGTTCATTACGCGGCAAATTACAAAAAACGGCATAAATCACACCAACAGAATATTGTGAATTTACGAATGACTGGAACCAATCCATATTTAACATTAATCCGATATGAGTATTGGCAAATTCTTTTGTAAAAAACAGCGCACCATCATCATCTGTAAAACTTTTCCAGACCCTACCATCATAGATATCGAATAAAGCTTCAGTTCCGTTTTTCCTTTCTGACCACTTCCGACATGACATTTCAAAATTTTTGCGATTAAAAAAAAGGGTCAATTGTTGCTTAATATTTATTAACGGGAATGTCATTATCAGACGGAAAATGGGATTATTACTACTATTATTACTATCTATTTTCGTTAATAGAGGGTTATTGCATTGTTGTCGAAATCGTTCTATTCTGTGATTTGGATAGTTTACAAAACTGCAAGTTGGTATTTCAGTATTGTCTAATAATTCTTTTATATCATACAATTTGTGACATCTGTCACAGGCTGCATATTTAATTATCGTTGTGGATATCCCCAACACCTTTTTAGCCATATATAAAGAGGAAGGAAAAGATGAAAATTTATTTTCATCTATTGTCAAAAGAAAAAATCTTAAGAACTTGAACAAAGAATCTATAGCTACATTGGAAAGTTTAAATCGTTGTTGATATTGTAATATCCACAAAATAGTCCAAGTATAATTATCATTAATGTTAATGTTAGGAAGAATTGGTTCGCCGTTATCGAAATCTGTTGATGCAAAATTGACTTCCTCATCGTCATCATCTTCATAATCATCGGAATAATTAGAATCGCTATCTTCAGTATCTCCATTTTTATCGTCATCATCTTCAGAATCCCCGTCTTGATCATTCTCGTTTCTTACATTATCCAATAATAAATTTTCAAGAACAAGATCGGATATTTTTCCTTTCTTTATCGTTCGATGTTTTGCCGATTCATGTATAGGTGTCTTCTTTGTTAAAAAGAAATAGTTTCTTGTGAGTAATGGTTCAATATCTTCGGACAATGGTTCAATATCTTCGGACAATTGTTCAATATCTTCGGATAATTGTTCAGTTATATCAGGTGATGTATCATTTATCCCTTGTATTGGGTCGCATTCCATTACATCTTCATCAACAGCATCAGATGATATAACATTTGAAGAACCTTCTTGATAATTGTTACCAAAATTATTATTCGCATTAGATTTTAATTTATATTTTAACTCATGTTTCAGTTTAGTCCTTGGATCAACCAATTTACCGTTACATTCTTTACAGAAACAATGCACTTTGGTTCTGGTTCTTGTATCTAGAGATTCCGACATTTTTTTTTTTTTTTTTTTTTTTTTTTTTTTTTTTTTAAGGAATTGCAAATCAATCTAATTGGTTCGGCAATCCCAATTCTTGGTCCATTTTTGTCAAGGCACAGCTTGGTAATTAAGCTATTTTGATAATAACACATGACAATGATGTCAAGACCAATGTATTTTATCAAATACTAAAATATAATTTTATTTTTGCTAATTCTCTAATTAAATTTGGTATTAAGGGGTATAATTATACTAGAAAATTTTTTCAAATTCAATTAATCCGATTCTTGAAACATGTCAATCGACTTACTAATAAATCTCATATATCATCACGAATTCGAAAGATCCAAATAATTTAAGTAGAGATGTAGCAATTTCCTATTCACAGATCAAAATGCGAGAGTTATAAAAAAAGTGTCTTAGTTGTTCGCAACTGCAACAACATCAAAATTTAACACTTGGCCTATTCTTTCGAATATATCAAAAATTAGGAAAAACTATATTTCATTTTTTTTTATATATTTTCTTTCAAGTCGTCAATTTCTAGTACATCAGTATCATTTAAAGCTGTTAACGAGATATCAAATATTTATTATTTTATCTTTTATTGAGTCGCTTACAATAATACGTTGAGTTATAGCATATATACGTTTATTCTAACAATCAGTCATGGTTAAAATTACTTGTTAATTAATAGAATTGTTTTAATAAATCTTTAATTCTTCTTTTGCCCTTGGCAGTTGGCACAGACGTACAGTTTGTTAATACCACGTGACTAGATAGTGCATAAATGTCACCCGACGTGATTGGCAGGAGCTATAAAGTTTGTTTGCGTTTACCGCGTTTACCATGCACGTTCTACAAATCGGTGATTTCCAATTTGTTTACGTTTACTATAAATTTGCTCGTGAGTATGGTACATTTGCGTACGTTTACCACGCTTTCTTTCTTTTTTCTCCACGTTTTAGTACGATGCAACAAATTTTCTTTGTTGCCTTTCGTTTTTTTCGTTAATGGTTGACGATATTTTTCGCCTTATTTTTCGCCTTATTTTCGTCGGCTTAACAAAGTAAGCATATTTCTTTTCGCCAATTATATTTCCTGTCGGAAAAACCAGCTTCCGTAAGTATAACTTTATCAAGCTTCAAATGTGTTATTACTAATTTGGACATGTTATTTATGATAATGATATAATATTTAGTTTATTAATATATTTTAATTAATTCATTGATATACTTTATTGATATATTTTAATTAATTTATTGATATTTTTAATTATTAATTGTTTACTGATATATTTTAATTAATTTATTGATATATTCTATTAATTGATAACACTATAATATTTAGTTTATTGATATATTTTAATTAATTGATAGCGATATAATATCTAGTTTACTGATATATTTAAATATTGATTGATTTATCTTAATTTAATTAATGTAGTTTACTGATTATTTTAAATAATACATTTTAATTAATTGAAAGCGATATAATATCAAGTTTATTTAATTTATTGATTTATTTTAATTAATATTGATAGCGATATATTTTATTAAATGATAACGAGTCTTATTAATTTAATCTATCTTTTATTTTAATCAGACGATAACGAAAATGGTTCAGAAGACGTAAGTAACGGTTATATATAGAGCCTTTGTTTCTTGTTTAATCTTTAAATTATCAAATTATCAATATCATAATGAGAAAATTCAAACCTTTAAATTTAATTCCTATTTCTCGTGATGGCTCTCATCCTCATATTAGATCTCAACGAAATGAATCTAGTTCCCGTTCCCAATCTCGTCAATCTCGGCATCAAACTCATATTAATCGATCTCGTAGTCGCTCAAAATCTCGCTCAACGACTCGTCAACCTCGATCTCGCCCATCTCGATCCAAATCTCGTTATTATCATTCCGAATCCCAACGATCGCGTTCCCATCGCTCTCGCTCCCCTCATCGTTCCCATCATTCTCATTCTCATCAACGTCGATCTCGCTCCCCTCATCGTTCCCATCATTCTCGTTCCCATCAACGTCGATCTCGATCTCGCTCTCATTCCCCTCATCGACATCAATCACGCTCTCAATCTCAACATAATCGAAACTATCAAAATGTCTCTAGAGGGAGATCAGTTACAAAAAGTAATATTGTTTTATATTAGTGCTAATTAAATTTCATTTTACTTATACTATACCAATTTAACGTTATTGTTATAGGATCTTTAACCGATCTATCTTTAACAATTCCTTCTTCTTCACCTCCAGCGAGCGGTAGTATTTCTTTCACGTTTCTTTACTTACTTGCACGTAAAATTTTTTATACTAAATGATTTATATTAAATACTGATTTATAATAGGTGCTAACAACAGAGAAGTCAGCGAATTAAGAAGCATGATTTCAAATCTTACCAAACGTGTGGAAGTGCTAACGGAAGAAAGAATGAGTGAAGGACCAAGAAATAGAAGCCTATCCCCAGTTCTGTCCAGAGAGAATCGGCGTGCCCTTCCTCCAATAACTGATAAAAATTTCAAAAAAACCGTTCATGTAAATATATCTTTATTTTATTAAATATTTCTCTTTTGTATTGATCGTTAAAAAATGAGTGTTATATTAAATAGGATGAGGTAATCCATATTATAAACAACCTCGATTCGTCGATTCTTTTCGACACGTCAAAGACATTTAGTAAACAAAAAAAGTCGATAAATAAGAAGCTTCTACCAGCCGTCAAAGCAGCGATGCCTCCTTCATTAGAGGTATACGATACAGAACTTTTAAAAGTAATAAAACAGCTACACAAATCACGGCGGGAGATTTGGAAATTAAAAAAGGAGGGTAAGATAGATGAACACAATAAACGGCAACACATGACGTCGAGGAGAGATCAGGTGTGAAATTCATTATTTAAAATGACAATGTATATAATCTATTAATTATTTTAATTTACTCTTTAATAGAAAATGACAAGAAGACGCAAAGGTCTCCAACACATGATCTTCACGCAAGACAGCATTCTAGATGATTGTCGTCCTGAAAATATGACTAGGGAAGTATTTATTAAAGATTGCGAAAAGGCAGTAAATACCGCAGAAGTCCATTCGGATGAATGGTCTACTGAAGACGAAGTTCTGGCAAATGAAGAGCGTAACGATAACATAAGATCAGGAAGGTTGATAAGTACAAATTCTGTAATTAAGATTCACAATAAGGAGTGGAGGTCTTCTAGAGTACGTAAAGTTGCGAAAGTTTAAAACATAGGCGTTTATGCTAATAAGTTATAAATTTATCATTAGGTTAAAAGAATCTTATTTCGAGCGGACGAGATCGGAGTAAGCATCGGAACCGGGTTAAGTCGCAAACGTTACCGTCTAGACGATATCGATAAAAAAAGCAGACCAACACAAGACATGGCTAATTGGTGGATATCATCAAGGTGGATTGAACCAGAATCTGATGATGATGATGATGATGAGGATAACGACGGTGATAATAACGATGATGATAATAATGGTAATGATGATAATAACGATGATGACAATAATGGTAATGGTGATAATAACGATGATGGCAATAATGGTAATGCTGATAAAAATGATGGAACTAATGAAGAACAAAATGATGATAATAATGGTAATTTAGAAGTAGATGAGCACCAAGGTCCCTTTTACTTAGAAGTACCGGTCGATATCAGAAGACGTACATAATTTAGGTATTTGTTTCATCATTTAAAATCAACTGCTTGTATTTTGAGTGATTTAAATTCCGTTGTTTATAAATTAACTCTCTAATATCGTTTCTATCCTATTAATCTCTTTTTTAGAGCACTGGTTATTTTATAGCCATTTATAAGTAACATGACGAGATAAATATGATTTTAATATATTTTATATAAACATTCTATACATAATAATAATATAATAATAAGAACAATATAGTAATATAATAATAATAATATGGACAATATAATAATATAATAATAATAAATATATCATAAATTGCAGTATATATTATAAAATAATAGCATACATATTATATATCATACATATTAAATATTAAATATAAATCAATTATCGAAAATGGAAAAATAAAATAAAACCGGACAATAATAGTAATTATGAATTACGAGAAAATCGATAATAGAAAGATCCGATATATAAATCGGCATAAACTATTTTTGAAATGTTTATACTGAATTAAACTTGGCAATCCGATTTTAGGAGATTTGGCATGATTATTTAAAAATCGGCGTTCTGATTTTGCGAGAATCGGCAATTATAATTTTAAAATGGTATTCCGATTTATGTCGATAAAAATAAAAGAATTTCCGATTGCCAACAATACGTGCCATAAAATCGGCAGCAAAATGCCATAAATAGGACAAATATAACTATAAACCGGCAGTCTTATTTTTAGCTATCGACATGTTTATTTTAAAATCGGAATGCCGATTTTCGCAAAATCTGCCAAAATCGGCATTCCAATTTTTTGTTCATAAATAACGTATTTCCGATCACAAACAATTCGCGCCATAAAATCGGCTTTAAAAAGCCACAAATCAGACAAATATATCCAAAAATCGGTTAAAAATCGGACTGCCGATTTTTGACGATTTTTTTTCATTCAACCTGTGTAAGATGCTCACGAAGTTTTTGGGGTGTTGAGCATTCATGACTACAATGTTTACAGATTGTATCTTTTTTATCACTTCTTGTTTTTCTAACCATGGTGTTAACTCTAACCGTCACGCTATTACTTGCTTATAAAATTTTTTCTTTAATTAATTATTTCCTATTCCTTTCACTTTTCGATCAGTGAAGACGGCGTTTGCAGGCTTGCCAGAACGGTTCTAGCTATCTTCCTGAAACTGAAGCATTAACTATTTATTAATTATTCTTTTGATATTTAGTGATAAAAAATAGGATGATCGGTAAATATTCCTGCCCATTTCTCTGCAATACTGAAAAGGCTTGTGGAAATCCTTGCATTCGTCTTGAAGGATGCCAATTTTATTGGAAATCAAAAAAACGGTTACCATGTTCTGATTGTGGTAAGCCAACTGCTTCTGCTTGTGGCCGATGCCCAGATCATATCAGAGGGTACTATATTACAGTGTTGGCCAGTGACCCAAATGACCTCAAATGACCCAAATAACTGGTCACGTGTCATTTGGGTCATTTCAACGTTAAATGACAAATGACCTAGTCATTTAAAAATTATGTCATAATTCTGATCAATACAATTTCAATATTTTATGGATAAAAATTTTCATGTGATACTATAAATTCATAATTCTAGTCAGAATCATAAACCTGGCCTAAATTATAAAGCATTAATTTTAAATGACTCAAATGACAAATGACTCTAATGACTAGGTCATTCAAAGGTCATTCAGGGGTCATCTCTATACTTTTCCGCGAATTAATTACGGTTTCGGCATTACGTCTGTAAAAATATGTCGTAATAATTTCGGCATAGCTATTTTTTTTTGACATATTGCCGTATTGTATTTTTACAGCCGTATTAAATTTATACAGACGTAATTGCCGAATTGTCAAAATGATTTACGCCAATGACATCATAGTATCACAATATATTTACATTAAAAATTTTGCATATTTGTTTAAATGTTCTTTGTTTCTACTTTGAAATTTTCTTTGTTCTGCTACTTTTTTCAATAAAATAAAGCAAGTTATAATGAGTGAAAGTGAAAATCCAGTACTAAAAAAGCCAAATGCCAAACCAGGTCGAAAACCAAAAGAAGTTTGGAATTTTTTTATAGCTATTGGAGAAAAAAAAGAAGGACACCAAGGTTGTAAATGTAAATATTGTCCATGGAGTCAAACACGTGGTGAGCCAAATAATATGGAAGCACATTTGGCACTTAGTTGTCATAAAGCACCTTATGACGTTAAAGAAAAATTTTTACTTATGGTTAAAACACGTGGAGAAATTGAAACTTTAGAAATATTATCCAAAAAAAGAAAAGTTGGATATCAACAGTCAATTACAAAATACGGTGAATCAAAAATAATTGAACCAATTAAAAAGCAAATTTGTGATCGTACAGTGGCCAAATTTTTTATCTGCTGTGGTGTTTCTTTCCGTCTTGTTGAACATCCTTTTTTTATTGATATGGTTAAAAGTCTATGTTTAGGGTATGATCCTCCAAGTGCAAATGCGCTTTCACAAGATTTTTTATATGAAGAATTGGCAAAAATCGTGGTTGATCAGCATTTAGAACTAAAAAGAACAAAAAATTTAACGTTAGGTAATAAAAAAGATTACAATTTTTATTTGTTCTTATTTGTAAACAAATTTATTAATTATTATTATTTAATTAGGATTTGATGGCTGGACAAGCCCTTTAGGACAGTCATTATATGCGTTTGTAATAATGACACCTGATCGAAGAGAGATTATACATTGCATAAAAAATCTCTCTGCTAATTCCTATACAGCAAATTTTCTTGCTGATCAGTTAGACGAAGTAATTACTGAAATTGGTGCAGAAAATTTTGCTGCAGTTGTATCAGATCATGCATCCGCTTGTGCAGCTGCTAAAAAAATAATTGCTGAACGGTATAAGCAGATATTACCCATCAGATGTATTGCCCACCATGTAAATCTTATTTCAACCGACATTTGTAAAACAACATTTGCAAAGGATGTAATTTCAAAATGTCAAAAAATAGTTAAATACTTTAAACAGTCTCATCAAGCTGGTGAAGAATTACGTTCAAAAATAACAAATGAAATAAAAGGAGGAGGACTAAAAACATATGTAGTAACTAGGTGGACTACAGCTTGGGACTGCACAAATTCAATTTTACGACTTGAGCAAATACTTAAAAATGTAAGAAAAAATATATTTGTATTATATATTCATTTACTAATTTTTTATTAATAATTAACTAATCAAGGTATTAGATGAAACTCCGGAAAAATTAAGTACTGACATTTCAGAACTTATTCGAAGTCGATCTTTTTTTACCAATGTTGAAGCTGTAAATACTCTCCTAGGACCAGTAAAATCAGTTGTTAAATCACTAGAATTTAAAACAACAACTCTTGCAGATTGCTTTATTGAACTGATCAACCTTTCACGGAAAATCAAATCACTTCCGCCTGTTTCCAATTATGATTTTAAGCATCAATGTGTTGAGCTGTTTAATAAACGTTGGCAAGAATTTGATATTCAACTTTACATTTTAGCATACTTACTTCATCCGCACTACAGAGGTAAATATTTTATTAAAACTTAGAATTGTTACTATAATAATTTTTTTAATTCTTTTTAATATTAATTTAGGAAAAGGCTTACGACCAACTGTATTACGTGATGTGTATATTTTGGCTATGAAAATATGGATTAATATGGGTGGTGGCGAATTTTCTTCCGCCGATTTAATTTCTCAAATCCAATCTTTTTATTTAAGAAAAGAAGAATACAACATTCCATTTAGTACAAGTAAGGGTGATGCTATTACTTGGTGGATTTTGTGTAATCCCGTTCATAATAACGAAAATCATATACAAAAGTTGGCGTTGAAAGTATTGGCAATAACTCCTCACAATGCCGGATGTGAGAGGGTTTTTTCAGTATTGGGATGGTTTGCAAATCAAAGAAGAACTAAGTAAGTTTTAACTTTATATTTAATATACGTTTTTACAGCTTACTTAATATTTTATAATTATATAAAATAGATTGAAAGTTGAAAAATTGGAAGCTATGGCCAAACTTCATACACACTATATTACAAATGCCCAAAAAGAATTAAAATATGCTTATGCAGGTGTATCAGAAGACGATTTTCAATTTTCCATACAAAAAGCACTGTCAGAAGCTAACGCGAGTGACGATTTAGATGAGGATGAGGATGAATTTTTTGATGATGACGATAACGAAGAGGATAATCACGATTCAAACATTCCTAGTCAGAGAGATACAGAAATCGAAAGATGGGTTGACATAAATGATCCAGAACTAAAAAGATTACTTAATATAGAAGTAAATGTAGTCATTGAACCACATCCATTACCTATTATTAATCATGGTTCAAATGTATTTGACATTGAGGCTACCGTTGATAAAATATTAGGTAGTTAATATTTGAAATTCAATTTATTTTTTTACGTGAAGAACAATTACCAGTATTCAAAAATAAACAATAAAACTGAATATTGTCTATTTGTGTCACTATATGATTTTTGTATTTAACATAAAATAACTGTTCAACTCTCAAAGTGAATTAAAGATAGTGCTCGCATGAGCCGAAGATTCTTATTGAAATATAAAATTTATTATCATTCCTAATTTCTTTTCTCACCCACAATTACCTTCTAGGGTCATTCCATAGTAACCCGGGAAGGTCCCTACAAAAAAAAACCAAAAAAAGGAATGTCAGTAATGTTTATTAACGATCCTATAATAATAGGATAATTCCCATTCTATATTACCTTCCAAGGGCCATTCCGAAGTGCCCAGAAGGGTCCTACAAAAGAAAGGGAACGTTAGTAACGTTCATAGTAAAAAGCAACACTAAAGTCCCTCTCAACTTACATTACCGAATCTCTAAGCCGAAATTCAAGTCCAGGAGCCGTTCCTAAAGAAATAAAAGGTTAATAGCGTTCCCATAATAAAAAAATAACACCAAAATTCAACTTACAGTACATTACCGAAGTTCTAGACTGAAATTCAAGTCCAGAAATCGTCCCTAAGTCAAAAAAGAGAAGAAGGAACGTTAGTAATGTTCCAAAAATAAAAAAAAAAATCACGAACCCTTCCCCCTGTACTTACCGTTCTAGTGTTTCAGACCGAAAATGAAAAAATAATTTTTTTAAAAATATTTCGGCTTAAAAACCGACATAAATAATTTTTTTTCTTTTAACTATTCGGCTTAAATTTTTTATTAAAAAAATAAGCCAATCGGTATTTTTTCAAAAGTCGGATTTTTATTTGTAATATTTTTTTTAAAAAGGTTAAAAATCACGATTTCGGTATCAGTCATATGATTTTATTTACCGATCATTTTTATAAAAAAAATTATTTTTTTCGTTAGCCGTTAAGAATGTCTACTAGAATCTGTAAGTATATGGAAAACAAAGTTTTTTGGAATTTACTTTGAAGAAACGTGCTAAACGTTTTTTATCTTAAGTTTCGGTTTTCTGGAGTCTATAGGATATGGGTAAGTACGAGTTTTTTTGGAATTTACGCTGAAGAAACGTACTGACCGTTTCTTTTCTTATTTTTTGTAGGTTTCGGTTTTCTGGAGTCTATGGGATACGGGTACTTGTATGGGGGACGAGTTTTTTTGTAATTTACTTTGAGGAAACGTATTAACCGTTTCTTTTCTTATTTTTTGTAAGTTTCAGGTTTTCTGGTGTCTATAGGATAATGGTAAGTGTGTAGGGACAAGTCCTTTTGGAATTTACTTTAAGGAAACGTACTAACCGTTTCTTTTCTTATTTTTTTGTAAGTTTCAGCTTTCTGGTGTCTATAGGATACGGATAAATGTGTGAGGATGAGTTCTTGTGGAAGTTTTTTGAAGAAATATAATAATTTTATTTGTCTCAAATTAATAAATAAAAATTGGACTTGATTTTATATAAACTTAGATTCGAAATTGTATATTTTATAGTAAAATTTGAACTTGTATGCTGATTTTATAGTAAAATTAGATACATAAAAGTTCTATTAAAATTTTTGAGTCTGTATATATGGGATCCTGATAAATCGGATCGATAGGTCATATGATCGATGCCGAAATCGCTGTGACGACGGAATCGATATCTTTTTTTTTTATTTTTACTTAATATGTGAACTGTGTAAACAAGCCGGCTCAGAGCTTTTATTAATGGTGAATCAAATGCGAATTAAAGTCTGTCAAAATATATTACTGTATTAGGTCTGTCAAAATGTATTTACGTCTGTCAAAATATATTTTGTCTGTCAAAATGTATTTCGTCTGTCAAAATGTATTACGTCTGTCAAAATGTATTACGTCTGTCAAAATAATTACGGTTACGTCAATTCGGATTCGGCTCTGCTGCCGTATATTTCGGCATTCTAAGAATCTAATTCGCGGAGAAGTATAGTCATCTCAAAATGGACAAATGACCTGGTCATTTGCCCATTACTGCTATATTACCCAACACTATAATAGACTTCGATCAGAAAGTCTTCGATTAGAGATGCAAGAAAGACTTCGATTAGTGATACAAGAAATAGAAAAAAAACTTCGATCAGAGATACAAGAAAGAACTTATGAGGAAATAATGGTTGCACATAGAGACAAGCTTGCAATTCTTAATATTACTCTCTGCAGGGAATGCTTCCATCTGATAAAATTAGAAGAAGGAGAATATTGTGATAGTTGTCAGCCAGAATAAATTTCCTGGCAGGGCAGAATCGTTAGACTTAAATGAATAATGTATTAGATAAGGAGTTAGCTAGCGCAAAGCCAATTCCTGATATATATTTTTTGTTAGACTTATAAATTTCCTGGCAAGGCGAAATAGTTAGACTTAAATTTTTTCGTTAAAGTTTTATGCTACTTGATGAGTTAACCTATGCTGAGCCTGTTCTTGACTAAAGGAAAGTTGGGACAATTCCGCGGATTTTGCAGGGATGACATTTTGTTAGACTTTTATATAAAATATGATTTTTAGTAAGCTAGCCTTAGTGTTCCGCACAAATCAAATTAGACCAAATCAGGTTAGATTTAAAATTTGATTTGATCAAATCAAATCTGAAAAGTTTGAATTCAGATTTGAATAAAACCATTCAAATCTGATTTGAAATTTGATTTGAATTTGATTTGATTTGATTTAAATTTGATTCGATTCAAATCAAATTCAAATTCAAATCAAATCAAATTCATTCAAATAGATTTGTGATTTGGTTTGATTTGTTGAATTTTAAATAAAAAAATGCGTTTTGCAACGCAATATTAATAAAAATGTTATAAAACATTTTTTTTAAATTAATTTAATAAAAAAATGCGTTTTGCAACACAATACTAATAAAAAAACATTGCAAAATGTTTTTTTTTTAATTATTTAAATAAAAAATGCATTTTGCAACGCATTATTAATAAAAAAATGTTGCGAAACGTATTTCTTTAGTGTGTTTAAGGAGGGTTGGACATCATGTGGTTGCAGTAACTACCAATAATATTTACGGTAATTACAGGACCCCGAATAATACCAATATAACTCACATACGGGTTTGCGTAGAGTTTATATGAAATTACTTTTTAAACCTACAAATTAAGTTTGCGTAGATTGGTCAATTTGGGATATTATGTTTGTGTAGAGTTTACAATAGATATATGTGAATTTATTTTTAAAAAATACTGATTTCAGTAAATTAAATTACTCGGTATTTACCAAAATTTATTTTATTTTATTTATTTTTTCATTTTTTTTCAGTATTTTATACCAAATTTATTTATTTTTATTATTCTTTTTTGGGTTTTAATACCCTAATTCCAAAAGTCCGGTTGTGTTTTTCACCTGGCAACACTACAAAAAATAAAAAAAAAATAATTAATTTGTTAAAAAAAATACCAAAAAACACTTCCCCCACCCTCCCTTACCTTAATTCTAAAAGTCCGGTCATGCTTTTTGTCTGGCAACATTACAAAAAATAAAAAAAAATCAATACTTAATTAATTAAAAAAAAACAACGAAACACCTCCCCAACCCTCCCTTACCTTAATTCCAAAAGTCCGGTCATGCTTTTCGTCCGGCAACACTACAAAAAGTAAAAAAAAAGTTAATACTTAATTAATTAAAAAAAAAACAACGAAACACCTTCCCAACCCCTCCCTTACCTTAATTCCAAAAGTCCGGTCATGCATTTCGTCTGGCAACACTACAAAAAAATAAAAAAAAATAATTAATTAAATAGTTAAAAAAAACACCGAAAAACACTTCTCCACCCTCCCTTACCTTAATTCCAAAAGTCCGGTTGTGCTTTTCGTCTGGCAACACTACAAAAAAATAAAAAAAAAACAATTAATTAGTTAAAAAAAATACCGAAAACACTTCTCCCACCTTCCCTTACCTTAATTCCAAAAGTCCGGTCATGCTTTTCGTCTGGCAACACTACAAAAAAATAAAAAAAAGGTTAATACTTAAATTAATTAAAAAAAAACAACGAAACACCTCCTCCAACCCCTCCCTTACCTTAATTCCAAAAGTCTGGTCGTGCCTTTTGTCCAGCAACACTACAAAAAATAAAAAAAAATATTAATTAAATAGTTAAAAAAACACCAAAAAACACTTCCCCACCCTCCCTTACCTTAATTTCAAAAGTCCGGTCGTGCTTTTCATCCGGCAACACTATAAAAAGTAAAAAAAAAGTTAATACTTAAATTAATTAAAAAAAAATAACAAAACACCTCCTCCAACACCTCCCTTACCTTAATTCCAAAAGTCCGGTCGTGCCTTTCGTCCGACAACACTACAAAAAATAAAAATAAAAAATAATTAATTAATTAGTTAAAAAAAACACCGAAAAACACTTCCCACCCTCCCTTACCTTAATTCCAAAAGTCCGGTCGTGCCTTTCGTCTGGCAACACTACAAAATAAACTGATAAATGATTAAAAAAAAGATCAGATATTCGGATTATCTGATTAGTAGATTAGCAAGTCACATGACCCTGCCTTTATACATTTGTGAGTATTGTTCGGAGTCCTGTAATTACGTTTAATTAGGTCATGTATATTTAATTTGATTTGATTTGGATTTGATTTGGATTTGTCAGATTTGATTCGGATTTGATTGAATTAGTTTAAGCTAATTTGAATTTGATTTGAAATCAAATCAAATCTTTTTTTTTTAATTTGGATTTGAACTCAAATCTTGTTTTGAAGTTTGGATTTGATTTGCAAATCAAAATTATCAAATCGAATCAAATCAAACTTCAAATCAAATCTGAATTGATTTGATTTGATCAAATCATTTGCGGAACACTAGCTAGCCTGCATTGAACCCATTCTTGATTAAGGAAAAGTTGAGACAAAAATCTCGTTAGACTTAATTAACAATTATGCTATTTAATGAGCTAGCTTATATAGAAGGCATTCTTGTATATAGTAAACTTCGTTAGATTTAAAAAGTCACATGATTTTTCGTTAGACTTATTTATGAATTTTTGTTAGACTTAAGAAAACCGTTAGACTTATTTTCGTTAGACTTATTTAATAAATATGCTAATTAATGCGCTAATCCTTGTAGAATCAATTCCTGATATATTTATTTTCATTAGATTTAATAAATATAACTGAAAAGTGATATAGAAATTAAGATTCTAGAGCCATTAGAAGTTTTTCTAATATATTAATAAAAATCGATATGCTTTCTGAGGTTGGAGAAACTACACAGAATTAAGAAATATAATATCAAAATTAAGATTCTAGAGCTGATAGAAGCTCTTCTAATATAATAAGAAAAAATCAATATTGTTTTTAACGTTTTGTGGCCCACACACACAATGTTTCAGTGGGGGTGCCAATTTTTATATAACTCTGCCAATTTTTCAATCAAAAATGATCATCTTTAATTGGCTGACTATATAATTACATCATTTATTTATTGATTTATTGATAATTTTTTTTTATTTTTGCTTATTACATTTTATTTTTTTCCTTCTACTCATTTACAAATAAAAAAAAGCAACCGTTAGAATGTATTTCTTTAAATAAAAAAACAAACAAACAAAAAGTTGGTACACACCACTGAAATACCATTATTCAAAGAAGCCGTATTTTTTTTTATTTAATCTAAAAAAATGAATTTTTTTTTATTTAAAATCTAAAAAAATGAAATTTTTTTTATTTAAAATCTAAAAAAACGAATTTTTTTTAACTTTATTTAATTTAAAAAACGAATTTTTTTTTTATTTAATTTAAAAAAAAAATTTTTAGCTTTATTGTAAAAACGGCAAGTTTCGTGTTAAAGAAACATTCTAAGGTTTCTTTCTTTTCTCCATTTTTGTAGAATGCAGCCTTGAAGATTTCAAAAAGGCGAATTGACAATAGGTTTTATTATTAATGGTTTTAGAAATATACCAATATCTCTTTTTTCTCTCTTTAGACGATGGGCGTAATTAATGTAAGTTTCAAAATTTTCGAAACTTTATTTTTTCTTTTTTTTTTAGGAAATGTTTACTAACGTTTTCATCTTTTTTTTGTAGCTTCTGGTCTTTGATTCTTGGATGATGGCTGTGGGCGTAATGAATGTAAGTTTCAAAATTTTCAAAACTTTTTTCTTTGTTTTTTTTAGGAGATATTTTTACTAACGTTTTCATCTTTTTTTTTGTAGCTTCTGGTCTTCGATTCTTGGATGATGGCTGTGGGCGTAATGAATGTAAGTTTTAAAATTTTTGAAACTTTTTTTTTCTTCATTTTTTTAGGAAACATTTTACTAATGTTTCCGTCTTTTTTTTTGTAGCTTCTGGTCTTCGATTCTTGGATAATGGCCGTAGGCGTGATAAATATAAGTTTTAAAATTTTTGAAACTTTTTTTTTCTTTATTTTTTTAGAAGACGTTTTTACTAACGTTTCCATCTTTTTTTTAGTAGGTTCTGGTCTTCAATTCTTGGATGATGGCCATGGGTATAATGAATGTAAGTTTTGAAATTTTCAAAACTTTATTTTTTCTTTTTTTTTTAGGAAACATTTTACTAATATTTCTGTCTTTTTTTTATAGCTTTCGGTCTTCGATTCTTAGACGATGGCTGTGGAGTAAGTTTTGAAATTTTTGAAACTTTTTTTTTCTTTGTTTTTTTTAAGAGATGTTTTTACTAACGTTTTCATCTTTTTTTTGTAGCTTCTGGTCTTCGATTCTTGGACGATGGCCATAGGTATAATGAATGTAAGTTTTGAAATTTTCAAAACTTTATTTTTTCTTTTTTTTTTAGGAAACGTTTTACTAATGTTTCTGTCTTTTTTTTATAGCTTTCGGTCTTCGATTCTTAGACGATGGCTGTGGGGTAAGTTTTGAAATTTTTGAAACTTTTTTTTTCTTTGTTTTTTTTAGAAGATGTTTTTACTAACGTTTTCATCTTTTTTTTGTAGCTTCTGGTCTTCGATTCTTGGACGATGGCCATGGGCGTAATGAATGTAAGTTTCAAAATTTTTGAAATTTTATTTTTTCTTTTTTTTTAGGAAACATTTTACTAACAAATCCATCTTTTTTTTGCAAGTTCTGATCAAATGTTTTTAGTAATTGGGCTTCTTTACAAGTATGTTTCTTTTTATTTCATTTTATTTTTTTTATGATCAATTACATTTCGTTATTTATTAACTTTTCTTTCATTTTTTCTTTTATCCCCTGTGTTTCTTTTCGTTTGTTTTCCATTCTTTTCATCTCTCTTCAATTCTTTTTGTATATTCACATTTCTCTTTCATTTCTTCCTCTTTTTTTTCTTTTTTTTTACGTTTTTCCTTCTATTTTTTTTCGATTATTACATTTAACCCTCCTTTTCATTTCATCACTTTACATTTGCCCTCATTTTTGCTTTATTCCTTTACGTTTCATCTTCATTTCATTCGTCTCTTTACGTTCCTCCTCTTTTCATTTTATTTTTTATATTTTCCCTCCTTTTCATTTCACTTTTTACGCTTCCCTCTTCTTTTCATTTCGTTCCTTTTCCTTTTCATTTCATTTCCTCTTTTTTTTGTTCTTTTACATTTATTTCCTTTCTTTTTGTTCCTTTACGTTTCCTCCTTCTTTCTTTTCATCCCTTTACATTTTCCTTCTTTTCTTTCCGTTTCTTTATGTTTTTCTATTATTCTTTTTGTTTATTTTCACTTCTCCTTCCATTCTTTTCTTTTCACTCACCTTTCAGTTTACTTTGTTTCTTTTGTTTCCTTTTGTTTCTTTTCACTTCTCTTTATTCTTTTCATCTCCCCTTCAATTCTTTTGTATATTCACATTTCTCTTTCATTTCTTCATGTTTCCTTTATTTTTCTTTTTTTATGTTTTGCCTTCCATTTTTTTGTTCTATTACGTTTCACTCCTTTTTATTTTATCACTTTATGTTTCCCCTTCTTTTCGTTTGTTTCTTTGCATTTTCTCCTTTTTTTTTGTTCTTTTACATTTCTTTTCTTTCTTTTTGTTCCTTTACGTTTCCCTTTTATTCCTTTACATTTTTCTTCAATCCTTTATGTTTCCCCTTCATTCCTTTACGTTTTTCTCTTTTTTCTTTTTGTTCCTTTACATTTCCCTTCGTTTCTTTATGTTTTCCTACTATTTATTTTGTTTATTTTCACTTCCCCCTTCATTCTTTTCTTTTCACCCACCTTTCAGTTTATTTTATCGCTTTTGTTTTTTTTTGTTTTTTTTCACTTCTCTTCATTCTTTTCATCTCCCTTTCAATTCTTTTGTATATTCACATTTCTCTTTCACTTCTTCATGTTTCCTTTATTTTTTCTTTTTTTACGTTTTGCCTTCCATTTTTTTCATTCTATTACGTTTCACTCTCCTTTTTGTTTCATCACTTTATGTTTCCCCTTCTTTTCGTTTTGTTCCTTTGCATTTTCTCCTTTTTTTTGTTCTTCTACATTTTCTTCCTTTTTTTTTATTCCTTTATGTTTCCCCTCCTTTCTTTTCGCTCCTTTATATCTCCCTTCTCTTTTTTCGTTTTTTTATGTTTTCTTACTATTTTTTTTGTTTTTTTTTTATATTATACTATCCTTTTTTCTTACATTTCCTTCTTCATTCCTTTCATTTTCTTTACCTTTGTATTCTTTTCATTTTTTTTGTTTCCTCTTACTTCTTTTCATTTCCCCCCATTTCTTTTATTTCACTTTTTTTCTTTATTGTTATTCTTATTTTTTAACACATTTCTTTACTTCGATTCATTTTTTTACTTTCATTATAGATTTCTTTTTTTTAGATTAATTTTCTATTAAAATAAATTCTTATTTTTTAATTACTAATAAAACATGTAAATTTTTAAATTAAACTACTTTGAATAAAATTTTTTGAAAAAAAATAAATTTTTGCATGTGTCGTACTTCATAAATATAAATAAAATAAATTTAGCTAATTTGGTTGAATTTGTATGCACTATTTAAAAATCAGAGTGCTGATTTGCATGCACTATTTAAAAATCGGAGTACTAATTTGCATGCACTATTTAAAAATTGGAGTGCCGATTTGCATGCACTATTTAAAAATAGGAATGCCGATTTTTTGGCACAAATCAGCAATGCTGTTCATGAATAATTCGCACCATAAAATCAGCAACAAAAAACCACAAATCAGACAAATATATCCAAAAATCAGACAAAAATCAGACTACTAATTTTTGGAGATTTTTTTTTATTCAACCTATGTTAAGATTTTAAAAAATCAGAATTTTGAGTTTAAAATTTTATATTATATCTAAACAAAGATACAATATAAAAAAATAAATAAAAAAATAGTATAGCAAATAAAAAATAGGTGCAAAAAAGTAAAAATAAATATAGAAAAATAAAAAATAAATATAAAAAATGAAGACAAAAAAATAAATATAAAAAAATAAATGTAAAAAATAAAAAAATAAGTATAAAAAAAAAAATGGTAAATTATTTTGCATCACTTGTAATTTATTATATAATATATATAATATACAGTTACACCTCTATAAGTGCATTTTCTATAAGTGCACGCAATATATATGTAAATTCTTTCTAAGTGCATGGTAAGCTTTAGTCCCAACTTATAAAAGTTCTTAATATTTTACCCTTTATAAATGCACTCCCTCTCTAAGTGCACATTCTACTATTTTTTTACTATGGTCCCAAGGGGAAGGTGCACTTATGGAGGTATGACTGTAGTTATTTTATAAGTCTATATATAATTATATAACTTTTTTGATAAAATTAAAAAATTTATTATTACTTATATATTACTTTATCAATTAATAACAACCTAATGTAAAGTAGTAAGCTACAGCTAGTTATTTATAAAAATAATTATTTACTTACTTTTATTTGTTATTATACTAAAATTAATATTTTTAAACTAAATTGTTTATTTAAAAAACAAATTAATATAAACAATTTAAAATTAAATCAGTTTATTTAATCTATTAATTATTTTTATTTATTTATATTATTTATTATTTTTTTTTATTTTTTATATTTAAATCTTCCAATTAGTGAATATTGCACTGCATCATAAATCACTAAAATAATTATTTTATAAATTATTTTTTTAAAATAATTCTTCAAGAAAAAATGGGCTCATGGCCAAATGGATAAGGCGCCTGACTACGAATCAGGAGATTCCAGGTTCGACCCCTGGTGAGCTCGTTCTGGCTTTATATTTTTCCATCATTTTTGTACTACGAATACATTACATACATACGAGCTCGTTCCCCAATTTTCTCTCAAATTGTTAACTTTTTTTGAAAGTTCAATTAGACTAATAAGTTTGGTCGGTGATCGAACATATTAAGCGTGAATCCATTTAAACTTTTACTTTGACACGTTATTTACAGTTTAAAAAGTATCTTTATACCTTTTAGCCTGATCGCGTTCACGCGTAATTACGCGAAAATAAGTCAAAAGTTAGATTCGATTTACCTTTTTAAATTATAAATTGTACTATTGTTTACCAAATATTACTCAATTTTATAGATGATTTCGAGCGGAATTGATGAATCAATTTTTCACCATATTGAAACTATGTTTTCGAAAACAACATTCGAATTTAGACGTGATGGTCTAGAAAAAGCTTTAGTAAAAGTACTTTCGGAAAAGGAAGAAATTCATATTAATGAACTACTAAATCGAATATTTTTTGAATTATTACATTCAGATTTATCTGATGTTATTTACCCTATTTTGCCAAATTTAAATGATTTCCAAGATGGTTATATTGCTCAAAGTGGTCCTATATTACTTGAGATAGTCGAATGTATTGAAGTCGGTATACCTACTTATAAATTATTGCAAATTCTAGATGAATTTGAATCTTCTCAAGTGAATAATACGGAGAAGGAAGATGAATTGGAAAAAAAATTAGAATTTCCAAGAAAAATGTTACATTTAATTCTATCTGATGGTCAGCAACAAATTAAAGGAATGGAGTACAGACAAATTTCTGATCTTAGTTTACACACTCCTATCGGCAAAAAGGTAGAGTTAGAAAGGTCATAATGTTGAATCAAAAGCATCTTACTAAACATTTTGTGTTATTTTAAGTAGGTTTTGATAAGTAATGTAAAGTATAACAAGGGTATGTTATTTCTCACACCAGAGAATACATATGTTTGTGAAGGATTCGAGTGGACATCTCGTAGGCTTGGAGATTTAAAATTAACATTTATGGAATTATTAGGGTATATTATCATTGTTTAAAAGTTGTTCCTTTCCCTTTTAAATTGAACCTTTTCCATAATGTTTTAGAATGCCAACAGATGAGAACATAGAAGATGAATCTCAAATTTCGTATAATACTTTACATCCGTGTGATGTTCAACCAACATTCCCACCGCCTAATAATATGGGTGGTAGATTAGCCAGAGTTATCTTCAAAGATGTTCCACATATGTCAGATCTTACTAAATTAAAGAGATTTTTGCATAAAGCTGAAACGTCACATCCACCTCCGAGATCTGTTCTTCCATATAATGAAACATTAATACATGATTCTAATGCAAGAAAATCATCCTGCCCTGAGCCGGGAATTGATAACTCAACGCAGCATAATTCAATGGCAAAGGCTTTTCAACGAAAAACTTCATTTAACAACACAATTCGGCCCAATTCTGTAATACAAACGGATAACGATTCAACGCGATCTAACGCTAATGAGGAACCATCGAATTCGGTGCCATCATTTATATCATCATTTAACAAATCAACTTTTAAAGTTCCATTAAACCAATTTAATATTGGTACGACGTCATCAATACGACCTAACCCTTCCTCAAAATCATTATATAATGAACCAGCTTTTAAACCAGCATCATCATGGAATGGGTTAGCAGAAAATCTATCATTGTCTCAACCAGCATTAAAAAATGCTTCTACATTATGTAATAATCATGAAGCAACTTTAACTATAGAACCAGCATTCAAGAAAGCGTCAACAATGTATAATCCACCATCATTATTGTCAACTGCAAAGCCAACATTCAGATCGTCGCCACCGGTTGGGGAAAAAACATCGTTTATTGAACCTTCTTTTAATGCTTCATCAATATGCTCCAATTCTGGGGAAAAAGCACCATTTAATGATAGACTATCTTACAATAATACATCTTGTTCTCATATATCAATGTCTTCAAATGAATTGGACTTAAATATTTCGCCAATCCGGCCTAATTCCAAGTTTAAAGATACAGAATCTAAAGTTTCCTACTCGATGCACACTATTCCTGGTGTAGATCCGTTCTCCCTACAAGATGATGATTTCTCTTATATGTTGATAGAAGACGACGACGACATTGAAACTTATAAAGGAAATAAAGACAATGAACTTGATTCCAAAAAAGAGTCCACCGACAAGAACCGAGTTGAAAATGATGATGAAGTGATTATTATAGATTCTGATCGTGATCCACCATCTGTAAAGGATATATGTCACATTAAAAATGATAATAACGTTATTATTGAAGAAGGGAATAATTTAGCGACGCTTTTTGAAAGTCTTGAAAACGAATATAAAGCGATTTCTTCGGAACCAGATAATCTATCCCCAGCACGTAACACGGGAAGTATGAAAAATAATTCATCCTATTGTAATAAAAACAAGCGCTCTTGGCTTTATGAGAAAATTGACAGCGATGATGACGATATTGAGCTTCCGCCTGCAAAAAGAGTTAATCGTTGCACTGACAATGATCATGAAGAGAAATTGGATGGCAGAAGTTTAGCTAATCCTATTGTTTTGGATTATGATGATAACGATTATGAAATGGATTTAGGTAGTTATTATGATTGTTATGATCGGTTAGCATTATTTTTTATCATTAATAATTTATTCTTTAGATGAAATTCTTTCCGGATATACTTTTTGAGAGCTTAACGACAATAAAGGTAAATTAAATTGCCGATTCTGAATTTCTAGTTAGCTATATTTGTTTTATACGTGAATTATTAATCACATTAAATTATTTAGCATTTAAAATCACGATATTTTGATCTGATCAGTTAGTAGTGTCTGTGAAAAGTTACTAAATATTTATATTTAATTTTGTTAGTATATTTCATTTAATTGTAGGACTTCTCGGGCCTGCAAAAATTCCGAATTCAAGTTTTGTATGTACTTTTAAACCCATCAATTTTTAACCAAAAATTGGTATTACTCAGTAAT
This sequence comes from Rhizophagus clarus, assembly GCA_015698045.1. NCBI lineage: Eukaryota > Fungi > Glomeromycota > Glomeromycetes > Glomerales > Glomeraceae > Rhizophagus > Rhizophagus clarus. Next base: position 725,682 of record BLAL01000274.1, read on the forward strand.
TTAACTCTTGTAATAAACTAAATAATTGTAATCATAGTTGTATAAGGAGAGATATTATATCATCCGGATGGTTCATTTACACGGTATTTTTGTCCGTTAAACGCGTATAAAGCATTTTTTATAACTTCCATAGAAAAAATATTAGACAACGACAGATGAATTTTTTTTTTTTTGGATAAAAAAGACGCCTTACACTTAACTTTTTCTCTCTCCTGGAAACAAAAGGCCGGAATAGCAACTTTCTTTCTAACTCATTAAAGATAAAAAAGTAAATACAGAAAATAAATATTTTGTAAATTTATGTTGGAAGAGAAGACAACTTGTACACATCTAATAATGTTGGACAATTATTTTGAATATCAAAATTACATAAATAATATTTTAAGAACTCGCTAAAAATTCTCTACATTATTTAAATTAATGTCGCAAAGAACTTCTTGCGTAATTTTTAATAATAATTCACAAGCTTGATCGATATGTCTTTCTGTAGTTAATGGAGAGCCAGGAGCAAATCTTATTATATTTTGTCCTCTCATTTCTGTTTGCGTTAGAAATACTTTACCACTTTCATTTAACCTATTGTAAACCATTTCTGTTAATTCATTTGAATTTTTCGATGAATTATTCGATTTAACATAAAAGTTAACCAATCCAAAATTTGGTATTATTGGAATTACAAATAAATCGGGATGTTGTTGGATTTCATTTTTAAATCGGTCTGCAAGTTTATGTCCCTAAAAAAATTTATTTAAAATTAGAAATTAATTTTTTTTTTTTTTTAAATTATACTAATTGGCATTCCCATTAGTAAATAATGATGAAAAATGCTAATTAGTAACAGGTAATAATAGTGTTTACCTTCATAACGTGCTCTCTTAATCCTTTTGCACCATATGTTCTTAAAACAAACCAAATTTTTAAAGCTCTAAATCTTCTTCCAACTTTTAAATAAAATTAAGAGTTAAAATTAAAATACTAAATTAAACTCTCAGACTAGATACTGTACTTACGTGGGATCTGCCAATCTCTAAAATCTAAAACCATTCCACTTTCACTTGCGGAATTTTTTAAATAATCTGGATTGGTTGAAAGTGCACCTATAAGATATTCTCTTTCTTTTATCCTGAAATTTACATTAATTTTATGATTATATATATGATAAATAAACTTTATGCTAAATCACTTCTAGAAAATTATTTACCATAAACAAGAACAATCGAAGTTAGTTAGTAATCCCTTATGCATATTAAAATTAAATGAATCTGCTTGATTTATTCCTTCAAGCAAATATTTATATTCAGGACAGATAAGGGCAGAACCAGCGTATGCAGCATCGATATGTAACCAAATATTTGTACCCTTAACTAAATAACAAAATCTTGAATCAAAAACAAAAAAAAAAAAAAATTTATCTTTAAAATTAATCTCAGTTCAAACGTCAACTTACTTGCATCCACGATATCTGTTATTTTATCAATTGCTGCGGAATTAGTTGTTCCAATTGTTCCAACAATGTAAAACGGGATTAATCCATTGGCAATATCTTTTTCAATTTCTTGTTTCACAGTTTCTCCGCAAAGTGAAAAATTATTATCAGTAGAAAGTGCACGAAAACGTGTATATGTAATCATTGTTGCTTTTTTAAAAGAAATATGCGTCTATTAAACAACGAAATTTTTTTTTTTAAAAAAAAAAAAATAAAGAAATTTAGACTCAAGCAAAAATTTTTCAGGAATAAACTCATTCCTTTATTAACCTGGTCTGAACCATAAGCAATTAAACGAGTAGAAATAGTACGTAATTTTTCTTCGTCTGCACCTTTTGCCTTATATTCTTCTAACACTCGATACCTAGCGGCGAGTAAAGTCACTAAAGTTGCTTCACTAGCTGTTCCTTGAATTACACCCCCACCTTTTCCATCACTACTAAATTTTTGATCCAATCCGACAAGTTTTCCCATCCAATCAAGAACGATTGATTCAAGTTCAGTGCAAGCAGGGGAACTTAACCACTTAAAGAAATAATATATTAAGTTACTTGTATTAGGTGGAAATTATGTAAATTATGTAACCTTACATTGAATCCAATGACATTAAACATATCGGAATACATGTCACCCAATATACTCGGAAAAGAGGAATTAGCAGGAAAGTAGGCAAAAAAATTGGGACTTTGCCAATGTGTAACTAATTTAACATCAAATAAATATACATGCATATAAAAAAAAATAATAAAGTAAAAAAGCAAACTTAACGAACTTCCTGGAATAATTTTAGTTTCAATATCAGATTGAATATTCTCCCATGGTTCAGGTTCTAAATTAAAATTAAAATTGATGCGAAACTGATAAATTTCATTCGATATTATATAAAATATAGAAAATAAATACCTTCTGGTGCCTCCTTTGGAAGAACTTCTTTAAGGTAACCAGGTTTTACCTTTGATAAAACTAACGAAAAAAAAAAATTAACTATAAAACTTTGATTACCTTTCGATTTTTTATAAAACATACTTTACCATCATATTTTTCAAGGTCTTGATAATATTTACAGATTCTATCAATGGTTTCATAGCCTCTTTTACGAAATTCTTCAATATCCATTTGAAAACCTTAACAAAAAAAATTCTTAGTTGGAGAGCTTAAATACTTGTTGCATGTTAGAGTTTGGATCTTCCGTACACCTTTCGTACGCACCAGATCTGCACCATTTTTGAACGGATATGGATGATAATTCAGATTTTCAATAAATATCCGAAACTTAGCGGGTGGTTACTAGGCCAATTTTCGTAATGTTAATATCCGACGGATATCCAAAGTGAAATTCGTGTATAGTAGATGGTGAATCTATTACTATATATAAAATTGAAATTAATTTCATGATTTCATGGCCAAACCATCAATCCTGCGAAGAATATTTAAATATTTATTCCGTTTCAAATTACGGAGCAGGTACTATATATACTTATTACATTGAAGGCAAAAATAATAACAATCCAAATATATTTTACGTCATGTGTAATAAAATCGGGACTTTCATCAAAACACTTGGTAAGTATATTCTTTTTGGTTAGATTTAATATTATCAAGAAACATAAATATCTACTTGGCTACCAAATCCGTTAAAGTAGTAGATTCAGAGTATAGAATCCTATAGTTAGTAAATGACTGTAAAATGATTGTATTATAGACTAAATTGATTGGGTAAATGATTCTACTATTATACTTATACGCTTGACTTTATTCACATTATTATTGATAATTATGATAATCATTTATATAAGAATCAAAGAAGTTTATCCCGACTGATAAATGTTTTGTCAATTAGGCCGGGTACACGATCATTGATAAGTCGTGGGTTATGCCCTTAACAATGAAATTAATTATAAGTATCTAAGATTGCGATATTGTATATTGTAAGTAAGGTTAGAGCTTAAGAGATACAATTAATCCCACATATCAGATATGTTAACTTTAAAGAATGTTCCTTATTTATTAATCAATCTGTGGCACTGTTCAATATCATTTTCGTATGGTTTTATATTGCAGGAAACGCAAAATTAACAGGATTTTTTTGTGGACCAATTGTTTGATACCAAGTTTTTAATTTTCCTCAAATAAACAAGAAAATACACGTTGTGGCTTTGTAAAATTTTTCGTTTTATAAATTACGCGCCCGATCTAGATCATAATCATCTTATTAGCTTCTTGAAAACTTTTATCTTAAATGAAATGGATGATGAACAGTGGGCTATTTTGTTTGATGATGAATGTATGTGAATTTTGAATAATTATCATCAACTTTCTTTGTAATTAGTAATTTCACCATGCGTTTATAGATATTAGAGCCGAAGATTATAAAAGAAATTCAAAAACGTTAGATGAATTTAATCGTTTCTTGGATGAACTTCCTTCTTTATTGAAAAAGAAAACATCTCTTGTATTGAATCATTGTATTAGATGTCGAAAAATTACAATTCCACCTGGTAACACAGATGGATGTTACAGAATAAAATATTCTCATCAACCTGAACGGATTTTAACTGTTGATGCTCTTCGAGATACTAAGTTAGACTTGTCAACATTATCAATTCTCTTCAATGAGTAAGTGAATCTAATTTTAAACATTATTCTATGAACCAATTGAAATTTTTCTTCGTTATAATAAAGAGTAGGGATGAGTTTCAAAGACTTTAGTCAATCCATGGATAATTTCTTGGAAAAACATAAAATTTATATATGTAAACGTTGTGATGCGTTATCCGCTACTCCTGAACATGCTGGTTATCGAAATCCAAGTCATAACCATTGTAGTATTCTCTCGAGTTTGAATCAAATGAGAGAAATTGAATTCGATTTATTGAATTTATTTGAAATACTTAAAAGTTGTGTGGATAATCATCGTCCGAATAGATTATCGAAAAAGTGGGATTTATTTTCTGACGATATTCCTTTGGTTAAGCGAGATTTTTATTGTAGAAATTTTGGTAAGGCTGAATGGGCGAGATACATTAAAATTGATGGTGCGTGCGTGAATTAAATTTACTTTTTTCTTTTCGTTTCTTTTTTTTTTTTTCTTTGAATTTGACTTTTTGACTTTTTATGATTTCGCTTAGAGTATTATATAAAAAACAATACACTTTTACAATATACTCAATTCCTTAATGATCTCCCAAAGAGACTTCATTATTGTGCAGTTTATAAATGCGTAAATTGCAATCGACTTTCTTCAAGTTCAAAATTTGCTGGTCTTTGTTATCAAACTAATCAATGGGTTTCTGATGAAACCTATCTTCCACAAATTCCTCATAAAAATCGTGAAATTGATAACGTTGAAGTTTTTATCAAAGCAAAAGTTTCTTTAAATACATTGTCAAAAGTTTATACTGAAAGATATAATGAGTTAAGTGATGTTAATAATTAAATATATACTGTATATATATACATAATATGTTATATGTATATATAGATATTTTGTTTGAAAAACTAAAAAAAAAAAATTTTTTTTTTTTTCTTTTTAGACAATCGATTCATTTAAATCATTTTTTATCGGGTTTATTGGGGTTTTCTTATTTTATAAAATCCTGCGATATATTTATTTGTATTCAATGTGGAATATTTTCTGCATTAAAACAAGGTGGAAGTTTGTGTAGAAAACCTTATCACGATCATGTATTTGAAAGAATTAATGATGTTTTAACTTTTTATGATGAACCTATTAATTTATTTGATTTACAATATGTTCTTCAAACTGCTTTAAATATTACTTACCCTGATAAACCTGTCTATATCCCTAAAAATTGAATTATTAATAAAACTCTATTATAAAGGAAATTTTAACCTTATTGCGTAAAGTATAATTTCAACAGAAAGATCATCCCATATATATACTAATACATTTACATATATATAATAACCCTTTTTTTTTCAAAACTTGTTTCAACCAACATCTAAATAGAAAATGGACAGATCGAATATTGAAGAGAAAATTCGAACTTTTAATATCGAAGAAAAAGATTTTACTAATGAATTCAATATTAAATTTTATAAAAAATTAAGATTTTATTTAAATGGAACTTTTATTGAATTAGATAACCCTGATCCTGATATTACCTTATTACAATATGTTCGAAGTGTTGGTTTAACTGGGTAAATGCAACTTATCTACAACAAATAAAAAAAAAAATTATTTTAGCTAAATTTTCTTGATATTTTCACTTTAGAACAAAGTTAGGTTGCGCTGAAGGTGGCTGTGGTAAGTATTTATAAATATTACTCTTTTCGTTTTCATTTATATCTTTTCATTACATACATGTTCTAACAACAAACAGGTGCTTGCACAGTATTAATTTCATCGTATGATCCAACGAATCAAGTAATATCACATTGTTCGGTAAATGCATGTTTGGCCCCATTATGTTCAGTTGACGGTAAACATGTAATAACAATAGAAGGAATTGGAAATGTGAAGAATCCACATCCTGTTCAGGTACAGTAAATTTAATCGGTGAAATTTTGAAATTTGATTTAATTTCCCATTTACACTTTCATTTTTGTCGGATTGGCTATATCAGGAAAGAATAGCTTTGTTGCACGGGTATGAATATTTTATTTAATTTGATCTTTTTTTCATTCCAAAAAAATTATTACTAACATCTTAAATTAATAATAGATCACAATGTGGATTTTGTACACCAGGAATAGCGATGTCGCTTTATGCATTACTTAGAAATAATCCAAATCCATCGGAACAAGAAATTGAAGAGTGTTTTGATGGTAATTTATGTAGATGTACAGGGTACAGACCTATTCTTGATGCTGCCAAGACTGTAAGGTTATTTTTGTATTCATTTATTTTTTAAGGGATCTCTTAATTAATTTGATTTTATAATGTCGATATTAGTTTGCCAGACCCACAAATAATTGTTGTAATAACGATGTGGATAAAAAAAGTGATGTTATAGAACAAAATGATATAAGAGTGAGTAAGAAAAGTGAAATATAAAAATAATTTAAACATTATTGTAATTTGTTATTTATTTATAAGGGATGTGGAAGAGAAGATTGCTGTAAATTTAACAATTCCAATTTTTCCTCTATAGTTAACATTAAATTTCCTCAAGTAAGATATTAACATGAGAATTCATATTTATTATTATTATTTATTTATTTTCTTTTCTTTCTTTTTTTTTTTTATAGATAAAGTTTAAACAATATGATGCGACACAGGAATTAATATTTCCACCAGCATTAATATCTTCATATAAATCCTACCCGTTATATTTTTCAGGTAGAAAAACAAAATGGTTTAAACCAAATAGTTTAAATGAACTATTATTGCTTAAATTAAAATACCCTCAAGGAAAATTAATTAGTGGTAATACTGAAGTTGGTATTGAGGTGAAATTTAAAAAGATGAATTACAATGTTTTAATTTTTGTTGGGGATTTGCAAGAATTAAAGGGCTATGAATTTACAGGTGAGAGATACTTTTAGGAATGCTTTATGGAAAAAATGTTGTGTAATGTATTTTTATTTTTATTTTGATAGATGATGGATTAGTTATTGGAGCTAATATAACATTAGCACAATTTCAAGAGATATTACAAAAGGCCTGTAAACATTACAAGGTATAATGAATCTACATTGTAGAAGTCCCCTCTTTAAAAATATTAATGCTTTTTTGTATTTTGTTGTTAGGAACACCAAGTAGAAACATTTAGGGCAATGTTAGCTAATTTAAGATGGTTTGCAGGTCATCAAATACGCAATGTAGCAACACCAGCAGGAAATATAATAACCGGATCTCCAATATCTGATTTAAATCCTATATTTTTATCAACCTCATGTATATTCACAATATCTTGTCATAAAGAAATGTCTTGCGACACGACTTTTTCGAATAATTTTATTTATAGTGATCGAAAAGTATTGGCTAAGGAATTTTGGACAGGATATAGACAAAATACTTGTACATCAACAGAGATTATAACAAAAATCTTTATACCATTAAGTAAAGAACGACAAATGGTTAGAGCATATAAACAATCAAAAAGACGCGATGATGATATCGCAATTGTTAACGCTGGATTAATGATACATTTAGATAATGAGGATGTTGTAAAAGATGTTGGGTTTGGATTTGGTGGTATGAGAAGCGTTAGTGTTAGAGCTCCGTTAAGTGAAGAATGGTTAATTGGAAAAAAATGGGGAGATAAAAATGTATTAAAAGGGTTACTTAACAAGCTGGGAGAGGTCGGTTTTATATATCTATATATATTTATTTACATTTAAAAGTATGTTTAGGAGGAATTAACTTCTTATTGTTTCATAAATAGGAGTTACAATTAAGTTTCGATGTACCAGGTGGAATGGCATCATATAGAAAATCATTAGTGTCAGGGTTTATATATAAATTTTGGTATGATGTATGTAAGAATGTCTCCATATCAACCGAAGAATATAGTGACAATGACATAGATGATTTTATTGGTATAATTGAAAGGAATGTATCTAAGGGAGTGCAAACCGTTGGATTTAAAGATACTACTAAGAAAATTGTTGGTAAAGAAATACCACATTTATCAGCTATGAAACAAGTTACAGGTGAAGCTATTTATACTGATGATTTACCTAAAGTACATGGTGAATTATATGGTGCTCTTGTTTTATCACAAAATGCTCATGCAAAAATATTAAGGTAAGGCATACGTTTATATTTTAAATAGTAATTATTAAATTTTATACTAATTATTTTTCCTTCAATTTAATTTTCAGTGTTGATGCAAGTAAAGCATTAGCTATACCAGAAGTTAAAGGATTTTTTAGTGCAAAAGATGTTCCGGGTGAAAATAAATGGGGTCCAATTTTCCATGATGAAGAAGTATTTGTTAGTGAGAAAGTACAATGTGTAGGACAAATTATTGGTTTAATAGTAGCTGAGAGTAATACTATCGCACAAGAAGCTGCTTTATTAGTTGAAGTCGAATATGAAAAATTACCTCACATACTCACTATTGAAGAAGCTATTGAGCAAAATAGCTTTTTTAATATTGATAGGAATATTATTAAAGGAGATGTTGATGAAGCTTTTCAACATTCTGATCATGTGTTTGAAGGTGAAACTAGAATTGGCGGGCAAGGTAGTTTACTGAGAGATTATTATTTTCAATGCATTGGTTTTTTTTTTTTTAAAAAAAAAAAAAAGTAACGAGTTAGTTTATTAATCTTGTCTTTGACTTTCCCTCGTTTTCATCATTTCAGAACACTTTTATTTAGAAACAAATGCATCACTCGTAATACCGAAAAGTGAAGATAATGAATTTGAAATTCACGCTTCAACACAAAATCCAACAGAAACACAAATTGTTGGAGCATCGGTATTAGGTATCGCTGCAAATAAAATTGTATGTAAAGCAAAAAGGTTAGGAGGTGGTTTTGGTGGTAAAGAAACTCGCAGTATACCATTAACCTTAGCTTTAATGGTTGGAGCTTATCATCTGAAGCGTCCTATTAGATGTATGTTAGATAGGGATGAAGACATAATTATTAGTGGACAACGTCATCCATTCCTTGGAAGATGGAAAGTTGGAGTTAACAATGATGGAAAGTTACAAGCGTTAGATTTAAGGGTAATTAAAATCATAGATAATCGGTATAAACTAAACCTAAACTAAACTCCTAACTTAAAAATATTTAGATATATAATAATGCAGGATGGTCCTCAGATTTATCATGTGCTGTATTGGAGAGAGCAATTACGCATTCAGATAATTGTTATTATATACCAAATATAAGAATAACCGGTAAAATGTGTAAAACTAACATACATTCAAATACTGCTTTTCGTGGATTTGGTGGACCACAAGGAATGATGATCACCGAAAATATTATTAGTGAAGTCGCTGATAAATTAGGAGTTGATGCCGTTGAGCTTAGGGTGAGTTTGGTCTTAAAAACATCATAAATGTGAATTATGTTCATCATTGGTGTATTTGCATGATATATTATTGAGGCATTGAACTAGTTATAAACAAATCTTCTCATACTATTAACAGGAAAAGAATTTTTATAGCGAGGGGCAATCAACTCATTTTAATATGACATTAAATGATTGGCATATACCTTCATTGTATGAACAAGTTAAGATATCAAGCGAATATGTAAGAAGGCGTCAAGAGATTAATGAATTTAACGAAAAACATAAATGGAGAAAAAGAGGTTTAAGTTTAATACCAACAAAATTCGGTTTATCTTTTACTGCTTTACATTTAAATCAAGCTGGTGCTCTTGTACATATTTATACGGATGGAAGTGTACTTGTTAGTCATGGTAAGCTATAGAGGATACAGAGAAGTAAAAAGAGGAAGCAAAATGTGTGACTAAAAATAAAAAAAATTTTTGCTTAATCAATAGGTGGAGTTGAGATGGGACAAGGACTTCATACAAAAATTTTACAAGTTGCGGCCGAAGCTTTGGATGTTTCTTTGGACGATGGTGCGTATTTCATTAATAAATTTCATGATTTAATTTTACTCTTTTTTAACCCCCCTCAAAATCCAAATTAAAAGTTCACCTAATGGAGACGGCTACAAACGTAGTTATAAATACATCAGCTACAGCAGCAAGTGTTAGTAGTGATATTAATGGATATGCTGTGTTAAATGCTTGTAAAGTTTTATCAGAAAGATTAAAACCATACCGAGAGAAAATGCCCGATAAAAGCTTTAAAGAGGTATATTAATTTAGTTTTCTATAACTTCACGGTATAAACAATCATTTAATTTTGCAGTTTTATCTTTAGATTGTTAAAGCAGCATATTTTGATAGAGTAAATTTATCAGCAAATGGATTTTATAAGACACCAGATCTAGGACATAATTGGGATAAAAATGAAGGACAAATGTTCTTATACTTTACAATGGGCGCAGCTTGTACAGAAGTTGAAATTGATGTTTTAACGGGGGATCATACAATATTAAGGACTGATCTAATAATGGATATTGGTAGAAGCTTGAATTATGCTATTGATGTTGGACAAATTGAAGGCGCCTTTGTACAGGGAGTTGGTTGGTGTACAATTGAAGAAACTTTATTTTTACCTAACGGTCATATTTTTACTAAGGGGCCTGGAAATTATAAATTACCTGGGTTTAGGTGAGTGGATATTGACTTAAACTTCATGCCATGGGTACTGTATTTTAATGAAAATTATCTTGTTAATTATTAATAGGGATATTCCTCAGGATTTCAGAGTTACAACTTATAGAGACGGCGAATATCCGAATTTGAAAACTATACATAGTAGTAAGGGTGTAGGTGAACCACCTTTGTTTTTGGGAAGTTCTGTATTTTTTGCTATTAGAGATGCCATTAAATTTGCAAGGTATGTTATAATTATTTTTTTCATTTAATGTTTTTGACTTCTTTATTTAATAGGTTTACAATTATAAAATTAGAAAAGCGAATGGTAATAATGAAACCGTAGTGTTGAGGTCTCCTGCCACACCGGAAAGAATTCGTATGACTTGTATGGATGAAATTGTCATATCTAATATTGTTGAGCCAAAGAAAAATGAAAAAGGATGGGTTATTGATGTTTAATTTGGATTCAATGTACATAATGGGTAATGTCGTCAATTAGAAAGGTTTGCCAGATTAAGTTATTATGGATGAATGATAAAAACTTATTTTGATGTTAGAGGCATAATGTTAAATTATAATATTGAATACAGTTAGTAATTTAAATTCTTGAAAATAAAGATTTTATTTATACAAAACATACTTTTGCTATTAATTTTCTTTATATTTGTTAGCATAGGTCAACAGTTATTGGTTTAAACAAATAAGAACTTCTCAAAGAATGCAAAATATAATCGATGACGCACTTTTGATTATGTGTTTATTCCTGTTTTTCTTTCCCTTTTTCCCTTTTTGTAGTAATAGTATATATATGCAAAAGGAAAAAATGTCACCGATATTTTGTAATATACTTGTATGCAATTTCATTCCCTACGAATGCCAGGGCATTTCCCATATTTTCACTTATTCAAGAGAATTCCTACTAATCTTACACACATATAAAATCATTCCATAGTCAACCTCGTATAATTAATTATTAAATGCAACATTTACAATATAGTGGTTTAATTCTAATAAATATGATGATATTGTGTCAATCAATTTGTTTTTTTTTTTTTAACATATCGCCCAAGACGATGACTCTCCATCATGCAGATGATTGAGACGTGCTTTGGATATTAAGGTAGAACGTGTACAAGACAACACTTTTCTGATGGGGTTTCAGTTGTCCACTTCGAGGGCACCGACCCAGCTCAATTTTCCATGTCTATTCATTGGTAATTGGGCATCTGAGTGACAAAATATGAATTTTATTGAACGATCTGAATAATTCAGTAATCCGATTATCTCTCGAGCATGTAATGTTTATTGACGCAATTCTGCAATTAGTTGTATTTTCATTTTTCTCGACCAAAGAGTTGATTTTTCATAATACAGTATTTATCACTGTCGCTTCGTTCCAAAGAATACACACAACACCCTACGTCATAATTGAATTTGAGTGGGTTTGTACATGTATATCTTCTTTCCTGCAGGACCGAAGGAAGTGTGTTTTCTCATTCGAGATTTTTTTTTTGTTCTTTCACACCTAAGCATGCTCGTGACTTTTTGTCTCATGTGATAATGATTTGAACAATGTAATAGGTGCAACTTTGATCCAGAGATCTATTACTATTTGTTGAAAGGTGTAGTGTAGGCTGAAGAAAGGTTCTATTAACCTGTTATAAGTTGGTGTATTTGTTATCTCTATAAGGTGACCTGAATTGTTAAGCCTGGGTATGTTTGGTTGAGGATAAATTGTAGACTACCAAAGCCAAAAATACGAATATATAAAAATAATTTATTCAAATACTATTTATTACATATATTATTAATACGTGTAAAGATAACTCTGAACACCTATAAAATAAGTTGTTATCAATTAAAAACAGAGTATTATCTAACCTTTATGAAAAAAAAGACTGAAATAAGTGTACTATCTAGTGTGTGCAAATTTTGAAAAAAGAAAATGCTTATTTGTATTATTTCAATGAGATAATGCTAAAAAGGCAAAAAGGTATCTTAATCATTAGATCGTATATGTTATATACTGTTTTGTAATGATTTCCCTTTCCTCTTAATAGATTTTCATTCGTCATTTATAAAAACATTCTATTTAACAAAATGCTGTATAAGTAGTCTAAACATTCGTATCATTAGCCTCTTTCCGCTTCCTGGTACTATTAGGATAAATTCGCATTAGCAACAATAAATTCAAATTTTTAACGTAACTATTAAACATTACTGACCTCCGCCTTGTTTTCGGTGGATTTGTTGATGTTGATGTTGATGTAATTGTGCCTTCATATTCTTCTTCTGCATTTCTGTTGTAATAAACCATTTTTTTTTCAATCATTTTATTTAATTATTTAAATTAATGCACATCACTTACCTTTTTCGACCCCTTCTCTTTTTTATTTGTACAGGCGCCGATGGTTCCGCTTCGTCTCCACTCAGAACGCCTTCTATATTACTATTAATAATACCAGTCGTCGCGGTAGAAGAGGAAGCTTCTATATCACCAGTTTCTACGGGATCCGGTATATTAGCGACAACATCTTTCAGAAAATCGAATTGTTCTGTCGTCATAATAGTCTTCTTTCTGTATAAATTCCAAATAAATAAAATAAATAGATCGGAAAGCGTGCATAAATAAATTAACCAAGACATATATGAATACATTAAATTGTAAAATAAAAAATCTCACTTACAAGTGCGAAACCGACATCCGTTTTGCGTTCCTGGCTCTCGTTTCTTGACATGCATGATCTATTAGTGACTGCATAAACAATTCCAATGCTTTCGCTATACATGATTTTATTGTGTTAAAAGAAAAAAAAGATTATAATTAGTACTCTAAAACCCTTAAATAGAACAAAAATTTACAACTCACAGATTAAGACGGGTGTGGCTTGAGCAACTTTCCCCACGTCTTCGTCCATTTGCATGATCTTCTTAATCCGGGCCTTCATGAAAGTAGTAAAAGTGAGAAGAAATGTAAAAGAAATATTTTAAGACTTGATCCACAAAAAAAAAAAGAATTCAACAAAATACTTGCCACTGGAAATTTTGTTTTGTATTTTTTTCTCATCATGGGTTTAAACAAATATTATCTGAGAGAAAATTTTATATTGAAGAAAATTTTAATTTTGAATATTTGACTGATCGCAATGAAACTAAAATATTGAAATGTTGTAAAACTATTTATTACTGTCATCATCTCACATGATAAATATTATGTCATAGATTATTTTCAATTTAACCCAAATAATTTGTTTTTTTATATAACAACAATTTCACGACTTTGGCTTATTAAAAGAATGGCTGAATCAGCCAAACTAACGCTTTCTTCTACAGCTACTCTTAATGATGGTCGCAAAATTCCTTTAATAGGCATGTATCGAATTCACCATTTGATAATTTGTTTACGCAGCAACTAATTTTAAAAGTTATAAATAGGATTGGGTGTGTATCAAGCACCTACAGGTATCACTACTCAGAATGCCGTTACTTGGGCCCTAGAGGTACAAATCCCTAATATATTATTACAAATTTTGACAAGTTCAATTTAATTACATTATTATAGGCTGGATACAGGCATGTTGATACCGCGGCTTTATACGAAAATGAAGCTGATGTAGGAATTGCTATTAACAAAAGGTTTCCTATTAATTAAACATTCTCCTTTCAATCTAATATTTTTCGTTTACTCATAAGTCATTGTCTAATTTAATAGTGGAATTCCACGAGAAGAAATATGGATTACGACAAAAATCTGGAATTCGGATCAAGGATATGAAAAAACATTAAAAGCAGCTGAAGAGTCTCTAAAAAAACTACAATCAGAATATATTGATTTATTGATTTTACATTCGCCATTACCAGGTTCTCAATTACGTAAAGAAAGTTATGATGCTTTACAACAATTGGTTAGAGCGGGTAAAGTTAAGAGTATTGGCGTTTCGAATTATGGCGTTAAACATTTAAAAGAATTGCTAGAGCAGAAACCGGAGATCAAGCCTGCCATTAATCAAGTTGAGGTAATTTTAACCTAATTAACTTACATTTTATTTTTGAAATATTAATTGTGAAGTTCTTTAGATTCATCCTTGGTTGACGAGAAATGATATCGCGACGTTTTGTTCTCAAAATGACATTGTTGTAGAAGCTTATTCTCCACTTGCCAAGGGAAAAAAATTAGATGATCCTACTTTGGTCAAAATATCCGAAAAGTATAATAAGTCTTCTGCTCAGGTTTTGATTCGTTGGGTAAATATTCAACTGATATTCAACCAAAATGGTAATATGTAGTTGTATATTAATTATTTCTTTCACAATTAAAGGGACTTCAACATGGATATGTTACTTTACCAAAAAGTGTTGATAAAAATCGTATAGTTCAAAACGTTGATGTATTTGATTTTGAAATTGGAGAAGAGGATATGAAGTCCCTCGATAGTTTAGATGAATATTTAACTACAGGTAAGGTGATCATGTTGTTAGAATACAATATAATTTCTTTGTTAAGTAAAATTTTGTTTGTTTTTTCAGGTTGGGACCCCACTACCTGTGAATAGCTAGCTTTCTTATATTGAGTGCTCTTGCATTAGAAAAGGAGGAAGATGTCAAAAATCTTTACTGAGTCCTAGTAGTTTTACCCTTTTTACTGAAAAGAGCCCAGTGTAAATTAAAATAAATAATGTGGGAATGGAAAGTTATGAATTAAAAATATATTTTTATTCTTTAAAAGGTTGGACATAAACAAAAACGCATCGGAGTAGGAAAAACTAACTCAAAATTAATCGTATTAGAAGAAAAAGAATCCAAAATGTATGCATTCGCTATTTACTCGTAACTTTGCACACACCCTCTATTTGCATATGGTCCCAAAAAGGCAAAGAGGTGTACTTATAAATAGTTTACTGTATTGAACAGTCACCCAAAGGAAATGAATTAGTAGCTTTTGTTCTTTTTCTCATTGGTTTTCTTTTGATAAAGTTTAATAGAACAACCACAATGTCAGTTAATTCCGCATAATTTCCCACAAGATTAAGAGATACTGCCAAGGTCTGATATTATATCAACTTTAATATACTGTAAAATTAATGTTCGATTGCGAAATTTAGATCATTTAATTTTTTATTGCGTTACACTGCTCAAGATACAATGATATTCCTTGAGAATATAATATTGCATTCGTGATAAATATAATCAAATTAAAATGAAAAAATCTCGAAGTCTTGAGAAACGTGCAATTTACACAAAAGTTATCTTTGAAGTTCAGCAGAGGATGATAATACTTTGAAGCTATAATTTGATAATACACAATACAAATTGTGGTAATTTAAGAAGATAATAATTTTTAAGTAAACTTACGATTAATTTCAATATAGAGTTACTGAGTGAGTACATCAAGATAAATTTTGCGATGATTATCGTGAATTGCTCTTTTTTTTAACGAAAGTTAGGGAAATGACATCGATCGAAAAAAGATGAATATCATTTTATTGTTATTTTTTATATTGTTATAAAAAATGGGTAATGTATATCTATCTATTGGAATACCAATTATACTATTGAATAATTGAAGTAAACAAAAGAACAAAGTTATGTCTTTCTATCTAAATACTTTGAAAATTATCTCAAAAAGGATGTGGAAAGAGGTAGTGGTACGTATTATCATCAAATATTTATCACTTAAGAAGCATACTTTTTTGTAAACCATCCCTTTTTGGCTTATTTATGTAGTCGGCTCTAACGTAACAAAGATGGAAGTTGCAAGAATAGGGTGGTTGGATTTCTTTCAGTAGGAAGATCGACATTGATGTTCAAATTTAACGGATACATTTTCAGCAATTACCTGGTATAATAGAGCTAAAGATGGATCTTTTTTGTTATAGACGTATTGAAACGCTTATGGAAAGAAAAGATGGTATTAATATGACTAATGAAGTACCCAGAGATCAAGAATTTTATAAAATTCCACATGCAGTTCCTGTTTATCTTAATTTAGTTAGAATGTAAGTAATAAAATATTACATTTCTTTAGTTTATTCACGTCTTTCTCACTTTAAACGGGTCAATTACCAGATTATAATGCACCAATTGTATTAAGACAAAATCAACGCACAGTTGAGGATTTCGTAACGGTACTCATAAAGGATTGTTAAATGATAGAAATTTAAAGAAACTTTATTATTATTTATTTACTTTGTTCATTTAATATAAATTTATTTTAGCCAATATATCAGTTTACTATTTCTTTTTCTTTATGTTTACTGTTATTATTTAATTTCTTTAATACAGAAAATGGTTGTTCAAAAGCATCTTGTATTTTCTTTACCTAAAATAAATACAAAATAATTAATGATGATCCTTTTGTTTTTTATTGTCCCAAACATATATCACCTTTTGTTCGCCAATTCCTGGACAGATTGACATATCTTCCGGTGTGGCTTCCATAATATTTTTTAAGGACTATAGATAAAAGTATTTGGAGATACAATTTAATATACGCTCGTTAATAGTATATAATTAACAATTATACATACTCCAAATGTAGATGCGAGAGTAACTACGTCTGTCTTGTTAACAAATCTAATCTGTGTCATACAATGTGTCAACTATCAAATGAAATAAATAAAATAGAGAAATTTAATTTTAGTAAATTAGTTAATTATAACTTTTGAGTTTGAATAAGCTTACTTTTGATAAATAATCATTTTCTACTTTTTCCATAATCAAATCAGGATGTTTATGTTCAAAGACTTTATAAGTTTCTAAATATCTGCCAGCTTCTTCTGAACTGTAAACAAAAATTTTTATTCTTATATCTTTACATTTAAAGAAAATAAATCAAATTAAATTACCTCCAAGATAGTATCATTGTAAAATTATTTATAACACATATCTTTGTAAGTTCTCTTATAGAATCTTTATGACTATCCTGTTAAAACAGGAAAACATGAAAGATTAGAAAAAATGGTTAATCTTAATAGGCAAATTATTAGACAAATCCTTACTGTATCGACAAGAACTAACAATATTCTTAATACATATGAATGTACCAATTTATCCATTCTATTATAAATATATTCAGGATGAAGTCGATGATATCTAAGACTTAAGTGAATTTTAAAATTGCTTAAATTCATTCAATTGTGAAGCGTTAAATCAAAGGACTTTTATAATTTTTTATGTACCTCAAGAATAAAGCACAAGTTGTTTGACCTACTACATAATCAGGAACAATGTCACCAAACTCCCAAGGTACATTACGTATAAATTGTAATATAGGATTTCCTTTCTGTAAAAGAGAAGAATACGCATAATAATCAGAATTAACTCTTAAAGGTAACTAAAAAAAACATCTTTCTTGGATATAAATACTTGACATCCGTTAACAATAATTGAATTAGTAGAATATCCAACACGTTTATTAACACTTGTCAAAGACTTATTTGTATTGATCAATGATCCTTTATCTAAAACTTCTCTTGAACATTTTAAAATATGATCAAATCTTATCGGACCTAGCATTTGACCTCCGAACCATCTTGTAACTACTACTACTACATTTTTTGCATCTAATGTTTTCAATAATGTTAATACACGATTTCCTGCATAAGTTTCTCCATCGTCATGATATTCTTCTATGATAATTCCGTCAGAAAGATGTATACGATAGGCTAATATATTATGCGTTGCACCCTTTTCAGTTGCTTGTACTTCTCTCCAAAATGATTCTGCCTCTTCTTTACTTAAAACTTTTTTCGCATGTGCTACAAATTTACTTTTCCGATCTATTATACTAGAACTGTGAAATACAGTTAGTGACGTATCATTATTTGTTTCAGCATTAGTTTCTTGTTGATCTGAAGTTGTTGTAGCAGATTCCTCGTTAATTTGCATTTCGTGTTCTGACATGATATGAGTTCTTGACAATCTGATAGGCCAAATTAAGAGATCATCAGATAATGGAAAAATCTTTAAAATCGGATTTTTGCACCGTTAATTTTTTCACCGGAAATATTATTCTTCTTCTTATATTTGTTTACTGGAAAGTGAGGAAAAATGACGGATAAAAATTCAGAAGATAATGAAGTAATAACCATTGAAAGCGATGATGTTGTTAATAAATATAAAATGGCGGCTGAAGTTTCGAATTGTGCGTGTTTTATATAAATAATAATGTGAATTATTTATTTACACCGAAAGACAATACTTTTTCTAAAATATATCAGAAAATAATGAGAATACGAGTGAGAATATTTAATAAACCTTTTTCAAATATTTTAGGTGTACTCAAAAAGGTAGTTGAATCTGCTGTGGATGGAGCGAAAATTATTGACCTTTGTGCAAAAGGTGATAATTTAATTGAAGAGAATGTAAAATACCTCTTTACAAAAGCAAAAAATATCACCAAAGGTAACTAAATGTTTAGATTTTAAATTATATACATTTTTTTTTTTTTTGTTAAATTTCTTTCCGATTTGTTTAGGTATTGCATTTCCAACTTGTGTATCGGTGAATCATATCATTTGTCATTTTTCTCCATTACCATCTGATACTGATAGTTCAGAAATCTTAAAGAATGGAGATGTGGTAAAAATTCAGTTGGGAACACAAATCGACGGATTTGCAGCAATTGTAGCTACTACAATTGTCGTTGGAGCATCCAAAGAGAATCCTGTTAAAGGGCGCATAGCAGATTTATTGACAGCCGCTCATTTAGCTTCTGGAGCCGCCTTGAGACTGATAAAGCCTGGTTTGGACAATATGAAAGTTACTGACACAATACAAAAAATTGCTAAAGCTTTTGATACGAATTCTGTGGAAGGTGTGAATATAATGTAGAGATTTTCTCTTTAGAAAAACTTTAAACGTAAAATTTATTTTATTATAGGTATGTTATCGTATCAACAAGAAAAAAATAATATTGAAGGTAAAAAACAGATCATTCTCAATCCGAATGAAAATCAGAAAATTGACAAAGTAGAATTTGGCGAGAACGAAGTATATGGTGTTGATATATTGGTCTCCACAGGCGAAGGAAAGGTACGTTATATTATTGAAAATTGTTTTCCATAAATCATGTCCCTTTAACTTTTTCTTAATTTCTATAGCCTAAACCAACAACTAAACGTGTTACGGTATATAAAAAAACCGATATAACTTATTTATTGAAATTGAAAACTTCTCGTCTTGTATATAATGAGATTAGTCAAACATTTGGAAGTTTTCCGTTTCCTTTAAGAGCTCTGAGTGATGAAAAAAAAGCCAAAATGGGCATAATCGAATGTACTAATCATTCGTTAGTAGCTCCGTATGAAGTTTATCAAGAAAAAGAAGGTAAATGAGAATT
Source organism: Rhizophagus clarus (assembly GCA_015698045.1). Lineage (NCBI taxonomy): Eukaryota > Fungi > Glomeromycota > Glomeromycetes > Glomerales > Glomeraceae > Rhizophagus > Rhizophagus clarus. The sequence goes on from BLAL01000274.1 coordinate 745,664, forward strand.
TTCTTTTATTGGTTATTTTAAAGTGTTTATTAAAAATTTTCACGCTTTATAGGAGAATTCGTTGCACAATTCTTTAATACAATTTTATTAACTAAAAATGGAACAAGTATAATCACTGATACCTTGTATGATCCCGAAATAATTCAAAGTGATAAAAAATTGGAAGATGAGGAAATTTTGCAATTACTATCTACTAGTGTTGGCAAACCGAAGAAAAAGAAGAAAAAGAAAACAAATGCTACTTCAACTGCCGTTGGAAGTAATGATACTACAAAAGAAGAAGTTGGATCAACTGAGGTATCAGCTGAAGCAAGTGGGTAAAGGATTTTTTTTTCGTTTCATTATATTTACCGGTAAATAATAGGTCAGAGATGATTATTTGTTTTCGTTTATTTACTCTTTTATTAATGTAAGTGTAGTTAATGCTTTGCATGAAGTTAGTTAAATACATATGTTAATAAAGTGTAATTATTCAAGTATTTAAACTCTCAGTCAAATTGTTCTATTCCAAGTTCGACCATTATTATTCATTATTAATGTCAGTTATAATTACCAAATATTATATTATAAATAAAATAAATATTTTTACAAATTCTACTATGAATAATAACTTTAATCGTACCAATCCAAGAATAATAAAATGAAACTAGCTACTATTAAAAGAGCTAAAATCCATTTTCTCGTATCAGAAGCTCTCTGTCTTGCTTGATGTAACATTAAATTTCCTTCTTGTACCCTATCAGTAGTGGCAATAGCTTCAGCATATAATCTATCTGTTTGTTGTGTTTGTACTGCTAAGTGATTTGAAAGAACTGTTTGCAAATCTGATATTTCTAATAATGCTTTTTCTGCTTGACTAAAAATAGAAGGGATGATTAAATGAAGAACTGAATTTTCCTATTACAAAGCTCAAATAAACTTACTTGACTTGCTCTAAAGCGGTTGCTAATTCTTTCATCATTGTTTCATTTTCCATTTCCAACATCATTTTTTGTTCTGCTGTCAAACTTTGTTCTATATCATCATCCTCCTCTTCTCCTATTGTACTTCTACTTAAAACTCTATCATTTTTTCCCGAGATCTCCTTTTCTTCGTTTATCATCATTTGAAGTGAAGGAGTAGAAGGTCTAACTGAAGCTGATTTATACAATGTACTAAACACAATTTAAGTCATGTTGATAAATTAGGCAAAACTTGGATAAATAACTGAAATATTCACCTCTCACGTTTTTCAATTTCTTTCATAATCCTAGTTTCCTGTTGGTCTTTTTGTATTTTTGATACTTCGGTTAACCGTTTATTTAAATACCATGTTATACTACTATGAATGGCTGCCAACATATCATGCTCAACCGAAAAAGTAGATAATAGTTTATTCCATGTATTATTCATAATTGAATTTTGTCGTTCTGAGATATTGTAATATTTATTAACATAAGATAAAATTCAATGAAAATCCGACATTTTTAACTTACTTTTTTCAGACTCTTCCAATTTCTTGATTCGATCTAAACATTGTTGTATAACGATTTTGGCGTGTAGATCAATTTCGTCCCGTTCTTTGTCTGTTAAAGTTGTAGAAGATTCAAATTTCGTTAAAAAAGATTTATCTATATTATCGGATACGGATGGACTAAGATTATTATAGACAGGTTTTAACTGCCGCGAAGAAGTATTTAAATAAGCTTTCCGAATTGAAAGTAAGAATGTCTTTAAATTATCGATATGGAAAGCCTAAAAGTAACCCAGAAAAAAAAATAAACTTAATATCTTCAAATACACTTTGTCAAGACTAGTCAACCTGATTATTCTTACTATTCGATAAGCTTCTTTTAGAAACTCGTCTTGTACTTCTCTAGCATTCTTTTTAACTGGAGGTAATATATCATTACGTTGTTTCTTTTTCTCTTTTTCTAAAAGAGAATTATTGCTTGATATTTCAATGACTATTTTTCTGAATTCTGAAGTCAAGTCGACCATTTTTCTGTTGGATTTTCCCGATGATCACTATTGTTTTTGATTTTTATATCACGTGTCATATCACCAAGATCTAAAATAGAGATTTTTCACGATTTTCGGGATTCAAATGGCGACCTTATATCTTCGTTCTTTTAATACAAGTATTTTTCGTATTTTTAAAAAATTAACAAACAGAATAGATTTTTTGGTAACTAAATAAAAAAAACGTCAATTTTTTTTATAAAATTTCTTATATCAAAGTTTTCTCTTTTATCTTAGCCTATATATAAACCATATCTTACAAGTTTAAAAAGATATAGTGATTTCTCAAGATCCGCAATAGAAGATAAAGGTTGGGCTTACAGTCCGGAAGTCTTGGAAGCTTTACAGGGAAATAAACCAATTGTAGCTTTAGAATCTACCGTAATAAGTCATGGTAAAGATAATACAATTTCTATAAATATGAAAAAAAAAAAAAAAATAACTTTTTTTCTGTTCAAAGGTATGCAATATCCTCAGAATTTGGAAACAGCAATAGCAGTTGAAAATATAATTAGAGAAAATGGTAGCGTACCCGCAACTATAGCAATTTTAAATGGAAAGATTAATGTAGGCAAGTTACAAGATTTATATGTATATTACTTCCAATGATAATTTATTCTAAAGTTATTGTTCAACCTATATAGGTTTATCATCTAATGGATTAGAGACACTCGCACAAATGGGACAACAAGCAAGAAAAAGTTCTCGTCGAGATCTTGCATATGTTGTTTCACAGGTAATCATATTTACTGTATTTGAGGGTACAGAAATGAATAGGTGATAATTTTCTTTTTAATTAGGGATTAACAGGATCTACAACTGTTTCTGGGACAATGGTTATAGCTCATCATGCAGGAATTAGAGTGTTTGTTACTGGTGGTATAGGAGGCGTTCATTGGGGCGCAGAACAATGTGAGTGTAATAATAATATTAATAATAATTTCATCAAACGTTTTCATTCTCATCATTCTATAAATAGCTATGGATATAAGTGCTGATTTGATTGAATTGGGAAGAACTCCCGTAGCAGTTGTATGTGCAGGAGTTAAATCAATATTGGATATTGAGAAAACTTTGGAATATTTGGTGAGAAATTATATCTTGTTAATATTATATTAAGCAATTGTGATTAACATTTGATTCTTAAATGGACAAGGAGACTCAAGGTGTATCAGTAACAACATTTGGAGAAACAACCGACTTTCCAGCCTTTTTTACATCTAAAAGTGGATTTAAGGTAAGTAAGTGGTTTGTATTTAAGAGCTTTTACTTATAATTGTTTATGATGTATCTTGTTGGATTAGAATGCAGTAAATTTTATTTTGGTTATTTCCTGATACTGATTCTTAATATTATTATAATAATATTTAGCTGAACTTATATTAACATTTATTTTTTAGAGTCCATCAAATTTGAAAACTGTAGAAGAGTGTGCTGCTTTAATAAGTATATTTTTTTTTTAAAAATAAAACTTTTTAAAGTGATTTATATTTAAATAATAAGTTTTTTAGATGCAAATATGCAACTTCAACTAAATAGTGGACTGCTTATAGCAGTACCAATACCTGAAAAGGAGGCTGCTGATGCCAATAAAATACAAAAAGCAATAAATATTGCTTTAGCTGAAGCAAAGTATTTATAATTATTTATTTTGCATTTATCTTATATGCAATAATTTGATTTAATATATATTTTTTAGAGAAATTAAAGGAAAAGATATAACCCCATTTTTACTTAAAAGAGTTAATGAAATTACACAGGGAAATTCTTTAAAATCAAGTATGTACATAACAAAAATTAACTAATAATTAGGAAAATAGTAATTATTATTAATATAAAAAAATTATTCTTGATACATTATATTTATTTTTATTATTAATATCAAAATAGCATTTTTATTAGACAGATAAATTGATATTTGCATTATATAATTTTTTATTACATTTTAGATTAATTATATTAATTTTATATATTTTTGTAGATATTTCATTATTAAAACATAATGCTAAAATTGGAAGCCAAATTGCAAAATGTTTATTAAATTATAAATCATAATTAAAAATTAAAAAATAAATCATAATTAAAAAATAAATCATAATTAAAAAATAAATCATAATTAAAAAATAAATCATAATTAAAAAATAAATCATAATTAAAAAATAAATCATAATTAAAAAATAAATCATAATTAAAAAATAAATCATAATTAAAAAATAAATCATAATTAAAAAATAAATCATAATTAAAAAATAAATCATAATTAAAAAATAAATCATAATTAAAAATAAATCATAATTAAAAAATAAATCATAATTAAAAAATAAATCATAATTAAAAAATAAATCATAATTAAAAAATAAATCATAATTAAAAAATAAATCATAATTAAAAAATAAATCATAATTAAAAAATAAATCATAATTAAAAAATAAATCATAATTAAAAAATAAATCATAATTAAGGGTAGAGTGTATCTACGCCACAACATATATATGATTTTAGACTAAAAAATGTAGATCGTCACGTGATCCAAAACGAGCAAAATTTATGATTTCTCGCAAACTACCATATGAATTTTGTTAAATACACATTTAAAAAGAGTATAAACATGCATTTCATTTATTTATTAAAGTGTTTAACCATTTGCTATTAGTCTTTTTGAATGTATTTAGACTTTTAAAATCAAATATGACTAATAATAAAAAAATAAAATGGTATTAATAAAAAATTTTATTTGAATAAGTAAATGCACAATGATTTTTTGACATAAATATTCTTTTTTATTATACTATTAACTTGTAAGGTTTCATAAGTTTAAAGTTAATTTGAAGATATATTCTCTAGGTGATTCGCAACTTACCATAGGAGATTCGCAACTTAATGCTGACTTCATAGTGTAATATTTCGTTATAAGCCTTATTTGTATTATATTTTACTAAAGTTTATTTGAAAGACAGAAACTCTAGCTTTCTAAAGAATACTTTTAAACAGTTTTTCATAAAATATTGAATGAGTTTTCCTTGTAGCGAAGTAAAAAAAAAATGATTTTTTTTTAGCCATATGATCAGCCATGTCGATCCCTTTATCCTTAAAAAATAGGAAAATTGAAATTGGCGCCATGGCGACCCTTACTATCATCACGTGAACAAACAAATTTTATTGGCTAATCAATGTAATTATTTGCTTATAGATAATCTTTTTTTTAGGCGTGACATTTTTCTTTTAAATAAAACAACTATTATATTTTTCCTTCTTATTCCCATTTCTAATTTCTTTTTTATTTCTTTTATCTTAGAATTTTTAAGATCTTTTAGTTTCACACATATGTTTTTTTTTCGTTCTTTTTTCTTTATTTTGTTATTATTTTTCTTTGTTCATTTCTAATTTATCTCTTTCTTTTAGGTTTTAAGTTTTTCGATTTTGTGTTAGAGATATGTTATTTCTTTACTGATACTTTTCGTCTTATTTTGTGTTAGTTTTTTATATTTCGTTTTTTATACTTCTCTTCTTTTGTTTTTAGTTTTCTTCTCATTTCAATTTCTTTTTTTTTTAGATCTTTAGCCTTTCAGTTTTACGAATAAAGTATGCATCTTTTTTTCTTTTTGTTTCTTTTTTATTTGTTTTTTATATTTCGTTTTACTAACTTTATCTATTCTTCTTTATGGGTTTTGGATTTTAGTTTTTCGCTTTCCTTCCTTTTGTTATCTTTTGTTTTCATCCACTTTCTCTTTCTTCTTATTTATCTGCCTTTGGTTTCCTTCATTTCTTTATTTGTTCCCTTCATCTTCGTTTTATTTCCTTCATTTTTATTTTATTTATTTCACCTTTATTTCTTTTCTTCATCTTCGTTTTCTTCTCTTCATCTTTGGTTTTCTCTAAAATATCTTTATTTTTATTCCCTTTTGTCTTTATTTTCGCTCCTCTTCACCTTATATTTGTTTCTCTTCACCTTATTTTCATTTCACTTCACCTTATTTTCAGTTCTCTTCACTTTATTTTTGTTCCTCCACTTTATTTTCGTTCTCTTCTATCTTTATTTTGTTCTTTTTCTTTATTTTTGTTTTGTTCTTTTCCCTTTTGTTTATACTCCTTTCTTTATTTTCTCTTTCCCTGTTTTTTTTTCACTTTAATTCTCTTTTGTTTATTTGTTTATTTCATTTCTGCTTTTTCTCCCTTATATTTTCTCATCTTCTACCATTTCCCATTGTTTTTTTTTTCATTATTTATTTTCACTATTGTTCTCATTACTGCTTTTTTCCTATCATTATTGTTTACATAAACATTACTAGTTATCTATTATGTTAAAATAAATAGAAATTTTGAATATAAATAATTAACTGTTAAGTTATATTACGGAATTTTAACTGAAATTTTTTTGTTAAAAAAAAATTAGCCAATTAAAAATTTTACATGATCACGTGATAGGAGTCTTCATGGTGACAGGGTCACCAAATAACAACACGCTTTTTGAGTTTCGTACCTTTCTATTGCAAAGATCCCATATGATAACCTGTTTTTTAAATATAAAAAAAAATTGTTAAAATACTATATTATAATTTTTTACCTATAATATAAATTGAATTAATTGTAAAATTTAATATATTTAAACTTTTATATAAAATGCAGATTATTTAAATTTATAAAAATTATCTTAAGCAAATTTGTCTATAAAATTTTTAAACAAAATTCTTAAGTATTCAGTAATTATATAAAAGTAAATTATATTTTATTAAAATTGTTTTATTAAGACAAATTTAATAATAATAATTGAATTTTTCTAGTTATAATATATATTAGTAAAAAGTGAATTTTTATATAAAAATTATAAGAATATTAATTAAACATTTTTTTAATTTATATATATCTAATTTATTACAACTAAAAAAATATAATTACTACTATTTGATTCATTTTAATAAAACAAATCTTATAAATTATATTTTATTTTTCTGTAATTTTTAGATATAAATTAAGTTAATTCTTAAAAATATATTTTTTTAATTTTTTTTATTATATATTAAAATTAAAAATTATAATTATAAAAATTGCATAAAATCAATATTTTATAAACTTTTTTTAAAATATGAATAGTTAAATTTATTTTATCACAATTTTCAAAATTCTGTATACTAATCATTATGCATATAAAAGATTATCAGATTATCAGATTATCAAATTATAAATTATTAGTATAACCAAATATTTTACACTAATCATTTTATTAAATTTTTTACTACTGATGCATTTTATCACATTATTTTTTGAGTAAAAATTTTTATTCAATATGGTTGAATATAATATTAACTATAATATTAGATTATGCTATAAGTGTTATAAATGTATATATTGTGATTGTAAACTTAATGAAAAGGAATGTAAATATGATAAAACAATAAAACCTAATAAAAAAAACTGAACTAAAGAAGTTCTATATGCATTTACAAGAACTTTTAAAGTAGATCTTTCTCTTTGTAAAAAAGCTTTTATTCAGGCAAAAAAGGAACTTTATTCTTATAATATTAATTTAGAAAAAAAGTTTACTTTTGCTCTTTATTCTATATGTAATAACTAATATCAGAAACTTTCTAATAATCAAAAATCAGAAAAAGCTGCTATTTCTGAAAATTTTGATAATGCTAGTTTTTGTGATAATAATTCTATTAATCTTTTATGATTGATCTGTAACTAGAAAACTCTAATAATACTCAACCAGAAGTAATTATTATTGATTATTAGTTAAATAATAATTATAAAAATAATAAAGAAATATAAGAAATTTCATTTACTTTAATTGTAAAGAAAGTGGATAAAAAATTGCTACCTGGAAAATGACTTACTCTCAATACATTAACTTTTAAAGAATTCGCTATTCAAATTCAACAATTTATTAGAATTATAGTAGAAGTTGAAAATATTGACCAAAAAGAATATTTTTTTTCTTTAAATTAACCAAATCAAATGGTAGAAATTTAGAGTTAAGTGATTCAAAAGATTTTGAAAAGTTTCAAAATGAATATGAAAAAATATTTAGGTTACAAAAAGAAATTATTGTAGTTATATACAGTAAATAAGATACAAAGTTTATAGAAAGAAATGAAAATAAAAAATAAAACAATTATTTACTATTTTATTTATATATATTTAATTTTACTCTATATTAATTGCTTGATTTTATTTAAGAAGAAGTTTTAACATCTGATAAATCTACAGATAAAAATAATAATAATTTAAAAAAGTGAAAAGTGATGAATGCAATTTCTAAAGTATCAGGTTTAACTTCTCAGCAAAAAGCAATTGATAAAATATTATCTGATTTTTATAAACAATAGCATTCATTATTTATAAGATAATTTATTATGTTATATTGCTTATGAAGTTCATTTAAAATTAATAGTAAAACTTCTTGTGACATAGGCAAAATATATTGTAAGTAATGATGTTATATTTTTCATTTATTAATAATATATTTTTAATAATAATTTATCTGATCTAATTGTTAAATGTTAGTTAAATAGAATTGCAATTCTTAAAATTATACTTGTATTCGAAATTATTTTTGTATTATAGAATTCTGTAATTCTGTAATTCTGTAATTATTAAGTAATTTATTAGGAAAGATCTGAATTCCATATTTAATTTCAGAATCTGTATTTAATTTCATATTACAAAAATATCTGGCCAGAATTAACCTAAATTTTGATTGAATTATATTTAAAAATTTAGTAAACCATAACTCTGCAACTAGTTATCTAATTTTAATGATAATAAGAACATAAAAATCCAATCACTAGATCCTGCTCTGACACTAATAATCATTAAATATTTGCAGTGAGATAACTCTGTTAATATCAATACTAGAATACTGCAATACATATCATTAGATTCATTTTAATGAGACGAATCAAATGATAATAAGAATGTAAAAATCCAATCACTAGATCATACTCTAATACCAATAATCTTTAAATATTTGCAATGAGATACCTCTGTCAATATTAATGCTAGAATACTGCAATATATATCATTAGATTTGTCTTGATGAGACGAATTGAATAAGAGTAAAATCATTAAAATCAGATCACTGAATCAGGAAATATTTTATACTTCCATACTGTTATACAAATTTTAGAATTTTGGAAAATATAATTACAGATTTACGTAATTTAGTAATTTTGGATTTCAGATTTGCTAATTGAATTTTTAAAACAAAATTGTACTAACTTTTTCAGATTTTGCCACACAACATACAGCAAAAAAAAGTATATTTGCATAATCACAACAGATATTTGCAGATTATCTTATTTAATATGCACTACCTCAATATATGCCATCTTTATATTACTTATCATATATGACTTCAAAAACTTGTATTCCTTCTACTTCTAATACTAATAATTCATTATCATCAGAAATTTTAGTTCTAAATATTAAAGAATTTTTGAAAAACTAAATAAGGATGAAGATAATAATGGTAATTTTATATAATTTATTAACATGTTTATTAATAAACAAAAAATAATTATTAAACATATTAATAAAGATTTGGATAATAATGAGTTTCAAATATTAGATGTAAAGATTATTAGTTAGCGTAAAATAATTCAAGCTGCAGCCTGCAGCAAAGTAATATTAAATAAGTTGGTATTGTAAATTTTATAATAAACTTCAATATAATAATAATAGCATTTGTATAAATTTATTTATTTTATTTCAGTTATCTATTTATAATATTATTTAAAGATATATTGTTTCTCTAAAAAACCTTTCTACCATTACAGCTGTAATATGAAAACTGATTATAATAAGTGTATAAATAGAATCATTATAATTTTCTATAAAATTTCAGTTTTTTTTAAATAACTTTTTATTACTGAAAAAGTTATTTTTATCAGATTTAAGTCAAAAGAGTAAAGAGAAAGAAATTCTATATGTATGCCAAATACTTAAAGAAATTTAATTAAACTTTTATCATGATGATTGCATTATCAAGAATGATAGTACTATTAGTATTTGGCTGGATACAGGTTTATTTTAGATAGCTTTAAACAGAAAAACCAGTTAATAATATAAACCTTAATATAAAATAATGATAATTATAGAAAAAATAAAAATTAATATTAATATACCACATCAGAAATAATAAAGTTCTTAAAATATTCTTTGATACAACTTTCTTTCATTATGTCAATTGCTATAAATCCTTGTAATGTTAAAGCATCCTTTACCATGTACAAATACTATTTTTTTTTCTGCATGAGTATTTGTAATGGAATATCTATATTCACGTGATAAACTTTTTTTATCTTTAGTAGATTCATTTAAGAAAATTAGTTGATTTAAAGTGTAATTATTACTAATATTAACAATAAATGTACAGCAGAGTATTTCATCTCTCTCTTTACTATATTTGTAAAGTTAATTATAATAAATTTAGTTTAGGGGTGTACCAGAAATCAGCTGATTTAATAGGGGAGTGGAGGGCTAACCTAAAAATCAGGTTCCTATGATTGGCTATAAATTATATAATATATATAATATATTATAACTATTTATATATTAAAATAAGTTTTTACAATTATCTTACCATCTAATAGTTCAATTTAACTAAATTTTTTTTTATTTTGTAGAGCTTATCAAAAGCTATAAAACAAAAAAAAATTCATAAAAATTGGATTACTAAATCACAAGTTATTTATATAAATATAATTATATATATTATTATATATTTTTTTAACCAATCAAAATGTGATCAGGTGGGGGGTGAGGGGTAAGGGCTACTAATTGAAGGAAATCAGCTGATTTCTGGCACACCTCTTAATAAATTAATAATAATAAATTTAACCCATTTTGCATTTTACTTTTTTTCGTATAATATTACAGAAATAAAAAAACTACTATAAAGTTAAAATAGATACTTCTTTTCCTATTAATACTTCTATTTCAATTACTAGTTCATCTAAATACCAGTTCACTTTATTAGTTACAAGTTATTTTAGCATCTATTATTAATTTCATTAAAGAAATTAATAAAATTTGTAATAAAAAGGTAAACTTTAGTTAGGAATATGCCATAAATCAGCTGATTTCCTTCAATTAGTAATCCTTATCCTCCCCACCTCCACCTGATCACATTTTGATTGGTTAAAAAAATATGTATTATTTATTCCATGAGAGTTAGGAATATTACAATTTTTTTTCCGAAGGGAAAAAAATCCATAATATTCCTATTTCCTTCTCATGAAATAAATGAGTAATCCCCAGAAGTAAAGCTCCGCATGAGCTGGCTTGAGCTGAGCTGAGCCAAGATTCGAGCTGACTCAGCTCAATTTGACTAATCGAGTCAGATTCATTTGAGCTTCTCTCAAGCTGAGCTGAGCTGAGCCGTAAGTCGGCTTAGCTTGAGCCAGCTTGAGCCAGACAATGATTTTTCATAATTCTGGCTAGAAAATTAAAATTACCATATTTAAAATTGATGTGACACTGGATTTCCATTTTTAGTGATACTGTCTTATGGAAATTTTTTTCATAATTAGAATTTGTATAACCTTGATTTCCAAAAAAGGATATTTTTTATAGAGATCACTTAACTCCAGCTGGAATTATAAAAATTACATTAAGTCACGTGATATAACTCCAAAAAAAAGCTCACAAGCTGTCTCGTAATTCACGAGCCAAGCTCGAGTGAGCTGTGTCAAAGCTTGACTCAATATGAGCCAGCTTGATTGGCTGCTCAGCTCAACTTATGCGGAGCATTACCCAGGAGCGTGTTACTCATTAATATAACATATGATTAACTATTTTAAACTAAAATTAGAGATTTTCTGACTATCAATATAAGACTGGGAAATATGTAAAGGAAGATTTCTGATTACTTATAAACTCAACTAATCACCTGCAATTTTCAAAAATTAGTATGAAGGTAATCATGAGTAACACTTATTATGACAGGGAATTAATAATAATATATATAATTATATTTATATAAATAACTCGTGATTTAGTAATCCAATTTTTATGAATTTTTTTTTATTAATAAGCTCTACAAAATAAAAAACTGTTTAGTTAAATTGAACTATTAGATAACAAGATAATTGCAAAAAACTATTTTAATATATAAATAGTAATAATATATTATATATTATATAATTTATAGCCAATTATAGGAACCTGATTTTTAGGTTAGCTCTTCACCTCTTTATTAAATCAGCTGATTTCTGGCACACCCCTTAATACTTACCCTCATATTTTTCCCATTAAAAATTTTGTATCATCCAGCTTTTTTTAGTCATAGATCAACTACACAATCCCATTTTCTATAAATTTTTAAAATTTTTTTTACAGTATACTTGTTCATATAAAGCATTTTTGCAATTTTCTTTATAAAAAGCTATTAAAATATAGATATATTATTTTTTACTTCAAATTACTACTAAAAGCTTTTAGTATTATTTGGTGGAAATTGAAAACTTTTTTAAAAAAATCTCAAACAACTGACTAAAAACAAAGATAAATAACTTATTGTAGTATATATAAAAATGATAAAAGAAGTAATAATTATCTGAAATTTATAAATAATCTCAATATAATACTAGTTTTACTAAGAAGATTTTATTTTTGATGTGAAATTTTTTAAATCTTTTTATCAAATAATCTGCAGGAGGTAGCACAATTCTGAAAACTGTGATAAAAAAAATTTTATAAATTTAAAGAAAATTTTATATTTATAAAATAATAGTGTTATTTTAGTTTTATAGCAAGTTTTTTATTTATAATTATTTAGTTTTAAAAAATATAAAATTCAAAATTAAAGTATATATAATTTATTATAATTTATATCATAAATTAAATTTTAAATGATATTTAACTTTTACAAATAAATATATTTATGAAAATCTATAGATAGTGATATATACTGGAAGTTAGAAATACTTTTGGATTTTTAAATCTTTCAATTTCAATGTTATTTTTAATTTCAATAAATTTTTATTGAAAACCTTTAATATAAAATATATATATATGTATAATTAATTTAATATGTATTAAAAAACTATTAAAATATTAGAAGAATTGGAATTGAAAGAAATTGGAAGAATCTAATTCCAATAAAAACTTCTAAAAATATTACTGTTTATAAATAAAGTGATAAAAATATATAATAAAATATAATTAGTTAAATTATTTTTATATAATAAAATTTAATTAATTATTAATATTATATATATAGCTTATTTATTTATTTATTTATTTTTTTTTAATGATCTATATTTTTATTGATATTTAGTTTATATATCATATAAACAATTTATTAGAAGTTATATCCATCCTGACCTGCAGAATGGGATTATCAAAATTATAGCTTATTTATTTGTAAATTATAAATTATTTTAAATTATTATAATCAAATAATTTATTGTTAATCAATTAAATTAAAATATTAAAAATATCAAAAACAAGTAAAAATAAAAGAAAATAATAAAAATACTGTATATTTACATTACTAAAGATATAATAAACCAATTTTAAAATTATTATTTTAAAAAAATATTTATTTTTTTCATTTATTTAAAAAATGTTTTTAAAACATTTATTTTAAAATATAAACTTAATAATTAATAAAAAGTTTTTTTTTTATCTCTTTTATTTATTAATTATTTTTAACTATTTTTTATAACCTTTAGAATTTTAAAAATACTTCTATTTAAACATTAATATAAAGTAAAAATCAAAAAATCCTTAAAAAAATACTATTTTTTACTTAAAAAATCAACTTAAAGAATCAAAATTTAAATAAAAAAATATAATTAACAATAAAAAAATAATTAAAAATAAATAAATAAGAAAATAAAATAAAAAAGTATTACTTTTTATTTGGTATAAATTTTTGAAATCTTTAGAAAATAGAAATCAGTTTTTAAAAATCAGTTTTTAATTTAAAAATTAATTTTAGAAATTAGTTTATAAACTATAATAAAAACTAAAAATAAATGATAAAAAAAAAATATTAATAAAATTATACAATAATAAAAATATTATTTTATTTATATAATTTTAAAATCAATTTATTATAAAATTAATCACTAATTACAATAATTCAAAAATAATAATAAATGGTTTATGAATCATTTAATTAATTTTTTTCAAGAAATATTATGCAAAAGTAATTCTTTTTCTTAGTATAATTATATGACTACTACTATTATTCCATGAATTAAAATAATTATTTGCATTTTTTTCTTTATCACTATTATTTAAACCAAAATCATTATTACTATGAGGACAAAATACAATCATTTTTCCTACTTTTAATTTCATAACTTTACTTAATAATTTCTCAAAATTTACTTCTGGAAAAGGAATATGTTGTAAAAGAAATTGAGACCATAAAGGTGATGAAAAATGATGAAGTAAAAGAATATTTGATTGTGATATTATAGGAATAGGAATTAGAGTTGGTTCATATGTAGTTATAATTAGACTCACTTTGTGATATTGTGGATATGATTGAAGGTGATGTATTGTTATGGCCAATGATGTATCAGCTACTAGAAACTTTATAATCAAATAAAGGCAAAGATTTTAGAAATTATTTTTTGAAAAGCTTTTAGCTAAACAATTATGGTTATTTCTTTTTTTTCCAATGAAAATGTTCTATCTAATCTTGAATTACATTTATGAAACAAATGACAATGAAACTTACCTTATGGGCTTCATCCAAAACTACAAGCTTATGAACATAAGGTTCAGTCTCAACCGTACTTAAATTACACCGGATATAAATTCCAAGAATAATATTAAATAGTTCTGATGCTATTTTAGCACCAAGTAAAGGATCACTCAAGTCAACAATTACTGCAACCCCCGGTTGGAACAATTCTTTTAAAGAAACAAACTTATCGGTAAAACTTTTTTGTAAATTTAAATTATCTTTCAATTTTTCAACGATAAAAGAATCTAATTTGCCCAATCGCGTTTTGAGAAAAGTTTTCATTCTTGGATTGTTAATACATCCATTATATAGTTGAATACAAAATTCGGTATAATTAAACTGGCCATTTGTACAAAAATATAGAGTATCGTTAATCAATTCTTTAACTTGCTCGTGAATTTGAGCATCCTCTCCTTCAATATTTATCCATGACTTTATATCATTACTTGTTAAATCGTTCTCAGAAAACAACAAAGGAATAACTTCGCAATTACCGATATTTGCATATAATTTTAGCATACTCTGATAATTGGACAAAGTCACTAATATAATAACTTTTTCTGCTCGGGTATCTTGATCAAACATCCTGGAATGCTTAGCTGGTGTAGCAACAAAAGCACTTTCACAAGGCAGTGTCATTACGCTGTTATCATATCGGAATATTAAAGCAGATAAAGGGGAATTTAATTTACCGAGACGCGTGTTCTTGATCAAAAAGCCCTCTAGAATGGTATTCTTGGTTTGACTCACACCAGAATTAGGAAGACCGGTAATAATCATGGAAAATGGATATTTTCCATCTAAGTAAATTATTTCATTTGGCATTGATTCAAAAGTACCCAAACTCGTGTAACTATTAAAAAGTGAACGCTTCGTTTCCAACAGAGAATGACAAAACAAATGACTTTGATACGACATATCTCCAATTGAAGACTCGTCGCGTATAATTAATTCTTGGATATCATTTTCTGTATTACGGGTTTTTTTCGGCTGATTATTCAATCTATCCATTTGCATAGAAATTAAAGTTTCGGTCAGAATAGGTTTAGAAACTTGTTCATTTATTACGGAAGATATTTCGGATTTGGATATTTTCAAAGATTGAACACTCGTTGGTGACAAAGTAATAGATTGAGAAGGTGTTGGTGTTTTAAACTCAAGCTGAGCAGGTTTAGTAGACTGAATCTTTGAAGGTTCAAGTTGTACAGGTGACTGAGGGGCTGATTTACCAACCTCTGATGATATATGTGTCCGTGATTCTAATGACTTTGTATTTATGTCAATTATTGACTTTTCTAAGGATGTTTTTTCCTGATCTTTAGGAATCTGAGCGTTTGGGATAGTTATTTGATTTGATTTTATTGCCGTTATTTCATTTGGTGAAATAAATTTGTCGGTAGAACCTACATTATCATTTATCGTTGTATTTAATTTTAGTGCACCATAAGCGTTTTCCATAATAACCCATGTTTCATTTTCAGACTTCTCGAGTGAGAATTCTTCGCTGTTTCGTATAAGTTCAATCAATTTGAATTCTGGAAATGTACCATTCCAATTTAAATGCGAAACCAAAACGTGTAAAGGAACTTTTCCATCTTCAAATATGACATATTTACGGACAAATTCCTTTGGTGAAATCTCGTTTGGTGCAGTACTATATTTGACTAAAATATCAATTGGGCCTTGTGATAGTATAAACTCTGGATAATTTTCTAAAAATTCAATCAGCTTACAATCAAGATATATATTTCTCTTGTTAAGAAAATCGTAAACCAGTGAAATTAATACCTCGCCATTCCCCTTCAAAAATTGACGGAGATGTCGAGCAATATCAACATTATGAGATTGAATATGTAATTCGAAGTCCCCAGTTAATTTAAAATCAGATAGAGGATGTAAAAAATCTTTCAAATTGCTGCGTGGATACATGTTCTGGCGTTTTAGATAATCTTCCATAGCTGAAAGTTTAGTTTTTCCAAACTCAAATAAATATCTACGTATATAAGAGATAATATTATCATCTGTTGGTTTGAGACGAAGATAGAGATTTCCATCAATATTTTTAGATTTGAGTTCATTAGAATATGAATTTGAAAATTCGGAAATCGAAAACGTTGATAAATTTTTATATGTTTTCAAATGCTCTTTAATTTCCGTTGCAGAAGCGATTGTTTGTTTCACCAGAAATTCACGAACTAATTTAAGAATCGATGATTTATTTTTATTACTATCTGTGTTGGGTAGAGTGGAAACCACTGGTATTGATGGCTGAGGTTTCAATTTTAAATAATAATCCTCATTCTTGAGGAAACATTCAAATGGATCTTTGCAATTTTTGAGAAATTCTTCAAGCTCATCACTGATGCATCCTTCCATTCCTCTTAGGGATATAGACAATTCGGTGCTAGATACGCCTTCGTCTCTTCCTTGCCTAATGATATAATCTTTTATCAGCCGTTCTGTTTGAGAAAATCGCCTTTTTATCATGGTATTTGAACTTTCCGTTATTTTTATTGATGGATTTGCAAGTTTAATACACGTAATCCCTCGCTCAGAAAAAATATGAAAGAATTCCTCATATTCGCGTAAAAAATTTTGAAATCCTGATTCATTTATTGCGCAATTCGATTTCATATGTTGTTCTAAATCATAGATTGAATCAACTAAACATGAATTGAGATATTTCTTTGCACATTCTAAAGCTTTACTCTCTCTAGCGATATTTTTTGGAAAAGTTTGTTCGATTGATCTATTTTGAGGAGTTTTTGGTTGAGAAGATATAGGTAATGGTACTCGCATGGGATGAACTGTTGATGAACCTTTAATAGTTTCTCCATAAAACAAGCTCTCCGTGTTCAATTCGCTATTTATGTTTTTTTGTAAGCGAGGTCCGAGGAATTCAGCTTGAAGTTCTATCATATCTTTAATATAAGAACCATTACCAGTTGAATTTCCATTAAATACAGGTGCTATAACTTTTTTAAGTTTAACCTCTATGGAATTCTTTAGTGTTTTGTTAATTTCGAACTCGTCTTTATGTTCTTGTATTAACTTAGAAAGGTCCTTACCGCTAATTGAAATATTTTGAGTTCCTAGCCAAACTACTAAAGAATCAATGTGAACGCGCCAAGTAAGGTCGCCATCAAAGTATTTCCTAATTGAATTGAGAACTTCTGTATTGTTAACTGCAAATTTTGACATTTCATCCAAATATTTTGCAAAGAAAAAATTAGATGATTTCCTTTTTATACTTTTTGTGACCCCTCGGAAAAATTCTTTTTTCATTGTCCAAATTTGGTTAACAGAAACTACAAAAAAAGTAAATAGTCCAAGTGCTATTTTCAAGTTTATGCGCCCCTTTTGTGAAAGTCACGTTTTCTATTTTTTTTTATTGAGTGGTACATGTTTTATTGAGATAAAATTTTGGCATTCTATTAAAAAGTGATAAAGTTGTAAATTCAAATGATATTAAGTTTCTATGAGAAGTTTCGCTTAAGGAGACGAGTGATAGATTTTTGGAAAAAGACGCGATTTATCACACAAAAAAGTAACCTAATGTGACCTACGTGACCATAATAATTAAATGTAATTATAAACAGGTCAAGAATGACATTTTTGTGCGCCCGCACGCCGCACACCTGATGAATCAAGAACGATATTCGCATCGGGATCGGATTAAATTTTTAGGTCGACGCGTTTGATCAGTATAAAATTCGCGCTTTTGTTTTCTTAAAAACATTGAAATAAAATGAGCTCCGTCTCAAGTTTAGATTCAGAATCAAAACATTCTGATGAAGATATTCCTGAAACTTTAACAGACGAGAATGTTAACGTTAATTTGGTATGCTTTTATTTGTACATAATTTCCATAAATTTAGTATATATTTCACGAACTTTAGTTTTTACATTGGTATTGTAAATAGACCTCAGAACATTCTCCTGTTAATGGTTTCATATTACTCCAAAAAGCTCGATTACCTGGAGCTTTAGTAAATGTCGTTGGAGTAGTTGTATCATACACCCCGAACAGAAAATCGAGCGGAACAGGTATAGCACGCGAATAAAATATTTCATTTGAAATATTTAATTAATATTTTATTTTCGGTATTAGATTATACGTGCTCTCTTATATTGGTTGACCCATCTATACCTAATAATGTTAAAGGAATTTCCGTTAATATATTCCGATCCCGAAAAGAACACTTGCCAGACTTAAGCGTTGGATGTATTTTTATAGGAAAACATCTAAGGGTAAAATTCTCTAAAATAAATTGTTCAATCAATTTATGTGTTATTTTAATCACTCTCGGGATTCAATAGATTAATATGTTTCATGAAACCACGCAACTCGTGGCAACGAAAGAAGAATCCACGTTTAAAGTTATATGTGATATTGCAAATCAAAACCAGCAATTTCCTTTTAACATGCGACAGCATGCCAAAGAAATTATGGCATATGCTAATTACTTGAGACGATGGAGTGCATTCTTGTCGAATCCAAAAGTTGGAAATTACACAAGCTTGTCTAGACAAAGAAGAAAAATCGAGGAACTTTCTCCTCATATGTTCTTCGATTTGATTGCCGAGGTAACAATAATATATTTCATTAGTATCACTTTTTGTGCATTGCTTACTACTGTTATCGTTTTTTTTTTGACCAGGTTGTAATGGTCTATCCTGCAGAGAATGCCGTGGATCTTTATGTTACCGATTTTACCGAGAATAAACTTCTTGGTAATCGAGAATATAGGTCTAACACTCCTTATGGTCTTTGTAGTGGAAGCATTTTGCAAATCACATTATGGGATGAACATGCTAAAGATGGAGAAGATCTTCAGATTGGAACGTTTGTTCTGCTGCAAAATCTTCATGCAAAAATTAATTCAAATGGCGATCTAGTGGCCGCTTTACACGGTGATAGAGAACTTAGAAGAAAAAAAATTATTGTATTAGACAAAAATGATGTGGAAATTGCCAAGCTTACTCGGTATGTAACATAAATTTGGTAGATATTTATGTTATTCATAATCTGATACATTTAATTATGACAGTCGGCGGAATGCATATTACGAAGAGCATCGGAATTCTCTAGAACGTCACGAAAGAGACTCTTTCCCTGAGCCTGAATCTGATACAACAGAACAATCAATAACAAGTATATATTTAAAGCAAATGTTATCCCAATATTTATTCTATAACTAGGAATTTATGCTTTGACGTGTTTAAATAATTTAGGAATCAGATGCAATAATAATATTAAATTTACAGATATAGATGATATAAAAGATTGTCCGGAGGTTGGTATAGTCTGAGGATTTTGTTTTATCTTTAATTAGGTTATATAATAACAATTTTTTTTATCCGTTCAGCCTGTAGGTTTGTTTCGAACTCGTGGTCGTGTAATTTCTGTTATTCCCTCCAATTTTGAAGACTTTTCTCGACCATACTGTCATGGATGCAATAAAGTGTAAGAAAGTCATTAACATGTCACTTATAAATATCCAAACATTTATTAAATTAATTGCCATTTCTTATTTCAGGATGAATTTTGCTGAGTGCAAAAACTGTACGCAATGTTCTGAAAGGTTAAAAGAATTTAAGTACGACTTTGGTTTATTATTTGAGGATGAGCTTGGTGCAGGAACTCTTCCGGTATTAATAACAGACGAAGACGCGGTAAATGAAATATAAGTTATTTTTGTATTTGCATGTTGAATTGTCTGTTTTTAACATATTTTTCGGTTTAGAACACATTTTTAGACGGATTGCCGCCAGTAAAGTACGTGTTATTATTTGATATATATATTTAAATTAATTTAAATTATTTAATAATTGCTATTTTATTTAAGTCTTTGCAAGAACCCAATAGTTCTTCAAAAGTTAAAAGATCGAATGCACAGACTGTTGGGGAATGTCTTAAATAGTCAAGCAAGTTGTGGACCTTTAATAGATTTTTGTGTAATGTCTTATGAAGTGAAAGATGAATACGATAAGCCCATAAGGATATACAAAATGTTCGATACAACATTAGAGGACGAATGATTGTTATTTCAAATTATAAAGAATTTATAATAATAATTGGTGGTTGAACATTTTTATTAAAATTTTATTACATACGATAATATCAATCAGATTAGAGAGCAATATTGAAGATATAAATTCTCATATTTTAGATTCGGGTTGGTTATACTACTAAAAATTTTCATTTCGTATGAACTTTTTTAATTTACTTAAAATCGATGAATAACAACAAAAAACATTTTTTTATACCACAAATTAATAATTAAATAAATAATTAAATATATAAAGCATATTTTTTTAGGTGCGACTGCTTTAGACAATAATCCGTTTTTAGCGAAATAAAAATGTTTTTTATTTAGGCCGGACCAATTGGATTTTCTGTTTAATAATGGTTTTTTTAAAAGAGAAGAAGGGGAATGGGGATCAAAATAATTTGCGAAATTTTTTAAAATTATTATTAATAATCAAATTTTGAAAATGAAAAGAGGGAAGATATATATATATATATATATATATTAAAAGCATAAACATATATTATATTAAAAGCATAAATATATATATAAAAAAAATAAGGAGAGAAGAAAAGAAAATTAGAATTTTTGAAAAAAAGGATTTCCATTAAATAAATATAAATTAGGTTTAGAATTTTATTACCTATAAAAATATATTAAAAGTGCAAGTTTAGAATTGGTAATAATCTGATATCATGTAAAGAGAAATACTTAATAAGATTATTATAGTTAGTTAAATTGGTAAAAATAAAATTGGGTTTAACTCTCTCAATTTAGAATAATTATTATTTAACAGTCTGATAAAAGTTTAAAGAAATTAAAGAAATTATTGAAAAAAAAATATATTTTTAAAAAGATTTTGATTGAAAATAATTCAATATGGAATTAAACCAACTTAATTTTTTTTTTTGGTATTAAAAATATATACACATTTATTTTTTTTTGTTTAAAATGCATTCATTGTGCTTTACTTTATTTGTAAACAAGATCACAAATAATACATCCACTTATCATAAAAAAAAATTTACAATATTAATCACTTATATTTTTTAAATTAATATTTACATAAGAAATTGACCACTCTCTTTCTTCTTAGCAAATGATGTAATTTCTAAAAAAAATTGACAAAATAATATTGCAACTTAAATATTATTTTTTTAGTAGTTTACTTAGAGAATTAATGTACTTAATAATTATCATACCCAATATTTAATATATTAGTTAAGTAAAATATATTGATAATTTATAAATTTTTTAAAAAGGAATAAGCCAAAACATTTTATATTCTTGAAAATTATTAAAATTATTAAATTCGTTTATCATCCAATGATTATCAATCTAAAAAAGCAATTTAGTTAAAGATACAAAAATATGGTATCAAAATTAGAATAACTATGTATAAATCAAACGTACCCAAATAACTTTCATTTTACCAAATTTATTAGCAATATCAAAAAATGCAGATTCACCTAAACCACGATTTTTGTAAATTCCCAGTACTAAAGTTTTTTTTAACCCTTTCTTTTCTTTAAAATTATCAGTAATGGGATGACTAAAATATTTAATCATTTTAATTAGTGGTATGTAAAAGTGAGGTAAATAAAATATTTCAGATGCCAGAATTATATCAAATGGAGATAAATGTGGAAATTCTTGCGGTAATTCTTCCCTATTTATCAAAAAGGGTCACTAAATTAAAAAATTAATCATTTATGAAAAAAAGTAATTTTTACGTACCAATTTAACGGATATACAGTAATGTTTTCATTACATAACTTAATATCTAATTTCTCATGCTTAACATTTAAATCATTTTTATTCTTTGGATTAAATTCTAATTTAGATCGTTCTTCTTGTTGATATAAAATTGATTTAACATTTGATTCGATATTTAACTTTGTATGCTCAAATTCTTCACCGGGTAACTCACTACATACAACATATCCACCTAATATATATTAATGGAAGAATATATGTCAAAAAATTTTAAGAGAACCATTAATTATTTTTGGTTATAAATTACCCAAAATCCAAGCAGATAATCCAACTAGACCACACCCTGAACCTAATTCTAAAAATCGTATTTTATGAACTGAAGTTTGTGGCGCAGTATCCTTAAACTCATGAAAATTTTCTCGAAAGGTAAAGTCATTAAGTAAATGATACGAAATATATTTACTCAATATATATGCCTTCAATTGTAAGTATATATTTAAATTTTAAATAAATAAATAAATAGTAAGTAAATAAATAAATAAAAATTAGAAATCAAATTAAGGAAATTAAATTGACTTACACCATCCCATACTAAATTTCCAGTATTTTGTGTAATATTTACAATTTTATTTAATTTTTGATGTATTCGAACTGTATGAATTGAAAGTGAATGACTGATTAGAGTAATGAAAATAAATAAATTATGCTTTTTTTTTTTTTTATTATTTACGTGTGTATCCATTTAATAAAAAAATTCGTTCGGGGTCATGTTTATAATTCGCATAAGGATTATCATATTTCCAAAGTACAATATCTGTAGAAGTGTTCTTAGTGGGAGTAGAACTGGACGAATGCTGCGGATGAGAAATATCAGACATTTTTTAGAGAATGAAAAAAAAAATTTTTTTCGGCTTTTTCAGCCACAGTACTTGATTATGTATTAAATAATAATTTGATAAGCTGATTTCATAATATAGTCTATAACGCAGTTTCTTTTAGTTTCTTTTTGATTGAGGATTTTATAACAGATTTTATAGCTAATAGCTGTCAACGAATTGAAATGTGTCATGCATGTGACTGCATTTTTATTGACGTAATACAAAATTGTACAAATCTAAATAATATGACGTTGCGTTCAAAAGATCCAAGAAATCCTTTATTGGAAAACCCGATTTAGAATCAATCCAGAAATGTTCATTCCATATAAATGATCGTCGAGGATAAATCACATGAGATGTATTATCGCGGAAATTTAGAATCAATTCAAATAATGATATAATATTTTTTTTTTTATTCGATCGAATGTTTCTTGAACAACTTTTATCATAATAATTATTGTATTAATTGGAGTGGATTCAATCATTACATATAAGCATGTGAAGATGCATATATTTACATTCTTAATTTCTTATTGGCTACTATAAAAGAGATCCGTCAGACTTATTGATAAACCGTTCACAGATCACCTGCATTGTTGTGAAACCCGACCAACCCAGCCAAAAGTGGGGTGCATCATTCTTGTATAGTCAGTCTGTCGTTTTCAAGTTTTGGTGACATCACCAAACTTCCATATTAAGTTTGTTAGTTTATTCTCTGTGTAATATATATTTGTACATCTCAGCCATTCTTGGTTTTTAATCACCCTTTTCAGTATTTTTTTTTTTCGTCGACTACAACAAAAAACTATGGTAAATTCTGCCAAAAGAACTGTAAAAAAAAGTTGATAAAATCCACTGTTAAAAGTTGACGAAATAGATAATAATAAATCGGTAATAATATCAACCTAATTATTGAACCTCAACGAAACAAAACAACGGCATCTAAGAAATATGACAACACGTAGTTCAAAAGGAGGTCGTGGTAAACGTTCAACTAACACGCCTGTCCGTTCATCACCTCGAATTGTACGAAGATCTTCGTCTTATCCAAACTCCGTAAACCGTCACTTTGTCAATGGAATCCCCATCTTGGAAATTACACTCAGATTCGACGAAGACGAATACGATGTTTGGCGAAGACAAGATACCGATGAAGTAAATCTTCATTATTTGTTACGTATCAAATATCCTCGAGACGAAGACGAGCAAGCTTGGCATGATGAGCTAGAAAGGCTTAAGAGAGAAGTGAGCGATGTCAGAATTATTGAAGAAGGCTGGTTTGAAGGTGTTTGGTAATTATTTACTTATTTATTTATTTATTTATTTTTTTTTATTTTATTTTTTTTTTTATTTTATTTTTATTTCGAGTTTATCATTAACTTATTTATTAATAACTTAACAAACTTAATAAATAGGGTTCCACTTGAAAAAGGTACAACATTTTATTAGTGCAAATTTAATTATGAAAATCTTTAGTCTTATCATTAATTCATATATAAATTATTTGTATTATAAATAATCCGATGAAATTTTAGCAAAAGATATTGCCCATAGATATAATATTTATGAACATGTTGCTGCTCTGCTGGATTCAGAAAATAGTTGGTTTGATACACCAAAAAAGCAAAGTGCAAAAGTCAAGGTATGTTTATTTATTTGAGATTATTCAGATTCAATCAATGATTTTAATAAGTATATTAGAGGTTATTAAAGAAGGTAATTTAAATATGATGAATTTAATTTAGAGCGAGCGTGCAATGAATCAAATGAATTCAATGTTAAATATGCCAGAAATGTCGGTAGAGACCACAAACGGTACTTCTAGTAGTAGTAGCACTCGCTCAATCAATTATGGTATACCAAATGGAACTGTCAAGTCGGATAACGAGAGCAAGTCTAGTAAAAGACGAACATCTGAAAGAATTAAAGCTAGATCTCAGTCCAGTCAAGAACCATCACCATCTGCTACATCAACGAAACGTCTTAGAGAAATTGAGAATGAACAGGATATGAAAGAAGAAGTTCAAAATCTTAAGCGCAAGCTGGATGAAACACAAGAATTCTTGAATTATGGCGGAAATAGTAATAAGAGACGTGCAATTTGGGCAGGAATTGGTGCAGCCGTAGGTGCAGGAATTACAGCAGTAGCCCTTCATAGTATGGGTATAGGATTGTCCGATATAGCAACCGGAATCTCTAATTTTTCATCTAAGCTCACAGAAATGCTTTGATTAAAAGCTTTGTCTCGATTAAAATTTTTAGGCATAAAAAAAAAAAAAAAATGTTCGGTTATTCTTATCATTATTAATTCATTGGTTTTTCAAATTTTTATATTATCTTGATATTCCGAATGTTCCTCTTCAATTGACTGATCAATATTCTTTTTTTACTTCTAGATGTTAGATTTTGAAGGAGGGAATAAATTTTTTTTACGTATTATTTTGAACTTATTTGCATATATCGAAGGATTGTTGTTCATAAACTAGAGATATAAAAATGATGTCAAATAACAAAGTAGACATTTCATTTTTGCAAATTTTGTATATTTTTTTATATATCTTTTTTTTTGCTTATATCTCTTCTTTCTTTGATACATCAATCATATATTAATACATCATCAGTAATCTTAAAAATCATTTACTTACGTGAACGTTCTTATATACTAAAAAAAAAAGAATTTATTTAATATTCATTAATATCTCCCGTCAACGAACAAAACTACAGTTATTATAGTAATTTTTGAATTTCCGCATATATATATATATATATATATATATTAATATACATATATAAATTTTTCTCATTATTTTTTCTATTTTGGTCTGGTATCAAATTGATTTGTATTAAAAAAATTGATTTATTGTATTATATTGGATTTTGTTGGGTAATTCGGGTATAGAGTTGTTTTTTGATCAAAACATATATTATTAAAAAAAAAAAAAAAATAGATTTGATCAATAACAAAAGAAAAACTTTTTTTTTGATGATTTTCGATAATTATACCTTGTTAAAAATTATATGCATATATCACTGTACTATTTTTGATATGCTCCGGAGTTACCGCAGCAACGCATCTCCGGACTTATAAAAAATTTGCATTTATGTAATGGGATGAAATTTCAACCGGGGTATTGAAATTAGAATTAAATTACCAAATATACTTCATATTATGCATATTATGATAATCGGTAATTAAAAGTATATTATTTATCATGTTTAAAATCTTCACAACTGTCGAATAAAAATTTGTATAATATACAAATTGAAAATAATGCATCTCATTGTCCAACTTCTACATTATACTCAAATCAATAAACCTGAGGTACAAATTAATGGCAAATATTTAATTTTTTTTAATTTATAAAATTCATAAATTTATAATGTGAATAATATGGAGGATTTATATTGTTATAACGCATAATATAAATGGGTGCGATTAAGATTAACCTTAATTGGAATGATTAACAATCTCAAGTTAAGGTCCATACTCAAATCAATAGCTTACAATAATAATAATCGGTTAATTTTAGAATTATTAGTTATTTGTTAAGAAATGAATATTGGTTGAGCCTAAAAATTGGTAATTTACTTATATCTAAATTTGAGATATATAAATTTTTGTGTAAATTAATGTAATATGATATATATAATGTGAATTATCATTTTATATAAAAAATTCTTAATAGATTATATACAAATTATTTTGATATATTCTAATGGATTTTGATTTTACTAAAGAGGTTATATTCCAGTCATATTTAATTATCATTATAGGTATACTATATATCTTTGCATTTAATTTAGTCCAAATATTTATATTAATTTTTTTATATATCTGATAATTTACTACTCATTTGAATAATTACTTTTGATTAATTAGGGCAGTGACATATATTAGCTAATATTTTTTTACTATAGGCGCTTACCCCCCCACCCCCAGGTAAGATATCTTGGTCACGTGCAACCAATCATATTTTTTAAAAATTGTGTAACCTAAGATTTTCGCTTACCCCCCCACCCCCTAAAATATTAGCTAATATATGTCACTGCCCTTACTATTTATATATTCTATATTTTGCTTTAAATAAAAAAATAAAATTCTTTTTTATCTCTTTAATACTTTTAATACTTCAAAAAATAAGCAAGTAAAATTTTTTAAAATTATATAAAAAGTAATAAAAAACTACTTTTTCAAAAAAAAAAAAAAAAAAATTTCAAAAATTTAGTTTTCAACAAAAAACTTATATAACTATTAATATTTTTTAGATTTTATTAAATCTTTAAATAAATCAATCTTTAATATAAATATTAATAATTTAAAATTTATTTTGACTTTGATTTTTATAAAATTAAAATTAATATAAGTAGTTTGGTATAATTATTTTATTATTATTATTTTTTGATTTTAATTCTGTATTATAAAGAAATATATTTTATTTAAAATAAAAATTATATATAAGATTTTTTACAAATCTTACTATAAAAAAAATTTTATATTATATTATAATTTTTTTTATTTTTAACTAATTATTTAATAGAATTTTTTAAAAAAAAGGGTAAAGTAAAAATTATTAGTAAAAGCCAATTTTTTTATAGTAATTTATCTTATAAATAAGCAAGAATTTATTTTATATATTATTAGTTTTAGTATAATATTCTGCTTTTTTTTTACAGTTAAGATTTTTAATATATCAGTCAGTAGATATTTTAGGTTTTTTTAGCTAATTTATTATTTATTAATTAAAATATATTAAAATCATAAATAGTTCTAATATAACATGATTTTTTTTTAGATAGCATATTATGAACCTTAGTAAACTTTTTTTTATTGGCTTTTTTCTATTTATTTTAATACTTTTTTCAATAATATAATAATTATATAAAAAATTTCTATTGAGCTAACTTTTCTTATTTTTTTTGGATTTAACTTTCAGATGCAAGTTATTAATAGGAAATAAATATTAACTAATTATTTAAATATATGTAAATTTTTATAGAGAATTGAATTACTTAATAAGTAAAAAACAGTTTTATTAATAAAATTTGTAGTAATTCTGAAATTACAGTTTTTTTAAAAAATTAACTAATATTAATTTTGTAAAAATTATATAATTAAATATTAATTTATAGGCATAAAAAAAATCTTAAATATAAATTATATATTATAACAATAATATTAATATATATATATATATTAATATTTACAAGTTTAGCAATTTTCATATATTAAACCAATTATAAAAAGTTATTATTAATAAAAGTAGTATTTTATTAATTATTTAATTTTAATAAAAATTAATATATAATAACTTTAAAATAATATGCAAAATATTAGTATATATTATTATATAAATTATTTTAAATTAGATTAATAAATTAATATTATACAAATTAAAAATGAATGTAAATTATTTGGTTAATATATAAATTATTAACAGATATCCTAAAATATTTTACATAATAATATATACTAAAATTTTTCATATTAAATTATAATTATTTAAAGGTATTAAATATTAAATTTCATTAAAATTGAATAATAATTAAAATACTTTTACTAATAGCCATTTTTTATAATTAATTGATTAAATTTAAAAAAATATATATATATATATATATATATTATTCTGTTATAATATGTAATTTGTGAAGCTGAGTGGGTTTTATGATTTGTATATAATATTTTTATTATTTAAATATTACTCAATAAATATTACATGACCTTTGAATTAAAAAAAATATATATATATATAATTTGTGTCCAAATTCTTTTTATACTAATAAATTAATACTTATATATGTAATTTTTACTAAGTTAATATTAGTTAATTTTTGAAAAAACTGAAATTTCAAAATAACTACAAATTTTATTAATAAAAATGTTTTTTATTTATTAAGTAACTCAATTCTTCATAAAAATTTACATATATTTGAATAATTAAATTAATATTTATTCTTATTAATAACTTGCATCTAGAGGTTAAATCCAAAAAAAAAATAAGAAAAGTTGGCTCAATGAAAATTTTTTATACAAGTGTTATATTATTAAAAAAAGTATTAAAGTAAATGGAAAAAAAGTCTAAAAAATAAAAGTTTACTAAGATTTATAATATACTATCTAAAAAAAAAATCATATTATATTAAAACTGTTTATTGATTATATTACTAATAAATAAAAATTTAATTAGTAATTAACAAGTGAACTAAAATATTTACTAACTGATATTTATTATAAATTTTTTAATTTTATAATTTCTTTATTGATTATTTTAAACTAAAAAAGTAATCTATTATCTGACTATCCAAATTAACTGCTTATTATTTAATCTGATAATAGATAGTAAATAAAATATTAAAAAATGATTTATACTAAAATACAGAATATTCAAATTAAACT
Organism: Rhizophagus clarus; assembly: GCA_015698045.1. Taxonomy (NCBI): domain Eukaryota; kingdom Fungi; phylum Glomeromycota; class Glomeromycetes; order Glomerales; family Glomeraceae; genus Rhizophagus; species Rhizophagus clarus. Next base: position 775,394 of record BLAL01000274.1, read on the forward strand.
TACAAATAATCTGAATTATCTATTCATTAACTAATCTGATAGTAAATTGCAAATATATTTAGAAATTTATTATTTATATCAAATATAAATAGAATCTTAAATAATTATAATTAAGGTCATATTTTATTATATTATTAATTTTATTTTTTTTTTAATATATAATTTTATTAAATTAATATTATTATATATTATAAAAAAAGAATCTTGCTAATTTGCTCTGTGGGTGAAATCATCTAGGTGATTTCACCTATAAATAATTTATCAAAATCAGGTGATTTCACATGTATAAAAAATTTTTAATAAATTTAATAGTACGCAAATCTTTATTAATTAATTTTAAAATTTAATTGGCTAAAATTTATTGTAAATTTCAATATTGTGTACGTAAAAATTTAATGATCGTAAGAATATTGTTTGGTCAATATATCGCTAATTTGGCAATAATTTTCTGTACAAAAAAAATAACAAAATTTATTATATTAAACTATGACTTTATTTCTTTAAATCCTGTTTATCAAAGTTAATATTTTTTACAATTATTTATCTTTAACATAACTAGTAATGATAATAATGATACAAAAAGAAAAGCCTAATAATTATGATAATAAGAGAGAGAAATAATGGAAATAATATTAGAAACAAATAATTGAAGATAATGAAAATGATAGAAGATGAAAGATATAGTAAAAAAAAGAAAGATAGTGAAAAGAAGAGGGAAAAAATGCGAAATAAAAGGAACAGGATCAAAAACAAAAGGAATAGGGACAAAATGAAAGGGGATTGAAATAAAAATAAAAATAAAAAGATAATGGGAAGGGCAAAAAAAAAAAGATGACAAGAAGGGGACAAAAAAATGAAAGGATGATAAAAGAGAGATGAACAAAATGAAAGGATGATGATAAATGAAGAGATGATAAGAAAGGAATAAAAAAATGAAAAGATGATAAAAAGGAGAAATGAAAAGATGATAAAAATAAACGATGATAAAAACAAAACAATGATAAGAACGAAATGATGAGGATGAAATGATAATTGATAATGAAGACGAAACAATAATTGGTGATAAGAACGAAATGATAATTGATGATAAAGACGAAACAATGATTGATAAAGATGAAACAACGATGAGAACAAAATGGTAATGAGGATGAAATGATCATGAGAATAAAAAAAAAGGAGCGATAATGAAAAAGAAGAAAGTAAATAAAAACAAGAAAAAATAATTAGTAAAAATGAAATATGAAAACGAAATTGAAAAAAAAGATAAGAAAAAATGCCATACCTTGTTCGTAAAACTAAAACCTAAAAAAAACAAAAGGAGGTGAAATGATAAAGATGAAATGAAAACGATAATGAGGATGAAATGATAATTAATAATGAAGATGAAATGATAATTGGTGATGAGGATGGATAAAACAATAATTGATGATAAGGATGGACAAAATGGACAAAATGGTGATGAGGATGAAACGATCATAAGAATGAAAGGAAAAAGAAGTGATAATGAAAAAGAAGTAAGTGAATGAAAATAAAAAGAAAAGGGAAATAATTTAATGAAAGATAAACCATAAAAAAAAAGAAAAAATAGTTAGTAAAAATGAAATATGAAAACAAAATTGAAAAAAAAGATAAGAAAAAAATGCCATACCTTACTCAAAAAACTAAGACCCTAAAAAAAAACAAAAGGAGGAAAAAAAAAGAAATAATATACCATCATTTAATGTAAACCCGAAAGAGATTAAAGACCTAAAAAGAAAGGAAAAATAATAAATGGAAAGGAAAATGAAAACAAAAAGAACAACAAAAAACAATATACCTTTGACACAAAATTAAAAGAGCTTAAAAGGCCTAAAAAGAAAAGAAAAAGGAATTAGAAATAACTAGAAAGAAAAGTAAAAACAAAAGAAGGAAAAAAATCATACCTCGAAACTGGAAAACCTAGAAAAAAAAATAAACAATTTAAAAATTAGAAATTAATCAGGTGATATCACTTGCCAGGTTAAATCACTTATATCGAAATAAATAAATTATAAAAATCAATTAGATGATATCACCCGAGTTATATCACCCCAGTTAAAACTAGTTATAATCATTAAAAAAAATGTTTTCTTTAAAAAAAAAATTTTTTAATACTAAAATTTTATAAATTTACTAATTAAAATTTAAGATAAAGTTTATTATATAAGTAAAATTTGCTTAAAAATTATATATATTTTTTATTATTAATATATATAAAAATATATAAAAAAATAAAATACTAAATTAATAAATATTATTTTTTAAATTATAAAATTATAGATAATAGTAAAGCAATTCTTTAATAATATAGAAAAGAACTCTTCCTATCAATTTGTAAAACCAAAAGAAATATTTTACTTATATACTATGAAGTCTAGATTTTTACTAACAAAACCAACTAAAAAAGTGGAAAAAACAGCTCATCATTTTTGATTATCTTAAACTTTGATATAAAAACTTCACCTTCAAACTATTTTTATGACATTATTGTAGACTTTTTGTCAGATCTTGTTGCTAAGAATTTACTTTTTTTCAACTCCATAATATTTTCAGACTCACATGATGTTAGACATTTGTTTGACAAATATAAGAACTAACAAGTCACTGGTAGTAAATTGATAGAAAAGATAGATATTGACAACTGCTATTCTCAAACTGTTCACTTTTTGGTGATAAACTTATAAAAATACTATTTTTGGATTTTGAAATTCATTGAAAGTTAGAATAAAGTAACAAATAAAATCCTGATATAGAAAATCAAAAGATCCTATACATTAATTAAACGTGTTATGAATTTTAATGAGATTGATGAAGATTTACAAGGATTATTAGATAATAGTCTAAGCGCCATATTTCTGTGCAATAATACATCTTTATTTGTCACATTTTTATCCAAATTTTAGAAAAGGAACACTAAAAAAAATGCCTGTAAAGAGAAGAAGAAAATGTCACAATTATAAATTTCTTTTGCTGAATCTTTTGAGTATACATCTTTTTAACTTTTTAGTTCAAGAATGGTTACTATTAATCAAAGTTTATTTTCTTTTCCTTTTATCCCATTTTAGCAGTTAAAATAAGATTCTAAATCACTTTCAACACCTTATGATAATGAAAAAAAACTAAAATAGAAAAAGATAGACAATCAATTTAAGAATAGTAATGTTATCATTACTGAATATTATCTTCAAAAAGAAGAATAAGCACAATTATTGGACCTTATAGTATATAATATTCTAGCAAAATAGGATAATTATACTCTATTGAGCTATTTGGTATAATGAGATAAAGTCATTTCAATCAGCACAAGAGTGCACAAAAAGTACTTGTTTGCAAAAGTAAAACTGATTCTTGATCATGAGTGCTTAAAATATTATAATAAAGAGGATTGAACTGTTAATTTGAAAGAAATTCCAATTTAATGATTCTCTACTTCCTGAAGTCTTTCAGAAAAGAAATAATATAAGAAATTCTAAGCTATTGTATACAATATTTTAGATGATATGACAAATATCTTTCTTGTTCTGAATAGATGTCCACACTAATTTTTATTAAATAATGACATAAAATTTTTTAAATTGTTAAAAAAGTTGATGGATCAAGAAAGATAATAGGTTATTTTGACATTTGGAATCATATTTCTACCTGTATTAATAACTTTTAATTTTAGAATGATAAATAAATCTCTTAATGCCTTTATTCTACCCTTAACTTCAAAAATTTTTATAAATCTGCTTGAATTGGTAAAGCAGATAAGTCCTCTTTAAAATTAACTCTTTCTTTTCAGATTTTAAGGGTAGAGTGTATCTATGCCACAACATATATATGATTTTAGACTAAAAAATGTAGATCGTTACATGACCCAAAATGAGCAAAATTTATGATTTCTCGCAAACTACTATATGAATTTTGTTAAATACACATTTAAAAAAAGTATAAACATGCGCTTCATTTATTTATTAAAGTGTTTAACCATTTGCTATTAGTCTTTTTGAATGTATTTAGACTTTTAAAATCAAATATGACTAATAATAAAAAAATAAAATGATATTAATAAAAAATTTTATTTGAATAAGTAAATGCACAATGATTTTTTGACATAAATATTCTTTTTTATTATACTATTAACTTGTAAGGTTTCATAAATTTAAAGTTAATTTGAAGATATGTTTTTTAGGTGATTCGCAACTTACCATAGGAGATTCGCAACTTAATGACGACTTCATAGTGTAATATTTTATTATAAGCCTTATTTGTATTATATTTTACTAAAGTTTATTTGAAAGACAGAAACTCTAGCTTTCTAAAGAATACTTTTAAACAGTTTTTCATAAAATATTGAGTGAGTTTTTCTTATAGCAAAGTAAAAAAAAAAATGATTTTTTTTTTTAGCCATATGATCAGCCATGTCGATCCCTCTACCCTTAATAATAACAATAACTCTAAAAATGATCAAAATAAGATTCCTAAATCTAGTCACTCTACTAAGAAGATCAATCAATCAAGAAATAACCAGTCTTTCAAACCAGATGTAAAACATTTAATAGTTAGACTAAAAGCATTGTTAGAATATTATATTTAGTTTAATTGGTAGAATAGATCAATGATCTTTATTAACTTCTTGTTATATTTAGCATTCGCTTTATGTAATTTTTTTGTTTTATTAAATCATAGAATTTTTCCTTTTCTTTTTTATTTTTCTTATACTTTAAACAATTCTATAACTAGTTTTTCTATTATATTAAAGAGAATAGGCTAGAAATATAGTAATTATGAGACACATTTGTGATTCTAGTGTAAGGAACAGGTGGACTTTGTCTATTAGTAATTTTGTATTCTTATCAATTTTTTTCTAATAAAATAAGCATATTTTTTAACTATAAAAAAAAAAGGTAAAGCAATTCTTTTATTAATGTTTTATATCTATAGCTTTTAAATTAAATTTAGAATAATAATAGTAAAATTTTAAAAAATTTTAATATAAAATATATAATCTTAATTATAATTATTCAAAATATAAATATTCAGATAATTATTCTATTTTAAACTAAATTTAATAAATAAATTACTAATATTTTCTAAAAAAAACTACTTTAAATTAATTAAATTTAAATTAAAAAAAAAAAATAAATAAATTAATTTAAAAATTATTAATTTTGAATTTTTAAAACTTTAAAATAAAATTATTTACTAAATTAAAAAAAAAAAATTCTAAAAAATTTTGGTTAATTAAATTAATTATAAATTAAAATCAAAACTTATTTTTAATTTAACCAAAATTAAATTTTTTTTAATTTTCAATTAAAATTATAAATTGTATTATATAATATTATATAAAATTCTAAGTAATTATACAAAGTTTTTTATAAAAATATTTTATATTAATTATTATTTTTTGATTTATATAATTTTAACCAAATTTTAACTTTTTAGTTTAAATTTATAATTTTAATAAAAAAGTTTTGGTTTAAACTAGTAAATTATATTATTTTGAAAAATAATCATTTTTAAAATTATTTTTAAAATAATTATATTAATAATAAATAAATTATTATTATAATTTAAAAAAATTAAAATATACAGTTATATCTTAATATAATAAAGTAAATATTTAGACTTATTGGATTTTCATTAATAAATTATTTGGTATAAAGGTATGATTATATGATTTATTAATTTAATTTACTAATCTAAAAGGAAAATTATTTTTTTTTCTTTTTTATAATATTACCAAATAAAAAAACATAACTAGACTTTTAAAATTAAGGTAATGAAAATTTAGAGAAGGTATTTTTTATTATTTTTTAAATTATTGATTTATTTTTTTTTTTAATAATGAATATTATTAGTTAAAAAGCATAACTGAACTTTTAAAATTAAGATAAGAAAAAATCAAAAAAGATGATTTTTATTATTATTTTCTAATTAAGTTATTTATTTATTTTTTTATTTTTATAATATTATCAAATGAAAAATATAAACAAACTTTTAGAATTAAGATAAAAAAGAATTGAAAAAGATATTTTTGTTATTTTTTTCTAATTAAGTTATTTATTTATTTTTTTCTTCTTTTATAATGTTGTCAAATAAAAAGTACAATTGGATTTTTAAAATTAAGGTAGAAAATGTTTTTCATTATTTTTAAATTATTTATTTTTTTTTTTTATAATATTATCAAATAAAAAACATAATTAGATTTTTGGAATTAAGGTAAGAAAGAACTGTATATTTGTGACCCTAGTGTGGGAATGGGTAGACTTGGTTTTACTGATTTTTTGTATACTTTTCTATCTTTTTTCAGTTAATAAAAGCACTTGTTTTAACAAAAAAAAAAAAAAAAAAAAAAAGTATTCTATATCTTTCATATATTATATATTTTAAAAAAAATTATTTTTTTATTAAATGATTATAAAATCATTAGTATATTAATTATCTTTATTTTATTGAAAAAAAAGTTGTTATAAAAAAATTTGTTATAAAAAGTGTCATTTTTATATATATTGTTTTATAATTTTACTTTATATAATAGTATACAGCTTATAATTAATAAAATTTGATTAATTAAGAGTTTTTTTATATGTTAATATTTTTTAAAGTAAATTTATTTACCGCACCTTATATTACAATGCATACTTTCTTTTTTGTAAATTATTTATATCAATCATTAGTTTATATACTGCACCCTCTTAAAATAGCAAATGATAAACATAAAAATATATATAAATTTGTAACGTAGAATGCAGTAAATACATTATTTCTATTTTTTATATTAATAATTTATTATATGCAATTATATCTAAATAAAAAAAAAAACTGTAAACTAAATAAAAATTAAATAAAGACTAAATAAAAAATAGATAAAAGTTAGATAAATATTGGTATTTGAATATTTAATCATAATATTAATTATTTTAAAAATGATAATAATTAATAAAAAATATTAAAAAATATATTTTAGCATTTTTTTTTAACTAAATACTTTATAAAAACTTTTTTTAAATTTAATATATAATTTTTAAATTTAATACTTAAAAAATATTTAAAATTATATTTTTACATTTTTTTTTTTTTTAAATTAAATATTTAAAAAATATATTTTAGTATTTTTTTTTTTAAATTAAATATTTAAAAAGGGTTTTGTTTTTTTCCGCACCTGCAATACATCGCACCCTGAATACTCTGGGCAAAATTATGGTAATGTTGGGCAAAATTAAATATGTGACATTTAACTAGGGGTGTGAAAAATAGATTTTTTACAACTAAAAAAATTCTAAGTCCCCAGAATACATATAAAAAAATGAAAAAAGAAGGGGTGTAACATAGGTGACAAAAAATGATGTAATGTATCGCAGGTGCAGAAGATTATTAAATCCATTTAAAAAAATATATTTTAGTATTTTTTTTTTTAAATTAAATATTTAAAAAAATATACTTTACTAATTTTAATATTTTTTTTTTAAATTAAATATTTAAAAAATATTTTTTAGCATTTTTTTTTAATTAAACACTTTAAAAATTAAAAAAAATGTTTTTAAATTAAATATTTATTATTAAAAATTATTAAAAATTAATTTTGTCACTTTTTATTTTATTATTAAATACTTTAAAAAATATATTTTAGTATGTTTTATTAAATTATTGCCATTTTTAAAATAATATATACAATTATATCTGATAAAAAATATTTAAATATTTAATTATAAATAAATAATATTAACTATTTTAAAAATAGTAATAAATATATTAAAAAAATTAAAAACTTATTTTAATATTTTTTTTTTATTATCATTTTCAAAATGATATATACAGTTATATTTAAATAAAAAAAAAAAACTGTAAATTAAATGAAATTAAATGAAAATTAAATAAAAAATAAATAAAAACTAAATAAATATTGGTATTTGTTTAAATATTTAATTATAAATAAATAATATTAATCATTTAAAAATAATGATAATTATATATTTTGGGTAGACTTGGTTGTAACTGATCTTTTATATACTTGTCTATTTTTTTTTAGTTAATAAAAGTACTTGTTTTGACTAAAAAAAAAAAAAAAAAGATAATTATATATTTTAAAAAATTATAAAAAAATATTTTAAATTAAATACTTTAAAAAATTTAAAAAAAATATTTTTAAATTAAATATTTATTATTAAAAATGTTAAAAAAATAATTTAAATACTTTTTTATTTAATTATTAAACACTTTAAAAAAAATATTAAAAAATACATTTTAGTATTTTTTTTTTTTTTTAAATTAAATATACTAAAAAACATTTTTTTTTTAAATTTAAATACTTAAAAAATGTTTAAATATAAATATTAAAAAAAGTTAAAACTTATTTAATTAAATACTTTAAGAAAAGTGTTTTTTAAATTAAATATTTAAAAAAAAAAGTTTTTTAAATTAAATACTTAAAAAAAATATTTTTTTTAATTAATATTTAAAAAAAATATTAAACCTATACTTTTTTAATTAGATACTTTAAAAAAGATACATTTTTTAAATTAAATATATATTAAATGTTTAAAAATAATACATTGTTTTTTTTTTAAATTAAATATTTAAAAATTATTTTAGTATTTTTTAAATTATAAATTTTAAAAAATATATTTTGTATTTTTCTAAATTAAATACTTAAAAAAATATTTAATATAGTTTTTATTAATTATTTTAATAAAATTATTAATCTAATTTTTAACTTTATTTTTTGAAAAAAAAAAAATATTTTGGTATTTTTTATAAATATTTTATTTAATACTTTTTTTTTTTTTATACTTTAATAATAAATATTATTAGTATTATAAATATTTCTTATTTTATAATAATAAAATAAAATTATTTTATAATAATATTATAAAAGATAAAATTATTTCAAATCAAACAAATCAGTTGAATTACTTAATCTATTTAAAAAAAAATATTGGATTAGATAATTTATCTGATCTGATCTAATCCATTAAAATATTAATTTAAGTATAATATATATAAAATAAAATTTTATATTTTAAGTATATTTTAATAAAAATACAGACTTTTATTTAAGAATTTGCAAATTTTATATTTTTAATAAATGATATAAATATTTAAGTATTACTAACTAAGAATTGCCATTAATAATTATTATTACAATTAATTTTTATCACTTAATTTTAATTAAAAATTATAATTTCAATTAAAATTAAAAATCATTTGTTAAAAAATTTTAACTTAAACAAATTTAAATAATAAATTACAACTAATTGCAAAATCATATGATTATTTTAAATTTTTTAAAAATCAGCAAAAATCAAGTTTAAATGACTATTTTAGCAATAATTCTAATTCTTTAAAATTAATAAAAATTTTAAAGTGATTTATTTATATTAAATATATAATGTATTTCTATTTTTATCTTAATAAATTAATAAACAGATTTTTAATTTAAATTTTTAATGATTTTTAAAATATCAAATTTTCAAATTGAAAATCATAAAATAATTATATTTTTATTTTTATTTTTATTAAAACAATCAAAATTATAATAGTGAATTAGATAAAATTGATATATCAAAGATATGAATTGATAAGTTCTGATCAAACTAATGCTAATATAATAGTAATAGACTAAAAAGTTATCATGATCCCCTTAAATGAAAACTGAAATAAGCGTTCTAGTTCTGCAAAGTAATTAATTACTAGTATCATCTCCTCCATCCAGATCTCAACACCTAGTATTACTTACCTTCCAGTAAACATCATAAAATGATTATATAATTTTGCAATTAGTTATAAATATCAATTATACTAAAATATTTTTAAAAATTATTTGATAAATAGTTTTTTTAACTTAAAAAAAATTTGTTTTATTTATAAATTTATATATAATAATATTATTTATATTATAAATAGACTAATATTTTAATGAAAAATTTTAAATTAAAAAAAAATTAAATGTCATAATAATTATATATTATACAGTAATTTTTTAATATTTCCTAAATGATTTAAAAAAAATTAATATTTTAATAAATTTCTTGCAAAATTTTATTTTAATTTGCAAAAACTAATTTTAAAAACCTTTAAAAATAATAAAATAAATTATAATTTATTAAATTAATTAATAATATTAAAGTATAATATTTTTAAAATTATATAATTTATCAAATCCCAAGTTTTATTCTATATATTTTATTTATTTAACTAATTTATTTTATTTTTATTAATATTTAATTATTATATTAATACACTTTTATTATTTTTATATTTTTATAAAAAAATTAAATATTATACGTTTTTTTTATTTAATTAAATTTTTTACAAAGAGCTTTTTTCTTTTCTTTAAATTTAGAATATATTGGCCTTTTTTCTTTTAATTTTTTTATTATTTATTAAGTTTTTTACTTTAAAAAAAGTAAAATATATATTAAAATAAAATATATTTAAAAATTTATTACTTATTCTATAAAGCTAAAATTAATTTTTATAAATTTATTAAATAACTATTGCATAAAAATTTTTAAAACTATAATTATAATATTTAAAAATCAAGAATTTTTAAAATTATTTTATTGATTTTTCTGAAATATTTTACTAAAATAGTTATATATTAGAAGATTTAACTCAAAACAGATAAATTATAATTTTTATCTTACAAGTAATATTAAAGCATAAAAGAGTTTAACTGATATATTACATTATTTACATAATAGTAGCCCTGTTTATTTCTGTTCTGTTCTGTTCTATTCTGATTTTAGTGTAATTAATTTTAGCCAATTAAAAAATGGCATGAATTGAATAGAAAAATTGGGTTTGATCTGTTCTGTTTAATTATAACCAATCATAGTAATTAAAAATCAAACATGTATTGCATTTTTAAATTTTGGAACATTAAGATCATCAATTTTTTTAATCTGTTATTCTGGTTATTGTTCTGATTTTGAATAAATTTGATTGGCTGAAAAATATGGTAAAAATAAGAACAGAATAGAACAGAACAGAAATGAATAGAGCTAGTATTTTTAATAAATAAAACTATTTTATATATAAAATTCATATATATTATTAATAAAATATAATAATCAATAAAAAAATTACTTCTGTAATTAAAAAATTCAGTCAATTAAATTATATTATTTTTGAAATATAATAATTGTTATATTTTTTTATTATGTTTAGATTTTTTAAATGTATTTAAATTTTATTAAAAAAAAAATAATATTGGTAACTTTATTTCATATTTATAATAAAAAAATTAATATTTAAAAATCTTAAACAAGTTTATTTTAATAAAAAAAAATAAACTATTATTATTAAAAAATATTTTTTATTATTTTTTAATTTAATTTTCTTTAATATATATATTTTAAAACAATACTAAAATAATATAATACATTAAAAATTAATCTAAAAAAGTTAAAAATATATTAATTATTATAAAATTTTAATAATATATAGTTTTTACTAATACTAATCTATTATTGAATATTAGTTTTTAGAAATGTTATATATCAAAAGCTATAAACTTTGAGACTGGCATTTTTTGATATATCAAATAAATAATTATTATATTTAAAGATAAATAATTACAATAGTTATATAAATTATATAATAAAGTAAATTAAAGTGTTGAACTCTTTTTCACTTTTTAGTAATATATTTTACAATTTTATTAAACAATATATATGTAAATTATATAGCTATTTATTTTATAAAAAAACAAATATATTATTATAAAATATAAAATATAAAATATACTATAGTTAATTCTCTTTACAGTAAATTTTAATATAGTAAATAATATGATATAATAGATTTTTAATGTAATATTAATTTTTAAATATAAAAAAAAATTTAATATAATATAAAATAGAATGTATAAAACAGTAGATAGAAAATAACTTTTTTTTTTTTATAATGAATTATTATTACAATAAATTTTTTTTTTTTTTGGTAAAATGAATTTTTCTTTTAATAATAATTTAATTGTAAAACTATTAAAAATTATAAAACTATTGAAAATTGCAAAACTTTATAATAAATTTCAATTTAATTTTTTTTTTTTTTTTAATAATCTATATATACTTTAGTTTTATTAATATTTAGTTTATATATCATATAAATAATTTATTAAAAGCTATATTTACCCTAATCTGCAGAATGCAATCATTAAAATATTTCAATATAATTTTATTATAATTAATTTTAAAATATTTTTAATATATTATTCTAAAAAAAAAAAGAAATATTAAAATATTTTTAAATATATAATTATATTACCTAATTTATTTCTTAATTTTTTACTTTAAAATTCAGATTTTGCTACTGTTTTTAAAAAAGAAAGTAAAAAGAAAGATTAAAATATTATTAAAGTATACAATTTACAGTTAACTGTTTCTATAATAAACCTTGATATAGCAAATAATATAATATAATAAATCATTTATATAGTACTGATTTTTAAATATAAAAAAAACTTTAATATAACAAAATTTATTATTTATTTATTGTATAATATAATATAAAATAAAGTATGTAAAATAGCATATATAAATAATCTTTTTTATAATAAATTATGATTATAACAAATTTTTTTTAATATAATAAAGATTTATTTTTATCAATGAAAACATTAATAAATATTCTTATATATTAAAATAAAAAAAAAATCCAATTTTTACCTAATTTTTAGAAATGTTTTGAAAGATCTATTCTTATAAAAAATAAAAAAAATATTAATAAATATTTTTATATAATATATTAAAATAAAAAAACTTTCACATTTTTAAAGATAATATTACTTATCATGTTTTTAAAGATATAATTCCAAAAAGCTTTTATTTTTATATTATCAGATATTATTAGTATAAAAACTTTTTATTTATCTTTCTTAAACTTTTTCTTTTTTTTTATTTTTATTTTTTTTTTAAATAGGCCTATTTATAGATACCATTCAAATTATTTTAAGTAAATCCCAAATTAATTTATATATTTTAACAGCCATAATTTTCAAATTTAAAATGTACAAATTGCAAAATTTATATATATAATTTGTAAATTAATTTGGATTTGTATATTTGAGTTGTTATAATCCCAAATTATTTTAAATTTAAGTGGCATCTATAGGCTTATTTAACTTTAATGAAGTATTATTGTTAAGAAGTTCCTTTATAAATTTTATATCAACTGTTAACAGAAAATTGAATTCAAAAAATTTTTTTTATATAGTTTTGAAAAATAGTGAAAAAAGTTTTTTTTTATAAATTAAAATTTTTTACATATATATATATATAATATGACTTAAAAAAAATATTTTATATAATAAATAAAATAAGCAAATTTTTTTATTACTTACCCCTTCCCCTTCTAGTTTTTAAAAAAATGGAGAAAATTTGTGCATGTAATTTAAGTTAGAATTATGATTCTTAGTCAGAATTACAAAAAGTTTTTTAAATCATATGACATACATATTTCTAATTATAATTTTAGCCAAAATTTTTATAATTCTAGCTATGTTTTATATCCCTTTTCTTTCTAGATTATGATTCTTCATGTCATGTTAAACAAAAAATTAAGTTAGATCAGCTTTATATATATATTGTTTGGGATTTTACTAAACTCTTATTTACTATATAGATTTTTATATATAAAAAAAAAAATATTATTTTTTTTATAGTAAAATATAAATAAACTTTTTTAAGTTTGTTAAAATTATATAAAATTAAGATTAATATTTAATTTAATTAATATTTTTTTTATATTAAATAGTATTTAAAATTAATAAAAATACTTTTATTACTAAAATTTTATAATTATAATAATTTTAAAAATATAAAAAAAAATATTTTTTTTTTAAAAAAAAATATTAATATTAAAGATTATTTAAAAATATTTTACTATATTATTATAAAAAAATTGTTTAAAATTAATAGTAAATGTATATTATTTATAAATTATATTAGTATTATTCAGAATTTTATTTACATATAATATTAATATTAATATTATATAATAATTAATATAGTATCAGAAATTTAATATTTGAAATTTGGTTTAAATTTTTAATTTGTTATATAAATAATAAATAGTTAATGAAAACTTATGATTTTATAAAAAAAAATAAATCAATCAAATACAAGCATAAATATATAAAAAAATTATTAAAAAAAAAAGAAAATAAGTTTTGAAAAATAAAGAAATTATAAAAATTAAATTGAAAATTTAAGAATGAATTTAATAAAAATAATTCAAAAATGAAAGTTCAGTCTAAATTATAAAAATTAATCAATAAAATTACATTTATATGATTTTTTTTTTTGTTTTAAAAATAGGTCAATTATATGAGAACTACCTAATTTTAAATGTTATAACTTTTTATGTAAATATTTTTTTTTGAAAATTTGATCAGTAATTTAATAGTACTATCTTAAAGAATAAAGTTATCAGTTTATTTTTTTTAAAACCTTATTTTTAAAATACTAAAAGATTTATAAGTATTTTAATTTTATTATCAAATATAGATTTCTAATATTATATAAAATTAGCATAATTTTATAAAACCATATATATAAAATTATAATAAATTGAAATAATTTAATTATATAAAATTAATTATTTATATAAAAATCTAATTTATTTAATTTATTAAAATTTAATCTAAATTTTTATTTTAAAAAATTAACTTTATATATATTTTTTTTTTATTTATATTTTCTTTTATATAAAGTTTTTCTTATAATTTATACAAATATTTTTTATAGATTACTTACTTTTAAAATTAAATTTCTTATAATATTAATGTTTAAATATTTTTATAAATAATTTTTTTTTTCTTATTAATATTTATTAATGAATTTATATATTCAGGTTATTTAAAAAAACCAATTATTTAATTATAAAATATTAATTAAACAATTATTCTTATATTTATTGTTTTCTTAATGGACTTCATATTACTATTTTGTATATTATACTATTTAAGTAAGGAGATATAGGTCAAAAAGGTAACTTTTGCTGTTTACATTCCTTGCTGTGCCACGCATGTGACTAAATTTATAGTTTAACCAGCTTTACCATATAAAATTCAGCCTAATTTTACAATAGAAAGATGATGATATCAGACGACTTGAAATACAAACCGAAATGCATCTCGTTCCGTAAGTATGCTAAAATTCATGTGAAGGAATAATTTTTCATAATCACTCGGAACTTTTAAATCACATATGCACTTTGATTCTGAAACGTAGTCCTTGAATCTTTGAGAAAAAAAGAAGTTACACACTTCTGTAACAAGTTATAATGAGCCTTTTTTTCGAGTTATTTAAACTTTAATTCTTCAAAAGAAAAAAAAAACTATTAACACATGAATAGAACTTTTACTTCCATATTTGATTTAATGTTCTGCATGACGACGAAAAACATTTGATATTAACATGACATTTAAAAATAAACGAACTATTATTTACAAAAAAATTTTAATTTCACGCACTTTTCCTAAAACAAAAAAGCCACACTCCTTTAAGAGTATTTATTTTATTTTCATATATTTTGCATTTCGCGATGTTTTAATATAAAACATATTTGGAAACTTGAAGTGTCACTACATTCTCTCCTTACATTAATCTCTACGTCATGTAAATCCATCTTTTAAATAGTGTCATTTTATTCCTTTTTTCAACTTCATTATAAAGACACGTTAGTGTTGTGGCCAATCGGCTTGCCGCTTCAACATATGAAATGTCCGAAATTTGGCGTACTTTTAATATATCCCATTTTACGATAATAAATTTTTTTTTTTTTTTTTGCGCGCATTTTAATTTTATTTCAATTCAATCTTTTTTTTTTAGATCTTGTCATTTTTATAAATTTTAAGATAGTGGAAAGATTTAAACACATCACATTAGATTTGTATTGCATTTATCATGTTGCTTTCTATTTATTATTACCAAATATAAATTTAAGAAAATAATAATTAAAAAAAAAAAAATAAATTAAGAAAAAAAAAGATTGAAATTTTTTTTCTTTATCTTTTGTTAGAACTGATCATTAAAATTTAAAACAAGGGATTTAAAACAAGGGGTAGTTATGCAAAATACTCCCAAGTTTATATTGCTATTATTACGTTTTTGTTTTTGTTTTAGATGTTTTAGATGAGAACTTTTTTCAATAGACAAAGAAACAAGTTCTTTCATAAATGCAGAGATCATCGTGTAAATTACAGAGAAAGAGTCATCGAATGTCAGACGACATCAACTTATCATAATTGCGCAGCAATATGGCGCAGTATTTCGAAAAAAAAATGATTTGCATTGTTTATTTTTTACTATAAAGACAATATGTGGTTACACTATTTCATTTTTTTTGACAGTTGGTTTGTGCACGTCGCAAATCAAGTTAATAATTGTTTGTAAAAAAGTGTCATTGTTATTAGTATAAAGTAAATCACGTAGACAAATTCAATCGTGCAAAAAAAAAAAAAAAAAAAAAAAAATATTTATTTTTTTTTTTTTTTTCTCGTGAAAATTAATTACGTTCTTATGCCAACAGCTAAAAAAATGTTCATTATTGAAGGACCTTTTAAATCGACTCAAGATCACTGAGTCAAATTCAAAATTACTTAATCATGTTGAATAAAGCGAAAGGATGTTATACGTAGAAGAAAACAATGACAAACAATGGAGAAAGTCAATGGAGCTTTTTTTTAATAAAATCGATTTTAGAAATGTTAAAGTTAATGTAATATCCATTGTTTTCTTTTGCATTTGCATAAAAAAGAAAAAAGAGATCATTAACGTATTCTTTTATATTCTGTAAGGAAGCAGCATGTATTATGTGCAATAATTATTATTATTTTTTTTTTTTTTTTTTTTTTTTTTTTTTATGTATATATATATTTTTTATTTTTATTATTATTATTATTATTATTTATTTTTATTTTTATTTCATTCTATTTTTTTTTTTTTTTTTTTTTTTTTTTGCAATTACTTGTTTTAAATGAATTTTATAGTTCATACAACTTTCGATTCATTTTATAAAATAAAAATAAAAATTTGTACTGTAAATAAATCATTCGGCATTATTTCCTTGAAAAACTTAAAATTTTTTTTATTACTTTAATTGTTGTCATACATTTTCTTTTTTTTTTAAAATCATATATAGTTTTTTCTCTAAAAAAAAATTTGCAATTGAAAAGATATTGAGAAATATTTGAGAAATATTTGAAAAATAAAGAAAAGAGTAAAGAAAAAGAAAAAAAAAAAGGTTTATAATTGACGAAAAAGGTAAAGTAATATATATATAATTGTACTTATTACATACGCGAGCAATAATAAGTAAAAGAAATTCATTTGTTCAAATTAAAAAAACGAGTAAAAAGGTATGTCGCATGCGTTCAAGATTAAAAGCCATGCATTTTACCTGCATCGTTTTACGAATGCTGCGTAAAAAAAAACGAAAACTCTTTCAAAATAATAAGAGGTTATATAATCGAAAAAAAAAAAACAACGAATATAATGATTGACGCCAAACTTCGGAATACCTTAACGAGCAAGGTAAGTGTAATCAAAAGAAAAAAAAAGAATATTAATAGAATTAATATTCTGAATGATGATATAAATCACGAAAATTGCGGGAAAAAAAAAAATTTGAATTCAATGATTTGGATAGGTCTTACTATTTTTAGGAACTGCCAAGCAAAAAAAAAGAACAAAAACCCCCTTCAAATTCCTATCCCTCATTTCAAATTTTTATATCCTCTAAGTAAGATTGTTCTTTTTTGTCGTAATAAGTTTTGTCCTTCTTCTATTGAAATTTCGACTTCCTCAAATAACCTTTCTCCCCATTCTGGTACTGCTCCTTTTTTCTCTTCTTCTTCAACATTACCTGCAGTTCCGTTCAATCGAGGATATTTATTCAAAATTGCTTCAAAAAGTTCGAGCTTAAGCTCCTCTTCGAGTGCCATTTGAAACTTGGCATTAATGCCATATAATGAGTACGTGTATTGATCTATCGCGTACTGAAGGCATGCCGAAGCATAAAGTAAGGACTCGAAGAACGGTTTCATCAAGTGGGTTTTTGAAATGTTGCTCCCGCTGGGTGTGCGGTGATCTTTCATTACGGCGACATCCGCAGCGGATGAGAAGTTATGAAAAGTAGTTGTCTGCTCGGTTGTTTCTTCTTCTTCGTGTCTTGCTACTTGTTCTACCCCACTTCCAGGGCACAAAGAATATTCAACGCCATCACCTCGACCTCGGCATTGTTTCACCATCACCCAGTTCCCGTCCTGTTCTTCTCTCAAAACAACACTAGTTTCATCATTATACGCGTTACTCTCTTTTTCCTGCCATTCCCTTCCGGTCAACTGCCAAGCTCCTCTCCTTAATTTTTCTACAATTGTGCTTGCGACTTTGTCTTCATCCCCGCATATTCGTATGCCTTCGTAAAGCATTTGGCGAGATAAAATCATTCTTTGTACGCACCTTATAAACCACTCGACCCCGTCGGAGTGAGTTGGTGCTGCATAAGGTATTTTTGCCATGTTTTCGCGGAAAAGTCGCATCCTACCTTGCTGATCATACTTACAATGGTGGGATAAAAAGTGCTGAATGGTAGTTGAATTCAAAATGCCAAGAAAAAAATATGGTGGAAGCCTTGTGGTAGTTTTCACAGTAAAATAAATGCACTAGTGTTGTATAAGAGGAAATTTAGCGTTTTTTTTTTTTTATCACAATGTACCAGATAATGAAGGGTTATCACACCTGATTAGTCACGCACACGTTGTCTTCATCTATGAAGAACCGTTGGCGAGGCTATAATAAGATATTTTTAAGAACTTTAATTATGAAATTTCATCTCGTGTCATATAGCCTTATAATAAGTTCAATATGCTTGCTTACTTGATTTTTCGAAAAGTATCCATAGTTAATAGGATGGATAATTTTGGTTTGTACATCAATCCTAAAATTTAAGAAAAAAAATTTAAGTTTAATAAAAAAATAAGATTATTTCGTTTTGTAGCCAAATATAAATTCTATTATTTTTATGTGCACGTTATTTTATAAAGTATAATAATATTAAAAGAATAAAAAAAAAACAGCTAAACTTCTATAAATACATAGCAATTGTAAATGTCTGATAGCAACAAGCAAGCTATCAAGTATGAATGAAATAGCCAATTATAATAAAAATAACAAATTATCTCTCACCCGCATTTGCTTGTACCACAATATACTACTTCTCTGGAAGTAAAACCGGTTTGCAAGTACTTTCGGGCCTCTTTCAAATACTTCCAGAATTCACTATTTTCGCCGAATTCCCTTCGAACCTTATCAACAGCATCCCGATCGACCATTATTAACGAATACATTGATCTATCTTGTTCGAGTCCATCCTTGGCAATTGTCGTCCCTCCAGAATTATTTATAATAAAAGGTACATAAGCTTCAGCAGGTGAACTTTCTTTTTTTTCTAACCTCAGTTCATCTCCCATTTTCTGCCAAAATTCTGCCTCTTTTCCACCATTTTTTCCATTCCAATAAAATACTGGACGCAACCAGCGCCTACACACTTCGGGACCAAATTTACTGTACGCCCAATTTGTACGAACTACAAGAGCATATACCGGATTTGTGTTGGGGCCTCTGTGCCAAATTAATGGATTACTTTCAACCCAAGTATGTTTCATGCTAGCATGGTCACATAGAGAAGGTAGATGAGCGGTAATAGAATGTAAATATGCACTCACTGCCGAAGAAGGCATTAAAAATGTGAATGAATATGAATTTGTAGATGACGGAAGTTGTGTCATCGGATATGGAAGTGAAAGTTTAAAGTGCATATCCTTTTCAAATTGAGCATTATTTGGGTCGAAATTAGAATACGCTTGAAGTGTTTCTTGAAGAGTTGCCTTACGATTCATATAACGTAGAAAAAGAATTGAAGATTCCGTTAAAACGGGTTGTATGGGAGGAATACTATTTGAAATTGGTTCGTTTCTACGACGGAGTCGAAATATTAAAGAATCTGTTTGTATTTTACGCCAAACTTTGAACGGTTCGAATTGGAAAAATTCAACCAGATGACATTTTTGCCACATCCAAGCCCTGTGATATGTAAAAAATGAGATAACCAATTTAGAATACATTAAATATAGCGGACCCTTTTGCAATCGAAAGGGTGCTTACGTCATTAGTTGTTGCCTCAAAATCGGCATCAACTTATTCTCGATTTTCGGACGTAAATATCCTTATTATTGCAACAAACAAAAAAAAAAAAAAAAAAATAAATATTTTTTTATACAATACCTTAGTTTGTCAGCAAATTCTAATCCCATCCATTGACTCGCTATTATAATTGTAAAAAAATACAAGTTTTTTAAATTTAGTAATTATTAAATGCATGGTAAACATTATCAATGAACACTTTTTAATATTAACATTGTTTCAACGCATAAGTTAATATTATCATCACAAACAAATGTGAAAATCTCAACCATAAAAACAAGTTTCAAAACAAGAAATATATAATTTTGTCGAACTTACCGCTAATAAGACAAACCTCTCCAATTTCTTCTCGGCATCTTTCGACACAGAACCAAAAGAAATATGCATAAGCTTGCATTCCACCTTTACCCAAAACTCTTTCATCGAAAAGTTCACTATCAGGTTCCGAAATAAATCCAGTCTTTCTAATCATATATGGGGGATTAGTGACAATAAAATCAAACTTGAGACGTTGGGGTGATCGTAATAGCCATAAATTTTCATATTCCCATGTATGCTCCCGTTTCGGGAGATATAAATTTAAAGTATCATTACAAAATAAATGAAGTCTCGATAATTTTAGATCATTTATGAGACTTGTAAGGTGAAGAAAACGTTTATATAAGGGTAAGATGTGCAAAGTAATATTTATCTTACAGAGATGATATGCAAATGCATCTATCTCTATACCCCAAAGGTTCACAGATAATGAATGAAGAAGATTGGAAATTGCCCCTGAATTATTCCAAACAATAGGACATTGTTGAGCTGCAAGAGTTAAACGGCTTATAAATTCACAAAGGAACGAGCCTATTCCCATACAAGGATCTAATACACTAGGAGCTTGAGGAAGAACCCCCCAATTAGAAGGCGTTTGATTTGAATATAAGTTAGAATTTTGAAATGAGCCTCCTAAAAGTTTTTCTATCCAAGTTATATTTCCTTTTCCAATTAAAACACGGTCCCACATAAATCGCATAACCTCCCTCGGGGTATAGAATTGACCATGATCTTTTTGTTGTTCTTTAGCCAATACATTAAGAAAGTGTTTCGTATATAATATTGATAATATAGATTCAATTGGTTCTAATGTTGTAAAATGGATATTAAGAGAATGAAACCTCATCGAAAGGTCACATTGGTAATGAGGCTGAGATCTTACGACTAAACGATAATACCAAGTGAAAGCTTCTAAATTTTCGCTTGCATTAGGCGGTTGATCATCAAATGGTATATTTCGTTTTAAAAAATTGTCATCATCGTGAAAAATGTTCATAAATGTTTCTACACTTAATTGACGTATTGATATCTCTTCGTTATCTTCGCATAAAAAGTCCATGACCACGGTATCAAATAACATATGAACTACGGTAATAAAAGATGTAATCTGACAATAAGAATTTAAAGCATTTTTAAATAATTCTATGTCAGGAGATAGGTAAGATGATTGAACTCTAGAAATAAAAGAACGAAATTCTTCTACACATTTGATAAATGGAGTTTTGACATTATTCGGATGTGAGTCATGGACGAGTTTATTAAATTCGCGAAGAAAGCTTGCTGGGATTAAATGATCTAATTTGGAAAGATTTGAAGTATGTGAAAGAATTGAATTAATAGACATTAGGGACGCACCACCAAATTTGGAATTGATGCATTAACAAATCAAATTAAACAACTAAATAATATATAAACATGATCATCTTTCTCGAAATTCTTTGAGACAAAACTCTTTAAATTCTTGCTACCTTTAAATAATTCTATTTTTATTTTATTTTATTTTTTATTTTATTTTTTTTTTTTTTCTTACCTTTATTAACTATAGTTATCCAAATATCTTTCTTAACTTCTTCTAATAAAATACCTAATACTTCTACCACTTTTCCTACTAAATCTTCTGAATGAAAGTTCGTTGAAAAAGATGACAAATTTGAGGAAAATTCTTGTCTCCTTTGTGAGTTGGATTCAGCTCCGTTGACAAGATTTTGAGCGGGGTTGACTGACTTGAATATAAAGGGAGTGTTGAACGTAATTTCAGAATTTTGAGGTTTATGTCGCGACACGTGAGTATCTTGAAAGAAGCAGTTCCAAGTATCAATTCTTGGATCCACTTCAACTTCGTTAAGAACAACGCTAAGCCAATCGTCACTCTGTGAAGAAACATCGTCCGAAGACTTTGAACGAAGTCTCTTTGACCGAGGGACGACGGTTTGCGTATTATCGTTTGCATTCGACATTTTTCTAAAAAATGACTTATAAGAGTGTATGTATTCTATATATGTTTCGAAAATGATGATCTTCCTAAGGAAGGTGAAGTCTATTTGTGATGAGATTTTGAAAAGCCACCGCCTTTGTGCATATTCAGAACCGCCTTTCAATACTTCGCAAAATGGAAGAATACGGCCTTTTTATACACGAAGTCCGCCTTCCAACAACTTGACCTACTCAGAGCCACAAGCGTATTATTTTAGCGATTTCTTTGGTGGAACAACAAAGCACACAACGAATGGCGAAGAAGTAGTGGTAAGCATTGTTTTGAGCTTTATTATTTTTGATTTCTAAAACTAGGTGTCGTCACAAAAAAAAAAAGCTTTTATTTATTAGCACGTGATCTAAAACTTTCGGTCCGTGAAGTGGGGTATAAACCCCGATACTATCTAATCAAACCCCATTTTTAACCCGTTTATAAACCTGTTTTAATAGAATGTTATATTCAACAGATCTTGTTTGCAGATGCGTTGTGCAAAGTAAACTGCATAATAATAGAATAGAAAAGATCTTCGACGTCCAAATGAAAAGATTGTACAAACTTTAATGTGGCGAAGCGGGAACCTAGTAAATTCTCTGTTTTTTTGCGAAGAATTTTATAAGCTGTTTTTATTTGGAGGGAAATAAGCCGAGTGTAAGGGTAATTAATTTATTTTAAGATAATCTTATTTTTATATGTATATTATAATATGGAAAACATGAATTCTATCAAATGAATTTTTGATTGAAAATCTTGTTTTAAATAGCAACTGCATCGACGAAACAGAAATGCATTTTGATTTTTAATTAAAACATTAATATGTATACCTACCCCATTGCCCGTTTTGACAATACTTCATGTTACTTATATTATATTTTTATATTACTTAATAAATTATTTTATAATAAGTTGATTTAGAAGAAGAACGCGCTTTCTCAGAGAAATTTTTTTTTCTTCGAATAACGAATTACACTCGCGGGTTTATAATAAGGAAGTGCTTTCTAAAAAAAAAAAAAACGCCAAAAAAAAAAAAAAAATTTTTTTTTTCAACAAAGGGTGAAATATAAAGATGATGCATTAATATAATTCATTTAATGACATAATCATAATTTTGCTAAGCCAAGATAATACTAATGAACTTCCATAATTAATTTTTGTATCCGCTAGATGTTTACGTTTTCGTACAAGGTTTTCTGCGAGAAAAAAAAACAGAGCTGAATAAGTGATTGATCGACCAAGAAATTCACGTCCATAATGCACAACCTGTTCGTTGATAAAAAAAAAAAAAAAAAATTATTTATTTATTTATTTATTTATTTTTTTTTTTTCTTTCTTTCTTTAAATATATATTTATATATATTTATTCTAAATTTACATTCGATTACATCATAACATAGTTCAAAAGAGGAAACATCCGTGAAAGCGCCCTTTGATAACGCAATCTAACAAATGGAAGAAAAAGTCCTTATGACCTGTTGCATCTAAGGAAAAAAAAAAAAAAAAAATGATAAATAAAAGAATTCACAATGAACTTTATTTTATAATTTATATACATTAATAATAATATATATTGTAAGTAAAATTTCATTCTTGTCCACTATTGTCAAAAACGGAATTATTATCATTTATATCTTTCATTCACAAGATAATCCAACACAAATATGGTACCAACAGGTAACTCAAATCAACAATCGCGAAACCTTTTTCTAGTTTTTATCACTTATTATCGTGTATGATTCCGGTAGATTTACTTACAATTATTTAATCCCCCCATATTTTGAACCCTAATTCCACGTAAACGGGACCGCATGTACGGGGAGTAAAAGAAAGGTTGGGCATTTCTTTATCAGGCCACATAATTTGTATTATTTAACAATCCATTAAATCTTAATATTATTACCATGTTTGACTCTTGTCATATGGGTCTGTGATGTATAAAAAAAGTTTGTGACATATATGTGACTTGTAATTATTTTCGTGAAGCGTTCACGGTGATCCATTTTATTAGTTATATATTTCGTCCTGAAACGCGGAAAAATCTAATACATTTATAGTCACAGAAATTTTTTTTTAAGGATCTAACCCAATCTAGGTAGAATTATAATACTAATTAACCAGATTGAGCAGTATATTATTATAAAGTTCTTGGAAAATCCCTGTAGTTTCGCGTCTTTCTTATCACAGTTTCACAATTGCTTGGCGATCGGAAAGTAAAAGAAACTCTGTGTGCCGTCCTTAAAAAAAAGAATTTTGAAAAATTTAAAGTTTAAGATTATCTCTTTATAGCATTTTTTTTTTTTTTTTTTTGTCTTTAAACTGTAAACATATCTCTGCATAAAATAAATCTTCAATAAAAAATCACGGGAAGTACTGAAAAAAATGGTTTACTGCGGCCGATTGAAAAGATTGAACAAATTTTTTGTCATTTTTTGTCAAAAAAAAAAAAAAAAAAAAAAAAAAAAAAAAAAAAATTTTTTGTGAAGGTAATATTTTGTTTCCCCATTTTTCACACCCCTTAACGCCCATTGAATATTTTTTTTCAAAAAAAAGTCTTTCCCACCCCCGAAATACAACATATCATGGTAAGCAAGCTTACAAAATCCTTCATTACATTTCATAAATTAAAGCAGTATTAAAGCCTAAATTATTATTATTATTATTATTATTATTATTATTATTATTATTATTATTATTATTTCGCATAGCTGTCAAGATAATTAAATAAGTCATACCCCACATTTCAAAATTTTAAATAACTTACCTTTAATGGCAACTTGGTATATTTTTATGTAAGCACGTTGAAAAAGAAATATCACCGCTTTGAACTTCAAAAGACTTTGTTTCTATGAGACGTAGAACAATATCTTGCTATATTACTTTGTTTCTGGTTTTTTTTTTTATGTAAATACATTTATTATCATATAATAAAAAAAGAATTTTTTTATACGTGATACGTCAAATTTTATTACAAGGCTTTCGATTTTACTACAAGTTCTTTTATTATATGAGAAAGAGTTCTTTGTCCCCAATTCTAATAATTTTGCACGCTCTTTAATCAATCTTACCATTTTTTTCTATTTCACTTTCCATTTGTGGTTAACAAATCTTCTTTTAAAATCTCTTAAGAGTGCAATCTTTTCATTCGCTTTGTTTTTATGCCCAAAAGAGATAGTTGCACATTAAATCTTTGCCAAATATATTGTGAAAATTTGTTAAATGTTCCCCTATATGAGAAAAGATATCGCGCGTCTTTTAATGAGAAGAATTTTTGGTCATGGAAATTAAACAGGTTTGTTTGATTGTTTTCCTCGTGTGGTAATGAATTTCCATCAGCGATTGTTTGTGATTCCATATCTTAAGATTGTACCTGAGAAGTAATTTAATGGTCGTGCTTCTGTTACTTATTTGGTTCACACGTCCCGTGTTCTAAAGCCCAGGGGTGCGGATTTTTCTCGAGATATCTGCTTTGTTTATCAAATAAAGTTATAAAATTGCATTGTTTCTAAATAAATTAATATAAAGTGTTAACCCTTGAATATTCTATTTACAACCCTTTTTTTTTCGTGAAATCTTTTCATTCCAGCTTCAATCACGCAATTCATTGGTTTTCATTTCAACGATGAGAAGAGATTGACGAAATATTACTCGTTAAGCCGTTAAAGATGATGGTAGTACTGAAAAAAAGATAATCCTCATACATTTTAACAGAATTTGTATATACTACAAAAAGCAAAGGTATATTAAATGTTTAGATCGTGTTCTTATAGTGCGTCCATAAATGGATGGATAATATAGACCAATCTTTTGAGAAATTCTCATTAACTCTATGACAATTTTCTTACTTAATTGTTATTTTTAGAACTATGAAATACCGTGTGAGAAGTAAAAAAAAAAAAAAAAAGCCTTCTGGGCGTTGAGGGATAAAATGTTTGATTTGCATCCACTTTGATATAGAGATTTTGGTGTTGTGAAACATCATTATATTACTGCGGTTTTAAATGACAGTAGTAAAAAAGTAAAGTCAAAGCTTTTTGTTGTCTTACCAAAATTATTTTAGATTCACCTTCCATATTTAATACAATAATTGATGTATCGTTCAAAACACCTTTAAAGCATTGGCAAAATTTGTATACGATCTTCAAGCAGGAAAGTATTAAGAAAATTTGTTTATTGATATATTGGTCATCGTTTTCCATTTTTCGAATCAACATAATTCTGATCTAATTTTTTTTTTATTGATTGATTTTTTTTTTTTTTTTTTTTTACATGTTTATTAACCCGTATTTTATGATTTGCTACTCTTGAATTTATCATTTATAATCAGATTTGGGAAAATTTAAATCCTTTGATTTGTAATATCTAAAAAGAATTATCGTGAAGGAATTTCCGATACACGATTTTAAGGATCGATCGGTTTATATACATATCGGCGATTGTTGCCCCAAATGTATTTAACGTAAAAAAAAAACCAATTAAAAAAATATAACATAAGAATGTATATTAATTAATTGCTTGTATCATTATAATCTTAAATTATTCCCATCATCGAACTTTTGTCTTTTATATGATATTTATTTTATTTCATCATGTCATTTATGTATCCATCTGTATGTCATGTGCCATATTTACGTAGTACAATTTCCTAATAAAGGTCCTGGTTCATGATTTTGGAATTTATCAATTTTATCATCTGATTTTTTTTTATTCATTAGCCTTTTCTCATGGATCAATTTACTTTGCCAGATAATCAACTACTTGGCGAAGAACAAACTGAAGCAGAAGAGTTACCGGTTATTTCGCAACGAATTCAAGATATAATAGAAGTACTTAATAATTTTAAAGAGTTAGGAGATCATGAAAGGTGATTTGATATTTTGAAAAATCGTTTTTATTTTATGATTTTAATATTTTTCCGTGAATTTTTTAGAGGAAGATCCGCTTATGTCGAGCAACTTATTAAAGATATGGCAGTATACTATGGATATTCGGAATTTTTATTAGAAAAGCTTTTTAATTTATTTTCCGTATCTGAGGTCTTACATTTATTTTCATTTGTTTTTTTTTTTTAAAAAAAAAAAAAAAAGTTAAAAGCCTACCACTCAATTCTAATGATTCAATATTTTTTAGGCTTTGGAATTTTTTGAAGCAAATGAAGTTCCAAGACCAGTCACAATTCGAACAAATACATTGCGAACACGTCGTAGAGACTTAGCCCAAGTATTTAAATTAGCTGATATTTAATGTTTGTTTTTGATTAAATATTTATCATTTATATTTATTTAACAGGCTTTAATAAATCGTGGAGTAAATTTGGAACCGATTGGAAAATGGACAAAGGTCGGATTAACAATATTTGATTCAACAGTTCCGATAGGCACGTTTAATTTAATTTTTATATGACTAAGCTAAAATATACATAACATCCATTAATATTTTCCGTTATTTTAGGAGCTACACCAGAATATCTTGCTGGCCATTACATATTACAATCTGCATCATCTTTTTTACCCGTTATGGCACTAGCACCTCAAGAAAATGAAAAGATATTAGACATGGCATCTGCTCCTGGTGGAAAGACTACATATATTGCAGCATTAATGAAAAATACTGGTATAATATTTGCCAATGATTCAAATAAGGAGAGGACTAAAGGACTTGTATCCAATATACATCGACTGGGTATTAAAAATACCGTAGTTTGCAACTATGATGGACGCGAGTTTCCTACTGTACTAGGAGGATTTGATAGGGTTCTTTTGGATGCTCCTTGTAGTGGAACTGGCGTTATATCAAAAGATCAATCTGTCAAAATAAATAAGGTAAAACTATTTACGTATCATTAATCTGTATCATCAAAAATAATAACTTTTAAACTTCGTTTTTTTTTTTAAAAAAAAAATAAAATAAAATAAAAATAAATAATAAACTAAGACCGAGAAAGATTTTATTTTATTACCTCATTTACAAAAAGAACTTCTTTTATCGGCTATTGACTCTGTAGATGCCAAGTCATCTAAAGGAGGATATATCGTATATTCAACTTGTTCAGTAACTGTTGAAGAAAATGAAGCTGTTGTAAACTATGCGCTAAAGAAACGACCAAATGTAAAATTAGTACCAACAGGATTGGATTTTGGAAAAGAAGGATTTACAAAGTATATAATTGAATATTGAATATATTGAATTAAAAAAAGATTTTTTTTTTTTTTTCATTTAATTATACGTATTTAACATTGTATTATATTATACTTAGCTATAGAGGCAAGATTTTCCATCCTTCATTGAAATTAACAAGAAGATTCTATCCTCATGTTCATAATATGGATGGATTTTTTGTTTCAAAGTTTAAAAAGTTTTCAAATAAGTATGAATTAAAAAGAAAGAATGATGATAATGATCATAAAGATTTGATTAATAAGTATGAATTAAAAAGAAAGAATGATGATGATGATCATAAAGGTATGATTAGACAAATTTAAATATATTACTTCAAAATAACAATGTTAACTAAACTATTTATTTATATATATTTTTAGTTTCAAAAACTAAAATTGATAAATAAATAAGTGGATTAATATTAATCTTTAATTTGGAGAAATTCTGCTTAACGTTTTTGGATGTATAATAGTAAAATTCAACACTTTAAAAATCTCAGGATTTTTTTAAAAAAAAAAAATAAAAATAAAGTAATATTTAAATAATTCTATATTGCATTTTACCTTTTTTTTTTTTTTTTTTGTACAAATACAATAAATAGCTTTCAGATAAAACACCAAATTTATATATATATAATAATAATTAATTTTAGTTATTGCAATTTAACCAATAATTTTATTTGTATAAATATACTAATAATAAATAATGATTTTTTTTTTTAATAGAAGTATATAGTTTTATTAAAAAATTATCAAATTATATAAAAAATACAAAGAATTATTAATTAATACATCTATCTATCCAAAATGAAATGTATTATTTTTTTTATTAAAAATTTATTAAAATAAATTTATTTAAGGTTTTTAAATATTAATTTTTATTATTAACATTAAAAATAGTATTATTAATATTGTAACAAAGTTCAAATGCATTTAAAAAAAAATAAAAAAAATATAATAATTATTATATTTTAAAAATAACAGTTTAATTAGCTGGATTTTTTAATTATAAAAGTATTTTCTTTGTTAATTATTATATTTTATTAATAGGATGAATTTATTCCTCACCCCGGGTGAGATCTGATATTACTCACCCCTATCACATGATAAATATTTTCGATTAGCTAATTTTTGATTGGCTAATTTTTTTAACTTAAAATTTATTCTCACGTAAAATTTGCTGTTAAAAAAAATTCTGTAGTATGAAACACAACTTTTATGTTACAAAATATTTGTGTATTTATTCCTTCAAAGTTTATTGAATAGAAGAGTACAATACATTATTCAAAACTAAAACAAGTTTATTGTATTCAAAGCTAAAACTTTTATCTTTAATCTAACTAGTGATAATGATGCGAAACCCAACAATAATGACAAAATGTGAAAAGTAATGAAACAAAAACAAAATAAACGGAAAAGAAGACAAGACCAAAAGGGAGCGAAATAACAATATGTTTGATGAAAGGAGAAAAAACGAAGGGAAAGTGAACAAAGAAACAAAAGAGAACAAAATTAAAACAAAGGGAAGGAGAATAGAAATGGAAGGGAAAATGAAAGGGTAAAGAGAAAAAAAATTAACATAAAGGAAAAATGAAAAGGGAAAGGATCGAAAATTAAAATAAAAGGAAAAACAAGAGGGAGGTAACAAAAAAGAAGAAAATAAAGGAAACAAAGAGGAAAACGAAACAAAAATGAAAATAAAATGAAAGAAAAGTGAAAGGGAACAAAATCAAAAATGAAACGCAAAGAAAAGATGAAAGAAAAAATTTTGTTAGTAATGAAGATAAAGGGATACAGTAAAAAAAAAAATGAAACGGAATACCCACCCATTTTGAAAAGATCCAGAAAACCTAAAAAAACGTGTCACAAAATAATAAAATCACCATTATAATTTTGTAATATAAAATGATGATAAAACGAAAGGTAAAGAAAACAAAAACAGAAGACGAAAGAAAAGGGATGGAAAATGGATGGAAAAAATGGAAGGAAAAAAGAAAACAAAAAGGGAAAACGAAAGAAACAGAGGGTGGGGGACGAAAATGAAAACAGGAGAAAAAAACGAAAATGAAAATAAAATGGAAAGAAAAAGGAAAGTGAATGAAAAAGGAAAAATGAAAGGGAAAATGAAAGGGGGAAGGGAACAAAATCAAAAATAAAATGAATACGAAAAGACGGAAGAAAAAAATTTTTTAGTAACGAAGATAAAGAAATACAGTAAAAAAAAAAGGAATGAAAGCGAAATACCCATCCCATTTTGAAAAGTTCCAGAAACCCTAAAAATACATGTCGCAAAAGGGAAGACGAAAGGTAAAGAGGATAAAAAAAAAGGCGAAAGAAAAAGGGAAGGAAAACGGATGGAAAAATGAAAGAAGAAAGCGAAGAAAAAAGAAAACAAAAAGGGAAAAACAAAAGAAACAGATAGGAAGGGAAACGAAAATGAAAACAAGGGAAAAAATGAAAGGAAAAGAGAATAAAGAAGTGAAAAATGAAAGGGAAAGGAACAAAAACGAAGAGCATCAAAATCAAAAGTAAAATGAAGACGAAAAAAGAAAAAAAAATCAAAGACTGTTGTTAGTAACGGTAATGAACACAAGAACAAGAGAATACAACAAAAAAAAATAAGGCCGAGTACCCACCTTCTCTCTCAAAGAGTTTTGGCAAACCTAAAAAAAGAGAAAACCAGGAGCAGCCGAAATCTAAAAAAAAAGAAGCCAAAACCTATAAAAATAAAAAGGAAGAAGGAATGAAATAAAGTTAGAAAACGAAACAAAAAAAATTAGAAACGAAAAAAAAATAATGTACCTTCAACGCGAAACCAGAAAAACTTAATAAAGGTCTAAGAAGAAAAAGAGAAAGAAATTAAGAAGCGAAAAAAAGAAGCAAAAACAAGAAAAATGGAAATATCAAACCTTTGACGCGAGGCCAAAAGCTAACCGAAAAAGAGAAACAGATGTAAACAAATAACTGGTCGATATGATGTAATTGTAAAATTACATTAGCTAATCGAAATGTTTACACGTGATAGGGGTGAGAAATCACTCAGGTGAGAAATAAATTTTCTCTTATTAATAATATATATAAATTTTATATATAAAATAGTTTTTATTTATTGAGTGAATTTATTTATCACACCTTGCGTTATAACGCATCCTTCCTTCTTTGTAAATTATTTATATCGATCATTAGTTTATACATTGCACCCCCCTTAAAATAGCAAATGATAAACATAAAAATATATATAAATTTGTAATACGGGGTGTGATAAATACATTATTTCTTATTTATTTATATTATATAATATATTAGTTGTCTTTTTATATCTTTAGGTATTACTATATATAAGTTAAAAGTAATTATAATTCTATAATTATAATTATCGTACAGCCCTATAGGATCATGCTGATGTTTTTTAACCTATATTTTTAATAAATTGTTAATAATATTATTATTATTGTACAATATTAAATAGTAATAGTTTATTTATGCACAATATTGAACAGCAATAGTTTATTTATGTACAATATTGAACAGTAATAGTTTATTTGTATATAATATTAAAATAAAGAGTAATTTTTTGAAATTTCACATATCATTAATTAGACTTTTGATAAACTTTACAGTATATAGTAAATAGAAAGCATGATCTGTATTAGTCATATAATAATATAGATATTGCACAGTAGTATTTACATTAGTTAACATTACAAAATGATGATAACCAATATAAATATAATATCGTACAATATCCATAAATTATTTAACAGTTTTTTTTTCTACGCACTTGCATAAAATACAGGGGTGCATAAATTATATGTAAAATTTTAGAGCTTTATTACTTTTACACATAGTATAAAAATTAATAAATTTATTAAAACATTAATGATGGCGTGTATATTATTTTGTATGCATCCTATCTAATACATATAAATTTATTTGTAAGTAATTATGCTAAAAACACATATAGAATATCATGTAAATTTGAATTTCTAAACGTGTCTACAAAATTGATAAAATAATGTTGTTAGTTTTAATCCCAAACAAACCTATTTTAACCCCTAATCCTAATGTAATTCTAAATCTAACGCTAGCTTTAATCCTAAACAAACCTATCCTAACCCTAACCCTAATGTACCTCCAAATCTAACATAAATAATGTTTCTAGTTTTAATTCTAAACAAATCTATTCTAACCCTAACCCTAATGTAACTCCAAATCTAATGCTAGCATTAATCCTAAACAAACCTATCCTAATCCTAACCCTAATGTAACTCCAAATCTAACGCAAATAATATTTCTAATTTTAATCCTAAACAAATCTATCCTAACCCTAATCCTAACGTAACTCCAAAAACATTTATGACTTACCCTATTAAATTAATCTAATTTACTTCTTTTTTTCTGATTTTGATTCATTAAATAAGTAGCACGATTATGTCCATTTTTACTACATAAACCATATTTCTGACCTGTAAGAGCTTCATTGGGTTGAGTTGAAGTTTGTAAAGGTCCCTTAAATCTTGTGGTTCCAGGGGGTTTTCCTTTGGGATGACGAATTATAGGATTTCCAATTGGAATAATGTTTTCTTGATCCACCTCTTGTTCATCAATAATAACTTGATGTTGGTTTTCTTTAAGTTGTAAATTTAATGCTTCCCTATTTTTTTTATTAATATACTCCTCAAATAAAATAATAAAAGATTCATCACAACTTTTACAAGCAATCTGCTTAGCTTGATTAGTTAATCCTCATATATTAACATAATATAATTGCTGTTTTTCAAGAGAAATATATTGATTACCATTAAAGTTAAAATTCTTATCTATTGAGTTAGAAAAATCAGATATGGTATTATGATCTAAAAATTGAACATCTGATTCATTTTTAAGTTTCATAGCAGGATAAAATGATCGATTTTTAAGACTATTTGATTGATTTGAGATAAGCCAGTGTTGATTAAGAAATCTGATATGAAATTGTGCATCTGGAGTTTGTAACATTACACTAAAGTAATGCCTGCATATAATTCCACAAGTTATTAAAGACATGCACAAACATTTATATATATAATCCATTATTTAATAAAATAACCAAATGATGCATTTTAGAAGAAGTTAAATAATTAACTTCCTAAAGATATTTAATAGAAGGTTCATTGCATGATGATATAAGATTTTGAAATGTAATTTGTCTTATTTCTTGTTTTTCAATAAAATTGGAAGAAAAAGACCAATCCTAAAGATTTTGATTTGAAAAAAATGTTAATAAATTAGCTAGTACAATACATCTTTAATACTTTAAGATTCCTAACCTGTAAACCTTCATTAATAATAATAGATTTATCTAAAAGATTTTTATCATAGCTAAATATTAATTCCATCTCTTTGTAATAAATTTTCTGAATTGAAACTGTAATAAATTCTTTAAGTTTATTAATTATATTTTTGAAAGCATTTGAAGCAATTGTTGTGGACTGAATGATTGAAAGAGTATTATGCCAGTTTGCATAATCCTGATTGTCTTGTTTCTTTTCCAATCTTTCTTTAATTGCAAGAAATATGTCTACTAGTGAGCTATTTGAATTGTGTAAAAGTCACTTAAAGGTAGCATTAACTGATTCACTACGTGATGTAGTTTGTATATCCAATGTAAAAATATTAATACTAAATGCATGTGCCCAAGAAGTTCTTGATGGGTAAAGAACTTTCTCAAGATAATTAATAGCATTTGGATAATTAACAAGTAAATTTTGCCAACATTCTTCAAAGACTTTTTGGTCACAAACTATTATGACATTCATAAAAATCATTCTTAAATTGGGCAAATGATCCACCAAGCTTTGATTTTAGGTGTAATGGGAGATTTTGTCCAATATGCCAAATACAATGTATTGCAAATGTAAAAGGATATTTTGATCAAATTGCTGCATCTATACCAGGATCAGCATCTGTTACAAAAACTTTTGGCATTAGTCCTGTTGCATCTAGTGTACATTGTAAAACTCAACTATATGCATCTTTTGTTTCCCGATCCATTAATGCTTGAGCTACAATTCGTGACTTCATATTATTATCAATAATTGCTACAAACAAGAAAAATGACATGTCATAGCGATTTGTTTTTGAAGTATTATCATTAAGAATCACATCGCTATATAGACACCAAGCTTCTAGTTATTTAGGATTCATCTAAAAGAGCTTTGTTAACATATCAGTCTCATGGTCTTAATCCTTATAAATTATCCAACGTGGATCATTATCTTTACATTTTTCAAGACATTTAAAACCCCGTAAAACATCATTACCATGTACATTATTATCATACCGATACTTGTAAATTACTTTGTAAAGATCTTGATTATAAACCTTTTTATTGTATTTAACTTTTAACATACGCTTGATTGCCAATAGTTTCAAATAACCATATGTAGTCATCCATTCAATATCTTTTAACATAGGCTTTGTAAATGCCTTAGATGCTTTAAATTGACAAGCAGAAATATCTAAATTATGGCCAGAATGCTCATTAAAAAAGGTAATAACAAAAACCAAAGAGGCTGGGTTGTTTTTTATTGGTCTAAAAAGGTTAACATACCATTTACAATTTGTATGCCATGATTTTGATGGGGTTTTTGATGTAGTAAGCTTAGGTGTTCCTTCACAATGACAAACAAATGTTTGTTTTCTTCATTCAAGTTGTACCTTTTCTGACCTTTCTTTACGAACAAAAAACCCCTATTGATAAGCCCATTGTTTAATATGTTGAAAAGCTGCCTTCCAAGTGGAAAATAATAATCCATTATCTAACGTTAAAGTTGAATCACTCATGTCATAAGAATAAAAGTCAACATCTTCATTATCATTAGAGACAATATCGTCTGGTATACTTCCAGTAAAACCATTGGTAAAAAACTTATTATCATCACTTGAAAAAGTATCACACATCGGGAAAGTTATATCAGTTCAGATCTGCAGTGATCTGCAATTTTAGCAGATTGCCACATTTTTTTAATGCAATTTTGTTAAGAATCTGCACAATACTGCAAAAATTATTTTTTTTATTTTTTCAAAGATTTTTTTATGAAAAATTTGTGATAATCTCCAAAATTGCAGATTTTTAAAAATACTTTGTACAAAAATCTTTAAAGATTTTCACAATTTTCTTCTTTAATTTAATAAACTTTGCATATTTATTTTGATAAATTTTACATCACTAATTTTTTAAACTTTTTTAAAGAAACAATTTTTTTCTATCACTTTAAAGAAATAATTTTATAATACTTTTAAAGAAATAATTCTTTTAAAGAAATAATTTTTTAACGCCTTAAAAAAATTAATTTGTTTAAAGATACCAAAGAAAAAAAAAATAAATTTTTAATGGATTCTTTTTTAAGCTTCGAAACTTGTCAGATAATCAGACTTTAAGAATAATTTTTTTTTAAAAAAAAAAATAAAAAATACTGTTTCTTTATAAGGTTCGAAGTCTTTAAGACAAGTTTTCCAATGTTTGACAGAATGCTAAAGGTACAAATTCCAGATTTAAACAAAAATTTTTTACTTATGGTTTTAAAGTGCGGAATGAACGAGAAATTAGGAAGTTTTCGAATTTCGAAATTTTATGAACAAAAATGGCAAGATTTGTCTTGCGAAGCTATTTTAAAAATTTTTTTTTTGTAGCTTCTTTTCTAAGTTTTGGATGAACCCAAAGCCCTTTCCAGACTCTATTTTGAAGGTTAGAGGTCCTGGATGTTAAAGAATAGTCCTGGACTCTCCATTTCAAAGGGTAGAGATCCTTGACGCTGAAAAACAGTTCTGGACTCTCCATTTCGAAGGTTAGAGATCCTTGACACTGAAGAACGGCTCTGAACTCTCCATTTCGAAGGTTAAAGCCTTCAAGTATATTAATTTATTTAACGAACGTTATAAATATTCAATTTTTATATTTTTTTAGGTCTGGAAACTAAAGTACAGCTCCAGACTTTTTTTTTATTATTTTTAATTTTTTTGGAGTCCAGAAGCCGAAGTACAACTTTGGATTTTTTTATTGATTTAATTTAACGAACATTAACTAACGTTTGATTTCTTTTTCTTTTTTTTAGGTCTGAAACTTCATTTCGAGGCGGACCACTTTAAGAGTAAAAAAAATTCATTTTTTTTTATATTTTAGTGAAATGTTAGTAATGTTTCACTTTTTTTCCTTTTTTTTAGGTCCTGGAACTCCATTTTGAGGCAGACCACTTTAAGAGTAAAAAAAAATTCATTTTTTTTTTGTATTTTAGCAAAATGTTAGTAATGTTTTACTTTTCTTCTTTTTTTAGGTCCAGAACTCCATTCGAGGCGGACCACTTTAAGTAAAAAAAAATCTTTTTTTTTTGTATTTTAGCAAAATGTTAGTAACGTTTCACTTTTATCCCTTTTTTTAGGTCTGGAACTTTATTTCGAGGCAGACCATTAAGTAAAAAAAAACAATTTTTTTTACTTTAATTTCAACGAACGTTAATTAACATTCGTTTTCTTTCTTTTTTTAGGTCCAGAACTCCTTTAAAGGCAGACTATATGATATTTCAAAGGTAAAATATCTTCGAAAATTATTATTTTTTTTTGTTTTATTTAAACGAACGTTACTAATGTTCATTTTTTTTATTTTTAGGTCTGGAAGTCCTTTATAGGCGGACTACTGTAAGTAAAAAAAAATAATAATTTTTTTTTTACTTTTATTTCAATAAACGTTAACTAACGTTCATTTTCTTTCTTTTTTAGGTCTGGAAGAAGTGGACCGAGTTATTTTGAAAGTAAAAAAACTTCGAAATAAATTTTTTTTTTTATATTTTTATTTTACAAAACATTACTAATATTTCGTTTCATTTTTTAGATCCAGAACTCTAATTCGAAGCAGACCGTGGTATTTTGAAGATAAAGAAACTTCAAAATATCTTTTTTTTATTATTTCAACGAACGTTAACTAATGTTCGTTTTCTTTCTTTTTTAGGTCTGGAACTCCTTTAGGGGCGGACTATGATATTTCAAAGGTATAATATCTTTGAAAATTATTATTTTTTTTTTGTTTTTTTAAACGAACGTTACTAATGTTCATTTTTTTTTATTTGTTAAGTCCAGAACTCCTTTAGAGGTGGACTATGATATTTCGAAGGTATAATATCTTCAAAAATTTTTACTTTTTTTTTTATTTTATTTTAATGAACGTTACTAACGTTCATTTTTTATTTTTTTAGATCCAGACGTTTCATTTCGAAGACTGGACTCTATTTGAAGGTAAAGCCATCGATTTATTTTTTTGTTTTTATTTAATGAATATTAATGAATGTTTATTAACGTCCATTTTTTCTTTTTTAGATTTAGTAACCATTTTCGAAGACTATTTTGAAGGTATGACCTTCAAAAAAAAATTTAATTTTTTTGTTTAACGAATGTTGCTAACGTTTGATGTTTTATTTTTTTAGATCCAGACGAAGCCTGGACTCCATTTAAAGGTAATTCATCCCTTTCAAATTTCTTTTTACTTCTATTATAATAAACATTACTAATATTCAATTTTTTCTTTCTTTTTAGATCCTGAATGTCAAAATACTGTACATCTTTCTAAGGTACCTTTAATTTTTGGGTTTTTTATTCAATGAACGTTTACTAATGTTCTTTATTTTCTTATTCTTTCTTTTGTAGATCTGCGGTTGGATTCCTAGAAGAAATTTCGAAGGTAGAACTTCGAAATTTGTTTAATTTCCTTTTAACGAGATGTTTTATTAATGCTTATTTTTATAGGTCTGGGGCTTCCTGGAACATTACAAAACTTCGAAGGTGCTCTACAAAGTTCCTTTTACTATTTTTTTGAAATTTCTTATCGCCGTTTTCGAATTACTGTGGTCAGGTGATTTATCGATCAATTAAAATTAACAGTATCGAAAACACCGAAAACACCGAAAACATCGAAAATTAATTGAAAAATGATTTTGTACTACTGATAACTGATTGTATTACCGATTTTTGACTAAATAAACTAATTTAGTAATCAACAATATTGAATAGATGTTATAATAAATCTGTGCAAATGTTAGATTATTTTCACGTTTGAAGTATTTCAAATGGCAGAAATTTCTACTTGTAAATATCTTTTAGGCACCTGTTATACGTGTCAAAAATGCTTATACTGTTTTAAAACTCCACAAAAAAATTTATGCAAGTGTAAAAAAAGTAAACAACCAGCAAGAGTCAATAATCCCAAGCGTGGACAGCAAATATATCAACGTGTTTTTACTCCAAATCAACCTATACCAACTGCAAATGAGTTTCTATTTACTGCTAACACAAAGTTTAGTTATAATAGTAATTTTAATGATTCATTTTCATATACTTTTTGTACAGCATGTAATAGTAAATTCCAAAGGTTAGGAGATAAGGACAAAGGTAAAAAACCCACTAGAAAAACAAAAATGGTTGTTTTAGATGTAGAAAATGATACATTTTCTGAAGATAAAGATAATAGCAGTGCAATAGAAGATAATAATGTAAAAGAAAATAATAATATAGAAAGTGATAATAGTGTGAAAGGTAATAATAATATGGAAGGAGATGTTGGTATAGAAAAAGATAGTGAAGAATATAATAGTCAAGAAGACAACAGTGAAGAAGAAGATAGTGAAAAAGATAGTGAAGAAGATAATGTAGACGAAGTCAAAGTACAAATAATTATTAAGAACAAAGATAAAAAAATGCCTACAGCAAAAACTTTGACTATCCAACCAGCTAATTACAAAAATGTTATGGAGAAAATAAATTCAATAGTTCAAAAGGTTCTGGGAGAAAAAAATCAAGTCAACAAATTATACTACATCATACAAAGCAATGAATGCACATGGGCCTTCTAATGAACTTGAAGATGAACTAGATTTTCAAGAATTTCTTGATGAGTATAAAAAAGTAATTTCAGTTGGAAAGAAAATGTCAATGATAATTGATATGAAAAATAACATCACAGAAAATAAAAAATCTAGCAAAAAACATAAAAAGGTAAAGTATTTTTTTTATATACTGTGATTTGTGAAATATACAGTAATAAGCAAAATGGTTAACATTTAGATTTTTTTAGAGTTCTGATGAGAGTAATTCATCTTCTGTTGAAGAAGAAATTGAATTGCGATCTAAAAAAAAGAAGAAATCACGTGCAATTAGAGAAGCAGATTTATCAAAGGAAGAAAAGAAACGATCAGAAGTTATCACAGCTTTATATGAAAAGTATAAGTGTAATATACACACAACTTCATGTTATATTCAAGATCATCGCCACCTGCAACTTAATCCTGCAAGGTTGCAGCTTTGGGCTTGGGAAATTGTATGATTTTTGTTGGTTTATAATGTGGATTCAATAAAAACTTACCATTAATTTTATTTAGATCAATAAAGGAACTACTTACGAAATCCCTCCGTCTTTTTCAACATTTGATATTGTAAAATCAGGTGTGTCTGTCAATAAAAATAATTTGACAACGCAAGTACAGGTTAGTCAAGCGCCTCCTACTACTCCTGCTGTTACACCTATTATTTTTTAATTACCACCACAGTTCTATCAGAATTCCAATGTTCAGGAACATCAGGATCAATCCACAGCAGCATTATATACATCTTATAATAATTCAAATACACCATTATCACCAAATACCAAATTACCTACAATTGGTGAATTTTTGAGTAGTTTGGATTTAAAATATAATTGTAATAATGTATATGCCAATTTTGAAGAGGCTTTTCTTGAAGAAGCAATCACTGTCAATGCCATAAAAGATTTATCTGATGAACAACTGCAAAAATTAGGAGTGGTGAAAATTGGATGGCAAAAGAATATAAAACAAGCAGCACAACGATTTTGATTACATAATATAAAAATTAGCATTCATATGATATTTTGATTCAAAATATTTGTTTTATTTTCTAATAAAATTGGCTTTCTAAATGTAAATAAAATTTTCTAATAAAACAATTTTTCTAAACATAAATTGATGCATCAAAGTATGATTGCGCCATTTGGGGAGTTATTTGACTACATGCAACTAATAATGCATATACAGGATCATTACATGCTTCCATAAAATCATGATTATGTCTAATCCATGATTTGATGGTTGAGAATGCGGTTTCAATAGTGTTATAATTGGGGGAGTAAGGGGGGAGAAAAACAACTCTACATCCTAATTCTTCTAACAATACTACTAACTCATTATCATGATGAATTTTAGCATTATCCATCACAATAACGCTATTATCACCTGGATATGGATTCATTATTGGTACCTAAAAATAAATAATAAATTTTTATCTAACATGAAAAATAAATAAACAAAATTGCATAAATGTCACTTACTACTTGATCAAGAACAAAATCAACAAATTTTTTTCTATCACAAGATCCTTCAAATATATCAACAGCAACAAATCCTTCTAAAGTAAGGGCAGGCAAGATAGTATAACGCTTTCCTCGTATAAAAGCTACTTTTTTTTGGGCGCGTATATTTTTAGGTGAATATCCATATAACCTTGTTAAACTTCTTTCAA
The DNA here is from genome assembly GCA_015698045.1 of Rhizophagus clarus. NCBI lineage: Eukaryota > Fungi > Glomeromycota > Glomeromycetes > Glomerales > Glomeraceae > Rhizophagus > Rhizophagus clarus. The sequence continues at coordinate 816,613 of BLAL01000274.1, forward strand.
CTTTGGCGCTTTCGTTAAGAAAAATAAGCTGATTTCGAGTATAATGCTCTCCAATAGTAGCTAAATAATGTGCGCGTATAATTTCGTTTCTTTCTAATGCTGCTTTATGTAATTTTCAAAAAAATTTTTTTAGACAATCAATATCAAATAAAAATAAAATAAAATATATAGCATGTTTTACCTTTTCCTAGTAATTCCTAAATATTGAAGTGAACGTCAAAGAGCTGCAACAGATACTCTTTTTCCAGTTATATATTCCATCTCATAAACTAATTCATCTAAGTACCAATCCACCTTTTCCGTTATAAGATTTCTAAGTATTTCTAAATCTTCGTTACTAAACTGTTTTCTTCGGCCAGGAATACCTTTGAAAGGGTTCTCAACACATACCCAACGATTATATCTTTTTATAATTTTATTTACTATACTTTTACTCATGTGTAAAGTATTAGCGATATCCACGGTTGATAAATCATCGTAATAAAGATAAACAACCCGCCAACGCAAATCCACACTAAATTCTTTGGGCATAGTTGTGTTTATCTAAAGGAAATAGAGTGGTTTTTCTTATAAATAGTTTATGAGAAATCTGTCAGAATAAGTGGAATCAGTGGAATCGGTGGAATCGCTAGGAATCGGTTTAGGAATCAGTTTATATGCTTTTAGCAAAAATACCAAGCGAAGTGTAAAAACAAACTTCAAAAGTTGTACAATAGTGGCTTAGAATTATGCAGATCAAATCAATTTTGATGATCTGATATTAACCCGTGATTTTATTTTTGTAGTCTTAAAATTGGATATTTTTATTTATTGCAAAATTAATCGCTGACCACAGTAATTCGAAAACGGCGATAATAAAGCATTTGCTAACATTTCATTTATTTTGTTTCTTGTAGGTTTACGGCTTCTAGACGAAGATTTCAAAGGTATTTATCTTCGAAATTATTTCATTTTTTTTTATTTAAACAAAAAGTCAGCTAATATTTTGCTTTTCTTTTATTGTAGGTCTACAGTTTTCTTTAGGAGCGATAATATTTTCACATTTTAACGCATATTATTGGATCGAAAAAGTTAAAAGTTGTTTGTTAGAATCGAACCAACTGGAACAATGTTCAAACTATTAACAACATAATTTGAACGTCAGTAAAGAAAAGAAAAGGGGACTTTTTAATTAGTGCATTTAGTTAGCAAATAGGATAGTTTAATATATGTACTTTTAAATTTGTAAATATCTTTAATTAATAAATTAATATTAGTTAATATTAAAGTTAAAATACTGCCTAATTGTAAATTTGCATTAGTGTTTTTGAAAAATTTCACAGATTTATTTTTGAAAAATTTCGCAGATTTTTTTGTGCTTGCAGATCTGCGCAGAAATCCATGAAATTTTTCAGTGCTGCGCATCGGCATGTCCTCAGATCTGTGCAGAATTGAATTCCGCAGAATTGCACAGATGTGCAAACCAAAATTTTTCCCGATGTTCCATAGAGGGTCAATTCTGTTATCAACTTTATGATCTTTTCTGTTGTAATTATAAGGATCTAAATATTCATTTAGCAATACATCAATTCTTTCCTTTTCTTCTTAAGTCACCCTAATTTAAAGATTAAGATTCTCCTTATTGATAACATTCCCAATTATATTTTGTTTAACATACCCAACTCCATGCATCTCTAAAGCTTTATCAAACGCTAAGTAGTGACATTTTCTTATTAAATTAACAGAAGCACAATATTGGAGTTTTTTTTCTAAATTAGAGTACTTCTTACGAATTGATAAGAAATGAATTACAGATGTTATATAATTATTTTTTCCAGCAGCTGGAAAAAGAGGAGCAAAAGCTATCAGACTATTATGTTGTAATTCATAATTACCAGTTCGTATTCTGATGAGGTGACTTTTCCATATTGCAAAATATTTATAATAAAAATACCAAACTTTGATACAAATATTTTGTTCAATTAAAATATTTTCGATAATAATATTCTTTTTTTTTTGCATAAATATGAATTGCTATTCTAACAGCAACCCATATTAATTCCAATACTCTTCTTGTTAATCTATAGTCAACAACAGCCTGAAGTTTATCTAAGAAGCGAACTCCAATTACTGTAGCCAAGTAAAAGATCCCATAACTTGAAAAAATAGTAAGTAATACACCAAGTATTTCCCTAAACATATGCCATTGACCAAGAATAGGTCTTATCTTTTTCCACTTAGTACGTGATTTTATTAGCCTTCTAAAAATAGCCTCATCTGCACAAATATTTAGATATTCATCATCATTTAATGAAAATTCTTTTTTATACATTTGCATAGCATGAAAAATTTCATTATCATCATTTGGAGAATTAGCAGGAGTTAAAATAACTACATTAGGAGGTGGGATTAAACAACCAAATTCACATAGGGTAAGAATTTTCTTTTCAATTATATCAACGTCTAAATTTTTATTATAACTGATATCTTCGTTCATATTTTCCTGAAAATCAAGTAATTTCTCAAAAATACCATTAATTTTATTTTGCATTATATACATTCCTTGCGTCATCCCAAAAAGATGAGAATCAACATTTAATTCATTAATTGGTTTAGGCGTTTCATTAATAATTATAGGTAATGTTGATTGAAATACCATTCTCAAGGTAGCATGAAAAGTTCTGTGTGTCACATCATATATATTACCGAATCCAAAACTAGTTTCTTTAAAATCAATATTATCGATCACTGTTAAATTATACACATTGTTTCTATTTCTTAATCTCATTGCAAGATCAACATTTTGCATTCTGGTTTTTTCTAGCCATCGTTCGTATTAATTAGTGTGTCCAATGACAGAACATTTTGTTAATAATGCATAAAGGAGGAAATTAATTTTGGTCTTCTGCATAAAGATGACAATATAACAGAAAGCCAGAAATCAAAATAAGGAAAAGTATATCTTATTGATACTGAAAGTAAGAAGGATATAATTTTATTTATTTCTTGAGGATTGGATTGTTTTAAAGATTTTTTTTGTAATTTATGTTTTTGATTTGATCTGATTATTTTTTTAGACTCTAACTGTAAAAACATTTTTTCAAAGAAAATTTTTATAAACCTAGGAAATGCATCAACATATTCAGTAATACTAGTTGGAGATTGAAGGTTGATTTGATTTTCTTTCAATTGTTTATATGAGTGCCATAATTTATTTTTGGCTATCTTTCCTTTTTTCTCAGAATCTTTTTCTTTTAATTCTTTTTCATCAGGATAAATTGGAATTTTATTTAAGCGTGTTAACATTCAAATCATAAAAAAAGTAGGAAGTTTTGATAATATTGGAATTGATAAATGATTAGGTATAACATTTGATTCATTTGGTTGTATTTGAATTTCAATTTCTGTATTTATTTCATATAAATTATTTTCGTTTAAAAGTTGAAAATAAGAAGGTAGAAAGGTTCTGAGTACTTTTTTTTGATATTCTTCATTTTTATTATCTTTAATATAAAAAAGCTAACACGCAATTATTTCTAAATTTTTTTTAATATCAAGATCATGATATTTTTGTTTGATGCAAGTCGTTGATAATTTTCCTTTACCAGGTCTTATGTGAAAATGTCTGCCTTCTAATTCATAACATTCTGAACAAATATAACATGAACTTTTAATATCTTTGGAAACAGATTTACAGATTGGATTACATTCTTTAAGAGCAGGATATTTATGTTGTCTGTTGCATACAATTTGTACGTTTTTTCCTAATAAATTCCATGATGAATGTTTTGTACAACTATTTCCTCAACTAAAAAAATGAAAAAGTTTCCCACAAAAAAGATACCTGCGTCTGTGTAAAATACTATCAGCTATAGATATTTTTTTTTTAGTTTTTGAATCATGTAATTTTGATCATGATTAAAATGATAACTGCAAACTCCTAGATTTTCTAAAGACCCATTTGCTTCTAAAACTTCATTACTATCTATTTGCCATATTCTAACGAGTTGTCATAATATCTGAAAACTTTCTATATTTTTACACCTTTGAATTTTACCATCTATTTTATCAATTAATATACATGGTATTAAATTTTTTGGCTTGCTTTAATATCATTCTCATTGTCATTATTGAAATTTTTTTCATCTTCACTTTCAAAATCATCATACTCACTATTAGACTCAGAATTTTCATCACATACCATATCAGCTTTGTTTAATTTAAAGGTTCTTGGTTCAAAAATAGGTTTGTCTATACTTTCTTTATTAATATTAAACCAATTTTCACCCAATATTTGTGTTTTTAAAGTGTTTGTATATATTTTTGTAATATTATTTGACATTATTTTAAGAGTTTATAATTGGTAATTACTAGATGGTTTGTCAACTTTAACTTTAAGATCCTCTCAAATGAAAAAAAATTTTTTGTTATAGCCTTAAGAAAAAATGTTAGAAATAAACATAAGATTAAGATAATTTGTTTAATTTTGGCAGTTTTATTTCACAAAATTTGGTTATACTTATTTTAATAGTAAATTTAATAGTAAATTTTATTAGTATATGATGTCGATCATTACTAAAAAAAATTTTGATCTACATGAAATTGGATTTGTCCGGTAATTGTTAATAATTAGTCTTAATAATTAACTTAATAAGTACTTAATAAGTACTTATTAATTAAAAAAGATTTGAAAGAATTTTTAAGTCCTATCATTAGTCACAAGTTACTTTTCAGTTTTTTTTCAGTTCTACTTTAAAACTCTTTGTTCAGCTTTTCAAACTAAAAATAAAGAAGAAGAAAATTCTTTGAGTTACTTAAGAAGAGAATAATGATGCATTTTAAATCATTACTGGATATTATTTTAACCCAAGTCTAGATTAATATATTCATAATATCCTAGTTTATGATATCTCTGCTAAATAGAAGAATATTACTTTATTGGATTATCTAAAGACCTAAAGAAATGTAATCTCTGTTACAGTCAAAAAACAGAAGAAGTATAAAACTATACAGTGTAAGTTAAAGATTATGCATGAATTCGCTATTTAAGAACAAAATTACCTTTAGATAGCTCTCCTTAGATCAGTGATAGTTAGATGATTTCTTATAACTTGAACTTTAAAAAAATCATAAAAAAAGAAAAAGATTTCAGATAGTTATTAATGAATTTTCAGACTTATTAACTGCTAAAGCATTGTCAGTCAAGAAACACCTAAAATTTTATTAATCCTTTACATATTAAAGTTTTTAAAAAAATTAAGAACCCGTATGGATCATATAAACTGATTATCTATTTCAAAAATTGGGTTGACTTACAATCAATCTTGAATAAGAAATCTTTTGAAGTGGAGTTAAACTAAAGTTGCCTGCCGAAACTAAAGAGTTTTGACATGTTGAAATTGTTGTTAAAACTATTTTAATATTTTGATATTGGCCTTCTGATTTATTAAAATGCCAAAATAGTTTCAACATGCCAAAACAATTTTGACGTTTTGATATTAGATATTATATTATATACTTATAGTTTTGGCATTCATATAAAGTTTTTTTTAAAAGATTGTCATCAAATTTTTATCTTGCTTTATTTATACTTATAATGTTTTATTATTTCACAATTATTAATTATTATTATATATTTTGCAATTATTAATTATTACATATTTATTATTATTACATATTTGTAAGTATTAATTATTATTATATACATATAAAATAAAATATTATTTTAACTGCTTATGCGAAAAGTAAGATTGTTAGTTTGACAAGGTAATTTTAATTATCAAATTGGCACAGATGGTGAAGAGGAGAAAATTCTTTATTGAATATTGTCCTGTTTTCATCTTTTATGTATCAATGTATTTGTTCTTTGTACATTGTATTGTTGAGGCTAAAAAATTATGAATATAAATAAATATAAATAAACTGATTAATCTCTTTAAACTTTATTACTTGGTCTATGACAAAAAAGAGAACTAAATTCTTTGAAATATTTCTCTCGTATATTGGTATATCTACCCCAATCAATGTCTTATATAAAATAACATATATCCTATATTAATTTTTTTTTTTTTTTTTTATTCTTTTATTAGAAATAAATACAATGGTTTCAGGACCAGTATTGCCTAAACTATTAACCAATATTATGGATCGCTAATAACTATAAGAATTGTCAATATGCTATTCAGAGTAGGTCAACAAGTAATAGCAATATCTCCCTAATAAAAATAACATATACCATGCCCCTCAGTCTACACAGAAGCACTTTCGTATAAATTCCATCCTTTCAAAATTAACCAATAAAAAATTTGTATAACAAAAAAATAAACAAAAAGAAAATACAAATGAAACCTTCAGGGTAAACTAAAAGAAAGAACACCCTATACTTCTAAAATAAAATAACTTAAAAATAGGCAGTATAAAACATAACTGCAACTGCACTATGTTATATAAAAGAAGGATTACGCTATTGATAAAATCAAATGGGAAAAAAATTAAAAGCTTTGATAATATTTTAAAAAGTACTTTACGTCAAAAAGTCCTAGTAAATGCTATAACTAGAACTTATTTCTTATTGTTTGGATAACTCTCTCTGCTTGTTTCCTATACACTTATTGAACAGTAAAAACTTCTGTAAACGTTTTAGTCTTTAAATCCATTGTCAGCATCTCTTTTGTGACATCCATAAGCAAAGAGTTCTCAGTTTTCATCTGTTTTTTACCATTCTTATTTCTAAAAATTGTTTCTGTCGAATAGTTAGATAAGCATGTAAACAAAAAAGTTGTTTTCTATACTTTATTTATTATTTTTTAGCTGTTTTTCAAAATTATTTTTAAAAATTTTTTTTCTGAAAAATGGGCGTAATGATCAGCAGGAAGAGTTTCATATATCCTATATTAACAAAATATTGATATTATATAAAATATTAATGTTATATAAAAAACATTTTTTTTATATCAACATAAGCTTATTTACATAATAACGAGATACAAGACTATTAAATTTTTTTTATATTAAATATCAGTAAAATCTGAATTTGCTACTTTATTAATTCTTTTAGCGATACTATCCCAGTATCTTTTTATACTATGTCTAATTATTTAATAATATTCCTTATTCCTATGTTTTCTTTAATCTATCAAAAGTCAGATCATTCGTTCATTCTATTTAGATCCAGTATTATTAGTTGTAATATCATTATTCATTAGTATTGTTATTAGAAATATGGATAATAACATTAGTGTTTGGCAAAAATATGAGGGTTAACAGTATTGATAGCATTAGAAGAGGGAATATTAGAAGACATTTTTTAAATTTAAGTAAAAAATTTAGAAAATACTTCTGGAAAAAAAAAGTTATTTTTTGATTTACATATTATAAATTCAAAAAATTGAATTACATATTCAAAAAAAAATTGAATTATGTGTTAAAAAAAATTGAATTGCATATTTTCAAAAAAAAGATTGATTAAAATTCTTATGAAAAAAATCAGTTTAGCTTTTTTTAAATGTTATTTTGTATGGACATTACAAATTATAATCAATCTAATCAAACTTATATCAAACTCATATTAAACTTCTATTTGTTCTATATATTTATTATTAATTAAGATCAATTAATTTTGAATCGATTATGATTAAATTCTTAATATTTTTATATATCACAAGTGTAATGTTTTAACTTATAAGTATAATAACAGCATAAGAATAGTTCTATGTAATTTCAATTGTGTAATTTTTTAATTATCTCTTTTAATTCAAGAAATTCGTGAAAATTCAGTAATAGTGAATTAAATACTATTATAAATGAAATATTAGCAGAATGATCAGAGCTTGAAGAAGAAGATGATAAAATTATACTGGATGTAGGTTAAGATGTACGAAGAATAATTGATGGATATATAATACCAAACCATAGAGTAATAGTATGGATCAAAAATACATTAGAACTGTTAAGGCCAAAGATTTTAAATGGGTTAGAAAATGTTAGAAAATTCTGAAAAAAAAAGGTAAAGAAACTAATAATGTGAATGGAAATAATCAAAATAATAATAAAGTAGCGGGAAGAGGCATATTAAATTATAATATTGATGATTTAGTGAAGGAATTTAAGGATTAATAATTAATAACAATAATAGTAATAGTATAATAATAGTAATAATAATAAACATTTGTTAATAATAATAACATTTAATAATTAAGTAGTAATATAATAAAATTTATATATTTTTTTTCATTTAATAATTAATACAATTTATATTATAGTTTATTAGTAAATTTAGTTTTAGCAATTTTGACATGTTAAAACTATTTTAACAGTTTTGTATAATTTTAGCAGTTTTAACATGTTGAACCTAATTTCAACATTTTGGCAATTTTGAAATATCAAAACTATTTCAGCATATCAGCATTTTAACATATTTTTAATTTTGACATTTCAACATTGGTCTATTGAGTTTTGGCAGGCAACTTTAAGCTAAGTTTAGTTAGTATTACTATACTGTATCATTTTTATAACGTATAGGAAAAGTAATCAGTAGCTAAGTTTTAAAGAGTAAAGTAAACTTAGTAATAAGTAATCTGGTTTTATCTTTAAATATACTAAAGTTAGCTCAGAATCTTCTTCAGGCTCATCTACTACTAAATCTAATCACGTTCCTATAAGAAGTCTATTAAAGGATTCATCTCAGTCTTCATCTAAATATAAAATTGGAAACACAGGTCGAATGAAAAAAAATTGTCAAAAATTGGCAGTCCGATTTTTAACCGATTTTTGGATATATTTGTCTGATTTGTGGCTTTTTAAAGCCGATTTTATGGCGCGAATTGTTTGTGATCGGAAATACGTTATTTATGAACAAAAAATTGGAATGCCGATTTTGGCAGATTTTGCGAAAATTGGCATTCTGATTTTAAAATAAACATGTCGATAGCTAAAAATAAGACTGCCGGTTTATAGCTATATTTGTCCTATTTATGGCATTTTGCTGCTGATTTTATGGCACGTATTGTTGGCAATCGGAAATTCTTTTATTTTTATCGACATAAATCGGAATACCGTTTTAAAATTATAATTGCCGATTTTCGCAAAATCAGAACGCCGATTTTTAAATAATCATGCCAAATCTCCTAAAATCGGATTGCCAAGTTTAATTCAGTATAAACATTTCAAAAATAGTTTATGCCGATTTATATATCGGATCTTTCTATTATTGATTTTCTCATAATTCATAATTACTATTATTGTCCGGTTTTTTAGCTTGGTATAAACATTTCAAAAATAGTTTATGCCGATTTATATATCGGATCTTTCTATTATCGATTTTCTCGTAATTCATAATTACTATTATTGTCCAGTTTTATTTTATTTTTCCATTTTCGATAATTGATTTATATTTAATATTTAATATGTATGATATATAATATGTATGCTATTATTTTATAATATATACTGCAATTTATGATATATTTATTATTATTATATTATTATATTGTCCATATTATTATTATTATATTACTATATTGTTCTTATTATTATATTATTATTATGTAGAATGTTTATATAAAATATATTAAAATCATATTTATCTCGTCATGTTACTTATAAATGGCTATAAAATAACCAGTGCTCTAAAAAAGAGATTAATAGGATAGAAACGATATTAGAGAGTTAATTTATAAACAACGGAATTTAAATCACTCAAAATACAAGCAGTTGATTTTAAATGATGAAACAAATACCTAAATTTATGTACGTCTTCTGATATCGACCGGTACTTCTAAGTAAAAGGGACCTTGGTGCTCATCTACTTCTAAATTACCATTATTATCATCATTTTGTTCTTCATTAGTTCCATCATTTTTATCAGCATTACCATTATTGCCATCATCGTTATTATCACCATTACCATTATTGTCATCATCGTTATTATCATCATTACCATTATTATCATCATCGTTATTATCACCGTCGTTATCCTCATCATCATCATCATCATCAGATTCTGGTTCAATCCACCTTGATGATATCCACCAATTAGCCATGTCTTGTGTTGGTCTGCTTTTTTTATCGATATCATCTAGACGGTAACGTTTGCGACTTAACCTGGTTCTGATGCTTACTCCGATCTCGTCCGCTCGAAATAAGATTCTTTTAACCTAATGATAAATTTATAACTTATTAGCATAAACGCCTATGTTTTAAACTTTCGCAACTTTACGTACTCTAGAAGACCTCCACTCCTTATTGTGAATCTTAATTACAGAATTTGTACTTATCAACCTTCCTGATCTTATGTTATCGTTACGCTCTTCATTTGCCAGAACTTCGTCTTCAGTAGACCATTCATCCGAATGGACTTCTGCGGTATTTACTGCCTTTTCGCAATCTTTAATAAATACTTCCCTAGTCATATTTTCAGGACGACAATCATCTAGAATGCTGTCTTGCGTGAAGATCATGTGTTGGAGACCTTTGCATCTTCTTGTCATTTTCTATTAAAGAGTAAATTAAAATAATTAATAGATTATATACATTGTCATTTTAAATAATGAATTTCACACCTGATCTCTCCTCGACGTCATGTGTTGCCGTTTATTGTGTTCATCTATCTTACCCTCCTTTTTTAATTTCCAAATCTCCCGCCGTGATTTATGTAGCTGTTTTATTACTTTTAAAAGTTCTGTATCGTATACCTCTAATGAAAGAGGCATCGCTGCTTTGACGGCTGGTAGAAGCTTCTTATTTATCGACTTTTTTTGTTTACTAAATGTCTTTGACGTGTCGAAAAGAATCGACGAATCGAGGTTGTTTATAATATGGATTACCTCATCCTATTTAATATAACACTCATTTTTTAATGATCAATACAAAAGAGAAATATTTAATAAAATAAAGATATATTTACATGAACGGTTTTTTTGAAATTTTTATCAGTTATTGGAGGAAGGGCACGCCGATTCTCTCTGGACAGAACTGGGGATAGGCTTCTATTTCTTGGTCCTTCACTCGTTCATTCTTCCGTTAGCACTTCCACACGTTTGGTAAGATTTGAAATCATGCTTCTTAATTTGCTGACTTCTCTGTTGTTAGCACCTATTATAAATCAGTATTTAATATAAATCATTTAGTATAAAAAATTTTACGTGCAAGTAAGTAAAGAAACGTGAAAGAAATACTACCGCTCGCTGGAGGTGAAGAAAAAGGAATTGTTAAAGATAGATCGGTTAAAGATCCTATAACAATAACGTTAAATTGGTATAGTATAAGTAAAATGAAATTTAATTAGCACTAATATAAAACAATATTACTTTTTGTAATTGATCTCCCTCTAGAGACATTTTGATAGTTTTGATTATGTTGAGATTGAGAGCGTGATTGATGTCGATGAGGGAATGAGAGCGAGATCGAGATCAACGTTGATGGGAACGAGAATGATGGGAACGATGAGGGGAGCGAGATTGACGTTAATGAGAATGAGAATGATGGGAATGATGAGGAGAGCGAGAGCGATAGAAACACGATCGTTGGGAACGATGAGGGGAGCGAGAGCGATGGGAACGCGATCGTTAGGAACGATGAGGGGAGCGAGAGCGATGGGAACGCGATCGTTGGGATTCGGAATGATAATAACGAGATTTGGATCAAGATGGGCGAGATCGAGGTTGACGAGTCATTGAGCGAGATTTTAAGCGACTACAAGATCGATTAATATGAGTTTGATGCCGAGATTGACGAGATTGAGAACGGGAACTAGATTCATTTCGTTGAGATCTAATATGAGGATGAGAGCCATCACGAGAAATAGGAATTAAATTTAAAGGTTTGAATTTTCTCATTATGATATTTGATAATTTGATAATTTAAAGATTAAACAAGAAACAAAGGCGCTATATATAACTGTTACTTACGTCTTCTGAACCATTTTCGTTATCGTCTGATTAAAATAAAAGATAAATTAAATTAATAAGACTCGTTATCATTTAATAAAATATATCGCTATCAATATTAATTAAAATAAATCAATAAATTAAATAAACTTGATATTATATCACTTTCAATTAATTAAAATGTATTATTTAAAATAATCAGTAAACTACATTAATTAAATTAAGATAAATCAATCAATATTTAAATATATCAGTAAACTAGATATTATATCGCTATCAATTAATTAAAATATATCAATAAACTAAATATTATAGCGTTATCAATTAATAGAATATATCAATAAATTAATTAAAATATATCAGTAAACAATTAATAATTAAAAATATCAATAAATTAATTAAAATATATCAATAAAGTATATCAATGAATTAATTAAAATATATTAATAAACTAAATATTATATCATTATCATAAATAACATGTCCAAATTAGTAATAACACATTTGAAGCTTGATAAAGTTATACTTACGGAAGCTGGTTTTTCCGACAGGAAATATAATTGGCGAAAAGAAATATGCTTATTTTGTTAAGCCGACGAAAATAAGGTGAAAAATAAGGCGAAAAATATCGTCAACCATTAACGAAAAAAACGAAAGGCAACAAAGAAAATTTGTTGCATCGTACTAAAACGTGGAGAAAAAAGAAAGAAAGCGTGGTAAACGTACGCAAATGTACCATACTCACGAGCAAATTTATAGTAAACGTAAACAAATTGGAAATCACCGATTTGTAGAACGTGCATGGTAAACGCGGTAAACGCAAACAAACTTTATAGCTCCTGCCAATCACGTCGGGTGACATTTATGCACTATCTAGTCACGTGGTATTAACAAACTGTACGTCTGTACCAACTGCCAAGGGCAAAAGAAGAATTAAAGATTTATTAAAACAATTCTATTAATTAACAAGTAATTTTAACCATGACTGATTGTTAGAATAAACATATATATGCTATAACTCAACGTATTATTGTAAGCGACTCAATAAAAGATAAAATAATAAATATTTGATATCTCGTTAACAGCTTTAAATGATACTGATGTACTAGAAATTGACGACTTGAAAGAAAATATATAAAAAAAATGAAATATAGTTTTTCCTAATTTTTGATATATTCGAAAGAATAGGCCAAGTGTTAAATTTTGATGTTGTTGCAGTTGCGAACAACTAAGACACTTTTTTTATAACTCTCGCATTTTGATCTGTGAATAGGAAATTGCTACATCTCTACTTAAATTATTTGGATCTTTCAAATTCGTGATGATATATGAGATTTATTAGTAAGTCGATTGACATGTTTCAAGAATCGGATTAATTGGATTTGAAAAAATTTTCTAGTATAATTATACCCCTTAATACCAAATTTAATTAGAGAATTAGCAAAAATAAAATTATATTTTAGTATTTGATAAAATACATTGGTCTTGACATCATTGTCATGTGTTATTATCAAAATAGCTTAATTACCAAGCTGTGCCTTGACAAAAATGGACCAAGAATCGGGATTGCCGAACCAATTAGATTGATTTGCAATTCCTTAAAAAAAAAAAAAAAAAAAAAAAAATGTCGGAATCTCTAGATACAAGAACCAGAACCAAAGTGCATTGTTTCTGTAAAGAATGTAACGGTAAATTGGTTGATCCAAGGACTAAACTGAAACATGAGTTAAAATATAAATTAAAATCTAATGCGAATAATAATTTTGGTAACAATTATCAAGAAGGTTCTTCAAATGTTATATCATCTGATGCTGTTGATGAAGATGTAATGGAATGCGACCCAATACAAGGGATAAATGATACATCACCTGATATAACTGAACAATTATCTGAAGATATTGAACAATTGTCTGAAGATATTGAACCATTGTCCGAAGATATTGAACCATTACTCACAAGAAACTATTTCTTTTTAACAAAGAAGACACCTATACATGAATCGGCAAAACATCGAACGATAAAGAAAGGAAAAATATCTGATCTTGTTCTTGAAAATTTATTATTGGATAATATAAGAAACGAGAATGATCAAGACGGGGATTCTGAAGATGATGACGATAAAAATGGAGATACTGAAGATAGCGATTCTAATTATTCTGATGATTATGAAGATGATGACGATGAGGAAGTCAATTTTGCATCAACAGATTTCGATGACGGCGAACCAATTCTTCCTAACATTAACATTAATGATAATTATACTTGGACTATTTTGTGGATATTACAATATCAACAACGATTTAAACTTTCCAATGTAGCTATAGATTCTTTGTTCAAGTTCTTAAGATTTTTTCTTTTGACAATAGATGAAAATAAATTTTCATCTTTTCCTTCCTCTTTATATATGGCTAAAAAGGTGTTGGGGATATCCACAACGATAATTAAATATGCAGCCTGTGACAGATGTCACAAATTGTATGATATAAAAGAATTATTAGACAATACTGAAATACCAACTTGCAGTTTTGTAAACTATCCAAATCACAGAATAGAACGATTTCGACAACAATGCAATAACCCTCTATTAACGAAAATAGATAGTAATAATAGTAGTAATAATCCTATTTTCCGTCCGATAATGACATTCCCGTTAATAAATATTAAGCAACAATTGACCCTTTTTTTTAATCGCAAAAATTTTGAAATGTCATGTCGGAAGTGGTCAGAAAGGAAAAACGGAACTGAAGCTTTATTCGATATCTATGATGGTAGGGTCTGGAAAAGTTTTACAGATGATGATGGTGCGCTGTTTTTTACAAAAGAATTTGCCGATACTCATATCAGATTAATGTTAAATATGGATTGGTTCCAGCCATTCGTAAATTCACAATATTCTGTTGGTGTGATTTATGCCGTTTTTTGTAATTTGCCGCATAATGAACGCTTCAAGCCACACAATATTCTCACACTAGCAGTAATGCCTGGTCTGAAAGAACCAAGCCAACATGAAATTAACAATTATTTGTATCCGATCGTTAACCAGTTAAATCGTTTGCAGAATGGCTATTTTATAAAAACAAACGAACACAACAACGGTCGATTTGTCTGTGGTGCAATCATTGGCTGTTCTAGCGACGTCCCTGCATCTCGAAAATTATGTGGTTTCATCTCGGCTCGTATTGCATGCTACCGATGTTACAAATCGGCAAATTTTATAAACAATCAACCAAATTTTGGGGGGTTTGCAGATTTAGACGACTGGTTTGTTGAGCAAGATATTAATGAAATAAGAGAAAAAGCAAGTGAGTGGAAACAATGTGCAACTGAAGAAGCACGAAGAGCCCATGTCTCTGAACATCATGTTCGCTGGTCAGAGATATACCGTTTGCTTTATTTTAATCCTGTTCGCTTTTGTGTGGTTGATCCTATGCATTGCCTTTTTCTCAGTGTTGCGAAATGGATCGTAACGAAACTCTGGATAGGCGAAGGTATATTAAATAACGAAAAGCTCAAAATTATGCAAGAGAGAGCTGACATGATAAAGTTCCCAAGTGACCTTGGACGCCGCCCTGTCAGAATAGCTACCGGTGAAGGATTCTCAAGTTTCACGGCGGACATGTGGAAAACCTTCATGTTAATTTTTGCAATACCTATCACATGGAGTTTCCTTGGATACATCGACCGAAAAATTCTTGCATATTTCGTGCACGCTTGCAAGATCTTAACAAACCGAGAGCTACAAAAAAATATGTTAAATGAAGCGTTTACAAGACTGATAGAGATAAACAAATTAATTGAACAAAAATATGGTCAAGAAAAAATAAGTCCTAATCTGCATTGCTGTCTCCATATCTGTGAATGCGCATTAGACTATGGTCCTTTGTCCTCATTCTGGTGTTATAGCTTTGAATGGATGAACGGAATTTTAGGTACGTGATTTAATTTTTCCGATTTAAAAATCGCAATATTATTAATTATTTTTAAAAATTGTAGGTTCTTATAATAATAGCAGATGTAATATTGAACCTGAACTACTAAGAATTATGTCCAAAAATACAATCCTTCAATACTTCCTCTCAAATTGTGACAACGATCACTTATTTTCCTCTTTGGAGATAATAGAACCAAGAAAATCTGTTGGCAGCTTGGCTGCACTTGATGATTTTGCGAGCGATGAGTATCAAAATTTTATAAGACTATCTCTTATTGAGGAAGATTCGGCTTACAGAACGGAATGTTTTCCTGGGTTGCTAATGAAACTGCGCAAAGAAACTACCCTTCCAAACCAAATTTTGGACCTACTGGTAGAATTTTATAATAGTTTGTATAATGATTATTGTTTCATCTCCATCTACTCTATAATAGGTTCAAATAACGGTACTGTCGTAAACCCTAGAATTATACAATATGGGAGAATAAGAATTGGGGCGGACATATATGGTTCTGTTCAGGCTGCTCGTCACGAAAAATCCTCATATATATTAGCTCGATTTGTACATTATGATGGATCGATCGATGTTTATCCCGGTCAAGTACAATTTTATTTTGAGCATACTATTCATTTAAATAGTTCACGATCATTAACCCATTCATTAGCGTTAGTCAAATGGTACAAACCGGTTCAAGATCATAGTACAAGATATTATTGCCAAGTAGATAACGACATAAAATCATGTAATATGGAATTATAGACAAATGAGTTTTATGATATGAGAAGAGACAGTATTATACCCATACATCATATAATAGGAAAATTCATTAAATGTAATTTTGATACTGGGACGAGAAAAACAAAGAATATATGGCTGTGATTCCTTTAAATAAAAAAATTTCGTTTTAAAAACTTTATATAATATAAAATGAATTATATGTAAAATCGGAATGGCGAATTCAATTATAGCATTTGTATTTGATTAAATTATAACAATCATTTTTTTTGGCACAAGAATAACAATAAAGGTTACATATACCGTAATTAATTCTAACCGCGTGAAAAATCAGATAATTCAGATAACAAGAGATCTTATTTTGAGCTGGCAAAGTTGTATTGCAAATCGGTCTTTTATTATGGCATTACGTTACAAGCACCATACTTTGTGATTAATAACTCTAATCATGTAATAATTTTTAGATATCAAAGGTTTATTTTATTTTAATTAAATATCACATAAAGTATAAAACAATTATTCTGGCTATATAAATACATTTAAGGCCGGCAAAGCTGTATTGCAAATCGGCCCTTCTTATTTGAAAAGGGTAACAATTACATTAAATTAATACGGCACTTATTCAAAAATGTTTAAAAATGTTGCAACTTAATTCTCCAATAATCATCATTGTTATAATCAAGTTACTTACGACTTAAGCCTACTTTGATTATAAATAAAACGGCACTTCGCACAGACAGAGCTCATGATATATGAGTTATCCCATCATGCCTATTTTACTCCTTGATAAAGGATTTTCGTTGCATGTACTTTCCTAATCAATGATAATCAAAGTTACTTACGACTTAAGTCTACTTTGATTATAAATAAAACGGCACTTCGCACAGACAGAGCTCATGATATATGAGTTATCCCATCATGCCTATTTTAACTATGATTAAAGAATTTACATTATTATTAATATTTTACTCATAAGTCATAATGATATCTATTTAGACTTCGACGAATAATGCGACAGAGGAGGCGGAATTATCATAACCAAAATTCAAAGCGAGAGGTCTATGTATAGTAAATAGATCATCAACTTTGGTACCAGAGTTATTTACAAACTTTAGGTGGCCACCTAGCCTACCTTTCCTATAACACACTATGCACGACGGCAAACGGTATAGGAGGCAGACTCTTCTTTCAGAAAGAAAGTTTTTTTTTGAAAAAAAAAAAAATAGTACAATTAAATAGCGTTTAATTAAATGTGATTAATTAACTTTTTAGGAATAGGCCTTATCAATGCAATCTCATCAGTTTCGATTATCACTGTTCAACCTTATGAATACTTCAGTTATTGTTTGTGAAATCGAACCAACTGGGAATTCAATGTACAAAACAAGTAGAATATTTAGAATAGTATCTTATATTTATTAGTATAATAAATAATTTCAAAAATCCTATGATGTAAAATTACGAAATATTACAATTTAAATATCGGCAAAGGCAATTTTAAATAGAGTAAAATCTTTATTCGACCTGTGTCAAAAGCGGTAAAGTTTACACTAAATATAATATCTCCGGTTTAAATATCGGCATTTAATTAAAAAAAAGGTAAAAATCGGCCACTAAAATCGGCATTTCTGGATGAAAAATCGGAAGTTAACAAAAATCGGCAAAAAATTAGTAAAATAATCGGCAAAGCCTTATTGAAGTTGGCAAGGGAATTTTAAATAAGATAAAATCCTTTATTCAAATCATACGAAAAGGGTAAAGTATATAATAAATATAATATCTCTGGTTTAAATATCGGCATTTAGTTAAAAAAAGGTAAAAATCGGCCGCTAAAATCGGCATTTATGACTGAAAAATCGGAATTTAACAAAAATCGGCAAAAATAGATATGGCTATACTAAAATAAGCAAAATTTGGCATATTCTATATTGAAGTCGGCAAGGCTATTTTAAATAGAGCAAAATCCGATTTTTTTTCATTCGACCTGTGAAAAAGAAGAACAAAACAAATTATAACAAAAAGGATAAGGGTACAGTCACTTCTTTTCCAAAGAAACTGTCTAAATAACAATTGCATGCTGAGATTATTAAACTCAAGATCATTAATCAAAAAAAGATAATCTAGCCTAAATTAAACTAGGCTAGTATTCCGCAAACGATTTGGTCAAATCAAATCAATTCAGATTTGATTTGAATTTTGATTTGATTTGATTTGATAATTTTGATTTGCAAATCGAATCCAAACTTCAAAACAAAATTTGAGTTCAAATCCAAATTAAAAAAAAAAGATTTGATTCGATTTCAAATCAAATTCAAATTAGCTTAAACTAATTCAATCAAATCTGAATCAAATCTGACAAATCCAAATCAAATCCAAATCAAATCGAATTAAATATACATGACCTGGTTAAACGTAATTACAGGACCTGCATGCGTTTACTATTAACTCTATGCAACTTTTTTTTCATAGTAACGCTATACAAACTTACATCTTACTGTAATTAAAAAAAAATTTTAAAAAATTTGTTAACGCTATAACGAATTATTCGGTATAAAGGCAGGGTCATGTGACTTGCTGATCTAATCAGATAATCCAAATATCCGATCTTTTTTTAATCATTTATCAGTTTATTTTTGTAGTGTTGCCAGACAAAAAGCATGACCGGACTTTTGGAATTAAGGTAAGAGAGGATGAGGAAGTGTTTTTCAGTGTTTTTTTTTTAACTATTTAATTAATTATTTTTTTTTTATTTTTTTGTAGTGTTGCCGGATGAAATACATGACCAGACTTTTGGAATTAAGGTAAGGGAGGGGTTGGGGGAGGTGTTTCGTTGTTTTTTTTTAATTAATTAAGTATTAACTTTTTTTTTACTTTTTGTAGTGTTGCCAGACGAAAAGCATGACTGGACTTTTGGAATTAAGGTAAGGGAAGGTTGGAGGAGGTGTTTCGTTGTTTTTTTTAATTAATTAAGTATTAACCTTTTTTTTATTTTTTTGTAGTGTTGCCAGACAAAAAGCATGACCAGACTTTTAGAATTAAGGTAAAGGAGGGTTGGGAAAGATGTTTCGTTATTTTTTTTAATTAATTAAGTATTAACCTTTTTTTATTTTTTTGTAGGTTGCTGGACGAAAAGCATAATTAATTAAGTATTAACCTTTTTTTTATTTTTTTGTAGTGTTGCCGAACAAAAAGCATGACTGGACTTTTGGAATTAAGGTAAGGGAGGGTGGGGGAAGTGTTTTTCAGTATTTTTTTTAACTAATTAATTGTTTTTTTTTATTTTTTGTAGTTTTGCCAGACAAAAAGCACGACCGGACTTTTGAAATTAAGGTAAGGGAGGGTTGAGGAAGGTATTTCGTTGTTTTTTTTAATTAATTAAGTATTAACCTTTTTTTTTATTTTTTTGTAGTGTTACCAGATGAAAAGCATGACCGGACTTTTGGAATTAAGGTAAGGGAGGGTGGGGGAAATGTTTTTCAGTATTTTTTTTAACTAATTAATTGTTTTTTTTTTATTTTTTGTAGTGTTGCCGGGTGAAAAACACAATCAGACTTTTGGAATTAGGGTATTAAAAACTGAAAAAAACAATAAAAATAAATAAATTTGGTATAAAATACCAAAAAAAAGTGAAAAAATAAATAAAATAAAATAAATTTTGGTAAATACCAAGTAATTTAATTTACCGAAATTAGTATTTTTTAAAAATAAATCCACGTATATCTATTATAAACTCTACGCAAACATAATATGCGAGTTACTCCCAAATTGATCGATCTATGCAAACTCAATTTGTAGGTTTAAAAAGTAATTTCATATAAACTCTATGCAAACCCGTATGTAAGTTATATCTGATATTAGTATTATTCAGGGTCCTGTAATTACCATAAATATTATTGGTAGTTACTGCAACCACATGATGTCCAACCCTCCTTAAACACACTAAAGAAATACATTTCGCAACATTTTTTTATTAATAATGCGTTGCAAAATGCATTTTTTATTTAAATAAAAAAACATTTCGCTATGTTTTTTTTATTAGTATTGCGTTGCAAACCGCATTTTTTTATTTAAAATTCAACAAATCAAACCAAATCACAAATCTATTTGAATGAATTTGATTTGATTTGAATTTGAATTCGATTTGAATCAAATCAAATTTAAATCAAATCAAATCAAATTCGAATCGAATTTCAAATCAGATTTGAATGGTTTAATTCAAATCCGAATTCAAACTTTTCAGATTTGATTTGATCAAATCAAATTTCAAATCTAACTTGATTTGGTCTAATTTGATTTGTGCAGAACACTAGACTAGGCTAAATATAGGTCAAATAATAATTTAACTTATATTAAATTGAAGCCAATTTTTTTGGCACTTTAAGGTACCAATCATCCAATATTTAGAAAGAATATTTAACCAAAATTTGACTAATATTTGATTATTATTAGTACTAGTACCATTAGTAATTTATTTGACTTAAATTTTAAAATAAATTATAATCTAATGATAATCAATTTTTTATTGAATTGCAATTTTAAATTTGTAATTTTATTAAATAATATTATATTACAAATTATACTATTATCTATTTAATTGCTATTTAATTCTATTTTAATAATATCTAATATAAAGACTAATTTATCTGCTTAGTGATTATTATACCTAAATGATAAAAAATTTCAATTTTTTCTATTTTAAAAAAATTTGAAGAAACTACCTAAAATATGAAAAGAACGAATAGTTAGTAATATTTGTTAAAATAAAGAAAAAATTAAATTTTTTCTACTTATTGAATCTCTTGTTTAAATTTTTAAAATTTAAATAAACTTATTTATTAAAAACTGGTACTCACTATTTCTATACAAAAAAAAAAAAAAAAGTTAATACATTTTATAAAAGAGCTTCAAAAATTTTTTTTAAAGCTTTACCTGAAAGTTCAATGTTTAATTCAAAACTGATTTTTCTACAAAAAAGAAAAAAAGTTAAAGAAAAGTCTTTTTGAAATTTTGAAATTTTAAAATTCAAAATTATATCAAATTTCAGTATTAAAATTGAAAACTGGATAATATCTAGAAATATGTTTTGATAAAAACATCCAATCTGTTCATCTGATCAAAATTACGTGATTTTACTGATTATTTCTTGTTTTAATATCAATGTTATATAAACTTCTAAAAAAAGTAATTTCTATTTTGAAGAATATCTAAAGCAAAGCAGATTTGACCAGAATTATGGTATTTAAGAAATTACAAATATAACAAATAATAGGTGTGACAAACAAGTTTTTACTAACTGAAAAAATTCTAAGTCCCTAGAATACTTAATAAAAATAAGAAAGTAAAGGGGATGACACTGGATGACAAATATTTTACTATGATCATATGATTCTGCTTTGCTTTAGATATCTTCCATTTTTGAAAAAAATAATTTTGTGGAATGAGTATCATCAAAAAAGAAAATGATCAATATATTTATATGCAATATATTATGATTCAGATGAAATGCTGGAGCAGATAACCAGAGCATACCTCTAATAATATCTATGAAAAAAAAGTAAAAAATATAACAAAATGTTAAGTTTCATTAAATTTTATTAAAAATAATAACAAAAAAATTCACTGAAGGTCTATTATTTTACATATTCTAATGTGTTTCTTACCTAAAAAATCTTAGCATTCAAAGAGAGTCAAAAAGCAACCTAAAAAATAATAAAAATGAACTTATTAATTAACTCGCTAAAATAAAAAAAATTGGAAATAATAAAAAAAATTCATTGTAAATCTGCATGTCATTTTGTTACAGTAAATTATTATGATAAATAAAATAAAATAAAAAAAAGAAAACTCACCTACTAAATTCTAATATGTTCAATGATCTAATCATTCAAAGAAAAATTGAAATATTAGTAAAACGTTTTGTAAAAAATAATAACTAATAATCTTATCTTACTAAAACTGGAAAAATAATTATTAATATAGTTAAAAGAAAAAAAAAAGTAAAATCCTCATAATATCTAATAAACCTTTAACCATCTAAAAAAAAAAAAAATGAAAATTAGAATACATTTCATTAAATAAATAAAATAAAAAAAAATTGATTTTAAATTATTTTCTTACCAATGGACTATTGGAAGAATTCCAATTAGATGGTTCCCAGCATCATAGAATCTTTTAGAACGTAAACAAAGAGAGAAATTTCAAGCAGTTATTACTGATATACTGGCAGATATAACTGAATCCTTTATCTTTTCCAACTGTACTTCCAGCAAATTTTTGATTGAGAGTGGAATAAAATTCTTTAAGATTATTAAAGAATCCTCAGGCAAAAAAAGTTGATCAGATACTTCACAACATGAGATCAAATTTCTAGATGTATAAGTACTTTGCAACTCTAGAATGATGTTAGTCTATCATAGTATCATTATTTCCCTCAAACTTGGATTCAAAAAACATTCTCCAGTTAGAATTGGTAATATTAGTAACACTACTAGGCGTTCCAAGCCTACTCCTCATCAAAATACTGATTTTCAATTTACAGGCAACTGTAGGTTTCATAACCAGAATAAGAAGGGTAAATCATCATCAAATTCTAATTTGACTACTAAAAAGAACTCTTGCAATAAGTCCAATTAGTCCAATCAGTCTGATATGAATCATCTAATAGTAGGACTGAAGACTCTTTTGAAACAATTTATATAATTTTGTAGACTAGGTCTATCAATTTAGCAGACAAGAATATTTTGATTTAATCATATTTTTATTTTTATTGTTTTATCTTATTAGAATATTTCTTTTTTTTTGTTTCCTTTATTCCTTTAAATCTATGTATAGACTTTCTATTACCCCTTTTGAGAATAGGTTATTATAATGAGTCATGATTTATTCTTGTCAATAGTAGCTAGGCCTTATTAGATAAACTAACTTATTCTTTATTAGTATGTATCATTGATCATTTTTAATAAATAAAATTTGCACTAGTTTTGATCATAAAAAAAAAAAAAAAAAATTATTTTCTTACCAAAATCTAAATTTTATACATCCAGAATCATTTTAAAAAAAAAAAGAAAAAAAGTTAGCATATATTCCATTAAAACAGTTAAAACATGTAAACTAAACAGGAAAAAAACTTATTAAAATGAAACTTTATATGTCCAAAAAAACTGAAAAACTGCTTAAAAAAATTAAAGACAAACTTTTAATAAGTGTTTGTTAAAATAATTAAAGAAAAAAAAAGAAATCTTTTAAAATATTATATCCAGAAAACTGAAGGAATCATTTAAAAAAGAAAAATTGAAATATCACTATAAATGTTTCATTAAAAACTGAAAAATATTTTTTAAATATTCTTTACAAAAGAAAGATAATTGTAGGAGGGAAGAAAGAAAAAAAAAATGAAGGAAAAGAAATGAAAGAAAAAAAACAAAAGAAAAAAAGTAAAATAAGTTAAGAGAAAAGGTTAAGAGAAAAATTAAGGAAAAGAGAAGGAAAAGGGAGATTTTGTTGAAAAAAGAAAAATCTAAATAAGATCTGGATTAGATTGGTAGATCTGATTCATATAATAATAAATATCAAGTATTCTTAATTAACATGATGATTCATAGATTAATTGTTGATATAATTATTAGTATAGTAAAATAAGAGATTAATTTAATATTCAAAAAGCTAAAGAACAAATTATTTTAAAAAAAAAAAAAATAATAATTAGATAGCATTCTTTAAAAATAAAATAAAAAATTTTTAAAAAATATCTTACTAAAATATTGCATCAAAAAAAAGCCAAAAATTTCACCTATAAAAGAAAAAAAACTGAAACGTTAAGTAGTTATTTCATTAAATTGAATAATATAAAAACTCTTTTATATCAAATTTCTACACATCTAAAAAATGGCCATTTATAAAAGAAAAAAAATGAAATATTATTAAATGTTTCATACCTTTTATTAAAAAATAATTAAGAAAAATAATACTAAATTCTTATCTGTCCAAGTATTTTGAAAAACTAACTATCTGCAAAAAAAATTATTATTAAAAGTTTGTTAAATAAAATTAAAAAAAAAAATTTCACTAATTGAAAAGATTAAACTATAAAAAAATCTGAGAAAGATCCAAGTTTTTCACTAATTTCATTTAAGTGCTGGTCCTGATATGATCGACATAAAATTATTATGCAGATCTGAAAGAGAAATTACTATAAATTACTATGAATACAAATAATTGGCAAAAATATTGAAAAGGAAAGCACAAAATGTTGTGTAAAAAGACACAAAAAAAATCACATTGTTCTGTTCCTCAGAACCCACTCGATCATTATATATATAAAAAAAAGTATCTTTTTATTATACAAAATGTACTTTTGGTACAGTCGATGCTGAATTTTACCATAAAAAAGTATACTACTAGTAAAATTGCAAAATTTAAAATTTATTATAACTAAACCAAAACTCATTATTCATGTATTTCTTAAAGTTTCTGCTTCTTCCAAAGCACGAAGTGAAGCTGAAGCTTTAAAAGTTCTAGTATAATTTGCAATCCAATTTTGAATTGTTACGACTTTTGAGATATCACTTTCTTCTATTTCTCCTTGTAACGCACGTTCTGTAAGATTATCATACATTTCTTGTGTGATCATTTTCTTCCTTTTGTCAATATTCCCATTCAAAAATATTATTTCCATTAGCACTTTAATTTCTGGCTTTATTCTTTTCACCATTTTTCGCTGGTTTGTTGTTTGCTTTTCTTTTAGTGCCCACCTTACAAAAAAGATATCATATATATAAAAAATAAATATTGTCAAATTAACAAATAGTAAGAAAATACCACACTGTATTGCGAAACTTACATTATGTTGCGTTGTATGTTTTCTTTATTTGTAAGGTCAACCAAATTCAAATCAACAGAAGAAACTATATTCTAATTTGGAAATTATGTTAATATTTCTACAATAAATAATAAGGAAATCGTAAGTATTCACCAAATTTATTTTCTGATTGTTGTTCTGAATATTTATTTTTGAAGCTAATAAACAAATATTTGAAATTTTAAATTAAAGTTCAAGTCAACAAAAAAATGATCTATAACATACATATATATTGGTCTTAGTATTGAAGTTATCCATTGGTTAGTCACTTTAGAAGGAGCAGTAAAACTAGGATTTGGTTTTGTAATTGAAGTTTTTTCCAATTTTTTTATTTTTGCTAGTGTAATTGTTGTCCATTCATTTATGTGAAGTAAAGTACGTGCTAGTATATGACCTGCATTAGGACTGTCAACAGGTCAAGTCTATTTATTCCAATTATTTATATTAGCTATAGTTCCGATTTTTGATTTTTTTTGTCTATCCAAAAAATTGCATCAAAATTTTGATCTAATATCAAAAATCAACATATATTTTTATGATTCTTACCAGATTTCTGATCAGGTGTCAATTGTAAAATACAAGTTCCTGAAATATTCTGTATTACTTTTTGAATATCTTTTCCATCAGTAATATTACATTCAAATTTTACATAACATTTTATTGCTTGGGAAATCTATGAAAATAAAATGATGTAAGTAATAAAATTATATTTTTTTTAAAAAAATTTTATATTACTTGAGCGTAATAAAAATCTATTGATATTTTAGCTTCTCCAGCCTCTAAAAATATCCACCGCCTTACTTCTATATTGTACCAATCATACCAGTAAGAAAGAATAATCATCAGTTGTGTATTGTGATAATGTGGACCATTATCAGAGATAATAGTTATCCATTTAGGTTTGTGTTCAAGATTTTCTATTATGGCATGGAGTGAAGAGGCAGTGAACCAAGCATCTTGCTTGGTATCGTCAGACCAGTGATCAAACATTTCAATGTTCAACTTGATTTTTTGATATACAAGAACTGAATGCAAAGTCCACCCACATTTTCCAAAAAATTCAGATTTTGTTTCACGAGAAGTTTGCAGGAAAATTCTCATTTTATAATCAATGATAAGAATTGCACCATCATCATCTAATTCTTAAAGTTTAATATTAAACTGTGAATTCAGATAAAATTTTCTCATAAGGTGAGACAACCAGAATATTAGTTGCTTCAAAAACTCGTGATTAAGGTTGCTTGCCGAAACTAGTGAGTTTCGGCATGCCGAAACTGCCGAAACTGGCGAAACTAGGTTTCGGCAAGCAGCCAAAAATGCCGAAATGCCGAAACTGCCGAAACTGCCGAAATGCCGAAACAGTTTCGGCATTTTGGCATAGTTTCGGCATAATATATATTAATACTTTAATATAGTTTCGGCATAGTTTCATTTTTCTAATAATGTAATTAGTGTAACAAAATAAAATTCAGCCACCACATGACACACAACCAATCATATCTGACGGTCATTCAGGAAATGATCTGACATCATTAATATCAAAGATAATCAGTTACTTTTCGTCCTTTAACTCCTTTAACTCCTTTTTTTATTTATCATTTTACTGTTATAATCCCCAACTGTTACGGCTATACCTTGAAATTTGAACCAAATCATATGATTATCTGTTATGGATTTTTTAAATTACTTCGTGTTTGCCTTGCATTACTTTTTTTACTTAAACACGTACAAAATAAAAAAACTTTATACACATTTCAATATGACCAGCACTTTAGACTTAGAAAAAAATAAAAATAAAGGTGGTAGGCCTCCCAGCTCTACCTGGGAGGATGCTATTAGAGGAAATCCCGTTGGTTCAGGAAAATATCATGCCACTTGTAAATATTGTAATTTTTCATGGTCACGAGGTGATATATCAAAACTTGAAGAGCACTTTGCGAACCACTGCTCGGAAGCTCCAGGACCCATTGTTAGAAAATATTTGAATAAAATATTAGAGCGTGAAGATAAAGTTAATAAAAAAAGAAAAATTGTTGGGAGTAATCAGTTAAATATTACAGACTACCATGATTCCACAAAAATTCCTGATGGTAGAGTAACTAGGATTAATCGTGCCTTGGCTAAATTTTTCGTTGCATGTGGTATTTCATTCCGGATAGTCGAGCACCCTTTTTTTATTAACTTTGTAAAGGAGCTTAATTCTTCGTATGAGCTGCCAACCAGAGAATTTTTGTCAGATCAGTTACTTGAGCGGGAATTATCAATGGTGAACTCAACTGTCACATCCGTCATTGAAAATGGAGCTAATTTGACTTTAGGTTTTTGATACTTTTTTTATACTTTTTTAAAACAATATTCTTAATGTGTTTTTAAGTAATAATATTAATATTAATATAATTTAGCGTTCGATGGTTGGACGTCTCCCACTCATCGTTCTATATGGAATTTTGTTATTATGACTCCGTCGAGAGAAGAGTATTTGTATAAACTTCAAGATTTGTCAGAACATTCGCATACAGGTAATTACGTAGCCGAAGTGATTGGAGAAATAATTGAAAGGATCAGCCCGAATAAAATATCGGCTATTGTGTCCGATAATGCCTCAAACGTTCGGAATGCACGCAAAATTATTGAAGAGAAATACCCTAACATCAAAAACGTACGATGTATAGCACATGCGGTCAATCTTATCGCGTGTGATATACTTAAAGAAAGTTTTGGAGATCGTTTATTACGAAAAGTTAATACATTAGCTTCATTTTTTAAAAATTCCCATCAAGCTGGAGCCAAACTCACACAACTCATCAAAGAGAATAGTATTCATGGAGGAGGCATTAAGTTATATTGTAAGACGCGATGGACAACGGCTAGCGAATCAGTAGATTTGGTAATTAGGTTGGAACCAGTACTAGAACAAATTATTACTAATGAAAGTAATTTGTTGAACGATAAGGTCAAACGTGTTATCCAAACACGGAATTTTTTTTCCGATTTACGAATTCTTTCATTCGTTTTAAATCCATTGAGAAAAGCCGTCTTGGCTTTAGAATCAAGATCAGCGACGCTTGGAGATTGTTTTTTAAGTTTGATAAGACTATCAGCAGTTTTGAAACAATTACCCAAATCATTTAATCAAAACTTCCGTAACCATTGTTTCAATGTGATGAACGAAAGATTCAAAGAGTTCGATGATGACAAATATATAACCTGCTTTTTCCTAGATCCCCGATTTAGGAGTAAGCCTCTCACAGCCAAAGCTTATTCAAGGATCGTGAGGTGCGCTACTACAATTGGTAAAAGGTTAGGATTTGATCTTAAAGAATCCAGGGCTCTATGCGAGCAAATTAAGGACTACCGTGATAATAAACCACCCTTTGATCTTGATGAATCTTGTTCTCTAGACGATCCTCTAAATTGGTGGAATTTGATCGATACTGACCCTCGACCGAACAGCCTCCCAAGAGTCACTCGCCATCTATTAGCGATTTGTCCAAATTCCGCAAGTTGCGAACGAGGATTCTCAACACTTGGCTGGCTATTTAATGATCAGCGTTTAAATTTGAATATAAGTCGACTAGAATCCATGGCTAAAATGATCATGCATTGGAAGTCCAATGCTAAGAAAGAGCTTGGTTTTTATGGTATAGAAAAAAATGATACTCGTATTAGCGAAACTGAAATGAACATTCGAATTGCAGAGGCTCTGGCAGAAACTAATGATGATGATGATGAATGTGATGTTTTATCAAATGAAAGTTTACCTAATCAAATTACAGTTCCTTCAGATAATTGTGTTGTCCTAATAGAACATGTATGGATCGATAAATTTGTTGATTTGTCACACAAATTAATAATTGAAGAAATTGGAGAGATCCCGGACGACATTTTAGATGAATCTGAAGAAGAATACGAAAAAATTAATACAGATGATGGCAATGATGATGAGCAAGAAAGCGAACAAGAAAGCGATGGGGGAGGAAATTTTGATTATAATGTAGAGGATTTATTGAATGAATTCATCGATGTAGATGATGTAGATGAAGAAGAATAATTTTTTCTTTATTTTTAGGAAATCATTATAACAATAATTCTTTTATTAATAAAGTAAATTTGTAAATAAGTTTATAATTATATTGATTTATTTAAGAGTTTAAATTAAAAAATTTTTGTGTGACGAAATTTAAACAACACCGACGTGATGCAAACGAACTCTTTCGATCTTGTTCAATTTGTGTTCGATTTGTGTTCGATTTGTGCTGATAATTCTGGTAAAATTTCGCTCGTTTTAGCCAAATTTTGTTAAATTTGTGTTGATTCGTGTTCAATGTGTGCTCTAAAGAAAGAGAAAGAAGTTAACAATTAAATTTTATCACACAGGGATGATGATTAGTAATTTTATATCGGTATTTGTTTAACGATGCAAGATGACTTTTTTATACAAATCACATTGTATGTATTATGCACTGATTTTTTTATTTTTTTTTAAGGGATGTACAAAATATTCTGATTTTTTTTTAAAAAAAATGATTTTTTTTTAAGAACAAAGAGAATAAACAAAGATTTATTATTTTAAGGATGATATTTAAATTTAATGATGCAAACTAATAAATCAGTATTTTGAAGAAAGGGAACAAAAAGGAATTGTCCAAATTTTATTTATAAAAGGATATTTTACGATTTACTCATCTCATTCTTTTTGCGTTTTTCCTCACATCTTAATTTTGTAAATATGCCCAATCGTCACTCTCATCGCCAGTCCCATCGTCACTCTCATCGCCAGCCCCATCATCACTCTCATCGCCAGCCCCATCGCCAGCCTCGTCGCCACTCTCGTCCTATTCAATGGTTCGATGAATACACCGATTACTTGGTGGAAGAAAGAAGAAGAAGAAATGACGAATTTCATAACGAATATGGGAGAGATCGATCGAGATTCTGGAGGTCAATCGCAAGAAGGTTCATATGTATAATATTTAATATGTTAAAATATGTTAAAAATAGAATTATTATCTTTAATCCAACTAATTCGTTCGTTTGAATCAGACTAAATCGTCATTTTAGAACTTCGAGGTTCACGGCACAACGATGCCACCAAAAATGGAGGAATCTTCTCAGGGAATACCATGTATGAAAAATATAATGGCAAAAAAAAATATTTGCTTAAAATTGAAAATATTTAACTAAATATTATTTCGTTTTTTGATATTTAGAGTTTTTGCCTTTATCGTAGCGGTGTCCTTGGAAGAAGATGGTCACGTATCGGAGCAAGATATTATCGCACATTTAGATCGAGATTTTGGGAAAGACGAGGTAATTATAAAATTTCTATAATTAAAGTTTATTCACATCTTAAATTAACCAATTTATTTTAGATACGCGACACGATCGTAGAAGGGCAAGAAACCTACCTACGTATCGTCACCGAAGATAATTTATTAATTTTATTATATTATTTTATAGTGAGTAGCTAGGCCCAGTCCGTACCAAATATCGGCTGGAGACTCACATTTTTTTTGGGCTGTGAATTGATACTGACGTCCACGTCATACAGCCTGGGTACTATTTTTTAAAATAGTAGCGAACAAGTATCAATATTTTTTTTTTATCAAAATTAAATAAAATAAAAATAAAATGGTGAACTTTTTTAACTGGGATTTTATTTCTTTAGTGATAAATTTGAATTTAATTGCTAGTTTTTATCATTGGATTACGTATAATAAATACAATAAATAATTTAAATTTTAAAAAATAAATTTTTATCTGTCAGATACTATTAACATGACGAAAATATGCCGAAACTCTATTAAAATATTAGTATTACTTATGCCGAAACTATGTTAAAATGCCGAAACTGCCGAAACTGCCGAAATGCCGAAATGCCGAAATGCCGAAACAGTTTCGGCAGTTTCGGCAGTTTTGGCATTTTGGCATTTCGGCATTTCGGCACTATGTATGAGTTTCGGCGTTTCGCGTTAGACCAGATGGGTTTCGGCAAGCAACCTTACTCGTGATGCTCTGTTGATAATTGTTTTTTTAACAGCTCGAAAATAAAAAATAATTTGTTGCATCGTGAGCATGCATCAATATGTGATTCTGAATATATTCCAAAAGCATGAATTAAACAATAACAAATACACAGGTCGAAATTAGTTAAATAGGGTATCAATAGGGTATCAATAGGTTATCAATCGGCTATCAATAGGCTACCCTATTGGTAGCCTATTGAACTTGCGCCATAATCCGTCACCAATCAGGCAGGCTGATTGATAACCTATTGATAACCGATTGATACCCTATTGATACCCTATTTAATAAAAATACCAATAGGATACTAATAGGTTATCAATAAGTTATCAATCGGCTATCAATCAGCCTGCCCGATTGGTAACGGATTATGGTGCAAGTTCAATAGGCTACCAATAGGATAGCTTATTGATAGCCGATTGATAACCTATTAATACTCTATTGATACCCTATTTAACTAATTTTGACCTGTGATACAAGGATGATGTTTTGGCTTTCTAGTAATATCAACTTCCAACTCTTTTTCAAAATCTTTTCTAAGATATCGTCGAAGAATCTGTAACTGCTTACATAAATCATTCTTTTTCAAGTATTAAGCGTTATTATTATTATTGTAACATAATAATTACAAAGATATATGTGAATATCTACCTTCAACTGTGTATTTACAATATTATTTTCTACCAATTTTTCAAGATCTGAAAATACTTCATAAAAATTTTCATTACATATTGAACACAGTTCTCCTAAATTTTCCTTATAGACAAATCTATCGCTTTTTAACCATGTCATAAAGGATGTACATCCCATACCATTGGGATAAAGTTCTGTAAACTTTTTCCATAAAGATTTTTTGTTATTCTGCAGATACAAGATAAGTAATCCACTTTCATTGTCTGTCTTATAGGATGACATGTTTACATTATTTTTATCAGAAAATTAAAAGTCAAATTGATCTAATTTTTCTTGTGATAATCTCATACAATGTGTGACAGACTTTAACATTGGAGGATAGCCATAATCACATAATCGTGAATATTGTTTTGCATCAATTATTGTGTAACTTCCAATCTATAATTTATATAGGTTATATTGCATAAAAAAAAATCATACGATCTTAATTTTTCAAATAAAAAATTTTTCAAAATTATAATTTCATTTTATTATTATCAAATAATAAAACATAACATTTTTTTTTTCTAATATATATATATAAATTTATCTAAAATGTTCATATAAAACAATAAAAAAAATCTAAATAAGTAAAACTCTTTTTGTTTATTAGTACATGTTTTTATTATAATTATATGTAATAGATTATATTACACTTACCTTTAGGTTTTTTTTAAGTGGAGAATACGTGAATTGATCAGCAATTATAGATAAGACTCTACGTTTACCATCATGAGTTTTTTTATTTTCTTTTATGGCACGATCAAAACAATTCCAAAATTTTTTTGTTGAATTTGGTATATAAATAGGTATTGATACAAGAAAACCCATTTTGTAAAGATTTGAGATTATATCTTTATTTTTTGTAGGATTAGAGACTCGTGTCCAAAACTGAAACTTTTTATAATAAAATTAGTACATTGAAATTTTTTTCAAATACAAAAAACTAACCTTTAATTCATCAGAATTGAAAGGGGTGATTAGATGAGCACCTGCTGCTTTTAGTAAACCTTGCTATGCTTGCAATTTCCTATCACCAAATTTTGTGGCTCTTTGGATAAATTTTTTTCAGATTCGAATAAAGTTCAAAAATATCACTTTCTTGTTTTCCCTACATGTCAAAAATTGTATACCAATTAATCTTTGAAATAGTTTGTCTTTTTAGATGATAATCAAATAACTTGGTCATTAGCATCAAATTATTCCAGTTACTAGGTATGCATGTAGGGATGTGATGCATACGTAATAAATTTTGTGTTTTTTGATCTTTGAGACCATAAAATTCACTTCTATCATACTTTTCCATAAAGCCTGATACATGCCAAACTTCACTTGGTGTTGACCTACGAATTATTTTTATTTTTTGTGCTTGTTGATAAATTTCAAGAATACATTTATTATCAACAATTTTTGAAACAAATAATACTTATCTCTTATTATAAAAATGAAGAAGAGAGGATGAATAACCAGAACCAGCATTGCGCCAATCAGGATGAGATGATACTCCTAAGTCATGTACAAAAATTTTGTATTTATCAATTGTAATTTGAAACAGAATAAATCTAACATTACGAGATAATTCCTCTATTATTTTTGGATCATCCTGTCCTATTATTGTTGGTCCTGAAAATTTAGTTGAATTATGAAAAATTTCTTTATATAAAGAGCTAATAGCTTTAGTAGGAGAGAATTCTATTTGTCCAGAAATTGAACCAGAACTACAAAAATATCCTGGCTGCTTAGGGTATTTTGAGTTTCCAAGAACTACTGAAACTATAAACTCCCGATTATTGCGAAAAACACGAGTCTTCTGACCTAAACGAATAGGAAAAAATATAAATTCATTACTACAAATTATAGATCGAGAACTTTACCAGTAACGAGCAAACAGTCCATAGTGCAAATTCTCATTAATAGTGCCTGGTGTCAACAATGTAACTGGAACTTCAAAGTGTTTTGCCATTATTTTTATAAAAGAAAGAAGTCAACAATAGATTTTGAACGTGACCTTTATTACTATAATTTTATTCCCGAATGATGTTATTATTGATATTAATAATCAATGTTAATCATAACTGGATCAGCACTTAATTGATTTTTTAATAAAGGTTATCTATTGTTTTGTCTTTAAGGTAAAGATGTGTCCGCAATACTCTAATTGCGGATTAATTGCGATTTGTGATATTGCGGAACATTGCAGATTTTGAAGAATAATTATTCGCAAATCTGCAATCGCAAATAATCCACAAATCCGCAAATAATCCGCAAATCTGCAAATAATCCGCAAATAATCTGAATAATCTCAAAAATTATGATTGACTGTAGATTATCTTCACATGATCATTTTTTTTTGTAAAATATTCCCACCGAAGCGAAAAAAAAATTTTCTCGCCAGAATACGGGAATATTATTTCCAAAATCCAATTAAAATAATAATAATATATCAGATTATTCAGCCATAATCAATACATTATTTTAACAATTATATATATCATTGTATTAAAACTCATTCTATCAAACGTATCATAATATACAATTACGTATCAAAACAATCGCATTATCAAATGTTATTATTTGATCAATTAAATAAATATCAGTTTTTACAGTTTTTAGTATCCCAATTGCTTTCTTCCCTCTTCATTTTAAAAATAAAAAATAAAGTATCAGCTTTTAAAATATTGAATAAATATATTAGAAATGTCAAAAACACCCTGTTCAGTTCTCAATTCAAAAATTCGCGGGAAAAAAGTTTATTTACCTGACGACGATGAAAGCTTAATTTCAACAGCACTTTCTCTTGTTTGGACAAAGACGGATAAAAAAATTAATTCGTGTACTTTTGAGCAAGATAGAGTAAGAATGTCATATAAAAAAAATGAAGGTCGTATATATTTTGATCTGGAGGAATCGTTGTCAAATTTTACATTTATCGATAAGGTATATGATAATTTTGTCCCCTTCCCCTTTATTTTGTTTCTGTCTATTTTTCGGTTTTGGACAACTTTGTCCACTTTTTTTCGTCTCTGGACAACTTTGTCCACTTTTTTTTCGACTTTGTCCTTTTTTTTCGTCTCTGGACAACTTTGTCCATTTTTACTTCACTTTTTTTTTTCGTCTGGACAACTTTATCCACTTTTTTTTCGCTTTTTTTTTCGTCTGGACAACTTTGTCCACTTTTTTTCACTTTTTTTTTTCGTCTGGACAACTTTGTCTATTTTTTTTCGCTTTTTTTTTCGTCTGGACAACTTTGTCCACTTTTTTTTCACTTTTTTTTTCGTCTGAACAACTTTGTCCACTTTTTTTCGCTTTTTTTTTTCATCTGGACAACTTTGTCCACTTTTTTTTTCACTTTTTTTTTCTGTCTCCGGACAATTTTGTCCATTTTGTAAACTTATGAATCATGTTAATTTAATCTTCGCAATTAAATATAACCAAATTTATTTATATACTAAAAGTGGACAATTTTGTCCACTTATTCGCAAATTTGCGATAATGTAAATTATTTGCAGATTTGCGGATTATTTGCGATACTATACGGATTTGCAGATTATTTGCGGATTTGCGGATTTGCAGGTTATTTGCGGTACTATAAATTATTTGCGGGTTATTTGCGGTACTATAAATTATTTGCGGGTTTGCGAATTATTTGCAGATTTGCAGATTATTTGCGGGTTTGCGAATTATTTGCAGGTTTGCAAATTACTAAGCGCAATTGATTTCCAAAACCTGCAATATTGCGGATTTTGAAAATCAATTGAGGACCTATCTTTACTTTAAGGATCAAGCAAACTGCCCAAGACACTCATTAATGTAGAATTTTAGATATGCATCAATTTTTGAATCATTTATAATTTACTAATTATACACCTCCTGGAGTTTTTATACATGTCATTATATTTATAGTGTAAGCTTATCCTTTCTTTCTCTCATTTTCCTTAGTATATCCATTCAAATCACTTAAAAAAAAAAAGAAAATGAATTATTAGAAACATCCATTAAAATAAATAATTAAAGAAAAAAAAATTAAATGAAAGTTTACCAAAATTTTGTATTCAAGAAAACTGAAAAAATTATCTAAAATAAAAAAAAAAAGCATTAGGAAATGTTTTGTTAAGTTATTTAACAAAGATATGAGAAATATAGATAAAGGAGAAAGAAAAAAACAAAAAAAAAGAAAGAAAAGAAAAAGATGAAATAAAGGAAAAAAATGGAGAATAAAGAAAGAATAGAACAAAAATAGAAGAAGAATAAAGGAAAGGAAAAATGAGGAAAGGAAAGGATAAAAGGAAATAAAAAGATGAAAGAAAAAGCATTATTAAAAGTTTAAATTTAATAACTATTTTTAATTTTAACTTAATAAATACTTATTAAGTTAATAGTTTAAATTAACATAGGACTTTTTATTTTTAAGTTAATAATTAGTTTTAATAATTAATTTAATAAGTACTTAATAAGTACTTACAAAAAAATTATATATACGAACTCTTTCTGACGATCACTCATACCAATTTTTCTGCGAAAAATAAACGACTTTTTTATTTTTTATTTTCTGAGTAGTCCTAAGAAACAACATGAATAAAGACACCAAACCATTTACGATGGACAAGGACGTCTTCAAGACGAGTATATACTTAGCCATAGAAGAATTTTTTATTAAAGACATAATAACAATATTTTTCAAGATAATACAGGATACGTCTGACACACAGGACTTGAAGAAATTTGTTATAGAGTGTCTCCCAGACCTAGACTGGTCTTCAACAAGAGAACAACAACAAGAATACTATGGGCCCGCAAGGACTAGCTATTCTGTAGAGATATTTGGCCTTATGCTCGCTATGCAGCGCCGAGTTTTTGATTTTACTTGGGAGTATGCCTTGCAAGATTTAAACGAGAAGGAAGCTTCTGCAGATTCGGATGATAGTTTGCCTGATGAAAAACCCACAATTACCGCATCAAGTAGTTTTACAGCAGCTAATAAATCCAAATTAGTTGTTGCACAATCAGCCTCTGAGGAAGAAATGGATATTTCTTTCACGGAAGAGGACCAATCAGCAAAAAAGTTGCTCATCACAAATGTAGATCAACCTAAATTGGATAGTTCTACGAAGATTGACAAGAAGAAAAGGAAAAAGAAGAAATCTGCCAAGAACCAATTAAATGAGGCCAATCAGGTGATACAACCAATTCTATCTTCTTTGTCCTCAACCCCCCCAATTTAGAGAAATCGAAACCATTACTGTCCAGTATGCAAGAGAAAGGCAAACTTCTTGGAAGGAAAGACAAATAACAGGATATATATGGTGAAGATGAAGCTAACTACATTGTCACAGGATATCAACCTCCGCCATTGTCGAAGGCCGTTCGTGATATCCTTATTTATGACATACTTGCAAAATGGAACAATATGGACATCCTGCAACACTTATTATCATGAGGACAAGTCATTTCTATACAAGTCAAGCGGCAAAAGAAATATAAAACCGTGCGTTGTAAATTTAAAATGACGGAGCTCTTTTTGGAATATGATGTTAATAAAGCTTGGATGGCTCCGCTAAACGCACTACCAATGCGATGGTTTCCAGCATCATGATCGCTCAAAGAACAGAAAAAATGTGAGCGATATCAAGTTGTGATTGATAACCCGCCTGATGACATGAACATGACTACGCTGGCCCTCAAAAAAAACATTAGTTCTCTTATACAACGTGACATACGCATGTTTAAAGAAATTAAATTACCAGATGGATCCAGGAAAATCATAGGCTATCTATCAACATGGGACAGTATGAAAGACTGCATCAATAATCCTATGGTTTGGAATGGCGCATCGCTGAAATGATCCCGCTACCTTGGTCTGACGAATAATAAGGCTAATTACAAAAATAAGAAAGAGATCAAAACAAGTAAAAAGCCAAAAACTAACAATTCACAGACCTCATCCCTAGAATCCAATGTCTATGGGACAGGATCGGATCGTATCCTTATTGGCATTTGTAAAGATTTCAAGCAAGCAAAGAAAACTAAGATAAAACTGATTCTGATCTCGGATACCTCTTCAGACGCAACAAAAAAGAATCCAAAAAAGAAACCCTGGATTTCCAAGAAAAAGCTAGCTGCAGATATAGCAATGATCATGGAAACTCTCAACGTACTCGTTAGGCAGTAGTCTAGGGTAGAAATACTTTAAGTCTAATAGTGTAATTTTTTTTTATATGTTTTACTCTTAGTTTTTAGAATATCTTTTTTTTTCTACCTGTATCCCCTTTAGGATGTCTAGATTAGCTAGTATCACTTAGTGTCCTGGTTTGGAGGCGTTCTAATTGAACTGGAGGACTTGGACCCTAGGAGCTTTCTAGAACTGTAATAAGTGGTAGATTATTTTTACCTATTTTTTTCTTTAAATAAAGAATGCGCTATCAACGCCTTTAAAGTTAAAAAAAAAAAACTTAATAAGTACTTATTAATTAAAAAAGATTTGAAATAATTTTTAAGTCCCATCATTAGTGATATGTATAATATACTATCAATATGTGATTTGTGACATGATGTTCAATTAAAGTATACTATTCAACTATAGTTCAACAATGTCAAATATATGTATAATTGTAAATCATTACTAATTAATAAGGTTAATTCATGGCGACTTTATATTGATGGAGAAAGGTCCTTACGGTACTAGCTGTCTTTAAAAGTCAAGACTGGTTCTAGACTTCTTACATCTTCTGGCAACAGAGGATGGCTAATTATACTTTACACTCCTTTGAAACTTTTCTAGGTTTATTTACAATTAAATTCCTTTTTTTTTTACAATCCCTAGAAATTTTATGTTTTTTCTTTTTCTTTGTAATTTATTTTTATTTTTGTTTTTATTTTTTATCTTATTAGGCTTTTGCTTTGTAGCCTTTTTTTTTTTTTAATAACACTTCAAGTAACTCTTTGAGTTTCGGCTGCATATCTTATTTCCCTAGCCTAGATATTATAATTTTTAACAACTTTAGTTACAGTTGAATTATTACATTTTTTTTTCTTTTTGTTGGTAGTGCTGGTGGTGATAGGTTGTTACAATTTTTCTTCCTTAATAGAAAATTGGGATCTAAGATCCAGCATAGTCTACTCGATGAAGCTTCTTTGGAAGAGGTGAGGTGCTTTAATGCACAGGACTGTAAGGTGATTTTACATGCGTTGTATCTATACAGCGGGTTTGTAGAGGACGTGGTAAATGTTAGTTGGGTCTTCTGTCAGGAGCCAGTATCATAGTTTAGCTTTGTCATATCTGTAGTTGGTTATGGATAT
Source organism: Rhizophagus clarus (assembly GCA_015698045.1). Classification (NCBI taxonomy): domain Eukaryota; kingdom Fungi; phylum Glomeromycota; class Glomeromycetes; order Glomerales; family Glomeraceae; genus Rhizophagus; species Rhizophagus clarus. The sequence goes on from BLAL01000274.1 coordinate 855,993, forward strand.
CTAGCCAAAACTTTACTGCAGACTAACTCGTTTGAGTATTCGTTGTAAATCTTTTTGAATTTTTCTTCATCTTGTCAATAAAAATAAAAATAAAAATAAAAATAAAAATTAATAAGGTTAATTTTTTTGATTTTGGTCAAATATACTATTTACAGTTTTAGAAGATTTAGTAAAATATTTCTTCTTCAAAAAAATAAATCAAAAAATAAGCTAAGTTCATAAGAATTATTATTAGCTTCTTCATCTACAAGTATCATTTTAAAATCTAAAAAAAAAAATAAAAAATAAAAAATAAATTAAATAAATGATACTTTAGCAATGATTCATTAAAAATAAAAGAAAAAAGTCAAAACAAAAAATTTTTTCACCAAATTCATATATTTAAGAAGTCAAAAAATCAATTATTTTACAAAAAATAAAGAAAATAAAAATAAATAAACTGTCATTAATAATAGTTTGTTAAAAATCATTAATCCAATCCAGCATATTTATTTAAAGTCTCTATAATAAAGTAAATAAAAGAGTTACAGATTTTTTTAATAAAGTTTTGAATTGTTTTCAAAATTTTATTTGAGAATCCAGTTTTCAAATTAAAACTGGTTTCCTTATAAAAATGAATAATCATAAAAATATTAGAAAACAATAAAAATTCTAAAATTTACTTATTGAAAATCTGGTATTTAACTTCAGAGCCAATTTTCTTTTCTACAAAAAAAAATGAACATTTAGTAATATTTGTTAAGTTTAAAAAAAAAAAATTAAAAAAAGTTTATTATTTCTCAGTATTAATTTCAAATAATTCAGAAACTAAACACTTAAAAAAATAATAACAAACAGTTAGTTAATGTTTGTTAAAGTAAAAAAAATCAAAACTTTATTTTTTACTTACTAAGTCTCTATTAAAACTGATTGTTTAAAAAAATTATTGAAAGTAAAAAACAGATAGAAGGAAAAAAGACCTATAAAATAGAAAAAAACATTAATAAAATATTTTTTTTAAGTTTATAAATTACTGTATATTAGTTTTGAAAAATTATAAAACTAATTTTATTTGGACTTCCTATAAAAAAAGGCGAAGAGAAGATTTTTTTTTTGAAGCTTTGAAAGTTTCAAAATTGAAACTTATAGTTTTAGTATAATATTGACTTTTAGTATCCAAAGACTAAAAGTCTGACAACCTAAAATAAAATAAATAAGAAATGTTACATTTCTTTAATATTAAAAGAATTTTCTTCATTTTTTATATTTCAAGTCCAGGTTTATTTGAGGAGTCTGATGACTTAGAAAAATAAAGAAAAAAATATTAGTACGTTTTTTAATATTAAAAGAATTCCTTATCTTTTTCATTTCTTATATTCTAAGTTTGAATAATCTAATACCCTATAAAAAGAAAAAAAGAAATGTTAGAAATATTTCTATTAATAATAAAGTAAAACTTCTTTTCTTCAATTTATCTTAATTTCAAAATTCAATTTCTATTATCACCATTTTCAAAATGGTATAGGCTATTTATTCATAATTGAATATTCAAATACTAATATTCGTCTGGTATTTATCCATCTTTTGTTCAGATTTATTTCAGTTCAGTTTTTGTCTGGTTTTCAACTTTCTTTTTTTTTATTCAGATATAACTGCATACATCATTTTGAAAATGATGATAAATAATCAAATACCATTTCTCTCTTTCTTACTTGTCTTAATTTTAAAGTTTGATTTATAGTATTTATCTAGTATCCTATAAAAAAAAAATAATTTTTTTTTTTAAAAAAAAACTGAATACAGTTCACCCTCGCTATAGTGAACTTCTCAGGTTGAAGATCGAGATTCATTATAGTGAGAGAATTCACTAATCATGAATAAAGATAAGATATTTGTTATATTAAAAAGTCATAATCACGTGATATCGATAATTATAACGACTTAAGCAATAATTTATATTTTAAAAAAAACACATGCAATGAAATACCTAAATTTTCTTTATATTTTTTGTAAACTTATGCATAAATACTTTTTATATTTGTGACATTCAAAGATTATTGCTTTATTAAGTATGATAAATGCAATTATTGTAAATCTGTAATACAATCACTTATAAAGACTATCCTGATCAATCTGGTACTCAATAAAACCTTCATATTCTTCTTCATGATTATAAATGTCCCTTTCATTAAAATATGAAGTTTCAAAATTAATATTATCAACATCTATAATATTATCTTTAATATCTTCTCTATTCATGTTACCAATACCGTCAATACTGTTGTTAGATTTGACAAACAGGTCCAAACTCATTTGCTTTTTTAAAAAAAAATTATTTCTATAAACCTCCCTCCTAGCTTTTTTCATAGCTTTAAACGCACTTTTATCAATAATATCTTGATTATTATTTTGTTCTAAATAGATAAAAATTTTATCAAATGCGGCTAAAACTTCAGAGCTAGATACTAAAGTAATTTCCCTATCACTTTCATGGAATTATTTTCTTTAAGTATAGCAACAATCTGCTCTTCAGTTGGCATCTTACCATTAATTTCATTCTCTTGATCTATTCTAATGTATTCTTCGGCAGTAAGAGGATATATATATTCAAGTTTATCAATTAAACCTTGAATTTCACTACGTTCATTCTCTTCCATCTCTTTATGTTCATTTTCTTCTATTCCATCTTGAGAATCTGTATCATCTAATAGCAAAATTCCTGCATCTTTCCAGCAGTTAAATATAATTTTGGGAAGAACTTTATTTCAAGCTGATACCACATACTTAATAGCTTTTTTGATATTAATTGGTGGCTTACTATTACCTGTTTCTTGTTGAAAATCAAAGGCTTTGATACAGTTTTGAAGGAGCAATTTTCAATAGTATGCCTATAAATATACGAATATACAGTAGTAAGTTAACTTTGTAATAATTAAATAATTGCATTAAAATTTTTAGAGTTATTTACCTTAAAACTATTGATAATACCTTTATTATATGGTTGTAGGTGCGCAGTTGTGTTAGGAGGTAAAAACTTCATTTTTATATTAGTTAATTTTACACCTTCATATAAAGCATGAACGGGGCATTATCTACAAGAAAAAGAATTTTTCTTTCTTTTAATCTCATTGTTGCATCAAGCTGACGAATCCAGTCATTTCAAATTGAAACTTACATCCAAGCTTTTACATTCCAGTAATATTCTACTGGTAAGGATGACTTTGGTAAGTTTTTTAAGGGACAGGGTTTTTATATTTATGAATGAATGCTGGTTTAAGCTTTTCTGTACCAGTTGCATTAGAACAAAGGAGAATTATTATCTGATCTTTTGATTGTTTTCTTTCAGATACAGGTTTATTAGAAATTGTTCTTTTAGGTTCTATTTTCCAATACAGTTCAGTTTCATCACAATTGAAAACATCATCAAGACTATATTCATGAATCAAGTCTTGAAGTTCCTCTTTAAATTCATCAAGTTTTTTAAGCAGTGCACTTGCAGCTTCTCTTTGCTTTAAATAACAAGAAAGATTATGTCTTTTTTTAAATCTGCCAATCCAACCATTACTTCCTTTAAAATTTTTGATCCTATATAGTGATGCAAACATCATGGCTTTTTTATGTAATACTTGATCACTAATATCAACGCCATTTTCCAAAGCTTTTAATATCCATAATGTAAGTGCTTCTTCAATTTCTAGAAAAATCATCTTAACTTGTCTTTTGCCTTTAGTTTCAGGTGCTTGAGAATTAATTTCAAACCACTTTTATGAATTTTTTAACGTATTACTAATACATCCTTCACTAACATTAAATAATTTTACTAGTTTTTTATTTTTTATAGAAGGTTCAGTAGATTTTTTAAGATATATTTCGTGTTTTTGGGCAAGAGACAAGGAAGCTCTTTTGGACAAAATTTTTTCTTGAAATATTTTATCTTTGCCTATGGCTATTTGAGTACGCAAAATTTTTGTATTTTGAGTTTTAGACATAGCAGCATTAACGTGTGAAAAAATAATTAACTGTTATTTTTATTACAATTAAAAATAAATATGATATTTTCCCTTTTTAGTTTAAATCACAAAATTTTTCTAGTTTCTAAAGGCAAATTGAATATTCAAATAAATTCATATGATCAAAAATTCACTAATTAATTGTGTAATATTTTAAAAATTCATTATAGTGAAAATTTTCATTATATCGAGGGTCATTTTATTAATATTGGTTCCAGAAAATAAATTCGAATTACGAGTTACAGAGAATTTATTATAAAAATTCACTATATCAAAAGTTATTATTTATAAAAAAAATTGTACCTGAACTTTTCTTTACTATAGTAAATTATTCACTATATAAAAATTCACTATAGGAAGAGTGAACTGTAAGTTTTTTTTTAAAAAAAAAATCAGTTTTAAATAACTGAAAATAAGAAATTTTTTAAAAAAAACAGAAAGTTGAATTTGAAAACTAACTATTTTTTATTTGAGTTCTAACTTAATTTTTTCTTTTTACATAAAAGTAGAAAATAAAAAAAATTTTTTTTAAAAAAATAAAATTATCAATAATCAATAAATCAATAATATCAAAATTGATCAAACTAATCAAAAATTTTACCAAAACTCTATATATATCATATCCAATAAAAAATTGAAAATCCAGAATTTGTTCAGAAAATATTATTGTACAAATACTGTACAAATTCTGTACAAATTCTGTATAATTAGTGACAGAAAATATACCAAATTATGAAATATTCTATACTTGTACAAATTTCATAATGCTAATTGTACAGATTATAACCATATTTTGTATAGGTTTTATACAGAATATACATAAATTTTGTACAGGTCACAGGTCGAATGAAAAAAAATCATCAAAAATTGGCAGTCCAATTTTTAACTGATTTTTGGATATATTTGTTTGATTTGTGGCTTTTTAAAGCTGATTTTATAGTGCAAATTGTTTGTGATCAGAAATACGTTATTTATGAACAAAAAATTAGAATGTCAATTTTAGCAGATTTTGTGAAAATCAGCATTCTGATTTTAAAATAAACATGTCGATAACTAAAAATCAGACTGCCAGTTTATAGCTATATTTGTCCTTTTATAGCATTTTGCTGCCAATTTTATGGCACGTATTATTAGCAATCAGAAATTCTTTTATTTTTATTGACATAAATCAGAATACCATCTTAAAATTATAATTGCTAATTCTCACAAAATCAGAGCGCCAATTTTTAAATAATCATGCCAAATCTCCTAAAATCGGATTGCCAAATTTAATTCAGTATAAACATTTTAAAAATAGTTTATGCCAATTTATATATCAGATCTTTTTATTATCGATTTTCTCATAATTCATAATTACTATTATTGTCCAGTTTTTTAGTTTGGTATAAACATTTCAAAAATAGTTTATGCTAATTTATATATCAAATCTTTCTATTATCAATTTTCTCATAATTCATAATTACTATTATTGTCTGATTTTATTTTATTTTTCTATTTTCGATAATTGATTTATTTTTAATATTTAATATGTATGATATATAATATGTATGCTATTATTTTATAATATATACTGCAATTAGGAAATAGGGTAATTTGGAAGGTATATAATAATATCAAGATGTATAAATACACATATAAATTTTCTTTTTGTTTAGAGGGTAGTGAAAGCACATACTGAAGCCATAGGACAATAATGATCCTATATAATCTGATAGCTACTATAGGAGGATATAGGTGAATGTCATATTGGTGATGGTAGGGCACGGAAGCAATCTATAGGATTGGGGAACCGGTTCAGAGTTTTAATAGATTAGTTATACTTGCAGCAGAAATATCTGTTATCTTTATATGACTAATAAACTCATGAATTGCACTACCTTGCAAAAAAAAAAAAATATATACTGCAATTTATGATATATTTATTATTATTATATTATTATTATATTGTCCATATTATTATTATTATATTACTATATTGTTCTTATTATTACCGTATATCACGGGCCACAGTACCCCCCCTATGTATAGTACCCCCTCAAAAAATTTACTAGAATTTTAAAGTACCCGGGTACTTTACATAGAGAATTCCAATTTAAAGCTTAAAATTTTGTAAAATACCTGGGGTATAATACTAGGTTTATATATAATGTATATTCCAGATATATAAAAACGCCAGAACAGTCAGTTTTGGCTTTTTTTTGCATTTTTATATATATAAAAATGCCAGAACAATCAGTTTTGGCATTTTTTTTTTACTTTACATATAAAAAACTCCAGAACAGTCAGTTTCAGCATTTTTTTTGCATTTTTATATATATAAAAACGCCAGAACAATCACTTTCAGCATTTTTTTTACTATACATATAAAAAACGCCAGAACAGTCAGTTTCGGCATTTCACCAATCTAATTAAACCCGGGTATTATATATGGCATGTACTCTGGGTATTTTAAAAATCCTGTACCCCCCATGTATAGTATCCACCCGTGTATAGTACCCCCGGGTACAGGCCAAAACCCCCAAAATTTGCAAGATACCTGGGGTACTGTGGCCCGTGATATATGGTATATTATTATTATGTATAGAATATTTATATAAAATATATTAAAATCATATTTATTTCGTCATATTACTTATAAATGGCTATAAAATAACCAGAGCTCTAAAAAAGAGATTAATAGGATAGAAATGATATTAGAGAGTTAATTTATAAATAACGGAAGTTAAATCACTCAAAATACAAGCAGTTGATTTTAAATGATAAAACAAATACTTAAATTTATGTACGTCTTCTGATATCGACTGGTACTTCTAAGTAAAAGGAACCTTGGTGCTCATCTAAATCTAAATTACCATTATTATCATTGTTTTGTTCTTCATTAGTTCCATCATTTTTATCAGCATTACCATTATTGCCATCATCGTTATTATCACTATTACCATTATTGTCATCATTGCTATTATCATTATTACCATTATTGTCATCATCATTATTATTACCGTCGTTATCCTCATCATCATCATCATTATCAGATTCTGGTTCAATCCATTTTGATGATATTCACCAATTTGCCATATCTTGTGTTAGTCTGCTTTTTTTATCAACATCGCCTAGACAGTAATATTTGCGACTTAACCCAATTCTAATGCTTACTCTCATCTCGTCCGCTTGAAATAAAATTCTTTTAACCTAATGATAAATTTATAACTTATTAGCATAAACGCTTATGTTTTAAACTTTTGCAACTTTACGTACTCTAGAAGACCTCCACTCCTTATTGTAAATCTTAATTACAGAATTTGTACTTATCAACCTTCCTGATCTTATGTTATTATTATGCTCTTCATTTACCAGAACTTCGTCTTCAGTAGACCATTCATCCGAATGGACTTCTGCGGTATTTACTGCCTTTTTGCAATCTTTAATAAATACTTCCCTAGTCATATTTTCAGAATGACAATTATCTAGAATACTGTCTTGCATGAAGATCATGTGTTGGAGACCTTTGCGTCTTTTTGTCATTTTTTATTAAAAAGTAAATTAAAATAATTAATAGATTATATACATTGTCATTTTAAATAATGAATTTTACACCTGGTCTCTCCTCGACATCATGTGTTGCCGTTTATTATGTTCATCTATCTTACCTTCCTTTTTTAATTTCCAAATCTTCCATCGTGATTTGTGTAGCTGTTTTATTAATTTTAAAAGTTCTGTATCATATACCTCTAATGAAGGAGACATCGCTGCTTTAACAGCTGGTAGAAATTTCTTATTTATCAACTTTTTTTGTTTACTAAATGTCTTTGACATATTAAAAAGAATTGATAAATTGAGGTTGTTTATAATATGGGTTACCTCATCCTATTTAATATAACACTCATTTTTTAATGATCAATACAAAAGAGAAATATTTAATAAAATAAAGATATATTTATATAAACAGTTTTTTTGAAATTTTTATCAGTTATTGGAGGAAGGGCACGCCGATTCTCTCTGGACAGAACTGGTGATAGGCTTCTATTTCTTGGTTCTTCACTTGTTTTTTCTTTCATTAGCACTTTCACATGTTTGGTAAGATTTGAAATCATGCTTCTTAATTTGCTGACTTCTCTGTTGTTAGCACCTATTATAAATCAGTATTTAATATAAATCATTTAGTATAAAAAATTTTACGTACAAGTAAGTAAAAAAATGTGAAAGAAATACTACAGCTTGCTGGAGGTGAAAAAAAAGGAATTATTAAAGATAGATTGGTTAAAGATCCTATAATAATAATGTTAAATTGGTATAATATAAGTAAAATAAAATTTAATTAGCACTAATATAAAACAATATTACTTTTTGTAATTGATCTCCCTCTAGAGATATTTTGGTAGTTTTGATTATGTTGAAATTGAGAGCGTGATTGATGTTGATGAGGAGAATGAGAGCGAGATCAAGATGACATTAATGAAAATAAGAATAATGAGAACAATGAGAAGAGCAAGATCAATGTTAATGAGAACGAGAATAATGGGAATGATTAGGGGAGCGAGAGCAATGGGAACATGATCATTAGGAATGATAAGGGGAGCAAGAGTGATGGGAACACGATCATTGAGATTCAGAATGATAATAATAAGATTTGGATCGAGATGGGTAAGATCAAGGTTAACGAGTTATTAAGTGAGATTTTAAGCGACTACAAGATCGATTAATATAAGTTTGATGCTGAGATTGACAAGATTGGGAATAAAAACTAGATTTATTTTGTTGAGATCTAATATAAAGATGAGAGTCATCACGTGAAATAGAAATTAAATTTAAAGGTTTAAATTTTCTTATTATGATATTTGATAATTTGATAATTTAAAGATTAAACAAAAAACAAAGGCTCTATATATAATCATTACTTACGTCTTCTGAACCATTTTCATTATTGTCTAATTAAAATAAATGATAGATTAAATTAATAAGACTCGTTATCATTTAATAAAATATATCGCTATCAATATTAATTAAAATAAATAATCAATAAATTAAATAAACTTGATATTATATTGCTTTCAATTAATTAAAATGTATCAATAATCAATTATTTAAAATAATCAGTAAACTACATTAATTAAATTAAGATAAATCAATCAATATTTAAATATATCAGTAAACTAGATATTATATCGCTATCAATTAATTAAAATATATCAATAAACTAAATATTATAGCGTTATCAATTAATAGAATATATCAATAAATTAATTAAAATATATCAGTAAACAATTAATAATTAAAAATATCAATAAATTAATTAAAATATATCAATAAAGTATATCAATGAATTAATTAAAATATATTAATAAACTAAATATTATATCATTATTATAAATAACATGTCCAAATTAGTAATAATACATTTGAAGCTTGATAAAGTTATATTTACAGAAGTTAGTTTTTCCAACAGGAAATATAATTGGTGAAAAGAAATATGCTTACTTTGTTAAGCCAACGAAAAATAAGGTGAAAAAATAAGGCAAAAAAATATCATCAACCATTAATGAAAAAAATGAAAGGCAACAAAAAAAATTTGTTGCATCATACTAAAACGTGGAGAAAAAAGAAAGAAAGCGTGATAAATGTATGCAAATGTACCATACTTACGAGCAAATTTATAGTAAACGTAAACAAATTGGAAATCACTGATTTGTAGAATGTGCATGGTAAATGCGGTAAACGCAAACAAACTTTATAGCTTCTGCTAATCATGTTGAGTAATATTTATGCATTATCTAGTCACGTGGTATTAACAAACTGTACATCTGTGCCAACTACCAAGGGCAAAAGAAGAATTAAAGATTTATTAAAACAATTCTATTAATTAACAAGTAATTTTAACTATGACTGATTGTTGGAATAAACGTATATATATTATAACTCAATGTATTATTGTAAGTGACTCAATAAAAGATAAAATAATAAATATTTGATATCTCATTAATAGCATTAAATGATACTAATGTACTAGAAATTAACGACTTGAAAGAAAATATATAAAAAAAAATGAAATATAATTTTTCCTAATTTTTGATATATTTGAAAGAATAGGCCAAGTATTAAATTTTGATGTTGTTGCAGTTGCGAACAACTAAGACACTTTTTTTATAATTCTCGCATTTTGATCTGTGAATAGGAATTTGCTACATCTCTACTTAAATTATTTGGATCTTTTGAATTCGTGATGATTTATGAGATTTATTAGTAAGTCGATTGACATGTTTTAAGAATTAGATTAATTGAATTTGAAAAAATTTTCTAGTATAATTATACCCCTTAATACCAAATTTAATTAGAGAATTAGTAAAAATAAAATTATATTTTAATATTTGATAAAATACATTGGTCTTGACATCATTGTCATGTGTTATTATCAAAATAGCTTAATTACCAAGCTGTGCCTTGACAAAAATGGACCAAGAATCAGAATTGCTGAACCAATTAGATTGATTTGCAATTCTTTAAAAAAAAAAAAAAAAAAAAAAAATGTCAGAATCTTTAAATACAAGAACCAGAACCAAAGTGCATTATTTCTGTAAAGAATATAATGGTAAATTGGTTGATCTAAGGACTAAATTAAAACATGAGTTAAAATATAAATTAAAATCTAATGCGAATAATAATTTTGGTAACAATTATCAAAAAGGTTCTTCAAATGTTATATCATCTGATGCTGTTGATGAAAATATAATGGAGTGCGACCCAATACTAAGGATAAATGATACATCACCTGATATAACTGAACAATTATCCGAAGATATTGAACAATTGTCTGAAGATATTGAACCATTGTCCGAAGATATTGAACCATTACTCACAAGAAACTATTTCTTTTTAACAAAGAAGACACCTATACATGAATCGGCAAAACATCGAACGATAAAGAAAGGAAAAATATCTGATCTTGTTCTTGAAAATTTATTATTGGATAATGTAAGAAACGAGAATGATCAAGATAGGGATTCTGAAGATAATGACGATAAAAATGGAGATACTGAAGATAACAATTTTAATTATTCTGATGATTATGAAGATGATGATGATGAGAAAGTCAATTTTGCATCAACAGATTTTAATGACGGCGAACCAATTCTTCCTAACATTAACATTAATGTTAAACTATTTTGTGAATATTACAATATCAAAAACAATTTAAACTTTTTAATGTAGCTATAGATTCTTTGTTCAAGTTCTTAAGATTTTTTTTTTTGATAATAAATGAAAATAAATTTTCATCTTTTCCTTTCTCTTTATATATGGCTAAAAAGGTGTTGAGGATATCCACAACGATAATTAAATATGCAGCCTGTGACAGATGTCATAAATTGTATGATATAAATGAATTATCAGACAATACTGAAATACCAACTTGCAGTTTTGTAAACTATCCAAATCACAGAATAGAATGATTTTGACAACAATGCAATAACCTTCTATTAACGAAAATAGATAGTAATAATAGTAGTAATAATCCTATTTTCTGTCTGATAATAACATTCCTGTTAATAAATATTAAGCAACAATTGACCCTTTTTTTTAATCGCAAAAATTTTGAAATGTCATGTCAGAAGTGCTCAGAAAGGAAAAATAGAACTGAAACTTTATTTGATATCTATAATGGTAGGGTCTGAAAAAGTTTTACAGATGATGATGGTGTGCTGTTTTTTACAAAAGAATTTGCTGATACTCATATCAGATTAATGCTAAATATGGATTGGTTCCAGTTATTCGTAAATTCACAATATTCTGTCTGTGTGATTTATGCCATTTTTTATAATTTGCCGCATAATGAACGCTTCAAGTCACATAATATTCTCACACTAGCAGTAATGCCTGGTCTGAAAGAACTAAGCCAACATGAAATTAACAATTATTTGTATCCAATTGTTAACTAGTTAAATCGCTTGTGGAATGGCTATTTTATAAAAACAAATGAATACAACAATGGTCAATTTGTCTATAGTGCAATTATTGGCTGTTCTAGCAATGTTCCTGCATCTCAGAAATTATGTTGTTTCATCTCAGCTCATATTGCATGCTACCGATGTTACAAATTGGCAAATTTTATAAACAATTAACCAAATTTTGGGGGGTTTGCAAATTTAGACAACTGGTTTGTTGAGCGAGATATTAATGAAATAAAAGAAAAAGCAAGTGAGTGGAAACAATGTGCAACTGAAGAAGTACAAAGAGCCCATGTCTCTGAACATCATGTTCGCTGATCAGAGATATACCGCTTGCTTTATTTTAATCCTGTTCGCTTTTACGTGGTTGATTCTATGCATTGCTTTTTTCTCAGTATTGCGAAATGGATCGTAACAAAACTCTGAATAGGCGAAGGTATATTAAATAACGAAAAGCTCAAATTATGCAAGTGAGAGCTGACATGATAAAATTCCCAAGTGACCTTGGACACCGCCCTGTCAGAATAGCTATCAGTGAAGGATTCTCAAGTATGTAAAATCAGAATGGCAAATTCAATTATAGCATTTGTATTTGATTAAATTATAACAATCATTTTTTTGGCACAAGAATAACAATAAGGTTAATATACCGTAATTAATTCTAACCGCGTGAAAAATCAGATAATTCAGAAAATAAGAAATCTTATTTTGAACTAACAAAGTTGTATTGCAAATCGATCTTTTATTACAGTATTACGATACAAGCACCATATTTTGTGATTAATAACTCTAATCATGTAATAATTTTTAAATATCAAAGGTTTATTTTATTTTAATTAAATATCACATAAAGTATAAAACAATTATTCTGACTTTATAAATAATTAAAATTATGTAAAATGCACATTTAAGGCTGGCAAAGCTGTATTGCAAATCGGCCCTTCTTATATGAAAAGGGTAACAATTACATTAAATTAATACAGTACTTATTCAAAAATGTTTAAAAATGTTGCAACTTAATTCTCTAATAATCATCATTGTTATAATCAAGTTACTTATGACTTAAGCCTACTTTGATTATAAATAAAATAGCACTTCGCATAGACAGAGCTCATGATATATGAGTTATTCCATCATGCCTATTTTACCCTTTGATAAAGAATTTTTATTGCATGTACTTTTCTAATCAATGATAATCAAAGTTACTTATGACTTAAGTCTACTTTAATTATAAATAAAACAGCACTTCATATAGACAGAGCTCATGATATATGAATTATCCCATCATGCCTATTTTAACTATGATTAAAGAATTAATATTATTATTGTAAATATTTTACTCATAAGTCATAATGATATCTTTTTAGACTTCAACAAATAATGCGACAAAGGAGACAGAATTATCATAACCAAAATTCGAAGCGAGAGGTCTATGTATAATAAATAGATCATCAACTTTGATATCAGAGTTATTTACAAACTTTAGGTGGCCACCTAGCCCACCTTTCCTATAATACACTATGCATGACAGTAAACGGTATAGGAGGCAGACTCTTCTTTTAGAAAGAAAGTTTTTTTTTTGAAAAAAAATAGTACAATTAAATAGCATTTAATTAAATGTGATTAATTAACTTTTTAGGAATAGGCCTTATCAATGCGATCTCGTCAGTTTTAATTATCACTATTCAACCTTATGAATACTTCAGTTATTGTTTGTGAAATCGAACCAACTGGGAATTCAATGTACAAAACAAGTAGAATATTTAGAATAGTATCTTATATTTATTAGTATAATCAAAAATCCTATAATGTAAAATTATAAAATATTACAATTTAAATATCAGTAAAGACTATTTTAAATAGAGTAAAATCTTTATTCAACCTGTGTCAAAAGCGGTAAAGTTTACACTAAATATAATATCTTCAGTTTAAATATTGGCATTTAATTAAAAAAAAGGTAAAAATTGGTTGCTAAAATCAGCATTTCTAGATGAAAAATTGGAAGTTAACAAAAATTGACAAAAAATTAGTAAAATAATCGGTAAAGTCTTATTGAAGTCGGCAAGAAAATTTTAAATAAGATAAAATCCTTTATTTGAACTATACAAAAAGCGGTAAAGTATATAATAAATATAATATCTCTGGTTTAAATATCAGCATTTATTTAAAAAAAGATAAAAATTGGCCGCTAAAATTAGCATTTATGATTGAAAAATCAGAATTTAACAAAAATCAGTAAAAATAGATATGGCTATACTAAAATAAGCAAAATATGGCATATTCTATATTGAAGTCGGCAAGGCTATTTTAAATAGCGCAAAATCTGATTTTTTTTCATTTGACCTGTGAGTTTTATACAGAATATACACAAATTTTGTACAGGTTTTATACAGAATATACACAAATTTCGTACAGATTTTATACAAAATATACACAAATTTTATACAGGTTTTATACAGAATATACATAAATTTTGTACAGGTTTTATACAGAATGTATACAAATTTCATACGAGTTTTATACAGAATATACACAAATTCATACAGGTTTTATACAGAATATATACAAATTTTGTACAGGTTTTATACCGAATATATATAGAATACAGTTCAAATTGCAATTGTAATATTAGTCGAAGAAAGAACTCTTCCTGCTGATCTGTAAAACCAAATTTTTGCGGAAGAAATAAATTTATTTTTCACTATAAAGAAAGGATTTCTACTAACAAAACCAGCCAAGAAAGTAGAAAAACTAGACTTGCCACCTTTGGTTACTATAGATTATGACTCGAAAAGTTCACTTTCTGACTGTTTTCATGATATTATTACAGACTTTTTGTCAAACCTTGTCACTAAGAACTCACCTTTTTTCAACTCCATAGTATTTTCAGATCATCATGGAGTTGAAGGATTTCTTGACAAATATAAAGACCAACAAGTTCCTGGTAGGCAGTTGATAGAGAAAATTAACACTAAATCATTGCTACTCTCAAACTGCTCGTTTTCTAACTTGCTTGCTCAATACTTTTTTCTTGGACGATAAAATCATGGGAATATTGATCATGGATTTTGAAATTCGCTAAGTGTTGGAAAAGTATGGGGCGTAATATCCAGATATGAAAAATCTAGGGGATCTTATGCACCAATCAGACATGTCGATTAATGTTGATATGATTGATGGAGCGAAAAAGTAGTGCCCACTTTGGCGCTGAATCTTCTGAGTATACACCCTCTAAACCTTCTAATTTAAGGACGGTTACTTTTAATCAAAGTTTGCTTTCTCTTCCTTCTACACCCTTTAAGCAGTTGAAGCGAGATTTTAAATCACAATCAACGCCTATTGACAATGGAAAGAAGTTAAAACAGAAAGAGACAGACAACACTTTTAAAAATAGAAATGTTATTATTACCAGATATTGTCCTCAAGATCAAAAATAAGCACAATTATTGGATCTTGTGATCTATGATATTCTGACCAAATGGGATAACTATACTCTATTGGCCAATTTAAGATGATGGGGTAAGGTCATATCAGTCAGCACAAGGATGCACAAGAAGTATCTATCTGCAAGGGTTAAACTGATTCCTGACCATGAGTGCTTGAAATGTTATAATGGAGAGGACTGGACTGTCAACTTGTGAGGAATTCCTGTTCAATAGTTCCCTACTTCCTGGAGTCTCTCTGAAAGTAGGGATGTCACTGCTCAGTTTTTTGCAGTTTAGGTTCAGTTCCAGCTTAGTTTCACCTTACAAACCGCAAAACTAGGTTTTTTGTATTAAGTTTAAACCGATTACATATCAGTTTCTGAACCAGTTGGAAACTTTTTTCAAACTTAGTTTATAAACAGTTTATAATGAATTTATACAAAATTTATAAATATTATTAATTGCATAATTTGTAAATTTTTGATAAATTTATTATTTTAATAAATGAATTGAATTCAAATAATATTTATATTATTTTTTTTCTAATATACCCACTCCGTTTTCAATCCATGATTTTGCACACAAAGTTGCCCTTACTGTTTCTGGATTAAGACGATTTCTTGTTTTAGTAATAGTGTTACCTGCCACAGAAAAAGCCTGCTCACATGCCATACTGGTCGCTTGAATAGATAAATAATCGCGTGAAATCTTTGCTAAAGTTGGAAATTCATGTTCATGAGCTTTCCACCAAAGAAGTGGCTTCACATTTTCATCAATTTGTAATGCTAAATATCTATCCAATTCGTCTGAAACATTTGAGACAGAACTTATAGAACTTGTTATAGAGGATCGTCTAGAAGTGTCATCATGATTTAAATGCCATTTTTTCAATCGTTGAAAATATTGACGAGGAGTCTCACTATCATCAACATCATGATTTTCAGGGATTGTTACATTATTATAATTGGCTAGTAAAGAAGTTACCGCAGAAACGGCTTCAGCTGCTGAAGTTCCAGCTTCAAAGAGAGAGAGCTTGTATCGGGGATCAAGAACTGTGGACACTAAAGTTTGTTGATTAATTATAGTCCAATATTCATCAATTTTTTGGTTTACTGAGGAGGCCAATTCTTTTTGTTCAAAATTATCATTCTCGATTATACTTTCTAAATGTTCTAAAATACCAAGAAATACAAATCGAATATCAGCAATAGTGGGGTATTGAGCAGCAGAAAGATACACGGTAGCTCTTTCTAATGGTTTCAAAATTATCATTGTTTCCTATTATAAATATAAATATTAAAATTAAATAGTTTGTTAAATTATGTTAAAAAATAAAATATTTAGTATCATAAAAATCATAATAAAAAGGACTTTAAAATTTTATTTTAAAATATTAAAAAACACTAACACAAAAAAATTCAATCATTAAAAAACATTAAAAATTTTGTTAAATGTTATATAAAGTTAGATTTTACATTACATATTATTTAATTAAAAAAAAAATCTTCGTATAATATAAAATATAATATCAAAAAAAATCATATAATGTCTAAAAATAAAAAAAAAGATAAAATCATAAAAAAAAAAATACTATGATCATTTAACATTGAAATTGATCATTTAACGTAAAAAAGATCATTAATTTAAAAAAAAAAACAAAAAAAAAAACTGTCATTTGACAAAAAAATACCTAAAAAAAAATTTAAGAATGATTAAAAAATTATTATTTAACGTTAAATACCATCAGCTCTTAGTAAATCAACCATTATATAAAAAATATACCTCAATTATTTTCCATTCTTCTTCAGTTGGCATTAACATTTGTACTTCGTGATTGCGTACAGCTAACATTCGCACTCCATTCCACATTTTTTCCATTTTTTTTAACATATTAAATGTGGAATTCCACCTTGTCCGAACATCTAATTCAGGTCTTAAATAATTAATTTTTGCACATTTACACAATTTTCTTAATTCATCACTAATTATTAATGAATTTTTTATCTTTATCATTAGCTGACGCACTTTTATAACTGCATTATCTATCAATTCAAGTCCTTGCTGAGCTGCTAAATTGAGAATATGTGCAGCGCAACAATAATGTCCAAATGTTGAATTTATTTCATCATCATCTAATTTTTCAGCAATTGAACGACCAACTGCTAACATTGTTGTTGCATTATCAGTTGTCAATGCTAGTACCTTTTCTTTTATTTTAAATTCAGCTAAAACAGACATAATTGTATTGGTAATGTTGATAGTATTGTGACGGTCATTGAATGAAATAATATCCAAAAGAAAATGTTGCATGTTCCATTCCTGATCGATGAAATGAATAGTAAGGCCAAGAAAGGAATTATTGTTGAGCATTGATGTCCATATATCTGATGTAAGTGATACCTTTCCTGGAATTTTATCAACATCTAACTTGATATTTTTTCTCATATTATCAAAATGGTCTACAACCTTCTCTTTTATACTTGTTTTTCCAGGAAGACGATATCTTGGATCTAAAATATTTACTAAATTAATGAATTGATTATTAGTAACAACAGAAAATGGTTGTAGATCTACTGTGATCCATTCTACTAGGACTTGTCACGAACTAACATCTCTTCTTTAGGCCAAGGGTCCACTCTTGGAAAATTCAATTTAGTTTGTGTTTTTTTTATTTTATCAATAACTATTCCATGCACTTTCTTTAAATGTTCTTTCAAAGTACTAATGCCAGTCGATTTTGAATATGTTTGTTTGCATTTTTGACAAACTACTTTTGTAGGATATTGTGGATCCTGAGTGTTAAAATAATGCCAAGTATCTGAATATGTCTTTGCTTTTTTAATATTATCTTCTTCTTGGGAAGGCTCTTAAGGGGGTTCTTGGAAGGGTTCTTGAGAAGGTTTATGAAAAGCTTCTTGAGGGGATTCTTGAGAAGGTTCTTGAGATTTTTGGAAAAGTTCTTGAAGCGGAAGAACATTTCTTTCATTTTGTGTTGTTTCACTTTCTTCTTCACTATATTCACTTTCCTGATCATCATCATTATATTCATAGTAGAAATTATCTTCACTCATATTTTTAAATGTAATTTTTTAAAAAATAATGTTTAGAACACGAAAAAAAATCGCGTATAACTTCAATAAATGCAGTGGTATAACGAGATTGATAGATCAAGATGATCGATATTTATTTGATTGGATAAATTAATTGGATAAACTGATTGTCAAACCGGGTTTTAAAACTTGGTTTTTAAACCGTTTTATATTGAAGTTAAACCGAATTTTAAACCGTTTCACATCAGTTCCATTTTTCAAACTGAGTTTTACAAAAACCTAGTTTAAACCGAGATGTTCAGCTCAGTTTTTTTGAACTTTCGTCATCCCTATCTGAAAGGAAACAACGTGAGAAATTTCAAGCTATTATATACAACATTCCAGAGGATATAACAGATACCTCTTTATTCCTGAATGGATGTCCACACCAATTTTTATTGAATAATGGCATAAAATCTTTTAAAATTGTTAAAGAAGTTGATGGATCTAGAAAGATGATAGGTTATTTTGACACTTGAGATCATGTTTCCACTCGCATTAATAACCCTCAGCTTTAGAATGATAAAAGAATCTCTTAGTGCCGTTATTCTACTCCCAACTTCAAGAATCTATGTAAATCTGCTTAATTTGGCAATGCAGACAAGTCCTTAAGGACAATACATAGGTCTAACTCTTTCTTTTCAGGTTCTAATACTAACAACTGTAAGAACAATTAAAATAAAACTCCCAAATCTGGTCACTCTACCAAGAAGATCAATCAATTAAGAAATGACCAGTCCTTCAAGCCAGATGTAAAACATTTAATAGCTGAACTGAAGTTATTGTTGGAACATTATATTTAATTTAGTTAGTGGGATTGATCAATAATCTATGCTAACTTCCTGTTATGCTTTGCATTCGTTTTATGTAATGTTTTTGTTTTATTAGATTGTAGAATTTTTCTTTTTTCTTTTCATTTTCCTTATATCATAAACAATCTATAACTAGACTTTCTATTACCTTAAAGAGAATAAGCTAGGGCTATAGTAATTAAGAGACACATCTGTGACTCTAGTGTGAGAAATGGGTGGGCTTTGTCATTAGTTATTTTGTACTCTTATTGATCTTTTATCTAAT
Organism: Rhizophagus clarus; assembly: GCA_015698045.1. NCBI lineage: Eukaryota > Fungi > Glomeromycota > Glomeromycetes > Glomerales > Glomeraceae > Rhizophagus > Rhizophagus clarus. The sequence continues at coordinate 875,510 of BLAL01000274.1, forward strand.
AAATAAGCACGTCTTTTAACTAAAAAAAAAAAAAAAATATTAGCTGAAATTATAATTCAAATTTAATATAATGCTAGCCAAAATTATGATTCAATTTGCAATGTAATACCAGCTAAAATTATAATACAAATTTAATGTAATGCTAGCTAAAATTATGATTTAATTTGCATTGTAATACCAGCTGAAATTATAATTCAAGTTTAATGTAATGCTAGCCAAAATTATGATTTAATTTGCATTGTAATACTAGCTGAAATTATAATTCAAGTTTAATTTAATATATATAATATTAGCCAAAATTGCGATTCAAATTAAATACAATTCTAGTCAAAATTATGATTTGATTTATTATAATTTGTAAATTTTATTATATATGATAGATGTGAATACAAAACCTATAACAGTAAAGGTAAATATAACAAAGGATTTATTACCCAATGTTTTATCTTACAAGGATATGAAGATATTAGAATATTAATTTATGCCGAGTTTAAGACACAGAATAAAAAAAAGACAAAAGATTAGTATGCTAAAGAGATATAATATATATAATATACTATGTCAAAACGTCAAAATAATTTTGATAATTTTAATATATCAAAACTCTTTAGTTTTAGCAAGTAACTTTAATTCAGAACTGTTTTTTCTAAAAAAAAAAATAAGAAATAATATTTTTTTAAATAAATTAAAGTTAATAAATTTTGATAATTGAAACTTACCTATCAGGATTCTAATATTCAACTTTAAAGCTATTTTCCAATATACAATAACTATTGCCTGTTTTGATCATTTAAGCAAAAATACTACTTTTTCAAATTATAATACCTAACTATAGCTGCATGACTGTTAAATTAAGCCTAGCTATTAATAAAAGAATAATGGAAATTATGATAGTATAATAATCTACAAAAAAAGAAAAGAATATTAATATGATGTTATTTTTTAGACAAATTAAAGTCAGAAGTTTTAATGTTAAAACTTTACCTATTGGGATTTCAGTACCTAACTTTAAAATTGTTTTCTTATAAAAAAAAGAAAATAATATTTTTAAATAAATAGTTTGAAAAGATTTAATAAAAGTTATCTATCAGGATTCTGGTATTCAATTTCAGAACTATTTTCCCTAAAAAAATAAAAAGAAAAAAATGATATAATATTTTTTTTTTTTTTAAATAAATTAAAGTCAAAAAAGTTTCAATAATTGAAACTTAACTATTTGGATTCTATATATTTAATTTTGAAGCTATTTTCTTATTAAAAAGAAAAAAATTTTTTATAACATTTTTTTTAAAGTTTTTAAATTACAAAAACATGTCTGTATATCTGAATTAATTCTGACTGGTTTTCTATAAATAAAAGAGAAGGAGGAAAAAGAAGAGTGATGAAAAGGAAATGAAAGGATGAAGGACAAAAGATGGATAAGGAAATAAAAGGAAGTAAAGAGACAAAGTGAATAAAAAGAAAAGGAAAGAAAATATAAATAGTTTAAAAAAATCAAAAAAAAGTTTGATTGATTATCAAGATTATATCATATGATTTAAAATTAAGATCAATTTTTAACTTTTGTTAGAAAAACCCATTATTAACTATAATGAATTGACATAAAATATGTAACTTAAAAAATAGTAAACTATTTAGCCTCAATTAATATAAAATATATAACTATTTGTTCTAATTTAGGTTGAATATATTTAAGTCAATTGCAAATTTAATAACAACCAGTTACTTTTATTTAACTAAAATATGGTTAATAATCAGGTAATTATTAATTGATATCTAATTTTAACATTTGTTTTAAAAGTGAGTAATTAGTAAATTTAAATTAAAAAATAGTTATTAATTGAATAATAATTTGATTAATATCTGATTAAAATATAAACAAATTTCTAACTATTAAATAAATCAGAAAAGAAAGTTATTAATCAGATAAGTATCTAATTGGTCAGCATTTTACCTGTGATGGGATTCAGTGATAAGAATTATTTAAGAGTATATTAATTAAGAAAGTCAAAACATACATTCCAGAAATAAATTTAATAATAAATACTGCAAAGGTTTGTGAAAATACTAGTATTAAACCTAAAAGATATCAATTCCATTAGAAAACTAAAAAATGTATATCTTATTCTAATTATGGTAAACTTATCATTTCAGCTTGTAGATGATACTCATTATATATTAAAGGGTATTATGTTATCTGATTACTATAATAGACTTCGATTAGAGTTATAAAAAAGATTTTGATTAGAGATATAAGAAAAATTTACAAGAAAATAATGATTACTTATAGAGATATGCTTGTAAAATTTAATATTACTCTTTATAAAAAATGCTTCTATTTAATAAAATCAAAAGAAGAAGAATATTGTGATAGTTATTAGCCAAAATAAATAAAGCAAATAAATGGAAAAATTATTTCAGCTAGTTTTATACCTTAATTTTTACTAGAATTTTAAGCATAATATTTAATAAACATTTGCTAAATTTTTATTAAACTTGTTTTTTATTTTTTTTATTAAGATTTATAATATATTATTTGATAAGCTAACTTATGTAGAATTTATTTTTAACTAGTAAGAAAAAGTTAGAATAATTCTGCAAATTTTTTTTGAATTTTTACAGAATGATATTTCATTAGACTTTTATATAAAATATACTATTTAATAAGCTAGCCTGCATTAAATCTGTTCTTGATTAAGGAAAAGTTAGAATAAAAATCCTATTAGACTTATTTAACAATTATACTATTTAATAAATTAGCTTATATAAAAGCCATTCTTATATATAAAAAAGTTCATTAAATTTAAAAAGTCACATGATTTTTATTAAACTTATTTAAGGAATTTTTTTTTTTTATGTTTAAAGGTGTTGATATTACATCACTTTATTTAATAAATTGTAAGATGCTAAGCACTCAGTACAAAAAATTGAAAGTATACTCCCAATCCAAAGGGCCAGTCCAACTAGCTGCCTATTTATTATGAAATAATAAGAATCATTAAACTTATTTTTAGCTAATCCTTGTGAAATTAATTCCTGATATATTTATTTTTATTAGACTTATTTTTTATTAAATTTATTTATTTACAATATAAAAATTACAATTCTAGAAGTCTTAAAAAAATTGATATAGAAATTAACCTTCTAAGCTAGCTAAAAACTTTTCTAATATAATATAAAATTAAGAATCTAACGCTTTTAAAACTTATTTTCATATAATAAAAAAATTGAAGTAATTCCTAAAATTTGAGAACCTTTTAATACATAATGGCAGTAGAGGACAGACCTTTAACTATTGTATAAAATGGACTATTCTGACTAGTATGTATATTGTTCTTTTTTGTTATAGTTTATTTATTCTATTTTATTTTTTATTTTTATTGTATTGTAAAAAATAAAAACATATTTTTTATATATAAAATATAAAATTTATTAAAAATCCTTTATGATCTTTGAAGTATTAAAGATAAACATCAAGTTTTAAGAAATTCTTTTCTATTTAATACATTATAAAAATTTTTTATTACAATCATAAATAATATAAAAATTTATTGTCAAACTTTAAATAAAAATACTGTATTCTTCTGATTTTAAGCATCACATTTTTGAAGGAAATTTCTGGCTAAAGTTGGGGGTGGTGCCTAAATTCAAAAGTATTTTTTTTTACTTAAATTTCTTTTTTTTTCACATTTTTACACATCAGAATTTTTGTACTTATGTATCCCAATAATTTTTTATCGGGTTCTATATAATTGCGAAATTGCGATGATATATGATGAAAGAGAAATTGAATTGATTAATTGTAAATAAAGTTTATTTTGAATAAAATATGAAATTTAATAAAAAAAAATTAAAATCTGAGGTGATACCTATTTTTGTTTTTCAAGTATTTTGGTCAAAAGTCAGGGTGGTGCTTAAATTCAGGTGGTGCTTAAAATTGGGAGAATATGGTAATTTATTAGACTTATTTTAATAAATAAAAAAATACTCAGTAAATTTTATAAAGTAAAAAAAATCATAAAAAATATTTTAACAATTAAATTTTAATAAATAAAAAAATACTCAGTAAATTTTATAAAGTAAAAAAAATCATAAAAAATATTTTAACAATTAAATTTTAATAAATAATTTTTGAATTTTTTTTTTATTAAGAATAAGTATTTTAAAGATAAATATTTTCTTTATTTTATTTATTTGTTTATTTTTCTTTTAAAAAACAATCAAAACAAGCACAACTGCAAAAATTTTCTAAGATAAATGTTGTATAAAATAAATCTGACCAATAAAATTCATCAAGTTATGCTACTGAAAATTTTTTGGTAGGTAGCTGCTGATAAACTTTAAAAAATAGCACATTTGAAATATGTGATAAGTTATGCCAAATATATTGCTTGGAGTGCAACTATAAATGACAATTTTTTTGACTGTCATAAATTTGACTTTACATTTTTTCATATAATATTTATCTTTAAAAAAAAAAAAATTTTAAACTTTTTAAAAATATTAATAAATAAAGAATAAAAAATATGTATTTTATACTTTTCATACTTTAAAAAGAATAAATATTTTGCATAATTTTTATTATGAAAAGATTTTATTAAATGTTATATTACATAAAATATTGAAATTTATTAAAAAATATGTTTACTAGTACATTATTATAAAAAAAAAAATAATAACAGATAACTTCATATAAATATTTTAAGCTAGTTCCAATAAAAATCAATATACATTAACTTTAAAACAACATTATTTAAAGCTTATTTCACTTGTTTCTCTTGATCAAAATGTTTAAAATATAAATTATAACTTGAAATAAAAAATAAAATGTATTTTAGTTATAAAAATATAACTTTGTGAAAATTAATACAAATATATATAGCATCCCCATACCTCATAAACAACTTTTCTTAAGCACTTTTCACCTATTTAATATAATCAACTGCTGAAATTATGTTGTAAAATCTCTATAAAATATGTTTGATAATAAAATATTTATAGCTTTAAAATATAGTTTTATACCTGAAGTGCTGCTAGTAAAACATATTTAACTTTATTTAACAGAAATTTAAAATACTAAAAATATTTTTAAAATATAAAAAGGGAAAGAAAGAGTAAAGAGAAAAGTTTTTTATCATGTTAAATAATAAATAAATAATTAGTATAGCTGATGATAATGAACCAATCAGATTTTCCTTTAGTTTGTCTTTAATGGTAGCTAATTTGATATTTTAGCATAACCTGTCATACATTTCAGACGTACTGAAAAATAGCATTATGTAATGTGTGACAGGTTATGCCAAATATATTGCTTTAAAGTACAACTGTAAATATCAATTTTCTTGACTATCATAAATTTAACTTTACATTTTTCATGTAATGTTTATCTTTAGAAACAAAAATTTTTACACTTTTTAAAAACATTAAAAAATAAAGAATAAAGAATATGTGTTTTATACTTTTCATACTTTGAAAAGAATAAATATTTTACACAATTTTATTAAATCAAAGATTTTATTAAATGTTATATTACATGAAATATTGAAATTTATTAAAACACATTTACTAGTACATTATTACAAAAAAAAAAAAAAAAAAAATAATAACAGATAACTTCACACAAATATTTTAAGCTAGTTCCAATAAAAATCAATATATATGAACTTTAAAACAACATTATTTAAAGCTTATTTCACTTGTTTCTCTTAACTAAAGTGTTTAAAATATAAATTATAACTTGAAGTAAAAATAAAACATGTCTTAGTATTATGAAAATATATAACTTCGTGAAAATTAATACAAAAATATAAGCATTCCCATACCTTATAAACAACTTTTCTTAGCACTTTTCACCTGTTTAATATGACCAACTGCTGAAATTATATTGTGAAATCTCTATAAAACGTATTTGTTAATGAAATATTTGTAGCTTTAAAATATAGTCTTATGTCTGAAATGCTGTTAGTAAAAAATATTTAACTTTATTTAACAGAAATTTAAAATATTAAAAATATTTTTAAAATATAAAAAGGGAAAGAAAGAGTGAAGAGAAAAGTTTTTATCACATTAAACGATAAATAAATAATTTGTATAGCTGATGATGATGAACCAATCAGATTCCCCTTTGGTTTGTCTCTGATGGTACGGTCAGGCAGCTAATTTGACATTTCGGCGTAACCTGTCACACGTAACACATTACATGGATGCTGAAAAATAAAAGTGTGACGTTTACTTCATTATTTGTGTTATTTTTAGCTTATAGTTTTTGTTACACCGGAATCAGTAGACTATGACGAATTAGTATATGATTTGCGTCAAATTTTATCTTGACTTGCGGATCGTCAATTAAATAATGTAAAAAGTTGGTTTTAACTAATATAATAAATCTTTTTTGAATAGGATATAATTGGTTTAAACCTTTATTTTAGTACCTAAATTTTAAGTAAAATATTTGATAATTAGTTTGTACATATAATTAATATTAGATGAAATGTCATTACCTGTAATGGTATTTATATTATTTAAACTGGAAAGCAAAACTTCAAAAAAAAAAAAAAAATCAGTTTTTATGAACGTTAAAGAAATAAATTTATTGATTGTAATAAATAAATAAGTTTAGTGTTCACACGTCATTCATTATTTTGATTAACAGTGTTAAAAAGAAAAGATGATATTCCTTTTCTGATTAACATAAAAGTAATTAATTATAATTTAGGGAGAAGAAATTCTACTTTTAATATTATTATTAAAATATTATAGGTTGTTTTTAATTGAAAAAAATATTAAACATCACTGTATGTAAAAATTTCGGACCAAGAAAAAGTCTTATATTTCGAACTTTAATTTAAAATTGTGACATTGCGACAGCAACACTTAAAAGACCCAATATAACTTCATATCCTGGGAAAATTGAAGATGCTGAGCCCGTGGATATGGCAGGTGGCGTTGTTGATGTGTTACCTCTGTAAGAAAGAAAAATATGTCATGAATACATTTCCTATTTTAAATTAAAAATGGAAAATAAAAAAAATATATAAATACCCTGCAGCTGAAGAAGGAACGGAAGGTGTAGTAGGTGTGCTATTAGCAGCTGGAGGAGCGGGAGCGGGAGATGATGCCCCACCAGCAGGGGTTTGAGGTGCACCACCGGGAGCAGCTGCTCCACCAGCAGGAGGTGCTCCACCAGCAGGAGGTGCTCCACCAGCGGGAGGTGCTCCACCAGCGGGAGGTGCTCCACCAGCGGGAGGTGCTCCACCAGCGGGAGGTGTTCCAGGGGCGGGGGCTGCTCCACCAGCAGGTGGTGTTGCTCCACCAGCGGGTGCTTTAACAATAACTTCACCACTTTGTTTGAGACCGGAACCATCGTTGAGCCCAAGGGTATAAGTTCCAGGAGGTACCTGAACATTCCATAAATAAGTTTTGGGTGCGAGTGGTACTTTTGGATCAATATCTATAACATTTTTTGTGGCTGAATCAGTAGCCGATAGATCCCCAAGAGCGTTAGTTGCATCAGCACCAGGAAGAAGTGTCCATGAAACTGCTACTTTTGCGCCCTGAGTGACAGGTCCAATAGGCGTATTAAGTGTATCAACAAATTCTATAATTAAGAGAAAACATATTTAATGAATTAGAAAAAACCCTTATGATGTACATCATCTGATGAGTATTAGTTCAAATATCTGCACATTTACACTTACGAGCTGATGCATATGAAACGACGGAAAGGATAAATGTTGCTAATATTAAGAGACGAGTCATTTTCGCTATATTAATTTATGTTATTGAGGTTATGATAATATGTTCTTTCTATTAAAAAAAAAAAAAAAAAAAAAATTTGAGAATTCAATGGTTAAAGAGGAGGAAATAAACAACTTTATATAATCACAAAATTTATTGATTGTTTTTTTAATTCAATTGGTGTTATGTTTGACTTAATTTTGCATCGTTGTGTACTTTATTTTTTCGGCTGATTGTTTATCATATTAGTTACCTTTTTTATACTGTGCAATTCTTAGTTAAGTCTCGTGAAGATAAAATTAATAATTAAAATAATGTGAATAGAAAAAAATTCGGGTCAAACGAAAAAAGCGAAAATTTTTCGATTAAAAAAAAAAAAAGTGGGATACTGGTGAAATTTATACCAAAAAAAATTATTTTAAACTAACCATTTTTAAATTTTATAAATAAAAAATAATTTACAGTTAAAAAAAGCAAATAATGGATGATCATTATTATACAATCAATTTAATGTACAGTGTATCTGAGGTCATAATTTCTAATACAGGATATTATTACACCATAACATTTACGTAGTTGCGTATGTGGAGTTTTAATATTAGACTTCATCAGGATTAAAGTTTTACTATAAAAAAAAAGCTGCAGTAAGAGCTAAATGCCAAGAGGTCCATAGAATCCTAGCTTTTAGTAACACTTTTAACGGTCTTCCCAGATAAGTATAGTTTCCATGAACTTGCTAAAATCAGTAAAAGAGTAAAAAAATTTATAACGTTACACAAATCAAAAAAAAAAGAATGGTACCGCCGCACTCCTCCCTTTTTAATGTTACAGTATTTATATTATAATTGCGAGCAAATAAAATTTAAGAAAAAAAAGTTAAATTGCTCGGCCAAAAATTTCCATTTTTAGAGATCATGTTCCTGTTTTTCATTATTAAATTGGGAAAAGAATAAGAAATGAATACATTCTTTCTCGTTACGCAAAGGAAAAGAGTTAAATAGTTGATAATTTATGCATTACAACATTTCATTTCAAGGGATTTTTATTTATATGGAATACGGTTACAACGGTTCACACGGCGGTACAATGAATATAATAATATAAAAATTCCATATGATCATTAATTGTGTCCTCGGAACGGATAAAACGCTTTTTTTGATCAATTATTTATTTACAATTTCAAATTCTTATTTTGCATATTTTGCGCATGCGAGATAGCGGTAGCTTGTTGTATGGCAAAATTACCATATGATTTTGTCTATGATACCCGCATAATCTCGTAAATCGTATTTTAATAGAATTAGATATAAAAAACAAAATAATTCCAAATATAAGTTCATAAAAATTGTTGAAATTTCTAATTTCTTTTATGAAAAAGGGAAAAGAAAAAAAGGGATGGAATTATTTTAATTTTTATAATTCTTCATAATATCAATTAGCGATAATTATGTAAATGAAGGTTTATTTGGTAATGAATAGCGTAAATTCATAACTTTGATCGAGATTAGTTCCACACAACATTTTCATTTTCAGTAATGTTATACTACATCGTCAATCAATTTATGATCTTCATTAACTTTGAAATAATTGTGAAATCGAAAGCATGAACTCAATGTTCATCATGTTCATCTTACTTGCAGAGCAAGGAGATAATCAGTAACTAACATGTACAGTATATTAATTTTAGCTTCGAATGGTCGGGTAATTAATCTAATCCGGTCCTATTCTCCGAATACTAACTACCCTCGCGTCATTTCAACTTCGATTACCAGTTCAACAGTCCTAATTATAAAATTGCCACGTGTTCAATTAAGCGTGGGATCAAGATAAGCGATATTAATCCTTTATACATTTTTTTAATATTTTTTCTAATTTTACAATTAAAATTAAACTGAACCAAGTATTGATATACAGTGTATTGAAATTTTTTTCCCGCATTTATTAATAAAACATTTATTAATGATTATTCTTTTACTATAGATTTTACCCGTAATATATTTTAAGATTATTAGAATATTTTCAAAAATTAAATTGTATATTATTCTATATTTATTAGTATAGATTAATAATATTAAATGGAAAATTATAAGGTATGATTAGCTAGAAAAATAAAATCCTGAAAATCCTTTGTCTAAAATTTAATTACATCAAAAATATAATGTGATAAAAATTACAATTTTAATAAAAATGATCCAGTTCTAGATTATTTTCCTAACAAATAATCCATTTATTACTATTTATCATAAATAGGAATAAGAAGTAATTTGAACAAATTATTTCAGATTTAAACCAATATTATTGAATTTTTTAGTTCTATAATCAAATCCAAATTTGTTTATATTAAAATTTGTTAAAAATAATTTGAAATTAAAATGCTAAGATACTATCAAAACAGATTTCTAAGTAAAAATATTAACTATAATTAATTATAATTATAATACTTTTCATAATACTATAAAATTAGTTATAGTATTTAACTATAAAAGGATGGCCAGAAATTATGTCATTTGATTTTTGAGATTTTGGAATCCCCTTTGCCTGTCATCACCTATTTTAGAAAATTCAATATATATTATTAGTTACTAAAAATAGTAGGTTATCTTGATCTGACTCTTTCTTTCTCAGATAATACTGTAATTTAATCAATTTAATCATAATTTTATATATCAATATGCAATAATTTCAATAATCAGATTTTTTATTTTATTTTTTTTAAAAAAATATTTTTATTAGTTTTTATAAATTAAGAAAATAATTATTTTATATAAGAATATTGCAATACATTATTTATTATATAATAATTTCTGATTGGCTATATTTATTTTTTATAAATAATAATTAAAAAAATAAAATAAAAAAATATTTTTACTTTTTTTTTAATTAAAAAGCATTTTATTCAAACACTTCTTTTTTTCTTTATAGGCACTTAAATACAAGATAATTAATAAAAAAAGAGCTTTTTTAATTAAGAATATTTTTAATAAAATATTTTTTTTTTCTTTTTATATAGGATTTTATAAAATTTAAATATAAAATAAATAACAAAAAGAAATTTCTTTTTTAATAGAAGTATTTTAATGAAGCGTTTATTTTTTTTTTATAAAAAATATAAAAAAAAAGTTTTTAATTATCACTGTTTTTAAAATAATATATGTAACATCAATAAAAAAAAAGTTTTTTAATTATCGCTGTTTTCAAAATAATATATGTAACATCAATTATATATAAAATTTGAATATTGATTGTAATTATTTGTTATATGATTAAAAACAAAAAATCATCTAATCAAATATTTGATTAGTTATGTAATAATAGACAAAAAAATGTTACAAATATGAAATTTTTTTATTTTTTAAAATTTTATCTATGTTTTATAATTTTTAAACTTTTTTTACATAATTACAAATAAATATACAAGTTTTTAGTTTTATAATACAAAAATTTAAGTTTTTATAGAAATTTCTGCAAAAATAAAGAAATAATAAATACAGTAGTTATTATAATATAAAAATGTTTAAACTTTTTTTTTAAAATGATCATTTAAACTTGATAAAATTATAATTTAAATAATACTATATTATTTATTTAATTTTTTAAATAAATTTAATTTCATTTTTAATGTATTTTGAATATAAAGTATCTATTGTTATAAAATTATAAAAAAAAATGTATAACTAGTTAGCTTGTTTGAATTTAATAAAATCTATATTTTATATATTTCAATATTTTTAAAAAAACTTTATATATCATTTTAAAATACTTTAATTAAGCTAAAACATTAAATCAAATTATAATGTATAATATAATATAATTTATAATCAAAAAATTTAAAATTACTTATTAAAGTATATTAGTAGTCTTAATAGAATTAATTTTAATTGAGAAAATAATAGAAAAAAAAGTGAAAACCTTTAAAATTTCAGAATCATTAGTTATTAATAGTAATTTTAATAATCACTAATAATCTTAAATTTTAGATAAAAAAAAAAACTCAAAATTATATATAATAAATTGGCTTATAACTTAAGAATAAATTGTAAATGAATATACTATTAAGTAATCACAAAAGAAGAAGCTATTGAATTTAAGAATTTTAAAATATTTGACAAAGAAAAAATGTAATTGGTGATTTAGTTATTATGGTGACCTCTTATGATCATGTAAATAAACAAATTTTTATTGGCTAATTTATATAATTATTCACTTATACTGGAAATATTTTTTAAATATGTTGCAAAAACTAAATATATATCAATATATTTTTTTTATTTTCAACTTTCTTTATTTTTTATTTTACCATTTTACCATTTTTTCTTTTTTTAGATTTTTAAGCTTTTCTGATTTTGTAAATATGTTATTTTTCATTTTTTTTTTTTTTTATTTTTGCTTTTCTTTTACATTACTTATTTCTAATTTTTATTTTTCTATTTCTTTTTTTTTTTAGACTTTTAATTTTTTCTGAATAAATTAAAAATATATTATTTTTTTATTGTTTTTTTTTTATTTTTTAAATTTCTTTCTTATTTTAATTTTTTTTTTAAATTTTTAGAATCTTTTAGTTTCATAATTAAGATATATTTTTTTTTTTTTTTTTTTTTCTTTTTCATTTTGTTTTTGATTTCTCTCATTTTTACTAATATTATTTATTTCTTCTTTATTTATTTTTGATTTTAATTTCTTCTTTTTTTTGTTTATTTTTTGTTTTATTCACTTTCCCTTTCATTTTTTTTTTATTTTTATTCTTTTTTATTTTTAACTTTAATTTTCTTTCATTTTTTTGTTTTGTTTTCTTATCTTTGTCTTCTTCCCTTTATCTTTGTTTCTTTATCTTTGTTTCTTTTCATTATATTATTTTCATTCTATTTTTATTTTCTTATTCTTAAATTATTTTTTTTATTTATTTTTTTTCTCCTATTTTTCTTTTCATTTTTTGTTCTTTTTATCTTATTATTTTGTCTTATTTTTTTGCTCATTTTTCATCACATTTTTTCATCTTTACTCCATTTTTTCTATTTTCGTTTTAACTTTTTTCTTTTATTATCTTTGCTCTTTTTATTTTCCCTTTTTCTTTTATTATTATTATTCACTTATTTTTTTATTTTTTATTCTTTTTTACTCCTTTTTATTTATTTCATTTCTCTTTTATTTTCTTATTGAATCCTTTTCATTTCTTTTTCATTTTGGTTTATCTTTATTTTTCTGTTTCCTTTTATTATTTTTTTTTTTTCCTTTTTATTAGTTTTCTTTGTTTCTTTTTACTCCTTTCTTTCATAATTCCATTCTCTTTCTTTATTTTTTTTTTTCTATAATTTTATTTTCCTTTCTTCATGTCTTTTTCTTATTCTTTTTCTTTAATTCTTTCTTTTATTCCTCTTTATTTACTTCTTTATTTGCTTTTTTCATTTATTTTCATTTATTATTTTCATTTATTGTTTTATTCATTTATTTATTTTGTTTCTTTTTTCATTTTCTTCTTTTATTTTCCTTTCTTTAATTCTATCATTCTCTTTCATTCCTTCTTATTCTTTTTATTTATTTTTTATTTCTTTTGTTATTCTTTGTTCCAATTGCATTTTCTTTTCTTTTTATTATTATTTTGATTTTTATTACCATATTCTTATTAAAAAACATATAAGCTTAACTTTTGATAAATATGAGTTTAGCAATATCCTTTTTTACTTAATTAATAAAATACGTATTTTTAAATCAATAATAAATAAAGTATCATTATAAAAAATAAATCAAATAAAAAAGTAAATAAATTTTTTATTAAAAAAATTATTAATATTAAAATAGTAAATCAATACACTATCAATTAAAAATTTTATTAAATTACATGATAGAGTCACTATAACAAATCACTATATAGTGTTGCCCTTTAATAAATATTAAAAAAATTTTTTTTTGATAATTGGCATTGCATATACCATTTTAAAAATGACAATAAGTTACTTTTTTTTTTTTATAAAACATTATTAAATTTAAAATACAAATAAATAAGAAAAATTTTTTTCATTTAAATAATATTAATTCTAATATAAAAATATTAGTTTTTTTAATCACAAATATAAAGTAAATGAAAAAGAAAAAAAAGCTGTTTTTAATTTAAAAAAAATACTTTTAATGATTTATAAAAATATTAATTTTTTCAGATATAAATATAAGATAAATAAAAAAATAAAAAATACTTTTTCAGATATAAATATGAAATATATAAAAAGATGAAATTTTTTTTTAATTAAAAAATATTTTTAACAAAATATTTTTTTTTTATTATAAAAATATTAGCTTTTAATAGTTTTTTAAATATAAATATAAAATAAATACAGTTAATTCTCTTTATAGTCACACATTTGGAACAGTCTATATTTGGTGATTATGATGAAATGTAATTATAAGCAATAAAATCTTATAATTAAATCAGTAATTTTGGCTAGAATTATAAATTATAATAAATATTCACATCACAATAATTTTATTACTATATAGTTCTGAAATTAAACAACTATCTTTTGTACTTAATTCTGACTAAAGTAGTCATAACTCTAGTTAAAATTACCATAATGTAGGTCAGAGTTGCTTATTTTTAGAAGTTATTTAATTTCAGAATTATACAGTAATATTATTCCAATTATTATAGATTTATAACCATTAGATTCCTCTTAATAAGATGATTCTAACAAGCCTATAATCTGATTACTAGAACCTATAATAATTAAAATACAGTCAAAATATTTAATATTACACAAATTTTATATATAAAAAATACTGATCTGATCTTTAAAATCAAATTTCTTAGCCAATATTAATCCAATCATTATAAAATTATTACCATTGACTTTCTCTTGATGAGACAATTCTAATAAGTTTAAGATCATTAAAATCTGATCATGAGAATCCATAGTAATTAAAATAAAGTCAAAATATTAAATATTATGTGAATTTTACATATATAGAATGTTGGTTTAATATTTAAAATTGGATTACTCAGTTAATATTAATCCAATCACTATAAAATTATTACCATTTGATTTCTTTTAATGAGATGAATTTAATGAGTTAAAGATCATTAAAATTTGATCATTAGATCATAGAATAATTATATTTTAATAAATATCTTTTTATAATCACATATATATAAAATTTTTAAAAAAAGATGTGATAGTAACTATAAGTAGTTTGTGATTATAAACAATAGTATTATATATAAAAATTTGGGACACTCAATTAAAGTGACTATATAGGGTAATATGATTATAACTAGGATTCTGCATAGATTAGATCAGATCAGATTTTATCAGATTTAAATCTGATCTGATAGATCCAGATCTATCAATTTTAAATCTAGATCTGATATCTGGATCTATATTTGAAATCTGAAACTGATCTGCAAATCTGCTGAATCTGATTTGAATTTGATCTGAATCTGATTTGAATCTGATTTCATGTCAAATTAAATTTAAATTTAAAAATAAAAAAAAACATTTTGCAATGTTTTTTTGTTAAATTAATTAAAAAAATGTAGCAAAACATTTTTTTATTAAAAACACTTAGAATAAATATTTTGCAACATTTATTCATTAAATTAATCAAAAAAATGTTTTGCAACATTTATTCATTAAATTAATCAAAAAAAATGTTTTGTAACATTTTTTCGTTAAATTAATTAAAAAAAAATGTTGTGAAACATTTTTTTATTAAAAACACTTAGAAAAAATGTTTTGCAATATTTTTTTGTTAAACTAATTAAAAAAAATATTGCGAAATATTTTTTTATTAAAAACACTTAGAAAAAACGGTTCATAACATTTTTTTTATTAAATTAATTAAAAAAAATGTTGCAAAACGTTTTTTTATTAAAAACACTTAGAAAAAACATTTTGCAACATTTTTTTGTTAAACTAATTAAAAAAACATTGCAAAACATTTTTTTATTAAAAACACTTAGAAAAAATGTTTTGCAATATTTTTTTGTTAAATTAATTAAAAAAACGTTGCAAAACATTTTTTTTATTAAAAACACTTAGGAAAAATATTTCACAACATTTTTTTGTTAAATTAATTAAAAAAAATGATGCAAACCATTTTTTTTATTAAAGACACTTTGAAAAAAACATTTCGCAATATTTTTTTATTAAATCGTAATTTATAAACAGATCTTATGATCTGATTCAGATTTGGTGAATTTGATTTAGATTTGATTTGACAAATTCAGATTATACAATTTCAAATCTAAATTTGAACTTTGGATTCAAATTTGAAATCTGAATCTGATCCGCAGATTTTTTGTAGAACCCTAACCATAACAGAAGTAACTATAAAAAGAGTTAATTGTAAAAATTTTTTTTAATTAAAAATTTTTTTTTTTTATTTTGCAAAAATACTGGTTTTTCTAAATATAATTATAAAATAAATTGAAAAAAAATTATTTTTTTAATTAATAAAAAATATTTTTAGTAAAAATTTTTTTTATTTATTTTTCTTTTTTTATTATAAAAATATTTATTTTTTAGATGTAAATATAAAATAAAAAAAAAATTTTTTTTTCAGTTAAGGGATAGATCATCACTCAATGAGAAAAAATGATCAGTAACGTATAATTAATTTTATGGGCTTTATATTAATAAAAAAACTTTTTTGGAATGCTATGTTTTTTATTATAAATTTTTTTCTATAGGTAAAAAAAACAGTATAAAATAGTTCTTCTGGTCAAAGAAAATATTTACAAAGCCTATATTATAGCATATATACATGAAAACTATATTATTTTAATAAACTACCACTTTTTACATAATATATAGAGAAAAGATTAAAATCTACCAAAAAAACAAAAAACATTAGTAAAATCCTACTAACATCGCTGATTATAAAAAATCTATCTACATACTGGAGTTCTAAGGTACTCAAGACTGAAAATCTACAAAAAAAACAAAAATGTTAGTAACAAAAAGGTTTACTAATAACCTTAAAAAAATGTTTATAGATTGCTCACATATGCATTTTTCTTAAAGTAATCCAGAAATTCAAACATATAAAAATGTAAACTACAAAAAAAAACAAAAAAAATATTAATATTAATATTAATCCTTACTAGAAAAGTACTTTCACATACCTTTCTAAGAGAAATCTGAAATTTCAAAGCACTTAAGTCTGAAAAAACAAACCCTACAAAATAATAACAGAAATATTAATAAAATTATATTAAAATTTCTAAACATATATGTAATAAATGGGAAGATAAATATATTTCTTTTTATTAAAAAACAAGAAAATAAATAATAAATAAAAACTAAATAAAGTTCATAAACTAAATAAAATTAAATAAGAAGTAAAATACAAGTCAAAATATTTCACTTAATGTACAAACCTATTAAATTTATGACTGGAATGTCATATTCTTCCATAGTAAACTTGAAGAAGTTGAGCTTTAATAATGTGAAATTTCACAGGTGGCTTAATGAGGATTGTCATTATCCATCAATCTATTTAGCATCTTAATTAAATATCATGTGAAGAGACGGCAATATAATAAAAATCACGTACTAGTCATTTTTAGCAATAATTTGCATAAACCAGCATTATTAAATTTCTTTCGTTAAATGCCAATTTTTTCTTTCTTAAATAATATTTTATTTTTTTTCTTTAAAAAATATTAGCTTTTTAAATATACTATACTAATAATATTATTTGAAACTAAGAAGTTTTATCATTTATTAAAACTGAAATCATTAGAAAAAATTTTGATTTGTAAATTTATGCAATTTTGCAAAATCCAATTTTGCATAAATCTACGGATATACTGATATATAATACTGAAATTTTTCATAATTTCTGCAAATATCAAAAATCTGGCAAAAATTTTTAAAATTTTTGATAATTTACAATTACTTTTAATTTATTTAATTTATTTAATTAAAACATTACAAATAAATTAATTTACTATACTATTAATTACATTATTTTGATATTAAATATACTAAAGTTTTTTTTCTTATTCAGTTTTTTTTCTTTACCTTTATTATTTTATTAAAATATAAAAAACTTTTTTTTTCAAGATTTTTATCTTTATATTAGAATTGAAGTCTTTTTTTTCAATTTTTTATATTTGCAAAGAAAGCAAACAAAACTGTCAGTAAACATTTTATTAAATAAAAAAAAAACAAAAAAAAATTAATTTTTGTTAATTTAAAATTCTATTTAAAAATAGATCAGAAACTGCAAAAAGACTCTGAACAATATATATATAGATAACAAAAAAATTTGCTTATTTATCATATAAAATTTTTTTTTAAGTCATATAAAATTTTATTTATTAAAAAGCAAAATATAAAAAAAGTCATAATTATAGATGTGTAATAGGAAGTTAAAATTATTGAAATTATATATAAATTTTGCATAACAAAGAATAATTTTTATACTATATATATATACATAAAAAAATTTTAATTTTACTTGTACTTTTAAAAATTTTTTTAAAAAGATATTTTTTTTTTTAATATATTATGCTGTTTAGAAGACTATTCAGAAATTCAATGAAAAAAAAATTGGAATTCTTTATTTTAATATGCACGAACCACTACTTTAAATAGTGTAGCATGATGATTATAGTAATAAAGATAATTAGGCAGTAATATAATAGATAGAATAATTATATAATACAAATCACGTGATATAATTGGATGAGAACACAAACATATGATATAACTGAATAGAAGTACAAATTATTTTTAGGATTTATTTTTAGTTTAGATTTTATTTTTAGTTTTTATTTTTATTTTTACCTTATTTAATATTTTTAAATTAGAAAAAATAATATCAAAAACATAGTAAAAACATTTTCTTATAGTAACTTAGTTAAAGAAACAATTAAAAAAAGGGAATGATATAATGCTGAGCAATAACAATTTATGAGTTATCATTAAAAGAAAGGAAATAAATATCTAATTTTAAAAAAAGATAAAAAAATGGATTTAAATAGAAAATATCTCTATTATTTCTTATAATTACTTGAACTGTAGTTTAGTGAAACATTATTTTGTATAAAAAGATGTATTTTTTGACTTACTTTCAAAAAGGAAAAAAGTTTTGCAAAAATAATTATCGCCATTTTTGAATTACTGTGATCAGCAATTAATTTGTAATAAATAATGAAGATTACAAAAATAAAATCATATTATACAATGAAAACTATGACTATCATTTGATTTGTATAACTCTAAGCCACCATTGTATAACATCATTAATGATTTTTTTATCGTTTGCCTTTTGTTTTTGTTTTAGCTTATAAACTGATTCCTGAAGACTAATTCTTAAAAGCCAATTTCTAAAACTGTTTTCTAGACAAAATGATGAATTAGCTGTCTATAAATTATACTGTAACTGACCAAAATCATCCTCAATTATTGAAAACATTTGATTATTAATATTGTGTAAATGTAATAATAATTCTAGAGGTTTATTACTAAGTATTAGGTAATATTTTTTTTTATTTTATTATTTTTTTTCCTTTTTTTTCATTTCTAATTATTTTTTTTATTTAGATCTTTAGTTTTTAATAAATAAAAAAAACGCTGTAAAACATCTTATAAGTATAATAAAGAAGGCCAAGATGCTAAGTTTAATATTTTTTTTAAAAAAAATAGTTATAAAAATGGGCTTTTTATGTGTTTATGATAGTATAAACTGATAGTATTTATAATAAATTAACTGTTTTCAGTTATTTTCAGTGTTTTCAATGTTTTAATTTTAATTAATTGACAAATCACCTGATCATACTAATTTGAAAATGTCAATAATGTTTTTTTTAAAAAAAATAGTTATAAAAATGAGCTTTTTATGTGTTTATGATAGTATAAACTGGTAGTATTTTTGATAAATTAACTGTTTTCAGTTGTTTTTGGTGTTTTTGATGTTTTAATTTTAATTGATTAGCAAATCATTTGATCACACTAATTCAAAAACAGTAATAATAAACAGAAATTATGAAAAATAAATATTTTTATTACAGTAGTTTTACTAAAATAATGATTATTGATTTAAATTTCAAATTGAATTAGTAATCATTAGAGATAAAAATATTATTCTGATATGTCAAATAAAATAAGAAGTTATGTTCATTTAAAAATTAAAGTTAAAAGTGAAGTTGTAATGAGAGCTATTATTAAATGAAATTAGAGAAAATTAGATATGAAAAGAAATGTATGTTTAATAGGAAAGTGTTTCCTAAAATTGTTAAGAGGTGTATCCCAATAAAGGAATATGATTTCTTATGAGAGTAGAAAAAATCATATATAAAAAAGGATATGATTAATAAGAAAGCATAATAAAACAAAATATTGAGAGAAATATTTTATATGATAAAAAATCTAAATTAAGCAATGTATTGAGTTTTTTGTAAAAAAACTGACATAGTACAGTAATATTGAAAGGATAGTTTTCACTTCACAGCAGTCTAAATAAGAGCTTTAATAGAGTTGATCACTTTCTAATTTTTATACATCTTATCTACCCAAACAAATCAATAAAAAGTATAAAAATATAGTAAATCAGCATCCTAATGGACCGCTCATAAGATTGCTGGTCAAAAATAATATTTAACATAACTTAACAAAATGAAAAACTCTACTCACAAATCTATATTTAGTTAAAACTCTCACAATAAGTCACAAATTATAATATTTAATCATCAGATGTAATATTTATTTTGCTTCAGAAAATATGTCATAAGTTAGACTTCAACTTTTAATTTTTTTTTTTTTTTTAAATTAAATACACTTTATGTAAGAATATATGATCTTATACTAAACAAAATAGTTAGTATCATTTAATCAAATATAGATTCTTGTACTGAAACAGTTGTAGTACTTTTTTATTTTTTATTTTTAGTTTTTTAGTTTAGTTTAATGAAATAATAGTAAGTTAAGGTATGTGGTATAATAACCTTGTTTAGAGTATACAGATAGATAATCAGTTTTTGATTTAAAATCAAGATTAAGTTAATAAAATACACTTCCTTCTTTTTTTATTCTCTTTTTTCAATAGTTTTCTACTAAATGAGTATAATTAAACTATTCTCGTTTATTCAATAATTTAGTTATTTTAAACATAAGTGATTAGATTTGGTCATTTGACTCTAAAATGGATTTTTTAAATGATTTATACTATCATATATCAATATATACAGATTATCTCAAGTTTTAAACTATTTATGTAGTTAATAAAAATTATACCAAATATTTTACTATTAGTATATTAATAATTTTTATTATAATAATTAAATTATCAAATATCTATTTAATTCACACAGGTCAAACCGTGTCAAATCAGTCACTAATCAGGTACCAATCAGGTATCTGATTAATGTCTAATTGATGCCTGATTTATTTAATCTGATACCAATCAGGCAGCCTGATTGATAGTTGATTTCCACTAAAATCTGACATCAATAAGTCACCAATCGGGTAGAATCAATGTCTGATTGATGGCCGATTGAAGCTAATTAATGGCTGATTGATGGTTGATTGATGGTTGATTTGATGGTTAATTGATGGTCAATTGATGGTTGATTAATGGTTGATTAATGGTCAATTGATGATTGATTTGATGGTTGATTGATGGTTGATTTGATGGTCAATTTATGTTAAATTATGATCAAATTATGGTCAAATTATGATCAAATTATGGTCAAATTATGGTTAAATTATGGTTAAATTATGGTTAAATTATGGTCAAATTATGGTCAAATTATGGTTAAATTATAGTCATTTTATGGTCATTTTATGGTCATTTTATGGTCAAAATACATAGGATCTTTATTTATAATAAATAATAAGTACTAGTGTAAATAAACATAAATAATTATTAATATTTAAAATAAAAACATTCATAATAAATAATGTTACTAGTATCCATATGTAATATTTGAAAACAGAGGTTAGTATATAACTGATAAAGTTAGTAATATTTAATAAATAGTAAAGTATAAATATAAAAAGTTAATAATCATCATAGTAAAGTACAAATACAAAAAGTTAGTATTATGAAAAGTTTGTAAAAAAAAAAGAAAAATATGTAATGATGTTAGTAAAATATAAAAAAAAAGAATAAAAAAAAAAAGAATAACATTAGTAATATAAAAAAAAAGAAATATAGCGTTACATTAATAATATTAAAAAGAGGTAAAGTTAATATTATAAAATAAAATGAAAGAGTGTATATTTTTTGAAAAATAAATAAAGTCGTGTTTGGTAATTTATATGCATATTAAGATCAGGTCACATGCATAAGTTCAAACCAAATTTTGATTGGTTAATAATAAATAAATAGAAAAACCATCATTAATTTTAATTTTAATTCTGGAAAATACTAGTAATTTTACCAACCCTTTATTTAATTTTACGAATTCTAAAAAATTCTCTCTTAAAAGTATAATATAAACTCTTAGAAAATTTCAGAAAAAAATCTCTATTTCTATACAAATAAATTTCTTAAAAAAATTTTCTGTTAAAGAATCCCATACAAACCCTTTCCTTATGAACTCTTAAAAAATTTCTCAAAAAAAATTCTATTAGATATCTCATACAAACCCTTTCTATACGAACTCTTAGAAAATCTCTCAAAAAAAATTTTCTATCAGATATCTCATACAAATCCTTTCTATACGAACTTTTAGAAAATCTCTCAAAAAAAAATTTCTATCAAAGAATCCCATATGAACCCTTTCCATATGAACTCTTAGAAGATCTCTCAAAAAAAATTTTTCTATCAAATATCCCATACAAACCCTTCTTATATGAACTTTTAAAAAATCTCTTAAAAAAAAATTTTCTATCAGATATCCCATACAAACCCTTTCATATGAACTCTAAGAAAATCTCTTAAAAAAAAAATCTCTATTTATCAAATTATCCTATACAAATCTTAAGAAATCAATTAAAAAAAAATTTTCTATTGAAGATATCTTATGTGAACTCTTCTTATATGAACTCTTAGAAAATCTCTCAAAAAAAAAAATTTTCTATCAGAGTTTAAAGAGTTTTGAAACAGGTTAACTTATTTTTAAATAAAAAAATATTTTAAAACATATTATTAAACCTGTTATTAAAAAAATTTGACTAAATATTATACAAATATCGTAGATTCAGAAATATAAACAATTATTTCTAACTTTTCTTCTTTAGAGTTGCTGGATGAATTTACAAGCCAGATTTTGCCAAATCTATAAAAAAAATTATCAATTTGTTTAGTGATACAATTACTATATTAATTAATCTGGTTATAAAAATTGTATACCAATTAGCAATCAATCAGGCATCAATCTGATATGGTTGATTGGTGACCAATTGAATGATTGTTTGAGAATTCACATATTAAAGTCGAAATTTACATTTGCAATCTTGTATTTTTTGATAATAAAATGATAAAATAGGTAAAATTATAATTATAAATTTCATCAGATAAAATTAAATCAAACTTAAAATTTCAACTGTATACCAATCAAGCATCAATCAGGCATATGACTAGTTGATAACTGGTTTGGAATTTATGTCTGATTGATGATTGATTGGTATCAGATTGAAAGAATCAGCCATCAATAAGTAATCAACCAGTTTTCTATCAGTCACCAATCAGTCATATAACCGATTGGTGACTGATTTTTTATATTTCAATCTGTGTCATTATACAGATTTAATTGTAAAAAATTTTATTTATAAACATTATATTATAATATGTCTATAATATATAAATAATTATGATTACATTAATTTAGATTTAACATAATTATCATATATTTTGGCATTCTAATAATTTAATTTGCAAAAAAATATAATTAATAGGTAAATTAATAATTCATTAATTTAAATACTATTATCACATATAATATGAATAAGAAAATTATGCAAATTTACATATTTATAAATAAATTACATTATACAAATTTTTGTGTTAATAAATTAGAAATTGGCTATATAATTTAACCAATAATGATAATAATTTAAATGGATGATTAGCCATATAGTTTTTGTGAATTAGCTTAAAAAATCAACATATGATTATATATAATTTTTTTATAAAGGTAACAATTATTCCCACTTTTTATTAACAATTCAATTGTATCTTTACTTTTATTATTTATATTTTCTATAAAAAATATGAATAATAAAATTAAAAGTATAAATAATAATAGTTTCATAAATTATTAATAGTACTTTTTAATATTTTGTTAATTTATACTTTTTATAAGTTTTTAAATTTCTTTTTGTAGTAAATTACAATAATTTCTTTTATTTCTGCAATAATTTACAAGTTTTTTTTTTTCTTTTTTAGTATAAAAATAATATTATAACAGTTTACTTTTTTTTTATAAATTTTTAATTCATATATTTTCCTTTTTTTTTAAATTTATGATTTACATATTATTCTATTTTAATAAATTTTTTTATTAAATTTTTTTTTTCAAAGATAACTACTAGGCATCATAAAGACAAAAGTAAAGAGACTTCTAAAAATAAACATATGGAAATATTTAAAAATAGCATCAAAGGTATATATATATATGGGGTCTTTGCAATAGAAAGATACGAAACTCAAAAAAAAATAAAAATTTAATTAATATTAAATTTACACTTATTTTAGTATAAAAAACATAATTAATATATAAAGTAAATTTAAAAATTTTTTTGAGTTTTGTACCTTTCTATTGCAAAGATCCCATATAATATATAATATAATGTATAAACCTAATTTTAACCTGAGGTGATTTAAACTAGGATGATTTAACCTGATAATTTTTATATGAGAAAATTATTATTTACTGGATGATTTTCACTATCATGTAATCAAATATAAACTCAATCACATATAAATAATCACAGTATCTTTATTAGTTTATTACTCTTCTTTTGCTTTTAATATTTCAGACTTTGACCTTTTAATATTGTATGTTTTTTAGCATTGTTTTATTTGATTTTATCTCTTATTAATTAACCATTTCTTCTTTTTTTATAGGGTCTTTAGTGTTTTAATAAACAGTAAGTTTTAGGTATTCAGAATTTTAGAAATCCTATTTTTTTTTACAACTACTAACCAGTCTTTTTTCTTTTTTTTTGGTTAGGTTTCTTTTTAGATTTTTTCTTGAATCTCCTAGATTTTTTTTTTAATTTATGCTTGTATTCTTTTTGGGTTTCTTGGATTTCTTCTTGATATGAGGGTTTTTTCACATTTTTTTTCTGTTTCTCTTATGAATTTCTTTCTGGATTTTCTCTTACATTTTTACTTGGAGTTCTTTTTTTAACTTGCATTTCTTTTTAAATTTCAGCTGGTTTCTTCTCTCTTTTTGGTTGGGATTTGTTTATTATAAAAAATTTGTCACTATAACAAATAACTAAAAATCATGTGATTTATTGATCTGATTCATTTTTTTTTAATAAAAAACATTTCTTTTTTTTTTATTTTTTCTTGTTACTATATTTCTCTTATCTTTCATTCCTATTCCTTCGTCTTTTTTCCTTTCTTCTATTTTTCGTCTCCCTTACTTTTCTCCTTCTATCTTTTATCTTTTTCTTTTCTCCTTCTATATTTCATTCCTCCCTTTTTTCCTTCTATTTTTCATCTTCCTTCTTCTTCCTCTTCGTCTCCTTCCTTTTCTCTTCTTCTATCTTTCATCCCCATTTTTTTTTCCCTTTTCCTTTTATTCCTATTCCCTTTATCCTTACTGTATTTTCCTTTCCCTTCTTCCTTTTATTCCTCTTTCTTTTTTTTTAGAGTTCAGAAATTTATTAAAAGAAAAAATGAAAAGTTGGTTGTTTTTTTATTTATTAATATATTACAATTTCGTTTAAACTTACTTTTCATTTTTTTTCTTTAGGTTTTGAATAGTTTATAATAGGAGAAAATAAAAAAGGTTAGTATTTCTTAATTGTATTTTATTGTAATATCGTTGTAATGTCAGCTATACTTATATTTTCTTTTATTTTTTCTTTTGATTCCTATGGATCTATTTAGAGATAAAACAGAAAGTTACTACTATTTTTTTGTTATCATTTTGTCACATTTTGTTACATTTTTTCTTTAGTGTTAGATTTGAAGTTATTAATAATGTATTGATTTGATAAATAAAAAAAATTTATTTTACTGAAAAAAAAGTTTACTTTATTTTTGAATTTGTTTTTAATCTTTATTTTCTGTCTCTTCTTTATTTTGTTCCTTTTTTTCTGGTCACTTATTTATTACTACCAGTTCTATAGTAATAAACAATTAAAACAAATGATTCTTTAACTAAATTAAATATTATAAATGTATAAATTTTAGTTTATTGTGAAAAATAACATCAGGAAATTTTATAGGGCGAAAAATTGCGTAAGTTTACGATTTTGTAAGTTTATGAAAGTTTATAGCATAATATTTCGAAAAATTTCAAAATATTACATAAGTTTACAATTTCGTAAGATTTATGTGATATTACGGTCAAAATATTACGCAAATTTTCAATATCGTAAGATTTACGCAATATTACAGTCAAAATATTACGCAAGTTTTCAATATCGTAAGATTTACGCAATATTACAGTCAAAATATTTTAAAAATTTACGAGACTGTAAACCTGCATAATATTACGGTTGAAATATTTCAAAAATTTACGAAACTGTAAACCTGCGTAATATTACGGTCAAAATATTCTGCAAATTTACGAAACTGTAAACCTGCGTAATATTACGGTTGAAATATTTCAAAAATTTACGAGACTGTAAACCTGCGTAATATTACAGTTGAAATATTTCGAAAATTTACAAGACTGTAAACCTGCGTAATATTACGGTTAAAATATTTTGAAAATTTACAAGACTAAACCTGCGTAATATTACGGTTAAAATATTTCAAAAATTTAATATTACTATTCGATTGTTAAAGCTGCGTATGCAGTAGAACGTATACAAGGTGCATGTGATACTATTGAATAATCAAAAATAATATAAACACCTTTTCTTTTATATAAACACCTTTTTTTTAAGTTTGGGAAAACAAATTTATTTTTATTTACGAATTTTTTATCATTTACAATTTTTATGTTAAAATTAAAGTAAATTCTAATTTTTATTATAACTTAATAAAAAAATACACATTTGATACTTGTTCGCTACTATTTTATAAAATAGTACCCAGGCTGTACGGCGTGGACGTCAGTATCAGTCACAGCCCAAAAAAAACGTGAGTCTCCAGCCGATATTTGGTACGGATTGGGTCTAGCTACTCACTTAATAAATAAAAAAATAAAAATAATTATCTTCTACGATACGTAGGTAAGTTTCTCCTTCTCCTACGATTGTCACGCGTGATTAAAATTGATCAAATTTATCAAATTTAAAATATGAACGTAAATATTAATTATAAATTTTATTATAGTATAATTACTCGGCCTCTTCCAAAATCTCGTTCTAAATTCGCGATAATATCTTTGGCCGATACGCGTTCACAGCCGCCGCCCAGGGTTACCATTACGATAAAGGACATAGTTCTAAATATCAAAATCAGTTTGAATATTCGATAAATACATTTAATTTATATGAATGTAATTTTATTTATTTACTTACATGGTAATCCCTGACGAGATTCCTCCACTTTTGGCTGCACTGTTACCCAGAAACTCTCATCTGAAATATTCTATTTATTCTGATTTAATTAAATGGATTGGTTAATTTGAATTTAAATTCTCCACTTATATTGCTCTATTGGCTGACAAACGTGGTCGTTCTCTTCTCCATAAATGGTATCTGGATATTCAGGCTGCTACTACTATCCCTGGCTCGCACGATCATTTATACGATCGTTACGTGTGTTCTCCTACAGACGTTCCTGTTGTTTCTTTAGTTCCTGGTGTTACTACTAATCAAAAGAATAGGCATTGGCTTGTTACACTAGATGGCAACGCTGCTCCTCTCTTCGGTAAACAGCTTACCGTTCAGCCTAAGAAAGACACTTGTATAATCGTTCATTGGACATCTGATTGTCTTTCCTCTCCTGGTGATGTTATACGTCTTCACCCATGCCCGGGTTGCGATGCTCATGTTCCCTTCCCAGCTGCCAATAAATACACCGCTGTTGAACCCAGGTGTACTTTTACGGTCTCTCTTTCAAGGTCTTTGATTCTCCCTACCAACTGTGATCGCATCCGACAAACTACAACAGCTGTGGTTTCCCCTTATTCCTGGGCTGACCTTTGTGCCATGGTGGTTCTATATTACAATCGTTTATCTATCTCTCCTGGGTTTTCTTCCTCCATTCCAGTGGTCGAAGGTGATTCACCAAGCCCTACAACTTTGTGCAATACGCCTGAACTCCCTTTTCCTGTCGTTCTTCCAGCAGGTTCTCATTACCGGTATTATACCGATGGTTCTCTTATTAACCTTGGATCGCCTGATGTTTCGATGGGTTGGTCTTGGGTCCAAATTATTCACGATGCTGGATATTTGAACTCCGTTGCTGCTTATGCACATGGCACTATCCGATGTTGGCCCTCTTCCACTAGAGCTGAAGCTGCTGCGATTTTTGCTGCTTTGAGTGTCACTCCCAATGATTCCGTTGTTTCTTTATACACGGATTCTCAAGCCGCTATAGATGGTTTGCGTTCCTGCGCTTCCTCTACTTATACTAACAGTCGATTCTATTACAAAACCACCAATTTTGAACTTTGGGCCTCTATAGAATGTTGTATTCGTGAGAAACGGCTGTCTGTTCTTCCCATCAAAGTCAAAGGTCACGATGGCAATTATTGGAATGATTTTGCCGACTCTCTTGCTAACTCTGCGCATCAGTCAGATGATGCTTTTCCCCTTCCTGAGGCTATCATCACCTCTTCGCACAATGTCCGCCTAGTTTACGATGACATTATTTGTGAATCCAATCCTAGGCGCCTGTTTAAGGCTTTTTATCAGACTACCTGCATGAGGGACCTTCTATCACTCAAACGCTTTCAGTTTACTTATTGTTTGACTGATCGAGATGATTATATCGTGGACTGGGATCTTACCTGGTTCACCCTTAATTACTCTCCGTCTCACGACGCTTCCTTCCAAGCTCACCACGCTTTAAGACACTACACTTTCAAATTTAAGCTTTTCCTTGATGACTTTCCTCTCCTGGAGAAGTTGAAAATCACACGTCTGGATCTTTATATTGATCTTTTAACATGTCGCTCCTGCTGCCTTCGTAAAGAAGACCTGATGCATCTCATTCTCTGCTCTAAACGTCGTTCTGCTATGCAACAGATTTTTCAATCCTACCAGAATCATTTGTTCTCCAAGCTTCGTGAAGCGGGCAAACTGGCTGATGTGGATCCCACTCTGATGATCAGGAAGCTTTCTTTTCTCTCTTGCTGGTCTATTTCCTCCTCTAATTGGTCCTCGTATGCTCTCATTCGGGATTGTCTGCCCAAAACTTTTATCGATTTATTCGTAGAATTATCCATTCCTAAGCAATCTGCTATGAAGGTTGTAGCTGCGATTCACAACAATTTTATTCAGAAACTTCAAAGACGCATCTGGAATCCGCGTTCCTATGACAAAAGTAGATGGGAAGATGCGATGCACATTACTTTTAAATTAAAAACTACTCCTTGGCCTTCTAATTTGCCTGCTTCCACATATGTGCCTTTCTCCTCTTTACCTCCTCCGACCCATCTCGTGACTTCACGTGACTCCGGAACTGATTGGATTAAGAACTCGATGCTTCAGGGATTACCATGGTATAGTCATTTGTCGGGTTTTATGGGTCGTCTAACGGTGCTACTTAATAACAGCTCTTGCAGGATGGGATGTCAATTTTTATAGTGGGCGTGTTATCTGTTATTATGTTAGCATAGTTGCTTCTACTTTGGTTGGAATATATCAAGAGGGAAGATCTAGGGAAATTTAGTGTAATGCGATTTATTCTTTTTAGGATAGGTTTATTACTTTATTTTTACTTAGGAGACTATATAGCTTTATTTTTAGTTAGTTTTATTTTATTTTTGTTTTCTTTTTATTTTTTATATAAATTGTATCGATTAAATAATAATTAATAAAGATATTGGCTACTATGCCGCGTTTGCCTTGAATTTAAATTCTCAACATGAATATCTTTAAGTGTGATTATATCGCGTGCACTATTGCTTCCATGGTTTCTACCCCCTTCCGCTTGCAACATGCTCATTCCTCTTCAACGTTTCCGGACTTTACTCTTCCTGGCCATACCCCTTTATACTCGTGTATGAGCCCGCATGTTTTTAAAGCTTGCTTCAAGGTCCTTCGGAAACGTCACCTTTATTATTTATCACAACTAATGGCGCCTTCTGGCTCTCATCTCGTTTCCTGGACTGCTTATCGGACTGCTTATATTGCCCAACTTGAGGATAAGCGTGGCCGTTCTCTCCCTCATAAATGGTATTTGGATATCAAGACCTATACGACCCTCCCCGGCTCTCATGATCAGTTGTCTGATCAGTATGTACGCCCTCCTTCTGTCACCTCTTCTGTTGTCTTACTTCCTGGTGCTACTACAACGCAAAAGAATCGGCATTGGCTCATCACGCTTGATGGCAACGGTGCTTCTCTCTTTGGCAAACAGCTTAGCGTCCAACCCAAAAAAGATACCTGTGTGATCGTTCATTGGATCTCTGACTGTCTCTCTTCTCCTGGTGATGTTATTCGCCTTCGTCCATGTCCAGGTTGTGACGCGCATGTTCCGTTTCCTTCAGCTCATAAATATTCTGCCGTTCATCCTCGCTGTACCTTCACAGTTTCTTTGTTGCGATCTATGATCTTGCCTACAAATTGTGAACGTATTCGTCAATCTACTTCGGAAGTCCTTTCCCTTCACATTTGGGCTGATCTTAGCCTCACGGTGATTCCTTATTATCGATGCTTTAATCTTTTGCCAGATTTTTCTTCTTCTCCCCTTGTAGTCGAAGACGATCCTACTATGGCTCCTCTTGTGGACGATCAATTTTTACTTTCTTCATCGGTTCCCCTCCCGTCAGGTTCTCATTATCATTATTATACCGATAGTTCTTTGATTAATCTCGGAACACCTGAAGTCTCGATGGGGTGGTCTTGGGTCCAAATAATTCCTGATGCTGGATATCTTAACTCTGTTGCTACATATGCGCATGGCACTATCCGAAACTGGCCTTCTTCTACCAGAGCTGAAGCTGCTGCAATTTACGCTGCTTTAAGCGTCACCCCGGCTGACTCTGTTGTTACTATCTACACGGACTCCCAAGCTGCCATTGATGGTTTGAGACTGTGTGCATCTTCTTCATATACTAATAGTCGTCTGTTTTACAAAACTACCAACTTCGAGCTGTGGGCTTCTATTGAGCGCCTCGTTCATACCAAAAGTCTCGCAGTTTCTCCCATCAAAGTCAAAGGTCATGATGGCAATTACTGGAACGAATTTGCTGACTCTCTTGCGAATTCCACTCATCACTCCGATATGGCTCCTCTTTTGCCCGTGGACACTTACACCTCCTCGCATCCCGTCCGCCTGGTGTATGACAATGTGGTTTGCGAGTCCAATCCCAGGCGGCTCTTCAAACTCCATTTCCAGGCTACCTTTTTGAAGGACCTTTTATCTTTCAAATGTTTTCAATTTGTATATTGCCTGTATGACAAAGCCGACTATGTAGTGGACTGGGAACTTACCTGATTTACTCTTAACTTCTCCCCGGCTCATGACGCTTCCTTCCAGGCTTCTCACGTCGCACGGCATTACACTTTCAAGTTTAAACTCTTCCTCGATGACTTGCCTCTCCTGGAGAAGTTAAAAGTCACCCGCTCTGATCTCTATATCGATCTTCTCACGTGCCGTTCATGCCGTGATCGTATGGAGGATTTGATGCACTTGATCCTCTGCTCTAAACGACGTTCTGTCATGCATCAAATATTGCAATCCTATCAAAATCATTTATTCTCTAAGCTTCGTGAAGCCGGTGATTTGGCTGATCAGGATCCTACATCCTTGCTCAGGAAACTCTCCTCTCTTTCTTGTTGGACCATTTCTTCCTCTAACTGGTCCTCTTACGCGCTCATCCGGGGGTTGTTTACCTGCCATGTTTATTGACTTATTTGTGGATTTATCTATTTCCAGGCCATCTGCTATAAAGGTCGTAGCTGCAATTCATAACAATTTCATCCAGAAGCTTAGAAAACGTATCTGGAATCCGCGCACTTATGACAAAAGTAAATGGGAAGACGCGATGAACATTACCCTTAAATTGAAAACTTCTCCTCGGCCATCTAATTTGCCTGCCACTTCGTATGTGCCTTATTCTTCTTTACCTCCTCCGACCCATCTCGTGACTTCACGTGACTCCGAAGTTGATTGGATCAGGAACTCGATGATTCAAGGTTTGCCATGGTATAAACATTTGTCGGGTTTTATGGGTCGTCTAACGGTGCTACTTAATAACAGCTTTTGCAGGATGGGATGTCGATTTTTATAGTGGGCGTGTCTTCCGTTATTTTGTTAGCATAGTTGCTTCTACTTTGATTGAAATATATCAAGGGGGAAGATCTAGGGAAATTTAGTGTAATGCGATTTTTCTTTTAGATTAATTTTATTACTTTATTTTTACTTAGGAGACTATATAGTTTTATTTTTAGTTAGTTTTATTTTATTCTGTTTTCTTTTTATGTTTATAAATTGTATCAGTTAAATAATAATTAATAAAGATATTGGCTACTATGCCGCGTTTGCCTTGAATTTAAATTCTTTCTTAAAGAAATTATAGATATTAGTCATATGAACCTATTGGCAACAGAGTCCCAAAAATCATAGCGGCTTCTACCATTAATATTGTGGTAGGCGCAGTTTCTATCTCGGCGTATGTCAACAAGTTCATCCATCATAGCCCAATTCCAATGGACGTTATAGTGGGAATGACGTGAACGTGTGTAGCGAGGCATTATTAGTTTAGATTTGATTTTTATAATTTGATTTTGGGATGAGTAAAAATTTGAAAGAAAGTCGTAAAATGTCACTTTAAATAAAATTTGAATAATACCTCTTTGGTTTGATTTTATTTCTCGTTTCAATTAAAATTTAATTTATTACACTTTTCATCATTAAACATATTAATTAAATCATGTACATGTTTAATTGTTTTAAATATAAATATCAATATATCATATTTAAAAATAAAACAATTTATTATTAGCACATTCTATTGAATTTTAAATATTTCGCATACATTTCTTAAAAAAATTAATTTTTTTTAATCAATTTAATTAAAAATAATTATATTCTGATTAAATATTTTACGTACATTTCTTAAAAAAATCATAAAAAAAATCTTGTACATCGTACATGCAATTACTAAATATCATCTCCTTGTGATAAATAAAAAATTACGCAACACAAATTCAACACAAATTCAACACAAATTTAACAAATTTAACAAAATTTGACCAAAATTAATAATTTTTTACCAGAATTATCAACACAAATTGAACACAAATTGAAAACAAGTTTCAGTCACGATTTATTTATGTCACGCCCGCGTTGTTGATAATTAATCTGCATGATATGATTGTGCATACAATATCGTATTTTCTGGCCAATCAAAATTAGGCTGATCCTTGCATGTGATTTAATCTGCACGCGTTTTTTGTCCTATTTATTTTTTGTCTCTTTATTTCTTTATTTTTTTATTCAATATTTTTCTCTTCTTTTTATTATTTCTTTATCCTTTTGTTCAATATTTTTTAATTATATACAGAATATTTACATATATTTCATAATTTATTGCTTTGCTGGTATAGAAATATTTGTTTATTAATACTAATTGTTTTAATACTAACGCGTTTTTTACCCTAATTGTTACTTTATATCTAATACTAACAATACTATCTACGTTTCCTTTTTTTCTTTACTTGTACTTTAATACTAACGATAATATTCATGTTTCTACTGTTTCTTTAACTCTTTTTACTCTAATATTAACAACACTAACAATACTAACAATATTTCTTTTATCTTTATATCTAATACCAACGTTACTATAGCTATTTCTCTTCTTTTTACATCTAATTGTATCGTTACTCTTTCTTTTTTTACTTTTATATATTCTGTATATAGTAATAAATACTTGTAATTTTTTATAATTTAATTTATATTATATCTAATAAAATATACATTATATAAACTTATAGTACAAAAATGAATTTTGAAACATTACAAAATATTTATGTAAAATTACGAATCGTCAAAATATTTTAAAAAGTTGCGAAATATTACGCAATAAAATTACACAATATTACGAACCGTAAAATTACGCATATCATAATATTTCAAAATATTTTAAAAAGTTACAAAATATTACGCTTACGCAAACTTGCAGCGGGTCTGAAAACTTACGAAATATTATGTAAAATTACGAAATATTGTGAATGCGTAAAATTACGGAATATTACGAACTGTAAAATTACGAAACTTTGTATATCATAATATTTCGAAATATTTTAAAAAGTTACGAAATATTACTCTTCCGCAAACTTGCGGCAGGTCTGAAAACTTACGAAATATTACGATGCGTAATCTTGCGCAACTTTTCGCACTTTAAAATTTTCTGATGAAAAATTAGCCAATAAAAATTAGCATATTAATAAATTTGTAAATTTATTATAAGGGGAAGAAGGATTTAACCCAGGTGATTTAACCAGAAGGAAAAAGGGAGATAAGTTAGCAAAACTCTAATATAATATATTTTTATTATAAGAAATTATATATACTGATATTTTTTTACTTATTTTTTTTATAAATTTCAATTTGTGATTTAAAAATAAAAAGAGTATATATTTTTAAAAAAGGAAATGATATTTTTGAATTTTTATATAAAAATATTTATTAAAGTTTTTTTACTTTTTTTTGTAAATTCAATCTAAAAGATTTGTATATTCATAAAAATTAAGGATTTTTAATGTTTAAATTCATTATAATTGTCTATTAAATAAAAATAAATAAATATTTATCAAAATAAAATATGCCTATAAAAATAAATTATGTTTTTTTTTGTTTTATAGTTAAAAGACGTGCTTATTTTATTAAATAAAAAATTGATAAGAGTACAAAATAATTAATAGACAAAACCCACCTATTCCTTACACTAGAGTCACATACTATGTGTCTTATAACTACTATAGTCCTAGCCTATTCTCTTTAATGTAATAGGAAGTTTAGTTATAAAATTATTCAAGATATAAGAAAAACAAAAAAAAAGAAAAGAAAAATTCTATAATCTAATAAAATAAAAAATATTACATAAAGTAAATGCAAGCATGACAAGAAGTTAGTAAAAATCATCGATCTATCCCACCAACTAAACTAAATATAATGTTTCAATAATACCTTCAGCCTAGCGATTAAATATTTTATATTTGGCTTAAAGAACTGGTTTTTTCTTAAATGATTAATCTTCTTGGTAGAATGATCAGATTCAGAAGTTTTATTTTGATTATTCTTTTAGTTGTTAGTATTAAAATCTGAAAAAGAAGAGTTAGACCCAAGTGGTATCAGAATTCCAAATAATACTAATACAACTTACATACAGATTTGCGTAGAGTTTATATGAAATTACTTTTTAAACCCACAAATTGAGTTTACATAGATTGGTCAATTTAGAAGTAACTCACATATTATGTTTGCGTAAAGTTTATAATAGATATATGTGGATTTATTTTTAAAAAATACTAATTTTGATAAATGTAAATTACGCAGTATTTACCAAAATTTATTTTATTTTATTTATTTTTACCAAATTTATTTATTTTTATTATTCTTTTTTAGTTTTTAATACCCTAATTCTAAAAGTTCAGTTGTGTTTTTTGTCTGATAACACTACAAAAAAAAAAAAAAAATAATTAATTAATTAGTTAAAAAAAACACTAAAAAACACTTACCCACCCTCCCTTACCTTAATTTGCACATCTGAAATCTGTGTCAGGTTGTCAGTACAGTGTGGTGCAGCATTTCTTAGAAATTATAAAAAATAAGTTTATCTCTTAATAAAAAACTTCTAAAATGTTACATTAGATGTATTTTTAGCTGCTCTATGTGTTTTCTTAAGACACCAAAGGTGATTTTGAAGGTCAGTTTTATCTTTGTATATAAAAAATAGAAAAATCATTTTTGCTGCTGATCATTTCTATAAATGAATAAAGCGAAAAAGAGCATTTTAGTTAAATAAGTCAAAAATAACATTCAAAACCGCCTTTGATAACTTATATAAACTTGCAGAGCAGTCAAAAATACACTTATTTTTTTTTTGGCGTTGATAACGCAGAAATCTTTATTGAAAATTAATGGATTATATAATAATCTATATAATTTAACCTAGAAACTGCTCCTATCCAGAGGATGAACCCTTCGTGGACCGTTCAATCATATCGCTAACAAAAATACACTTATTAATATTATTTTTAAGTTTATGTACTAAGAACATTTTTATTGTTTTGTTTTTTTTTAAAAATTTTGTCACGTCACACTGCATTATTGTCAATCTGACACAGATTTCAGATGTGCCCTTAATTCCAAAAGTCCAGTCATACTTTTTATTTGACAACATTACAAAAGAAAACAAAAAATAAAAAAAAAAATTAATTAGTTAAAAAAAATACTGAAAAACACTTTCCTACCCTCTCTTACCTTAATTCTAAAAGTCTAGTCATGCTTTTCATCTGACAACATTACAAAAAAGAATAAAAAATAAAAAAAAGTTAATTAATTAAAAAAAATACTAAAAAACACTTTTATCACCTTCTCTTACCTTAATTCCAAAAGTCTAGTCATGCTTTTTGTCTGGCAATACTACAAAAAAGAAAAAAAAAATAATTAATTAATTAGAAAAACACCTTTTTTTTATCTTATTTTTATTTCAACAAACATTAAATAACGTTCAGTTTCATTTTTTTTAGATGGACCCC
Source organism: Rhizophagus clarus (assembly GCA_015698045.1). NCBI lineage: Eukaryota > Fungi > Glomeromycota > Glomeromycetes > Glomerales > Glomeraceae > Rhizophagus > Rhizophagus clarus. The sequence goes on from BLAL01000274.1 coordinate 912,199, forward strand.
ACCTTGCGGCGGACCTGGTATCATCCCGAAGATAAAAAAAATTTTTTTGCTTATTTTTATTAACGAAATGTTAATTAACGTTTCAAATTCTTTTTTTTAAATTTGCGTCTTTCCAAAGGTCTTCTAGCAGAATTCGAAGGTATTTACTTTCAAAAATTTAAATTTATTATTTTTTTTAAACGAAACATCAACTAACCATTTCGTTTTTTATTTTATAAGTCATTGGCTTTCCAGATGCTTACTGGACAAATTTTGAAGATTAAAATTTTAAAAAATATTAGTTTAGGTCTGTGGTTTTCTGACCTGTCTCTGGATAGAATTTCAAAGTAAACGGTATTTAATTTTCTTTTTTATTTTTTTTTTTATTTAACGAAACGTTTACTAATGATTTTGTTAGTTTTTTTGCAGACGCAGGAAACTGAAAGAAAGATTCCAATTCTAATATAAAGGTAAAAAACCTCGAAAAAAACATTTTTTACATTTTCAACGAAACAGTGAAAGTAAAGAAAAAAAGGCCAGAAAATTTAGTGCATTTAATACCCGAAATAGTGTAGTTAATAATGTAGTAAATTGATTTATTTGTAATGCTTTAATTAAATAAATTAAATAAATTAATTGATGTTAATTAACAATAAAAGTAATTGTAAATGTCAAAAATTTTGAAAAATTTCGCAGATTTGTTTTTGAAAATTTTCACAGATTTTTTTGTGTTTGCAGAACTGCGCAGAAATCCATGAAATTTTTCAGTGCTGCGCATCAGCATGTTCTCAGATCTGCACAGAATTGGGTTCCGCAGAGTTGCGCAGATCTGTGAACTAAAATTTTTCCCGATGTACATATTAGGTATTTGATATGTACCCAATAGTATTAATTTTGACCAGTGATTTTTTTCTCTTTTTTTTCATTTAATTATTATTTATTTTATTATCCAAGAAGCCACATCTTTAAGGAAAAATATATATATATATTTTTAACATTTCTAATTTAAAAAAATCTTTCTCTATTTATATTTTACTTATATTATATTCAAGAGGCTGAATTCCAAATATTTTTAAATCATAAAAGTATCCCTAAATATAAATAAAAAAAATAAGTTTTTTAAAAGTTAGTTTTTTAATTTTGTTAAAAAAACTTTAAAAAAAAAACTATTTTTTGGTACTCCTATTAAATAATATGCATTAAAAAAATAAATTATAAATATTTTGCTATAATTGGCTACTTTTATATAAATTTTATATAGTGTAAGATTAACAATTTATAAAAACTGTTTGAAATATTAAAAATAAAAGAAGAATAGTATATATTAGAAGTACTGTGATAAACAAATAATCTGTAAAATATGACATAATTGGGTTTATAATAGAGTGTAAATCATCTAGTAAATAATAAATTTTCTTATATAAAAATTAGGCAATTTCTAATTGTACATGGGGTGTTTGTACTCATATCACATAATTTGCATAAAAATTTTCTTTTTTGGATTTTTACAATTTATTTAAACGTGAATCATGTAATTATAGTAATATTATATGTCACATGACACGATTTTATTAATTAAACCAATGAACCAATGAAATAATAAAATGCCTAAGTAATAACATTGGAACACATTTTTGCGTAATGTCCATATTAATAACATTTTCCATATTTTTGGCCTTTTATAATATTTGTTGAGTTCTCTAAGTTACTTCTATTTTGACTTTTTATTACATTAACAGCATTACCATCTTTTAAAACTTTGTTTTCCTTATGTAATACGCCTTTTTCAACATTTGCTATAAGCCTTTTTGGTGGTCATCTTTTATGCTTGATAACTATCAGATTATTAACATCAATTGAGTTTTTCTCCAGCCTACTTTGTATATCATAGATAAAGACCTTGAAAAGATTTGACAATTCGTCCTGCATTTCAGATTTAATAGCACAGTCAATAGCCTTCTTCAATAATCTAAATAATTCCACGTATATAACTTTAGGTGATCTTACAGATGATTGGAATGATTGGAATGAATGAGGTGATGGTGAACCATATGAATCGATTCAAATAGAAAAAAAAATGTCAGAAGGTAATATGATAGATATGTTATCTTCCAATTGTATTTTATCACATACTAGGATAAAAAAATATTGTTGCAGAAGATCATTTGGTTCAACATTGGGATTTAAATACCATCGATTTGGGATCATATCTATATGAAAGGTCACAAATCTAGAGTAAATACTAACACGAAAAAAGTACTGACATATTAACCCTTTATTGACCAATAAAAGACATACAGGTACATAGATGCATACTATTATTAAGCAAATTTACATAATATCTGATTCCATATGTGCCAGTTGCTCGTACGTTTTATACTTCAAGAATTGCTTCTATTAGTAGATTTGACACCAATGATCGTAAAAGAATTTGTTTTGTGTCTTGCTCTTGTTCCCTAATTCCTACACTTATTTCTTCATTATCAGTTTCCATCTATAATCAGAAATACAAAGTTACCATATATCACGGGCCACAGTACCCCCCTATGCACAGTACCCCCTTAGAAAAATTTATCAAAATTTTAAAGTACCCAGATACTTTACATAGAAATTTTCAATTTAAAAGTTTAAAATTTGTAAAATACCTAGGGTATAATACTAGAAAAGGTTTATATGTAATATAATATCCCAGGTATAGCTTTATTTATTATTATTATTATTACTTCATTATTACAATTTATTTATAGTAACTATACACTCGTTAATCGGTTCCTTATTTCTAATTGTATACAAATTTAATAATTAGAATAATTAGCAATTTTGATAAACTGGAATAAAATAATATAAAAAAGAAAACTTTTACCTTATATATTTTATTTAATTTCTTGAGTCTATGGCGAATTTCTTCATCATCAGAATCTTGGTAGTTATAATTACCACTGTCTTCCCCTTTCCCCTCATTTTCGTCATTATCTTCTTCCTGATCTTCTTTTTGATCAACTTCGATGTTCCATTTATTCTCATAATCTACCTCTTCGGCATATTCTTCATAATTTTCATCAGTTGAGTCATCAGAATTTTCTATCATTTTGTTATCTCTATCTAATAAACTATCATGATCACCAATACAATCATCTTCTGAACCATCAAGGTTTGTTGAAATTCCACAACTTTTAAAAGATCTTTGAATAAGATCTTCACTAATTTCATCCCAAGATTCTTTAACCCATGTTGTAACTGTTGAATAAGAAGGTCTTTTAATTTTTCCTGTTAAAGTAAAAGCATGAATATTTGATATCATCCAATTATTATACCGATCCCTAACCTGTAATTTCATCAATATTAGCGACTAAGAATAAAAAAAAGTAAAAAATTGAATAATATTTATTACCTTAGATTTAAAATTCTTGTTAATTACAACATCTAGTGGTTGCAATTTGGATGTACAACCACCAAAAATCACGGCCATATTTGTATTTTTTTTCACTAATCGATTTTTAACAGAATCTACTATATGACCACGAAAAGAATCTAACACCAACATAGAACGTGGGTTGCCAAACTGGTTCCTCAAAGTCCACACGTTCTCAACCCATCACAACATCTCCTATTTGTTAACCCACTCTTTTTCATTAGCTCTTATGTAAATACTGTTTGGAAATTTTTCTTTTGTGACATTTTTTAGTTTGAAAATACAAACTGCAGAAAGTTTCGTACCATCAGCCATACATGCAAGTATAACCGTAAATGATGATTGTTCATAATCAGTCATACGAATATTTACCATTTTTGCTCCTTTTTGATTTATAGTTGTATTACTTGGCAAATCAAACCACATGGGTGTTTCGTCCATATTGCCTATATATTTTAATTCATATTTATTGTGAATTCTTAGGTACATAACGTAACTCAAAAAAATATTCTGTTTTTCAATTAAATCTGATGGCAGTTGCTGTACTACCGTTGTTCTGCAATGCTCACTTAAATCGTATTTTCCTAGAAATCCATCAAGCCACTTAGGAGAAAATTTAAACCCAGCATTACCCGGATTATTTGCTAAAAATTCTGGACTTTTAGATAATAAAATAGTTTTATTGGTAATTATTTTTCGGGTAATAGCATTTCCATTGGCTCTTTTTTCACTTATCTATGCAAATAAATCATCTTCTAATTTTGGATATTTAGTAGGTTTACTCGGATGGAGCTTAGCTACATGAGGAGCAGTCGTTAACAAAGTTCCTTTTTTATTTGACCAATCACGCAGTTGTTTAGGCTGAATATTAAATTTTTTAGCAGTTCCATGTACATTTCTATTATTGTTCTCAAAATAATGTACTATCATTAACTTTTCTCTTACATTCTATTGTCTTCATTTCTTTTGTGGTAAATGGTTGCGTGCTTTTTTATTTCTTTTGTTGCCAATAACTACTATTTTACTTTTAGTAGAAAGAAAATAAAGACGCGTAAAATAAAAACACGTAAATCAAACAAAGACATTTTTATGTATGAATAGGGGTTATTTTGATAAATAATTTTATGTAAAATATCTTGAAAAGGTATCAAGATATGAGAGATGGGATGCATTTAGAAATTCTTAACGAAAAATTACATCATAGTGATATTACTGATTAATTAAAATACCTGGATATTATACATGGTAAGTAACCCAGATATTTTAAAAATCCTGTACCACCCTATGTATAGTATCCACCTGTGTATAGTACCCCCAGGTACGCCCAAAACCCCCAAAATTTGCAAGATACCCAGGGTACTGTGGCCTGTGATATATGGTAATAATCAAATATCAAGATAAACTATGGCATATGAGTCAAATAAAATTCGCCAAATGATTTACCTTTATCAAATGATGCCATTCTGTAATTTGATTAATATCATAACATACAGATTGATTCATTTATGATTATTGCTTACCAAGCATCACAGGAGTTAAAAACTTTTTAATAATGACATCAACTCTACTAAAGAATTTCGTTTAGCATCAGCATACTGTTCGTGGGTAATGCGTTACTTTCAACTTCAAAATTTTCTAAGTATTCATTATTTTTAACATGGTCAGCAATACTAATCAATAGATTATATAATGAAGTAGAACGATTCACTTTATCATGAATATGCCTATTTATTGACTCAATTCGCTGTGTACTTTGTGTATCAGCTGTGAATTTTTTACAGATCTAAGATACCACCCACAAATCTTTAATATTATAGAGAGTGTTAGATAGATATTTGGCTGCTACAGGATATTGTTCAATTAGTTGATTCCAGTGAAGTTCAAACAATTCTTCACAAAGGGAATTTCAGCATATATAGAACTTATGATGGAATTCCTCAAACTGACTGCCTAACTTTCCTTTAAGTTTTTTCTGAAGGTTTAGGTCTATGTGAAATATACATATCAGATGATGGGCATTGGAAAAAATATTTTTGATCAAACGAATCAGAGAGGGATCTGAATTAGAAAAAATAATTCGTGAAAAAACGCTTGTCTCAGTAAGAATACTATCAAGTATTCACTGGTATGTATCTAGCGTTTTGACTTCAATGATTGCACATGCAATGATTCTAGTTCTGTAATTGTTGTCAATTACAGTTACTACACAAAGGACCATCTGGAATTGGTTCATGTTATAAGTGCTATCCACTATGATAACATCATTATATTGGTTATATAATTCCCTCTGTACAGGAGACATCCATAATAGAGAAACTAATCTTCTTGATATTGGATCTAGTCAAGTTTTTATAATCCAAAGTGGCTCAGAATCTTTTCAATCCATTAATAATTAAAGCATTTGCGAAGCATCACCATCTTCCAGATTATTTTTTTTACAAAATTGGTAAACCGCGTTATACAAGTCTTTCCTGTAGATAGGCTAATTCAGATAATCATATTTCAATAAGGGATATATAGATATCGAATCCATGTGTCCTTAAACAACATATTTCTTCACATTAGCCAGCATTTCTTATGTTAACTTCTGAAACTGAGGAGCTATTTCTTATATCATTGAGGTAAGCGGATGGTTATGGACATTATTAAACAAATTAATTTTCATAATGTTACTTGTTTTGGATAAGTTAGATTAACTTTTCAAGGACATGATATTTGTTAAGAATGAGTATTGCGTTTCTTTGTTAGATCTGACGTGGCTTGTGAAATATGAGATTCAGATTTCATGTATTCATAAGTAACCCTTCGCAATATGCCCTTAATGTATTCACTCGTTCTAATTTTGTAACTGAAACCCTTTTTTAATGCGAACCTATGCATTCACGCTTTGAAATCTTCCCAATCAGAAAAAGTAAGACCAGTGGTCAAATCTAAAGAATTGGATAGTTCGTCTGATCCATTAGACTCATTATCATTGATTGAATGTTGGTTGGTTTCATGAATCTATTATGTAGATTTTCTTTAATTGATTATAATACAGCAGGATTGTAGGAAATGTATAAGAACTTAGGAAATATATACATAAGTTTTCGAAGTATCAGAATTATTATCGACGGTTGATAGGTTAGTTTCATGAACCTGTTATACAATTCTCTTTAATTCATAACAATACAGCAGGTAATATACAGTACAATGAAACAGAAAATTTGAGATAATATATATGTAAGTTTTTGAAGTTTTTAATGAAATCAAAGCTTCATATCATTCATTATCACTAACGTTTCTTTGTTCTATTTCATACATCTTGATTATATTTAATGATTCTGCTTGATTCATATCGAATATATTCAAAGGCTTACAATTTACAGTAAAGAAATAAAAATAAGAAAGAAAAAGTGAATAAGCAAATAAAGGATAATCAGATTATCATGATATAACGAATAGATCACTATAACGTAAACAAATTACATGAACGTGACCGTTAATAAATTTATCTTTCTAAAAAAGAAAATTTTCATATCAATCATATAATACATGTACAGACACCCTGTGTAAATTAACATTTTTTCTAAAAATTATCAGATTAAATTACTCTAATTAAATCACCCTAAGTTAAAATTAGATTTATATTTATGTAAAAATAATTTTCTAGTTACTATACAATTTTTTAAACACATTTTATTATAATAAAAATTTGAGTTATTGATATGATAATACAAGGTTAATTTTCAGAAATTTGTAAGATATCCAAAATACTATGATCTATAATTATTTAATTTATCTAAATTAAAAAATATAATTAATTTAATTAACCTATAAAATTTAAAAATTAATTATATATAAATAATATATAATAAATAAGATTTTACATATCAAAAAAAATTTATTTTTAGAATATTTATAAAAAATAGGGATGTATTACCAGTAATAAAATTTTAAGATCATAAAAAGATAAAAAATTTTGTAATGATACTGAAGAAGATTGGATAATAATTTATAATTATATAAGCATAATTACCCTAAAAGCACTTCAAAAAATTCTATAATTATATAATAAATTTGCCAATTATTTTCTAAAATTACTTTACATTTCAAATAAAACTTAACATATACTTCATATAGGTTTAAAATTAAAAATATATTTGTATTTTTTTTTTATGAATAACTTTAAATGCCATTTTAGTAAAATTCATTATTTTGAAAGAATATATATAAAAAGCCAAAAATTATACTAAGTAAACTTGTAGAGAATGTAAAATTACAGATCATATATAAATTTTTTCGGTGATATTTTAGGAAATGATCGGTAAATTTATCACGTGAACCAGGTAATTTGGTAAGCACTACTGGTTTTAATACCTTTGAATTACAAGATATTTCGGTCAAAATTATGGTTTTATATAAGTCACATGAATAAATAATTGTAATATGACCGGAATATAAAGTTTTTTTTTAAAAAATTAGTCTTTTTATGATTAATATATTAATATTTATGCTTTATAATAACATAAAGCAATATGCGCGACAGTAATTAATTTACATCATTTGACGTACGTCAATAATATATTTATTTATTTATTTATTTAATTTTTTTTTTTTTACATAGTAGTAATAAGAATTATATTCAATATAAACAAAAAAAAAAATAAAATAAACAAAAAATAGATAACGGGGAAGAAAACATTTACATCGAAGAGAAAATGATGAATTCACAATAAGTACCAATAGGTACGGTAAAAAAAATTGATAAGAACATATAAATAATAAATAAAAAGGATATAAAAAAGCATCTTTCAAAAACTTATCAAAAGTCATAATATATAAAAGAAGAAAAGTTATGTACTAGTAATGTACTGTATATTTATAATACATTGTAAAAATATATATATATAAATAAGTATATATATAAAATAAATAATCACAAGTAAAAAGAAAATGATAAAAACATACGTAAGATGATGTTAATTCTTGAGGGGAAGTACTGAATAGTCCTTTTTTCATCTTCTAATCTCAAAAAATAACATTGACTAATACCAATCAACCCCAAAAAAGATATGATATAAAGATAAAATGAAGAGTTATTGGTACTAGGATAAAAAAAGAAAAAAACGAATGAATAAGTTAAATGGAGTTATCAAAAAGGTAATGTTGAAAGCATTGTCAAATGCATTGTATTCGGATAGTTTGAAAATTGAGAGGATGAATTATAAATGAATATTTTGAGATAAGGAAAAGAAATAAGGATAAAAAATAGTCTTAAAAAAAAATGAAGAAAAGTATATAAAGTTATAAAGAGTAAAAAAGAGTAGGATATAGAGAAAAAACAATAAAAAAGAGTATAATAATAAAATATAATAAAACATAAATTTATTTTTTTTTTTTTTTTTTTTTTATACAAGTTATATAAAAGTTATCCTTGCGTGAACTTTATTGAAAGAAATAATCAGATGCGAGATACAATCGCCGCATCTTTCTCCAAGAGAGATCACGTGATTAAAAATTTTTTGAAGCTTAAAAAAATTGGGCGAAAATAAAATCATAGATGTGTGCATTCTTCCTTATTCGGTATTTACAATTCCTTTTTGCAATTACCAGGGACGATGTTTTTAAAAAATCTTATTTCGATTTGTAATCGAATATTTATTGCTTGTTATAAATACTATATAAATCCTAGCTATTAAATTGTTTTTTTTTTTTTGATTTTTTTTTATGTCGTTTTTTCGTTTTTTTTTTTTTTTTTTTTTAAAAAAAAAAAAAACATTTGCTGTAATTTCCATAAATCAAATTCGCAGAATCTTCCTCACAGAAAATACTTCAATTGATCACAAATCGAAATTATCGTCCAGCAAAAAAAAAATCATCATCTCAACCAAATTTGATTTAATTCAACCAAAACACACATCCAATATAAAATATTAATCTCAAATTCACACTTCCCCCCTTTTTTTTTGGTATGAAAACGAACATTAAATAAATAATCAATATTTACTTTTTTTTTTTTTAATAGTCCTTTTAAATACTTTTTTTCCCTCATTTAATAAATAAATCTTCATTTGACGAATATTCTCATAATTCCACCCAATTCTCTTAAACACCTTTAATAAGTTTCAACTATACCATCAAAATCAATATCAACACCCATTTCTTCAGCTTCTTCAATAAATGCATCCAATATATCATAAGCTTCTCTTCCTAACTTTAAGAAACTCACGTTAGCATAAAATTTAGGAAAATTTTCCAAAGTAATTAAATCTAACCAAGCATCATCATCATGATGGTATAACCAATGTAAAATAGGTTCAAAAACTTCAGGATAAGGTATCGGAATAGTTAAAATATTAGAATATTTAGAACGATTTCCTAAAATATTTATAGGACCTAAAAGTTGATTAAAAAATCCTGATTGAGTTGCTAATACTAACGTATGAGACCAGAAATAATACGTTGATGTTGATGGTGATGATTGTAATTGTTTATTAAATGTAGGAGATGTGGGAGGGGATGCTGGAGGGGTAAATTGTTGTAAATATTGTTGTTGTTGACTATTTTGTTGTTGTTGCTGTTGTTGTTGTTGTTGTTGTTGCTGCTGCTGCTGCTGCTGCTGCTGTTGTTGTTGTTGTTGTTGTGATTGAGATTGATAAATTATATTATAAAGTTGCTGTTGATAATTATATAACATGACATTAAAATGACAAGTTATATCAGCGGCTTCAGAAGCTGAAATATTTGATTTACTACAATTTATTATTGGTACATTATTCTTTTCATTATTATTTATGTTAGAATAAGATAAGAAATAATTACAATAATAATCAATTTCAGTCGTCCTGACGACTCTCAGTAAGAAATCTGATGTATAATTATTCTTCCAATGTTGGGGTCCAATCTCATCTAAATTTTTTAAAAAATATGCCGTCGGGATCGATTTACAAGAAAAAGGATCTTTATAAAAGGCCGGTGTATGATCCGTTTGTTTATATAGTGGCAAAATAACTCGTTTGCGTTTCGGTGATATTGGTAAACCCATAATTATTATTTTTTATTTTATTATTTTTTTTTTTTTTTTATTAAATTGACGAATAATGTCGAGAAATGTCGAGAAATGTCTTTTTTTTTATTTTTCTTCTTTAATAAAAAAGTTTTTTTTTTTTTCCTTTTTGATTGAAAAAGATATTCGTTTTTGTCGTTAGAAAAGGATCAAAAAAAAAAAAAAAAAAAAAAAAAAAAAAATTAAATAAAATAAAATTATTATTTTATTATTAAATTTTTTTTTTCTTTTCGTTTTTTTTTTAAAAATTTTTTTTTTTTTTAAAAAAAAAAGAACCTTTCGATTAAATATAAACGTATATTAATTATTAAAATAATGAAAAAAAAAAAAAACTACTTTTTTTTCGAAATATATTCTATTAAAAAAAATTGAAAAAGAAAGAGCTTCTTTTCAAAAAAAAAAAGAAAAAAAAAAAGAGGCCTAAAAAATTGCGATGAGGAAAAAAAAATAACGCATAGCTAATATATATTGAAAAATGTCAAATCCCAGCCACATTTTTGAATAAAAATGAAAAATTAATTTAGAAAGATTTTTTATTATGAAGTTTACGGTGACACGGTTTGTTTTACTTAAAAGGTAACAATGGTTAATAACGAAAGGGGCAAACAAAACGGGGCGATTTAAAATAAAGAGAAGAAAAAAAAAAAAAAAATAAACAAACATCATATTCGGCAAAAATAAACACCTAAAGAAATTCGATCAATTGAAATTTAAAATGATATATAAGTGGAAGACAATATAAATTTTTAGACTGAGAAGTAAGGGGGGGGGAGGGGAGGGGTTTTTTTACCCAGGCTTATACTAACGAAAAAGAGGTCAAAATTTGGATATTATATGTATTATCACACATAAAAGTAAAACTAGTTCGGAGGTAATTTACACTAACTAGGTGTTATGTACTACCCCAGTAAACTAATCATCATAATTGTTTATCAATGTCGATTAAGAGAATCAAATATTATTAATTGGTCATTTCCGAAATGCATTTATTAATTGACCATATGGATGAATAATGATAGGTTATATATTGAAATGAAGGCTAATTATAGAAAAAAGAATTTTTAACATTCGGATATAAATATAGACATGATAGAAGTAAAGATAGAAATCACGATCATAACAAAAAGAAATGTTAGTGGCGCACGCAATAAAAATATATATATATAAGAGTGGTACAGATCAACAAAGATAATAATAGTTGTCAATTTTAGGACATCAAAAGAAATTCCGCGTTTGGATTATTTCGCTATCTACCGATTATCATCTCATGTATATAAAGTACTAGTAGGAATTCGATAAAAATGTTTATTATACTAAAAAGTCTATTAATGGAAAAATTTTTATTAATATTCAGTGGAAAAGAACAAAACATTACGCCGACAAACTTTTTAGTTATTAAAGATTTTACTAAACCTCATTTGGTTCTATTGTTTTCTTTGATAATCAAGTTCACCCTTTTTTTACGCGTAATAAAAATTAAGGTTATTTATTTTACGATTAAAATTAACAATGATTATATTCAAAATTACAATGGTAAAATGATCACGCGTTTAAATAATTTCGATTAAAAGGAAAGATCTTTTCCTTTTATAACAACTTTCTTCTCAATTAACATCCAAGATTACATTTTCTTATGAACTAAAAAAGGTACTTTGTAATTGGCAACTCTTAAAATAAAACTTTATTTGTGTTCGTTCATTCAGGAAAAACGTGAATATTACAATATATTTTGGTTACAAATTTACACACACACACACACATATATATATAAAAAAACTAGTTTAATTTCGCGTTTTTTTTTTTTTTTTTTTTTTTTTTTTTCATTACTTAGTTACATCACATGAAATGACGGAAAAACAAAATAGAACACAGAACTTGAATATGATTGGCGTTCAAAATTCAATTACGTAATAAGTTACTTAATATGATGTACTACTTTTACACAAATCGAAACCGAATTTTCGGGTTTTCATTTTACTTTCATCATGCATCTTTTTGGTGTAAAATGCTAATACTAAAAAGTTTTTTAGGTGCATAAATCAACAACAATATAATTTGCATTCTTCATTATAGTTAATTTTACACAACAAAACTTAAAAGGAACGAAATTACTCTGTTGTCAAAATTTGGACATCAAATAATGATCTATCTTATCTTTAATTTATGTGGCTGGAATAAAATAGGAGTTGTTAGGAAATGTGGCGAATTATAGAATGTAGAACTTTATATATTTTCATTGCCAAATTTGGAAGAAAATGAAAAATACATAACAAAAAATTTTTTTTTTTTTTTTTAAAAAAAAAAATTATACATGATTTTGTTTAGATAAATAAAAGATCACAAGCCAAAAAAAAAAAATAATTATATTATATTATATATATATATATATATATATATTATGCTTAAAATGACTTTTTTTTTAAGTTATTTGTTATATATGCAAAACGCGTTTCAGATTTGTGATTAGTTTGTTTCTTTCAATAAATTACTTTAATTGTTACTTTATTTTTGCCTACAGAAAATCAAAATTGGATTACAAGGAAAAAAAAAAAAAAAATTAAAAAAAAACAAAACAAAACAAGAAAAAAAAAAAAAAAAAAAAAAAATATATATATATATTTTTTAAAAGAAATTAATGAAAAGATATAGGGGAAAATAAATGAAATTGTTTGGTAATTTAATGGTTACGATATTTGTTATACCGAGAAAGTAATGCGTATTAATGTGTTGGTTGTGTTGGTGTGTTTGGTTAATTAATCAATTTTAATTATGTTGATGATCAAATAATTGAGTTGTATAAATTATTAAAGTATTTCAATGCATTAATAATAATTATTTTTTCATTTCTAATGATATTACTCACCACTTATAAACTGTTTATATTGTTAATCGATATATTTGTTCATTTCAATAAAAAAAAAAATTCATGATTTTCCATTTTTGTACTTCAAAAGATTATAATTAACAAAGTTTTGTTTTGTTTTCGTGTAATGGTGGCGCTAATGTATTTCTAATTTGGATAGCCTGTTTTATTAAAAGTATATATATTTTTAAAAATGACGTTAAAAAAAGTTGATGAATGAAAAATCATGAATGAAAGATTGTGAATTTGGAAGGTAAAGAATGAAACAGATTATCATTTTTGTTTTATTCGGAATGGTTTCAAGATTTCGGTATAAAGTTCGGTGAAAAATGTATTATAAAGTATTATAAAGTATTATTATTATTATTATTATTATTATAATTAAAACGTCACATATATACAATGAGATCGTCACAGAAAATTTTTAAGGAATAATTAAAACTTGTTATTAACTTGCAAGTTGTTTAGCCATAATGTTTTAATAAAACTAAATTTGGTATCTTATAATATTTTTTTCACTTCATTTTTAGTTAACAAAATTTTTGCCGAGTTTATAATTCAAGTAATAAATTCTTTTTTAAAAACTTTAATCCTGAAATACCTGTTTTTTTTTCATATGAATATTTTTTCTTCCGGGGAGGGAGAAAGAGGGGGGGGAGGGGAAGGGGGTTTTTTTTTTTACGGATAAATCTGTATTAGGTTATATAAATAACAATGAAAAATAACATGTGATCGATATGTAAGTTGGCTAAGGCTAACTCTTTGATTTATTTCTAAACGTTTTATTTATTATATATGTATAAATTTATAATGGCGTTTCGTATTTTTAACAATGTTATACGGAATATGTTCGGAAATTCCTTCGATTATCAAGATTTTTTTAATGCTTTCTTACATTATAGTTCTTATGTTGAATAAATTACCTAATATGATAAATTTATTGTTGACCAAAGTTAGATAATAGAATTTTTAAAACAACCGAATTTATTCCGTAAAATTTTCGTTAATTTAATATTTCAGTATTAAAATATTCTTTCAATGAATAATGAAAATGTTCTTAACACAATTGGTTTGAGAAAATCATATTGTTCTAATCATGCAAGAAGTTTTTTATTTGAAATATGAACGAGCCTTTCTCCATATATACTTTTTTTTTTTTTTAACTAATTATGAAGTAATGCTTTTTCTTTTCATTTACTAAATTTGTCAATTTACTATTCCGCTTCTTGTTATTTCGTACGTAATTAACGCCATTGTTCAATATTCGTGTAACGATAAACAAGGTTTCGGTCATTGTCTTTTTATCTTTTCATTATTTTAGATGATATCTTTTTACTCATGAAAATTATTAGTTTATACGTTATTTACCGAGAAATTGTTTGAAGTTGGAAAATTACCAAAGTCAGGTGTAAAGAAAATGCATAAAGAAACAATAGTAAAAAAAAAAAAATATATTTTATATATATATATATATATATGTATATATATATATGTATATATTAACTTCATATTCTTTTACTTTTCAATTCTTATCAATAAAGTTTTCTTTTTTTGGCTTGTATAAATTTACACTACATCTTATGACTTTAATAGGTTTTATTAACTAAAACTTTACTTTTTGATTTCTTTGTATTTTAAACAGGTTTATTATTCATGGGCTTTTGCTTGAATAATGCAGGGTTTTTCTACAACTTTATCCAGTTATGATAATGATAATGATGCTGTGTGATGTAAAACACGTATCTCAACATTTTTCTGTATTTCATTATTGTTATTATTTTTTTTTTTTTTTTTTAAAGAAAATAAAAAATTAACCGAATGATTTTTTCTTTGTTTGCCCATTGTAAGTGGCATTGTTTACGATTGAGGGGATAATGACATAGAGTTTCATCATAAAAGAACTACTATAACTAGAATATATTTATAGAAAATGTAAGCTTATGTCAAAATCAAGTTTATTGCATTTGAAAAATCCTCGATTTGGATTAATTTTAAGTCACCTGAATTTTTTTCTTTTCAACGAATAAAAAATTTTCTTAATTACGGTTTATTACCCCACATTTCATTATTAAACTGCGGGGATGTGTAACAGCGCTTTGACATTTGATAACTTTTGACATTTTTCATATGATTTAATTTTTTGTTGACATTTTTGACAAAATTTTTTTTTTTTCCGGTATATTTTTTTTTGTTTACTTTTTGGCGCTTTTTTTATTATACATGTATATATACATTTATGTATATATACATTTCACTTATATATGTTTATTTTACTTTTCATTGTATATAATTTCACCGGGAATTATCTTTCATTTAATCTAGATTCGTAATGATGTGTTTCGTAAACAAAGAAAATCGTTAAAAAAAGAAAATTTTCTCATTCTAGCCATAAAATTTTAATTATCCCAATTCATCCAAAATCTGTTAATTTTATTTATACTGTATAACCTTAAATTTATATGTTCGGATGTTAAAATCCGCCATTTGAATTCATGCCGAAACTATTGATATTATTGATACTATTGATGCTATTGATCTCTTATATAAAATTATCTTTTATATATTCTCACTTAATTAAGGTTTTAATATTAATTCTTATTGGATTAACAAAGTGAATGCGTGGAAATCCTTTGTGAGTGTTATAAATACGTTATATATTTGATTGATTAAACAAATAAGGTTCATTTCAATTCCTTTTGGGAAAAATTTTAAAATATTAATTTATTTTATTTATATTAGATAATTAATTATTATTTCCTATATTGTATACAATATAATAAACAAAGAATCTATTATATACTATATAAGTACTGTACTCATATATATGTATATATATATATATATACACACGTATTTTTAACAATGTGGTTTGTTTTTTTTCTCGCGCTGATATGATGAATTAAGTTTAATAATTTTGCCCAGAATTAATTTAAATCTTTTTAATGCGGCCCAAAACTAATCGTGATGACGTGACGTAACCATGCTTTTTCATTCACAGTCGATAGTGATTTAATTAGTATCGCTTATCACAACCGTTTTACCAACCCGTTGTATTCACATTAAAATGTGTAGAAAACTCTGTTGATCTGCCACGATTTTACAAAATCAGACTAAACACGATTGTTTATTTAAGTGATTTCTAATAAAAAATTCTGATATTTATGGTATGCAATCTGTCTAATATAATTAGTGTAAAAATATGTTAATAAGAAATTTTGTATTTTCATGTTTACAAATTGCAACATGCATTAAAAATTGGTTAATTAAGACAACTTATTTACTACAGTATTCTAATGTCTATATACACGTCTTTTTAAAGTAATGTAATACAAATCTGTAATTAATAATATTACTTTTTTTTTCTTTTTCTTATATTAAATTTTTGTATCAAGAGTATGAAGCATTCTTAATTAGAAATCTAATCAAAATAATGTTAATTAATAAAATATTTTTTAAAAATACATCCAATGTATATAGTTTTTTTTATAGCAATTATAGCAAGTGATAGAGAATACAGAATTTATTTTACATTATAAATTATAAACTAATTGCAATTTTATAGGTTAATTTTATAAATTTCTTTTAGAACAGATTAAATATATTAGAATTTGGATTTTTTTTATACATTTATACAAAATGCATAATGCAATATATAACAGTAACAAATAAAGTTTTTATTATTAAATTTTGCAAATTTTTAAAACAATAAAAATAAAGAATAAAAAGGTATGATATACATAGCAAATTTTTTAATTCTCTAATTCATTTATTCTAACTTAATTTTAAATTTTAAACTCTATAACCAATTATTAAAAAATATATAATATGTATAATATCATATAAATAACAAATTTGTCTAATAAAAAAAAAACTCTTCCCCGTTCTGTTCACAACCATAATAAAATTTAAAACAAAATTTTTTATTTTATTTTATTTAATAACGACGTTATGGAGTTGAGCCAAAATAAATATTTTATGGAAGAAGAATATCTCCCTACTGACAATGACTCTTCTTCTGAAGCTGAAGAGTCCTCTTCTATCGTTTCTTATTCAGTTCATCAGGAGGGCTATGAGCCCCCTGCTCCTCAACATCTTTGGTCCAAAGTTCAGTCCAAGAAAAAAGGGAAAAAGAAACAGAAGAAAAACAAAAACAAGCAACCTGTATCTTTACCACGGCCCTCTATCCCTTCGATAGAAACAATGGATGCTCAAATTGCTTCGTGATGCACACAATATGAACAACATGTTTTTGCTTTGCTAGACGAAAATTTTCAACATATTACAAGTGACACTGCCCAGGAACAAGGCAAAAGGTTAATAAAGACCTTTGGCGCTGCTGCTGAACCTGTACGATACAAAGACATATCACGTAAAACGAACATTCCAAACACACTGGTATCTTTGATAATACACTCAGGCCTAAGGATTTTTGAAGCTTTTCTTCACCAGCCTGAATTTTTTCAAAAAATATCGTCCAACCTTGAGAAAAAAGTGGGCGGTCCAGTTGCAGATGGAATTTCACGTGATATACAAAATCTGGTAAATTCTGGTGACCCACACCTAGTCACACCGCCAATAATACCTGAAATAGGAATATCTCAGCCTGGTATCTCCTCAAAATCGCCGATTATGCCCGAGTAGCGATTGCCTACAGCTGATGAGGAATTGATTGACGTAAACATGGAGAACGTCAACGATGATACACCTATGCTTTCACAACCTTCTGGTAGTAGTAATACTACGCTAAAAGATAAGAAAAAAAAGAAGGTTACTGATAAATCGGTGGAAAAAATATTCGTAGATACTAACATTCCTGATGAAAAAGTTAATAAAATTAGGGATATCTTCGTTTATGACGTACCCTCAAGTTGGTCCCACGAAAAAATACTTGCCGAACTTAAAGCGTGGGGAGATCCTATCTCAATGACTGTGAAAAAGCAAAGGAAATACCAAACGCTTCAAATCAAAATATGTCTCTCAACTTTCGCACTTACTTCCTTCGAACAGGGGATATGGCAATACTCCATTGGTGATATATCTGTACGTTGGTTCCCTGGAAACTGGTCGCTACACCAAAGGAAAAAAAGAGAACAGTTTCGCTTATACCTTAATGATTTACCTCAAGAATCTCGTTATTGGTCAACATGGAAACGCACTGCTCCTTCTCAGGAGATGTTTAGTCATTTACCAATCAAAGCAATTAAACATTTTGAAACAGGTGGAAAAGCCTCGATTGTAGTCTTCTTTGAAAAATATGAGGATGTGGAAATCTGTAGGAGAACCAGATTTAATTTCAACCACAATGACGTTGACTACTCTCTTCCATGGTGTTTAGCTCCCCTTACTGCCTCGCAAACAAAAAAGTCCAAGGATTCCTTTGGTTCAATTAAGAAGTCCAAAAGTAAAGACTCCTTTAAGAAGACCAAGAATTCTAGTTCCTCAAAAACTCACTTGGCTAATTCTAAACCTTCCAAGAAGGACAAGACAAAGACTTCTGAAAAGTCGAAAGACAAGAAGAAAAAGAAGTCTCTGGGCAAGAAGACTGACGATAAGATGGATATTGTCAAGCTTTTGTTAACTCTAATTTCTAAATTTTAGTCATATATAGTGTTTTATTTTTTTTTGGGTTGGGTTCTGTATTGGATAGGTTGCTACAATTTCCCTTAATTGGAAATTGGGACTTTGGTCCAACTGGTCATCCTATTTTGATGGGATTGGATGCTGCTTGACTCTAGCTAGTTTCTCAAAGTTGATTTTGATATAGTTAGTTTCTTTATGTATTCCTGACGTCACCCTAGGGCATTTACTTAATAAAGTATTTGGTTTTAAAAAATAAAAAATAAAAATAAAATAAAAATAAAAATAACAAATTTGTCTAAACATGGTATACATGATTTAATAATGTAGTTTATACGGTATATTAAATAGTTAATTTATTTTTTTTTATTTCTTTTTAGATTTTTTAGGCATGACCTTTAGCTACTCCTTTAACTTCAGAAAGGTAATAGATAGTTTTTTTTTGCTTTTATTTTCCTTTCTTTTAACTTTTATTAACTTGTTCATTTTTTTTTAGATATAGCTATTTTTAATTCCATTTTGACAGAAATTTAAGAGAGTTTTACTTTTTTTATTTTCTCTTTATTCTTTTTTTTGTTTCATCAGTTTTACTAATCTTTTTGTTTTTTTTTAAATATGTACCATTTTAGTAAATATTCAAGTAATTTTTTTTTATCTCTTTCTTTTATTGTTTATTTTTTTTAAAATAATATTAACTGATTTCTTTGTATTATTTCCTTTATTTTTCTTATTTTTCTATATGTATTTTATTGTTTCTTTTATTTTTTTCACTTTTTTTTCTATTTTTTTTATTTTTTTTTATTTTTTTTTTTTGTTTTCTTCATTTCTTTTTTTGGTTTTTTTTTATGATTACTTCTGTGATCTTTTATTATTTCATTTTATTAATCTTTAAGTTTTTTTATTATTTTTTTTTTATTTCTTTCATTATTTTTTATTTCTCTTTACTTCTCCTTCATTTTCTTTTATTTCATTTTGTTTTTCTTATTAATTAATTATTTTTTTTATTTTTTTTACTATTCTTTTATTTCTTTTATTTTCTTTAACTTTTTTTCATTTTTTTCACTTTTTTTATTTCCTTTTATTCGTTTTTTTTCATTTCTTTTGTGTTTTTTGTTTATCTTATTATTTCTTTATTTTTTTTCATTCTTTATTTTTTTTTTCTTTTACTTCTTATTTAATTATCTTCATCTCCTTTTATTTATCTTTCCTTTTTTTCACTTTCCTTAATTTTTTCATTATTCTTTTTTACTGTATTTTTCTTATATATTGTATTTATATTACAGTATTATAACATTAACAATAAAATTAAAATTATACTGTAATTTATTTTTTTATTATAAAATTAGCCAATAAAATCTAAAATAAATTAGTTTTTTTATAAAATTTTGTGATATAATATTCAAATACATTATGTATAAATAAAAATTTTTTTTTATTTATATATATATTTTTTAAAATTTTTTAATAAATATTATTACTTTAATGAGAATATCAACAATTTTCATAAAAATTAATTTTAATTTAAATATTATTTCAGGTTTATTATATATTTATAGCTGATTTTATAATATATAAAATACTTTTATTTTTATTTATATTTAATAAAATTTAGTAAAATTTAGAATAAAATAAAAGTTATATTATTAAATTTAAAATATTGATTTAAATATAGCAGTGAAAGTTCACTTATAGGTTTTTAATAATTAAAAGTAAAATTATATATATAATAAATAAAGATTTTCAGTTTTATAAAATAAAAAAAAAAACCTTTAATTTTATAAAATAAAAAAAAAAACCTTTAATTTTATAAAATAAAAAAAAAAACCTTTAATTTTATAAAATAAAATTAAATATTATTTAAAATAAGTTTTAATATACAATAAAATAAAATTATTTATATTTCTAAATTTGCAATAGTTATATAATATTTAATTATTAATAAATTTTTAGTTTTTTTTTTAAAATGGATTTAATAATATATTTTATAGCAGTTTTCATAATTGTATGATCATCAGATTTTTTGTGAGTTTTGAATTATGATTTTTGATAGTTGATGTAAAATCAAAATAAATAACTTAAAATTAATTTTTGATAGTTTTTGATAATATATATCACATGATTTATTTGATTTATTAACGAGTCAATTATTTCATGCTGTAAACAATTTAAAATTTCATATTATTTTATTACAACTATATAGTAAATATTTTATTTTCAATATTATTATCTAGAACTATACATATGATTTGTTAATAAATTATGTGGCACATATTATCAAAAACTATTAAAAACTGATTTTAAATTATTTATTTTAATTTTACGACAACTATCAAAAATCATAATTTCAAAACTCACAAAAAAAAATCAGGTGACCATACAATTATGAAAACTACTGTAAATATTTTTTTTTATTTAAAATAACAAACTGATTTAAACCATTTTAAATTTTAATAAAAGAATTTTTTTTGAAAAATTTCTTAAATATTTTTGATAAATTTCTTAAATATTTTTGAAAAATTTCTTAAATATTTTTGAAAAATTTCTTAAATATTTTTGATAAATTTCTTAAATATTTTTGATAAATTTCTTAAATATTTTTGATAAATTTCTTAAATATTTTTGATAAATTTCTTAAATATTTTTGATAAATTTCTTAAATATTTTTGATAAATTTCTTAAATATTTTTGATAAATTTCTTAAATATTTTTGATAAATTTCTTAAATATTTTTGATAAATTTCTTAAATATTTTTGATAAATTTCTTAAATATTTTTGATAAAAAATTTTTTTTAAATTTTTTTTAAAAATTTATATAAAAAAATTTAATAAATAAAAATTCAATTAAAAAAAATTAGAATTTGAACTGATTATATAATTTAAGATTTTTTAATTATCATACTTATAAGATTAACAGAATTTTAAATAATATATATATATATATAGATAATAAAAAAATAAAAATTTCTAAGTTTACATAGGGTATTCAAATACGGTACTATATAATTAAACTTACTGATTAGTTGATTAGTCTTATAATTATGTCAAATCGGTCAATCAGTTATTTGTTTTCATGTTATTTTTTCTTTTCAGATGTTTCTTTGCAGGTATTGTATATTTCTTATTTTTTCTTCATTTATTTTCAATTTTTCTTTTTCATTTTTAATCTTCACCTCTTCTTTTTAGGTCTTTTATCATTAGGTTATTTCAGTTTTACATTAAAGATATGTTATTTTTATCCTTTTTTTGTTTTTTTTGTTTTGTTTTTAATTTCTTTTTTTTCTTTTAAGTCTTTGGGCTCTTTCAGTTTTGTGAACAAAGGTATAATATATTTACTTTCCATTCTTATTTTCTTTGTTGTTTTTTATGTTTCATTTTTACTAATTGAACTATTTTATTCTTTACTTTATAGGTTTAGCTTTTCATTTTCGTTCCTTTTTATTTTCTTTTTTACTTTATTTTTACTTTGTACTTTTGCTTTCCATATCATCTTTATTTTTCACTTATTTCTCTGTTTTGTTTTTGTATTCTCCCGTTTCTATTCTATTTTCGTATTCTTTCTTTTTATTTTATTTTTGTATTCCCCCCTTTTTATTTCGTTTTCATATTTTCATTTTCATTTTGTTTTTATTTTCCTATCTTTTCATTTCATTTCCTTTTCATTTAACATTTCCATTTCATTTTCTTCTTGTTATTCCTTTCATTTTTATTTTGTTTTCTTTTCATATTTAACCTTTCTATTTTCATTTCATTTCTTTCCATTTAACCCTTCCATATTCTTTAACTCTTCCATTTCTCTTTCCTTCTTTTCTGACTTGTTTCCTTCTTATCTAATCCTTTTCATTTTCCTTTTGCCCTTTTTTCTTATTGTTCTCATTCCCTTTCATTTTTATTTTGATTTTTCTTGTATTTTTTTGTTGTTTATATAATCTTTTTTTAAATCCTTTTGCCCACCATTATTTTTTTTATTCACACATATCTTTCAACTTCCTTTTCATTTTCCTTGATTTCTTCTTTATTTAATTAATTTAACATTGTAAGTTTAACTTTGTATTATAAATATAAATGAAAGATTTTTAAAGTTCTTTAAAACTGATCAATAATATTTTGCAAATCAAATAAATCTAATACAATCACGTGATTCGTGTCTGAACATACCATGTACAAATAGAAATTTTCTAAAAAAATTTGCTTATTTATTATATAAAATTTTTTTTTAAGTTATATAGAATTTTGCATATTAGAAAACAAAATATAAAAAAAGTCATAATTATAAATATGTAATAAAAAGTTAAAAGTTTTGAAGTTATTTATAAATTTTACATAGCAAGAGTAAGATGATTTTTATACTATACATAAATATATATATATATATTGTATATATAAAAGAAAATTTTTGTAAGAATTATTGAACCTTTATGAAATTAAAGAATATTTTTTTCTAGTAAACATACAAATATTTAATATTTCTATAGTCTAGTAAATACTAGTAAATATAGTCGAATGTCTTTTTTTTTTATTTTTCTAAAAATAATCAAAACTTTTATGTGTTTTTTTTAGTATATATATAAAATACTTGACTTTCTTTCTATGTTAATGGTTTGTTGTGACCCTAATATAATATAGGTCTTGTCACATATGGAAAAAAATACTTTTTTTGTATTTTCTATATGTTTTTTTTATCTCTTTTCCCCTTTATGCTTTTTTTCTAGTTTTTTTGTTTTTTGAAGGAGTTTTTTGTAAAACAATACAAGTTATAACTGGACTTTAGTCATTTGATGTATGTTTTTTATAGGGAATAATAAATAATAATTATTAATAGGAAAATTTTTTCAAACATAGATAATTTTTAATTAGTTATTTTTAATGTATTATTAATTTAACAATAAAACTTTTTCTTTTATATATTTTATATATTATAGTAATTTTTATAATATACCAATAACTTTATTTTTGAATTCTTTCTCTTTCGTTTTTGTTAGAAATGAGTATTATATCTAATATTATTTGATAATTCCCAAAAGAGGGTCTCAAAGTATTAAAAGTATTGTTTCTTAGGTATCCAAGCAGTTGGGTGTTAAGAATTATTTTCAAAGTGTTATTGTTATTTTATGTGAAGATGTCATAAGGAGAAAGGTAGTTAAAAAAGGTGTAAAATTATTTAACCTTAAGGATTGGAGGTTATTCTACTAGTTTAGTTTAATTCTAGATTTTTATAATAAGATGATATGCGTTATAATTTTAATTACATAGTATTTGGCTCTATTATAATTTTAAATTCGTATAGTATCATACAAAAAAAAATAAAAATATAGTAATAATATATTTTCTAAAAAAATGAAATTAAAAAAAAAATTTTATTTAAAATGAAAAAATTAAAATAAAATTAAAAAATAAGTAAAAAAATTAGTTAAAAAAAAAACTGAAAAATAATGTTTTTTTTTAAAAAAAATCTGAGTTAATAAACTGAAAAAGAAATTAAAAAAAAAAGTTTTTTTTTTAAAAAAAATTTGGTTTAATAAACTGAAAAAAAAATCAAAAAAATGTTTTTTATTCAATAAAATCAAAAAGAAAAATTAAAAAAAAATACTTTTTTTTTAATAAATGTAAAGAAAAATTTTTTTTTTTAAAATAAATTTTTTTTTTTATAATAATGATAATTAAAACTATTTTGATAGTTAAAATTACAGCTAATTACATTTGCAGAAATACAATTTGACTGTAAAATATAATATATAATGTTAAAAAAAAATTAATTATGTAGGTTTTACAAATGTAGTATTGAAACTATAATTAATTTGCTTTAAAAAATAATCATAATTAATTATTTCATATACTGAAATTAATTACATATACCAAATTAATTAAGTATACTAAAATTAATTAAGCATACACAGGTTAAAATTGAGGTTATTAGGCATATATCGGGTACAAGATATGCGTAGGATATGTGTAATATACGTATATGATATTTGGTAATTACACACATATCGGGTATCCAATATGTGTATTATTTATGCGGAAATTCAGTGGTACATCTTATATGTGTCGTGCATGTATTACACATATATTAGGTAGTGAAATATCAGTCATATATCATCTATTTAGTGTGTAACTGATACATGTTATATAGATATCATATAGATATCATATAGATATCGTATAAATATCAGATTTTGTATTAATAGTAGTAAATTTACGATATAATTCAGGCAAAAATTATAAAATGCAATCAATCGTAATGTATACTTTTTTCAGATTAAATATTAATTATAATTCAGGCTAAAATAAAATTTAATTGTATAAAACTTTATTATATGTTTCAATTAAAATATACAAAAAAAGAAATCATACTATATATAAAATCAATTATAATTGAATACTACGAATGAATTAAATGTATGTACACTATATAATTGAAGTAGCATGATAATGAAATTACCTGTTTGCTTATTTTGTTATATCTGTTTAATTTGATAAAAGAAACATTAGTGAAAATGTTAGTGTGTTAGTAAGAGAAAAGGGAACATTAATAAAAAAAAGTTAGTAGTAGAAATATCAGTGAAGAAAGAAAAATAACAGAATATAAAATATTAGTAGGATAACGTTAACGAGTAGTATTAACAGAAATGTTTAGAAGAAACGTTAGTAGGAATTTCAGTAGAAGAAAAGAAATGATAGAAAAATACATCAGTGAAAATATTAATAGAAGAAAAGAAAGAAATGGTGAAAAAATGTTAGTAGAAAAAGAATGTTAATAAAAATGTATGTTAGTAGGAGAATAATATTCAGTGGGAAAAAAGAAATGATTGAATATGTTAGTAGAAGTGTTAGTAAAAGAAAAGAAACGTTAAAAGAAAAAATGTTAGTAGTCTTTCACTGGTCAAAAACAATTCTATCGGGTATATATCGGGGACTTATATATCGGCGGCTAATCGGATAAATATCAGGTATTTTTACATATCGGGTACCCGATTTATTACACTTCAAAATATGCCTAATTACCAAGATCCCGATATCTAAACTATTGGTCACCGATATGTTATTTAATATATATCAGGCACAGTTCTATTTTACACATATCAGGTACCTGATATGTGATACAAATTTTAATACATTAGATTTCATATTATATAACGTATTAAGAAATTTTTTAGAGTTTACTTTCTTTATAGATTTTTCTTTTTAGAAATTTTTAATTCGTTTAATGTAGTTAAAAAATTTTTATTGTCTTATTTATTGAATGCATTATCAAGTTTATAAATTTTTTGTAAAGTGTTTAAAAGTATAATTATTATTGTTAATATTTTTATTTTATTACGTATTTTATTACAATAAATTAATAAAAAAGTTACAGTCATTTATAATACAATTTTAAGAAAAGTTTGCTCAAACTTTTCTTAATCGTGATCACGTTAGGATCAAGAGGAACAAGGGAAACTGGAACCTAAAATAAATAAAAGAAACGTTAAACTGTTTCTTTAATATTCAAAAAATATCCCTCCCTCTTTCCTTA
This sequence comes from Rhizophagus clarus, assembly GCA_015698045.1. Lineage (NCBI taxonomy): Eukaryota > Fungi > Glomeromycota > Glomeromycetes > Glomerales > Glomeraceae > Rhizophagus > Rhizophagus clarus. The sequence goes on from BLAL01000274.1 coordinate 938,592, forward strand.
CATTTTAAGTCCGGAGTCCAGCAATCTGAAAAAAATAAAGAAAGAAATGTTAGTAACGTTTCTTTAACATTAAAAAAAAATCACCACCCTTTCCAACTTACATTCCCAAGTCTGGTTCGTCCAAGAAGGCCGGCAACCTAAAAAAAATAAAGAAAGAAACATTAGTAACGTTTCTTTAATATTAAAAAAAAATCCCCCGCCCTTTCTAACTTACATTCCCAAGTCTGGTTCGTCCAAGAAGGCCGGCAACCTAAAAAAAATAAAGAAAGAAATGTTAGTAATGTTTCTTTAATATTAAAAAAAAATCACCACCCTTTCTAACTTACATTTCCCAAGTCCGGTTCGTCCAAGAAGGCTGGCAACCTAAAAAAAATAAAGAAAGAAACGTTAGTAACGTTTCTTTAATATTAAAAAAAAATTCCCCCCACCCCTTCCAACTTACATTCCAAGTCCGGGAGTCCAGCAACCTAAAAAAAAATAAAAAAAAAATTATGGTTTAGAAAACTGTAAAAATAGATTGATCATAATAATCAATGATCGTCAAATTAAATTAAAATGCCGAAACTATTGCATGTAAACGCCAAAAGGTTTCGGCAGTTTAGCAAAAATGAGTTTGATCACGTATTTTAAAAATGTGAAAGATTATTTCAAGATTTTATATTGTAAATTGATAGATTAGTTCTCTCAATTTGATCTATGGAAAGATTTTTGTAACATTTTGGAAGAATCAGCGGTATTAGATCTGTCACGCCTAAATGTACCTTTTTTAAAAATTTATTGGGGACATTTCATCATTACAATATATTATATAATATATGACGACAGATTGTTTATTTAATTAATACTTTAATAAAAAAAAAAATGAATGTTTATTGAATAAAAGCAATTTATTATAATAAGCTTTAATTACTTATAATTGAGGTCGAATTTTTTAATTTCAGTTGAATATAGGCCGATATTAAATCAAATTATAAAATAGTAAAAATATTAAAATAATAATTAGATGACTATATAATATATATATATATTTAATAAAAAATAATAATAATAAAAGATAATAAAAAATAAAAAATAATAATAATAAAAATAATAAAAATATAAAAATATAAATAAAAAATAAAAATAAAAATAAAATATAAAAAATACAAAATAAAAAAAAAATAAAAATAAAAAAATATAATTTACGGATTCCGAGGCCGCCGATGCGCAGTGTTTCTACGCCGCCTACGACTGTGGTGGTTCTCTAAGAAATATATATAAATTTAGAACTTAAATAACTTAAATATAAATTAAAAAAATTCTTAATAATTACCAGGTCTGTCCTAAAACCTTGTGCGGAACTGCCTATAATATCTTTCTCCTTCCCGGGACCACCTTCCATTTTGCGCACCATTCCTCCATTCACAGAAATTCTAAAAATGTTAATACTATTAATTTTTTATTTTTTTTTATTTTTTTTTTATGATTTATTATTATTTTACTAACATTAAAATTCCTGACCAAGTTTCTCCACTTTCTTTCTACCTGTTGGCCAGTGAACCTCACGCAGAACTGTCTCCAAATTCTTTGAGCTAGGCTCTCCTAAAATTCGGAGCGGTCCCTTCCGGATATGTCATGGTAGTAGTTGTTCCTTCTCCTTTACATTATTTATTTAATTTTTAGATCAGGAAACGTAAGAGAAAAAAAAACTAGAATATAATCAAAGTTATTTATTAGTTTTCATTTAATTTTTTATCTCCTATATCTTATTAAATATTCAGTTATTGCATCAGTCCAATTTGCGGGCATTTTAAGAAAAAGAATATATAATAATAAAAAATAACGGCAACAAATTTTAAGAAAAAGATATATAATAAAAATAACGATAACAAATTTATTGTAAGAAAAAAAAAAAGATGAAACCTCTTTTTAAAAACAATTTTTTATTACCTTGTATTATTATATTAATTACCCTTCAAGAACATTTACGTAAATTGTTCTAATTTCTCAAATATGTCATGATTGTTATGATCTGTCTTCTTTATATTAATTATAATACAGATACGGATCTACAATACAATCAATCACAATGAACAAGTTAAACTCGACCTAAACTCAATTGTTATGATTGTGATTCCAAAATATCAAGATAAAGGTCTTCTTTTAATTATATATCAAATCTAAAAAAGGTAAAATCTAATAATACAGATATGTAAATAAATAGTGTTTTTTATTTTGGTTTATAATAAGCTTTTGCCAATTATAGACTATAAATAAAACAATTACGGATCTACAATACATTACACAAAGATCTTGAGCGAACAAGTTAAACTCGAGTTGAACTCAAGTTCAACTCGAGTTCAAAACGAACAATTTAAATTCAAAATAAAATATCCAAGATTAACAAAAAAGTTGGTAACGTTATAATGAAATCGGTAGTAAAACTTAATTTAATTATCTTTAATTAGGTATAAAAATTCTGATAAATTTAATAAAATCAGTGATTTTTTAATAATTTTATCAACTCAAGTTGAGCACGAATAGTGAATAATCAAGTTTGTGCTTCTTCGCTAATATTGACTTGTGCATTCGATAGGTGACCGATTTTGTGGCTGATGTGGCTGAATATAATATTACCCAAATAACCAATAAAAATTGATAATTTTGTTGATCATGTGATTGCACGATCATGATTTAATTATTTATTTATCGTATTTTTTTTTTTTTTTTTTTCAAAAACTTTTTCTCTCTCTCTCAAATTTTTACTTTATTGTTTTGTCTAAAAAATAAAGATAAAGGTATATTTTTTGTTGAAATTTCTTTTCCCATTATTATGTTATTCTTAACACTCTTATTAATATATTTTTCCAATGTATTTCTTCTCACTAACGTCCTAAACAATGTTCTACTATCGAGTTTTTTACTTTATTGGTTTTTCTAAAAAATAAATACAAAGGTACATTTTTTGTTGAAATTTCTTTTTCCATCCTGTTAACACTCTTACTAATATTTTTTTCTAATGTGTTTCCTCCTACTAACGTTCCTACTAACAATGTTCTACTGTTAAACATTTTTATTTCTTACTTTTACTAACACTTCTACTAACATTAACACTAACATTAATACTTATACTTTATATTTTTTTTTTATTGACGTTCCTTTTCTACTTCTACTAACTTTCATACTAACATTAATACTAACACTTTCTAATGTAAAAATTTTTTTATTAACGTTCCTTTTCTTTTGCTAACACTTCTACTAATATTCATACTAACACTTTTATTACTAACATTTTACTTTCTTTCAAATTAAATAGATATAATGAAATGAAAACAAGCAAACAAGTGAACATTAATTGTAAATTTGTGTAAAGAGTAGTGAATTTTTTTTATAATATTTTTTGTATAATATTTTTTTTATTATCGATTGAAAATATAAATAAAACTTTCAGTAATTACAATTAAATGAATTAAATTACTTTTAAATTACAATTGTATTTAAATTATAAATCTACTACTATTAATGTCCCATAAATGCTATACTTTTCAGCTATCCGATATGTGTGAAAATTATGAAATTATGCTTATATTTCAAATACAAATAGGATACATATCGGGTATATATAGGATACTTATTAGCACTATCCGATAAGTGTATAATATCTGTCTGATATTTTTTTAAAATATATCGGGTACCCAATAAATCTATGATATGTAACCGATATTTAACTACCCAATATGTATGAGAAATGTACCCGATATGTACGTTATATGTCACCGATTTTCTGCATCCGACGGGTACATATCGGGTACCCGATATGTGTAGTATTATTAAATAGCATACACATATTTCACACATATCGGGTACATATCAGGTACCCGATATGTACCCAATATGTACCCGATAGCATCGATTTTGACCAGTGATTTCAATAAAAAATGTTCACAATTTGAAAAGAAGAAACGTAACGTCAGTAAAATATACCTTTGTTTATTTTTGATAAAAAGATATATGTTAATAATAAATATTTCATAGGAAATGGAAACTATCGCAAATATCTTTAAATCCAATTTGTACAAAGAACCTGATAAATGAAATGTTAAAAATGTTTTTTTAAAGTTAAACAAATAAAAAAAACAACATACCTTTAAAGTCCAGTATACACAAAAAATCTGGAAATCCTAGAAAAAAAAATAATAATAAATGAAACGTTAGAAATGTTTCTTTAAACAAATAAAAATCCTCTCCTCTTCTCAACTTACCTTTAAAGTCCGGTATGTACAAAAATCCAGAAACCCTAGAAAAAAAAAATAAGAAATAAATCAAACACATTTCTTTGAAGTCAAGCAATTAAAAAAAATGTACTTACTAGCAGTAACCTAAAAAAAAAAAATAAACAAAAAAGAGATTATCAGGTAGCATGAAATTTCAATAACATAGATCAAATAACGCATGCAGATAAACAGATTTTGCCACGTGATCCAATATGTCATTAGGGTTCATAAATAGTCCTTCGCTTGACCTTCGCTCTGGACAATCAGTAAAGATCATAGTAAGTAAAGAATTTGTTTTATCAGTTATATAAAAAAACCAAAAAAAAAATAAATAAATCATGTGATCATGTGATCACTTGATAATAATTATTGATTTTGATTAGCTAACGTTAACGCATGATCTAAACGCTTAGAAATAAAGCTTTAGAAATATCAGACAAGAATTAATGCTGCTGACTGAAAAATCGCCTTTCTGAAAAATATCGGTATAGACTATACTAGTATAGCCGTTATCAACAGGAGTGCTTATTTTTCACAATTACAGTAGTACTCTGAAATGCATTAAATTTTTGATAATCATATCTTGAATAGAAAGTGGCATTATTGTTGTACATCATCACGTACCAGATAGACATTTTTTTACATTACCTGAATTGATTATTTGTGTAAAGTTTCACAGTTCAGATTTCTGTTATATTTGCATATGAATAGACTTTTTAAGTTTTATTATTGTTGACAAAAAAATTATGTTAAATGTTTTTTGGAAAAATTGAGTGGGAAAAATTATTTATAATTAATCAATTTTAATACATAACGCTTGATCATTTGTCTTATTTAATAATTAATCAGAAAGAAATTATTTAATAATTAATCAGGAAAAAATTATTTAATAATTAATCAATTTTAATAATTAATCAATCAATCAATTTTAATACGTGGTACTTGATCGTTATAATTAATTCAATTTGCATTTACTAATTAATTTTTTACTTATATAATTTATATAATGTTCAATTTTTTTTTCCAATTTATTTTTTTATTTTTTTTTAACAAATTTTATTGCATTTCCAATTTTTTTTTGACAAATTTATTACATTTATTACACGATGGATATCATCGAAATTACAGAAGCAGCAGAGATAGACGATGCAAAAGTTGAGAAAGAAGTCTTAGAAGCTAAGAAAGACAATGCAGAAGTTGAAAAAGACGATGATGCGAAAGCTAATCGAGAAGTTAAAATACAATTTAATCAAGCTGATAATCAAGAAGCCAGTCAGATGATTTTTGACTTTGCCATTAAGACGCACGAACAAATGAAACAACTATCTCTTAACATAATTCAAAGCCCACGCAAAATTATATTAAAAACAGAACATCAAATATATAATATTTTACCTTCAAACAAAATAATTGCAGAAAATATGACAAATATATTGACACAAAATATATTGTTAAAAAAGCCACATGACCTTAGCAAATCTTCGATTAAAATGACACTTCAATACCACCAACTTTTATTAAATTTGGACAAACTTTCTGTCCCAGTACCAATAATGAACCCGTCCAAATATAATTACATTCAAGTATTATTCAGAAAATTAAAAAAAGACGTGGAACTTGATGATGATGATTTTTTATACTTACCAAATCAATTAGATGATGATAAGAGTGGAGATGGTGATAAGAGTGAAGATCAACCAGACGATGATAAAAGTGAAGTTGTCATTTTCAAAATTGATTTATTAAGAAACGAAGATGATTTGTATTTTAATTTTAATAAGGAAAAAGCAATTAAAATATTATCTCACCAAATTGGTAAGATATATGATAAAATAAAGGAAGAATATATTGAAGCAGAAATTAAAAGATGATGAAGATTTAGATTTTATGTAAATATTTTAAATATTCAAAGAAAAATTGAAAATTATTGTTGCTTATATAGAACTAGGAACAAAGGAGAGACAATTAAATCTCAATCGGTAAATAAAATTATACAATATAACTCAAATATTACTCACAATGATCTTAAAAATATCCTTAAGACAGTGAGAAGAATTGAAAGCTTAATTAAAGTTGCTAATGATAATTGGGGCATCATTGATGCATTTCCGAATGTCGATATTAATCTTTTTAAATTGACCAGCATTAATGTTAATAATTATGAACAATGGTTAAATTTTGTTGAGACAGGAAAAACAATTTCAGAAGAGGAAGGGAAAATGATTTATTTGATGAAGAAGAAACAAGAAAATCAATCAAGAAAAAATGAATTAAAAAATATATATCATCAAGCGAATATTACTGATAGTTCAGATATATTATCTAATATTAATTGGGGAGACGAATAAGATGAATATTATGAATAGAACTTTTATTTGTATTATTAATTCATTTAGCTAATCAACAAAATCCCAAAATGATCAAAGTGATCAATAAATTTATCAAATATATATTAATTATACAAGTATAATTTTACATAAATAACATTCTTCTTTATTATTATCAAATTAAAATTTATCAATTAATAAAATATTTTTATTAAATAAAATTTGTTATGATATTAATTAATAAAATGTGATAAATATAAAGAAACACTTATATTACAGTAAATTTGATGATTTCTCGAACTTTTCTTAAAATCATCAAATTTACTGTAATACAATAAAGATAATGTGATTGTAATCTTGATTTTTAAGAAAAGTTCGTTTGAACTTTTCTTAAAATAATCAAATTTACTGTAATACAATAAAGATAATGTGATTGTAATCTTGATTTTTAAGAAAAGTTCACTCAAACTTTTCTTAAAATCATCAAATTTACTGTAATACAATAAAGATAACGTGATCGTAATCTTGATTTTTAAGAAAAGTTCGCTCAAACTTTTCTTAAAATCATCAAATTTACTGTAATACAATAAAGATAACGTGATTGTGATCATAATCTTAATTTTAAGAAAAGTTCGAGCGAACTTTTTTTGATAAAATCATAAATGTAAAAAATTGTATAGTGTGAGTAGTATTTATTTTTAGACATATGTCAGTACCTGATTTGCTATTCTCTTTAACTGTTATATTTGCCAATTAAATTTTGTATTTTTCATAAAGCTGACGAGTGATGACTGGCTGACACGCTACTGAAAACAGCAATCTTATATGTACAGCACAGTATTTATTGATTTATATGGCTAAGTTTATCATGCTCTTAATCTTTAGATTATTAATTATAACGTCAATTAAATTTTGTATTTTTCATGAGGCGCTGTCCGATATTTATTTTTGGTTACTGAAAATAACGATCTTATATGCATAACACATTATTTATTGATTTATATGGCTAAGTTTATCATAAAAAATATTATAAAATAATGGTTTATTCCCCAATTTAACACTTTAACATTTTTTTTTTTTTTTAATTTTTTTTTTTTTTTTTTTTCATAAGGGGTAAAATGTTTTTTTTTTAAAAAAGATAAAATGTACGTTTTTTTATTTTTTTTCCTACATTTTTTTTATTTCTATCAAAAAATTTTATTACTATCAAAAAAAAATTTTATTTCTATTAAAAAAAATGTACAAAAAAACTTACGAATTTAATATTGAAAAATCTGAAAAAGATTCCAGGACGTTTTGTCACAAAGCTGAAAAAAATGAAAATCCTGTATTGTTATTAGAAGCTCAAAAGATCACAAATCAAGCGTACAAAAATGGAATTAAGGAAATATATAAACTTACTGTTGACGTATTTAAAAAGAATGATCCATAAGTAAAATAATTAAAATAAAAAGAAATTCCTAATTATAATTTTAAATATATTTGTTAGATATGAAACGGATAAATATATGACTTCTTTGTCTTATATTAGCAATATTGGTAAGAAATTTTTAATAATTCACTTTTGAGGGAAAATATGTCCTATCAATTTAGTTATTAAAATAAAAATTTCCATTATATTTATTATTAGTAACAACAGTTGCCAAGTACCAACAACTACAATAACCACAACCATCACCACCATTACCACAAACGTTACATAGTATTTATCAATTTAATACAAAATTAAAGTTTATAAATTATTTAATAACTTATTAAATAAAAATTTTTAAAATTACAAAAACAGGTGATTCGTCAAAAATTTTCTGCATATACTGCTATAGCCCACACACTGGTCAAAATCGATGCTAGCGGATACATATCGGGTACCCGATATGTGTAATATATTTGTAGGATATGTGTATGATATTCGATAATAATACACATATCGGGTACCCGATATGTGTATTGTTTATGCGGAAATTCGGTGATACATATTACAGTTATCGCACAAGTATTCACACATATCGGGTAGTTATAATATCGGGCACATATCATTTATTTACTGTATACCCGATATATTGTAATAAATATCGTACAAATATCGTATACCAATCATACATTTATCAGATAGCACCGATAATTATTTTATAGCTGTCCGATATGGACATATTTTGGTACCCGATATGAACACGATAAAGTTCAAGTACATATACCGGGCAGTATAATATTTTTAATAATTCAGGCAAAAATTATAGAATTTATATTATAATTTGTAATTTATATATATTTTTTCAGATTAATTTATAATTTTAACTCAAAATTTATTTTTAATTAAAAACAAAAAATATGAATTACAATCTATGTAAAATCAATACTACATTTATGTAAAATCAAATCTAAATTCAATAAATTGCGAATAAATCTATATTATATAAATCAATTATACTGTAAGTGGCATACTAACAAAATTAGATTTCACTTGTTCGCTTACTTATTTTCATTATATTCAAATTTGATCATTAAACGAAAGTAACATTATTAGTAACAGGTTGTTAGAAAAGGAACAATAATAAAAAAAGAATATTAGTAGAAGAAAAAGAAATAGTTAGTAGTAAAAAATGTTAGTAGGAAAGAAATAAAATAAATAAAAATTAGTAGAAGAAAATAATTAGTAGAAATTATAGAAGAAAGAAACAGTAGAAGAAAGAAAATAGAAAAATAATGTACAAGTACCCTACAACTTCATCCCTAGGTAGTCAAAAATCTCAGGTAGTTCCAGACCACAGCAAACATGAAAGATAACTATATATATACAATAGCAATGAAGAAAAATATTAGATAATGGAAACGTTAGTAAAATTTAAGAAAAGTAAATGATAGAAAATTCAGATATGTTAATAAGAGAAGTATTAGTAAAAGGAAGAAAGAAACGTTAGCAAGAGGACGTTAATAGAAAATATTTATAATCATATGAAAAGAGAAGTGTAGCGTTAATAAAAAATATACCTTATGTGTTCTTTTCCTGAATATAATAAAGAAAAAAATGTAAAAAAACGTCGTTAAAGAGAAGTGTAACATTAATAAAAAAATATACCTTGTGTGTTTTTACGTGTTAATTTGATAATATTGTAAAAAAAAGAAAGCGGTTACAGACTTACAGTAAGCGAAAAAATTAAAGAGAAAAAAGAAAAAAAAAATAAAATGACAATATAAACAAATAATTAAATCATGTGATCATTAAATAATAAGTTGATTATAATTGGTCAATATTTGAACAGTTACACAAATTTTAAACAATATATTTTATCATATAGTACAGTATAATAACGAATGAAAGAATATAAAATATAGCAATAAAATTAATAAAAATTTTGCATTTTATGCATTTTACATATAATTCTGAAAAGGGTGTACCGGTTATCTATATATTTTATTTATCATTTTTTGCTATGATAATATTATCATCGTTAATATCACGAATCTTACTTTCACCTTTTAGCGTACAATCTGCAATAAAGAAGCAGAACTATTCTGGTCCGTAACCGTATCATGCGCAAAAATTTATTTTCTTGATCTTGTACGACTTAAAAATGAATTTCTTAAAATATTAATACTAATCTTTTTTTTTAGCAGCAAGTCATAGTGATCGTGGTGATCGTAGTGGTCGTGGTAGTCATAGAGGTCGTGGAGGTCGTGGTCGTAAAGGCGATGATGATATCGACGATGGGTAAAATTTTATTAATCAAATTTAAATTATCACTTAAAATATTATTATTTTAATTTTTTTTTTATAAGTACGACATTATCCTTTCTGACAGAGATGATGGCAACGACAATGAGCTTATAGATGACTTTGCGAAGCAGATAACATGTACATACACCTTTTTCAAAATTATATGTAAAATGCAAAAATGCAAAATTTTTATCAATTTGTATTGCTATTTTTTATTTTACAGATTATAAATATATCTTTTAATAAAATTCAAATTTTTCAGTTTATACTATACGATAAAAATTTATTAGCGAAACGAGTGAAATAAAAAAATTGAAAATTTGCCGTATTAGGTACTTTTGAAAGTTAAAACAATGCCGATGGAAACCTAAAAGTGCTAAAAGTGAGGTATATATATATATATATTAGTTATAGGAATAACTAAAGTAAGTAATTAATAGTTAGTGTTGGCGAATAGAGTATTTGCTGACGAAGAATTTGCTGACGAAGGATAAAAGGCGACAAAGTATTGACTGATGATGAAATAATAAGATAGTGTATAGACAAGTAACGATACTCAGTCCCATACATATCTTAGGAGGCTAGCCTATCGTGAATAACTCACTACAGAAGAATATGTATTTTATTTGCGCATATACCTATAACACAAGGTATATAGATGGACCTGCCAGTGAAGGCACGTATGTTCAGGAAAGGTGAAGGAAGGGAATAAGATATAAATGATATTAATTACTTACCCTATTTTAGAGTAAAACAACGTGAGATATAAAAACATTACGAAAAGAAGGACAGTAGAAGGACAGTAGAAGAAGATAGTAGAGAAAACCTAAAAAGAAGAAAGGGAAAGAATAGGGTTGGCAAGCGTTAGCAGAAGAATGGAAATACCGAGTATTTCAAATATGAAACAGTGAAATAATATAAAAGCGGCTGGGATCGCCCGACTGCTAACGCGCGATACGTATATTGCTTACAATCTGTCGAGGTGTGACGGCCTACCCCTTACATTAAAACCATTCAGCGCGAAGCATTGAATAGCGCACTTGCCTTATAGAGCCCTAATGATATCAACACAAAGAAATTAAAATTATAAAATCTGGCAAAATTTGAAAGAAGTTTGCGGAGGTTGATGACGAGGATCATAAGAAATAGAAAGAAAGGCTCGCTTTAGATTAACCAGTTCACGACATTCTCTTTTATTGGGACGAAGACAGTTGAGTGATACGTTTAACACGACCTATAATAACAAAGAAAGGAAAATAAAAGGGTCATCCAGGAGTACTAGATGAGCAAGTATAAACGTCACAATATTCAACAACCGCGTACAAGTGTTTCGCAGGATCCTTTCAGGACTGGATGATAATAACCATCCTGAGCGTAAGACATTTATCTTTACAACGCGTCCGCAGTCACCCTTTAGAAATCAACTCAAGCAGCTATGACCAAATATGAACCACACTCACCTTTAGCAATATCCAAATAAACGTTGGCTTCTTTAACTTTTGTCTGAAACGGAGGGTAGATTTACGGCGAGAAGTAAAGGAACGTCTACAAGCCATGATTATTGAAGTCTGTAAAAAATATATAAATAAATAAAGGACGTAAAAGTTAGGAGGTGACATCTGGTTCGCATTCCATGTGACCCCAAGCCAACTATTCCTTGAACCCCACAGACTCCTAACTATCTTGTAAGCAGTATCATTAAAACTATGAAGCAATACTGGTATATCGTGTATATTAGATTATTGGAATATTTAAGACAGTTTATCTTTAGTTAGACCGTAATCTTTATAATACGTGCAGTGACCAGCGTAAACTCAGGGAGCGCGTGCTTACCTTTAACAAAGATATACAAGAAGGATATGAAAGCAATAGAGAGCGGAAAAAGAGTAAGAGAGTTATGGAAAAAATAGAAATAATATTTGAAGAAAAATATTTGTTAAAAGAGAGAAAAGAAGTTATTTTATATTTTTAAGATAAAACGCGACAAAAATTCGGGATATTTCATGATAATCTTAAGGAAAATAACTTAATTGGTGATCAACAATGTGTTTGAAAACTAAATTGATATTAGTATAACATGACTAGTACAGTACATGACGGTTCCAAACTGGAATAAATATATCAAGTTGACTGTAATGTTGAATTTCAAACTGTAATTTAAATGATTTATAAAAAATTTCTTTTGAAGAACATTATCGATTTCTGTAAATTTCTTTTTCCATTCAAAAAGCCATCGAAAAGTTTATTTATATGAATTATAAAATATCATATCAAATGAAAATATCAAACCATTTAAAAACTTACTTATATAATAAAGCAATAAATAGTTTATTTATATTCATATTATATATATATTTTTTTATAATTGATTAATTATAATACTAGCTCAAAAATATTTGCCCTGGCCAATTTTAAAATATATTTGTTAGCACAAATACGTCCAGCTTCTAATGCCTCGCTAGAAAGCTGTTGATGTTCATCAGAAAGCAAATGGATAATACAAAGAGGAAATTCATCTACATTTGAAAAAAAAAAATTTGTAATAAAATTTTGAATAATTGAATTTATATACACACATTGTTGTTATCAATTAAAATTTTGAATAATTGAATTTATATACACACATTGTTGTTATCAATCTATGTTGATAATGTTGGGTGGTGAAGAAGGAGGTGGTAGTGAAGAAGGAGGTGGTGGTGAAGAAGGAGGTGGTGGTGGTGGTGGCGAAGTTAGATTGATAATATTAGGTGGTGAATAAGGAGGAGGTGGTGGTGGCGGCGATGAGGGAGGAGAATAATTTAAGGGAGTTGTCGCCTGGGACGTCGCTCTCGACCTTTCGTTAATATCGTGAATTATATCATAATTCGTTCCTAATAATAAAGAACAATTAATTAATAAAATTTAAATATAAAAATATTTAATATTTATATTTGTGATATTTACTTGGTTTTTCCCAGAAATGTTCTTTAAATTCTTCGAAAAACATTTCTCCTAACATCGTTTTCTTACCCTTGGGATCGCCATCTACATATTTTTTCATTTTCTGATAAAATCATGTCATGTTTAGTATTTATATTAGTGATACGAAATATTTTATTTATATACCTTATAAGCACGCACTAATCCGTAGAATTTTTCTTTACACTTTTTTCCTGAATAATCTGTTCCAAATTTAATATTTATTTCACTCGCAAGAGTTTTCCAGTAATTGTATCTCATGTTATTATTTAATTGATGATAATTTTCATTTTCACTTTTTCTTTTTTCAATTAAGTAATTTAACTGATCTTTGGACCACATTGTAGAAAAGATAAAAAACTCGTAAAAAAACAATTGTTAGGTTGATAAAATTTGTTATCCTTTTAGAATAGAAAAGATAAAAAATCTCGTAAAAAACAATTGTTAGGTTGATAAAATTTGTTATCCTTTTATAAGAATTTGATCGAATTTATTACTGGTCTATATCATTTCTTCGTTGTATTCATTAATTTGTCCTATTCTTTTGCGATTTAATCATATGAATCATTAAAGTCTAATAAATTACTACGCCTACAACCTTACTATATTCGTTATAATAAACAAAAGGATGGAATGACATAATACTTTGGAGACATTATTCGTTTTGCGATTTAATCATATGAATCATTAGTCTTAAAATAAATTACTACGCCTACAACCTTACTTTATTCGTTATAATAAACAAAAGGATGGAATGACATAATACTTTGGAGACAATGTTACATCAAAAATTCCCTATTAATTGTAACACGATTTAATATAATGAAATAACTAGACATGTCGCGGGCTTGTCGCGGTTGTATCGCGGTAAACTATTAATAAAAAAATGAGTTATATCGTGGGTGTGTTGCGGGTGGGTCAGTTGAAGGCTTATATTCAAAGATTTTAATGTGAAAACTTATTACAAATAATACAATATTACAATATCAATTATTCTGAGTTACGACAACTTTAAATAAATAAAATTTATTCGTTTTCATATACATTGATGAATTCGTTCAACAAGTCCTCTACATCTTAGTCAAAATTTCCTCTCTCTCCCTCACTTTCATCATTATTAATATTATTTTTCGTAATCGTCATTTTCAGAATCGTCATCCATTATATAAAAAGGTTTCGGTTTTCGCCATTAGATTTCGTCACAATTTTCCTATCAAATGATCAAATTGTACTATGTTTCACCACATTTTATCGTCCTAATCACATTTTATTAAAAACAAGTTTGAAATTTTTATTTATAAATTAAATTTTCTATTTAAAGGTATTATTGATAGGTAATTTTGTTTTCCAATTGTAACATATTTAAATTTTGTAGCTCTACATAATATTCTATGAACCGGTAGCAATGAATCACAGCCTTCCTCATAGTATTCAGTTCTCCACAATTCCGTATTTGATATGTCTGGTCTCATAAAGTTATGTTTAAATCGAATATCAGAGGAAGGTGCACATTTATACCATTTCACGTATGCTAGAAGATGTGTTTTGGGTCCTTCAGGAAATCTAAGCGTATGCTCAAAGTAATATTGTACTTCACCCGGGTATGCATCAATTGATTCATCATTAGCTGCTTTCCATTTTGCAAATATGGTCGCATTTCTTTCTTGTAGACTTGATATCATAGACCCAAATATTTCAGCGCCAATTTGCAATCTTGCGTGCTGATTAACTACCAGGTCCATAAATCCTAATATTTCTCCTTGTTCTTTTTCATATAATATAGAATACCATTCACATAGAAAATTGCGCAATTCTAAAGGCATAATAACTTTGAAATATGAAGGCTTAAGCATTTGACCTGGTAATGTCTCAGTACCATATATCTTGAAAAACGTAGATATATTGTGTCTCATAGATAGAAAATGCTGCAATTCTTCCCTTTCTTCTGTGAGGGCCAAACTACCTACAGTCTTTCTTGCCATAAGAAGGCAAAGAGATTTATCAAGAAGACCAGATGTCCATTTGCACGTTAAGTGATAATCTACAAGAGTATTCTTGAGGACGATTTTCATAAGTTCAGGCTCTATTTGTCGATTACTGTTAGGATACGATCCTAAATAATAAGAAATATACATTTATTAAAAAATTTAAGAGATATCGATATAAAGTCAGGACTTTACCTATATATCCATTAAGTCTCTCAAATGGAAAAAGCCAATAACTATATATAGGACCATAATCACGACAACAATCAGGAATGTGAAGCGCCAAATGTATGTTACTTGTTATGAATTCTGGCCCATATGTGTTTTCTATGAGGTGAGCCATGTCTTTTAACCTTTCTTGTGCTTCTTTTAAATCATCTTCGGTAATGAATCTTGCTGCCAAAAGATTACATGCCCGAACAAAATGGCCTAAAATCTTTCTATCGCTATTGTCTAGCATATCCCATAGAATATTAGTCGAATAGATCATGATGAAAGTTTTCCATTGATCAGCAGTCAAATTAGAAAAGCCATCGTTTCCAATAGCAATTTTTGGAGGAATGCGACCGATGTCAGAAGGTAATTCAACGTGATCCATTCTTTGTTGTGCTACCTGAAGTTGTTCCATACTTAATTTTCCCTGATTCACAAAAATTGATTTGATTATCCATTTTGCTACACCAAGGAAAAGGCAATGCATTGGATCCACTGCAGCAAAACGTATAGGATCCATATACGGAAGACGAAGCAATTCAGACCAGCGCACACCATGCTTTTTGAAATGATTATCTCTAGAATTCTTCGAATTACATTGCAACCATTCATGAGCATATTTCTTATGTGATTCTGCGGTACTTATCTCATAGTTGTGATCCCCTCCATAGTGAGTTTTATTATATTCTCCACTATAAATACTACGTTTCTCACATCTATGGCATTTCATTACTGCAGATCCATGACCAAACAACTTTCGTGTAGCTGGTATATCAGATGATCCAACAATCAATGCAACCTTTATATTTAAACCACCAGGACACTGGTATGTCTTTGGTACTTTCCAACCCTTCCAAAGTTTTAAAAATTCGTCTACAATAGGGGCCAAATAATGATTGATACGTTCTAATCCTACCTCTTTTGGTCCTGGTAAAAAACCCAAATATATAATGTTTTCAGGCTTATTTCTTTCTGATCTTGGAAGGTTGCATATAGATGTATATATTGCACCAGTACTGTGTTGTGTGTAGGTAAATGGCTGGAACCAGTCAAGATTAAAGAGAAGACCTAGATGGCTTGTGGCAGTTTCTGGCGTAAAAAAGGTACTGCCATCAAATGGAAATGTTTTCCATACTTTTCCATCATAAATATCTGAATAGATATCTCCTTTTCTTTGAAATCCTGATGGTTTCAACATATTTTCAAAACCAGGTCGTTGATATAACATACTCAATTGCTGACAAATGCTTGGTTTAGGATAAAGACTACGTGGCACAGCAATTGTTTCTCCTTTACGTTTTTTAAGAACAGTAAGCGGATTGTTGCATTGGTTACGACGACTTGGTGTTGGATTATCTGGAAATTCTTCATGTAGGCAATTCTTAATGGTGACTTTTCCTTCTTTCTTATATGTGACAATATCTTCAACATTATGCATTTTATGACAATTATTGCATACAGCTAACTGCATTTTTGGTTGCAAAATATTCAAATATCCTTTTGCCTTAAATAAGGAGTTAGGAAATTTTTTGAATTGTGAATTATTTAAACGAGTAAGTACAATATGTAAGAATTTTATTAACGCTTCAATTGCCGTGTCAGTAAGGCGAAATCTTTGTTGGAATTTAAATAGCCATAGAATTATTTCAGTTTCCAACGAATCATTTAAGTTTTCCATCACAAACACTTCATCACTATCAAATTTGGGAGATGTGAAAATATTTTCACCTTCATTTTCTTCTTTCTGATCTGTATTATCATCCGTCTCTTCTTCATTTTCATAATTATCATCATCATTTTTATCAAGTTTAGATGCAGGAACACGAAAGTTTGATGAAAATGTGTTTATATTTTCTTCTTCATTTAATTGAAAAGAATCAGGGAATGAATCAGGAAAAGAATCAGGCGGTATACCTTCTTCATTATCTGAATTATTTAATTGGAAAGAATCAGGGTCATCTATTTTCCGCTTTTTTGAATTTGTTCTGGTGAGATTTTGTTCACTTGTCATAATGGCATTTTCTTGATCTTTTCTATTATGGTTTAACTTCCATAGGCGTTTGTCTTTTGCATGTTTCTTTAGAGTACGAGGGTCAACTTCTTCACCATTACAAAGAATACAATTACATGCATACAAATACTTCTTTTTGGGCTTTAATAAATCAGCAACAGAGGTTTCATTTTTACAATTTTTATTATGTTTTATTAAATCGGCTACTGAAGTTTTATTACTCATTTTGCTAAAATATATTTACTAAAATATATGAAAAAGTTTAGAATATTTAGACAGCTATTCAAATGAAGTATAATTCTTTCAGGATCAGATTCGCGTTGAATTCTTTTAAATCGGATTGCGTAATCAGGATCAGGTTCGCGTTTGATCAGATTCGCGTGAGGAAACCTTCGGAATCAGATTCGCGTAAGGGAATCCTCAGAATTTTCCAGGATCAGGTTCGCGTAGTTGCACCTGAAATCTATATAAATATGCAACCTTTTCGCGTTCTGAAAACTCTTCTTCTCATTCAAAGTTTTGCACTCAACTGAAATATAAGTAATGATGGACAGGGACAGTGATCAGGAATCTGTAAGCTCTTCCTCTTCCTCTTCCTCTTCCGCTTCCGCTTCCTCTTCCTCTTCCTCATCATCATCGTCAGCTGCTTCGTATAAAACGATTAAAGCAAGTATTATTTATTATTTATTTATCATTTATGGTTTTTTTTTCATTCTATTTACGTTTATCTATTATTCTATAGAAAGAAGTCTATATATGGGTAGACTCGGAATTAAGAGATACTTATAAAATAGACGAGGAACGGACTTGGGTAGAGCAAAAGGAAAACATAGTAACAAAACTATTGCCGCCTTTGTACAAGCTCATGAATAAAAAATATAATATTACAAACGGCAAGTTACTAAAAATTTTGTACGGACGATGGCGTTCTCGGCATCGTGTGAATAACATTAAAAATCAAGGAGAAGAAAGAATAAAACAAGATAAGAGAAGGGCAAAAAAGAATTCGAGGATGCAAGACGTAAGTAAATATTCAATTAATGTGAAATGAAAAGTTAGTAGTTAACTATCAATTACATTACTAGAAAAAAAAAAGAAGAACAAAAGCAACAAACTATTTGATAGAAGGTAAAGATAAGTATATTGTCAGGTATCCAGAAGGAGACCTTGTAAAAATTCTTAAAGATTCGGGTTACCACTCGGAAGAGTGGGAAGAAACAGATCCTGAGGAAGATTGGACTGTTATCCGACCTGCAGTAGTTGAAGATGGTGAAGTTATTGAGGAAGCCGTTAAAGAAAAGTCAACATCAGTATACATTTATGATAAATGGTGGCGTTCTTCTGCAGTATGTATATTTATTATTTTATTAGTTTATTTATCAAAAACACTAATAGTAATTTATTTATTTAAGCTTTTACGATTATTACACGACCGAATTGATCTGACGGTCGAATTATTAAGGAAAAAACCACCAACTTTAAACCCTAAAAAAGCTGACAACATATCTGCATCTAGCGTACCACCTATGGGTGCACCAAACTGGTGTTTAAATCAAGAGTCGCTCAAACAGTTTAACCGTTCAAGTGTTGATATTCCGATATACGATTATGATACCGATGATAACCACGATAAAGACAAAGAAGAAATCCCAAATAGAACTAATTCAAATAGTAGAAAGAAGAGAAAAACTAAAAAAAACCCAAAACAAAAGAGAACCAAAAAACATAAATCAAAATAATTCAATAATTTTTTTTTCTAATTCAAATAGAAGAAAAGAAGAGAAAAACTAAAAAAAAAACAAAATAAAAGAGAACCAAAAAGCATAAATCAAAATAATTCAATAATTTTCTTTTTACTCATTAAATCTAGTCTTAAATAGATTTATGTTATTTGATTATATAATAAATTGAATCAATCATCCGTATGCAGTTTAATTAAAAGTTAATCAAAAATTTAATAAGCTAGGTTCAAAATTGATTTGTGTTTACGTTTATTTTTAAAAAAACTTTAATTGAAACAAATTTAATCTAATCCGTTCTGCATGCGAGACAATGTATTTCTATTTTATTTGTTACATTTCAGATATATTAGAGGATTAATTTATAATTTGAAAATACGTAATGACTAATAACAAACATGTGATCCGATTATTATCATTTAAAAAATCGTACAAATATCGGGTAACTGATATATATTAGCCAACATATCGGGGACTAAAAGTTTAAATATCGGGGTCTTTGATAATTATAATTTTAGACATATTTTGAGATGTGACAAATCAGGTATCCGATATGTATAAAAACCCGATATGTATCTGATTAGTCACTGATATATAGACGCCCGATATGTACCTGATAGTATTGATTTTGACCAGTGACATTGGCTAGTAAATTGCAACCAAATACCTCCAAAATATAGGGGAAGCTGTATAAAGTGTTGGAAAAGCACCAGGCATCATGTGAAGGATTGTAAATCCAGTAGACAGAAAGAGCCTTGGCTCCAGAGCCTTTTTTATAATCTTTGTAAGTAAAATTCTTAAAATCATTATCACTAATTTTTTGAATCTAATTATTTAACTATTTTCACAGATCAGATCGACTGAATTTTTTTTATATTTAAGTGGGGCGACCAAATTTCTTTTTTTTTTTTAAGTCAACAAAATTTTTTTTTCTTTAGTCCAACTGTAATTGGAATTAGTTCGATTGGGGTCAAACAGCATTCTGATTGTGGTCAAATATAAATTTTTTTTTTCTTTAGTTCGATTGGCGGGGTCAAATATCATTCTGATTGTGGTCAGATGTAAATTTTTTTTTTCTTTAGTTTGATTGGGTCAAAAGTCATTCTGATTGTGGTCAGATGTAAATTTTTTTTTCTTTAGTCCAACTGTGATTGGACTTAGTTCAATTGGGAACGACGTAATTTTTTTTTATATAATATATATATAATATTCAATAATATTTTTTTTATATTTTTTTTTATCATATAAATAATTTTTAATATAATTTTTTTTCTAAAAAAAAAAAAATATAATAAAATTTTATAAAAATTCTGTATATCAGGAATTATTTTGTAATCACAATACATATTTTATTTTTAAAGAAACTTTTATATATAAAACCTACTAAAACATGATCTTTAGCCATATCACATAAGAAATTAGTGTACTCAATACTAATGTAACATTTTTTTTTAAGCAACGTACACAGGTCAAAATTAGTTAAATAGGGTATCAATAGAGTATCAATAGGTTATCAATCGGCTATCAATAAGCTACCCTATTGGTAGCCTATTGAACTTACGCCATAATCCGTTACCAATCAGGCAGGCTGATTGATAGCCGATTGATAACTTATTGATAACCTATTAGTATCCTATTGGTATTTTTATTAAATAGGGTATCAATAGGGTATTAATAGGGTATCAATAGGTTATCAATCAGCCTGTCTGATTGGTGACAGATTATAGCGCAAGTTCAATAGGCTACCAATAGGGTAGCCTATTGATAGCTGATTGATAACCTATTGATAACCTATTGATACCCTATTGATACCCTATTTAACTAATTTCGACCTGTGGTACTCACGAGAATCAACATTCATATTTATAATATTAGAAACTTATAAAATGTCTGATATGTATTTAATTAGTGCATTATATGTACGTTTTCTTCATATTAAAAAAAAATCACTGCCCTTCATTCCTTACATTTCAAGTCTGAGCTCATTCAAAAGTCAAAAAAAGAAGAAAGAAATGTTAGAATGATACGTTTCTTTACAGTAATATTAAAAAATAACCGTTCTTTATGTTCCAAGCTCAATTCGTTCAAGTTTGACAGCCTAAAAAAAAAGAAAGAAACGTTAGTATATTTCTTTAATATTAAAAAGAAATCCCCTCCCCATCTATTCCTTATATTCCAAGTCCGAATTCGTTCAAAAAGTCTGGAAACCTAAAAAAAGAAAGAAAGAAACGTTAGTACATTTCTTTAAAAATTAACAAAAAATCTTTCTCCTTTCCTCTATTCCTTACATTCCAAGTTCAGGTTCATCCAAAGATCTGGCAAAAAAAGAAGTCTTATTATTCTACAAACGAGAGATCCGGCATCCTAAAAAAAGAATAAATATAAAAGTAAATTTTATATTTAAACAATTTTTTTTTAAAGATTATCAATGATCAGTTGTATGACTGTTGATCGATAGTACCTCTGATCATTAGAATTTCATACAAATATCAGTGCCCGATATTTCTTAGAAAACATATCAGTGACTAATAATTTAGATATCGGGGGTCTCAATTTTTAGGTGTATTTTTGATGTGATAAATTGGATACCCGATATGTAAAAATGCCCAATATATAATTGATTAGTCACTGATATATAGGTATCTAATATGTACCCGATAGAATCGATTTTGACCAGTGATATTAAAATTAATTAAATATACCGAAATTAATTAAATATACTAAAATTATTTTTATATTTATGAAAATTAAATAATTATTCTGAAATAATTACAGAATTATATAATTACATAATTTCTTATTATAAAATTAATTTTAACTACAACTATAATCTTAACCAAATCTTATATGAAATTTTAATAGTTAAATTTAATTATTTTTTTTAAAATTTTTTTTTTTTTAATGAAATTTATAGTTTATTTTTCTTTCTATGGGAATTAATCTTTAAACTCATAATTTTAATAAGATTTTTATTTTTTTTAAATTAATTTTTTTAGTTCTTTTTTTAGTGAAATTATACTTAAATTTTATTTTTTTTCCTTTTTTTTAGATGATTGGTTTTTTAAATTCTTGACGTATGAATAGAGATTTATTTATTTTTTTTTTTTAAATAAACTGAATATATAGAATTTGATAAAGAATAGAATAATAAAATTTAAATAAGCAATCCAGTAAATAAACATTTTTTTTTTGCATATACGCCAATTCTTGAAATTAGTTTAAATTAAGAATTTTTAATAAAAAATTAGTAAACAGTACAAAATATGATTGTGTTACACATTCATCTTATTAATTTTATGTAGAATAATTAGAAAATAAAAATAATAATAACTTTTATAACCTACTAACTATTTTAAGTTCTTATCACTTTTTACACCAGTTGCAAATAAAAGTTTTGTAAATACAATAGTAGTTATTGCAGTTGTTAATGGTATTATTTATTCTCCAAAAGCTTTTTTATGATGTAAAATAATTAAATAAAGCAGTAAGAATAACTGGAATTTGTATAAATTTGCTATTATATTTAAAGAATTTTGAAAATAAAGAAATAACCAAAATTTTTATTATCTTTTATTAATTTTTAATTTTAAAAATTTTGTTTTTAAATATGAAAATAAAGAAACTTTCTTTATATCATTTACTGATGATAATTTTAAAACTCATACCGTTAATTAGAGATGGGCATATAACGGTTATATATGTTATATAACGGTTATATAACATATATAACATTATATAATAGTTATATAACATATATAACGTTATATTCATAAATTTGTTAATTTGACTATTTTAATCAGTAAATATAAAAGGTAAAGTAAAGATTAAACTATTACAATCAAAATTAACATTGTTAACTATACATTTAAATGGCGTTTATAATTAAAATTACTTAAAATTACAAATTGAAAAATTAAAAATTTATTATACTTTTTAAAATTAAATAAACTCTATTTCAAAACACCTAGAAAATAAAACTTTTAATTAAAAAGATTTAAATAAATCAAATTTTATAAAAATTAAGCCAGTAATTAATTAGAAATTAATTGTTAAAGATGATAAATAATTGTTTTTTATATATAAATAATATTTTTTAAATACAGATATATGATTATTATCATATTTTTTATGTATTTTTACTTTTTTTTTACATTATTTATATGTATTTTTATATGCTCTACAAGTTTATTTAAGACACCAAAAAAGGTTATAAATCCAAAATTTGATTTTATCTATATAAAGAAAAAAAATCAAAAAAATTAATTTTTCTTAAAATTTACTTTTAAAACTTATTTTAATATTTTAAGTAAACTTGTAAAGTATATAAAAATACATACAATTTTTGATTTTAAAAGTTATATTATTGGTAAAATTTAATAATTAAAATTTATTATATAATTATAAATATAATATTTAATATAAAAAATTTATTTATTAATAAAATATTTAATAATACATAAAAAATATATAATATATAAAATTTTTAATAAAGTAAATAAATAAACTATAATCTTATATAATATAAAATTTAGATTATAAATATTTAATGTTCAATATTACTTTCTTCAGATTCTTCAATTACTATAATTTCATCTAAATTTTCTAATTCTTCTTCATTTATATTATCATCATTTAATTTTTGACCATTAGCTAAACGAAGATTAGAATATATAGATACTAATTTAAAAGTTCTTTCATTTGTTAATCTATTTCTTTTTATATTTTGAATAAAACCAAAATTTGACCAATTTCTTTCTGAAGCAGCATTTGATACTGGAATTGACATTAATTTTACTGCAAACTTACTAAGAACTGGTACTTCTTGTTGAAATCCATTCCACCAATCAATTGGATTACTTATTGCTTCTAATTTCCAAAATATTGAAGAATTAAATGGTCCTGTTTTATTATTATACCATAATAATTCTTTTACTAATTGACTACTTAAATCCTGATTTACAAATTTTGATGTTTCTTCTGCAATCATTGAAAAAGGATATTCATCTGTTAAATCTTGACCATGATATCTTGGATCTAAATAGTAAGCAATAACAATTGCTGGATAATACATTTTTTCCCAACGTAGTGTACATTTATCAAGAATAATATCTTTTAAAGAAGTATTAGTCAACTGTTTAATTTCATTTTTTAACTTTGTAAATCTATAATAAAAAAATATTACTTATTATTATATATATATTAAATTAAAAATAAAAAAATTTTAGTAAAATTACAAACCTATCATAAACTAATGATAAATTAGGTTGATTACTTTCAAATTCTCGTATAATTTTTGTAAATGGTTCTAATAATTGACATATTTCTTCAATATTAACCCAAAATCCCTCAGTATCTATAAGTTTGGAATTAAGTGATGATGGTATTGATTTTCTAACACATTCTTCAAAAACAACATTCTATAATATAAATATATAATAAATAAATAATTTTTAAACTTTTAAATTTTTCAAAAATAATATATAGATTTTACCTGTAATGCTTTTTTACTAGCAAGAAAAGATTGTAAACAAATGTAATGTGAACCCCATCTTGTAATTACTGGCAAATTAAATTTAATTGTTTTTCCTATTTTTTCAATTTGCAATCGTTCTAAACAAGCATTTTCAATATGATGCCTTTTAAAAAACTTAATAATTTCCTGTACTGGTGTAATAGTTTCTTTAATTAAAGCCAATTCAATAACGGATTTAATAAGAAGATTGATATTATGTGCAAAACAACTTTAAAAAAAAATTAAAAAATTTTAGAAATAATTTTAAAAAATTAAATTAAATAAAAATTATTACCTAAAAATATTATATTTGGATAATCTTTTTGAAGAATACTATGTGCTTTTTTCATATTACTTGCATTATCAGTAATTACAGCTGCAATTTTTGATATACCAATTTCTTTAATAACAATATCAAACTGCTCAGCAATATATTCACCAGTATGTGAATTTTCTTTAGATTCTAATGTTTTCCAGAAAATTGGTTGTGGTGTAGTAATCATAAAATTAATTATAGGTTGTTGATGTATATTTGTCCAACCATCACTTGTAAGACAAATATAATTAGAATTTTTTATTTGTTTTTTCATATCAGCAGAAACTTGTTTATATTCTTTTTCAAGTAAAGTTGTTGACAATGATTTTCGGGAAGGAGGATGATATTCTGGATTAATTTATGTAATGCTTGAATAATAAAAGGATTTTCAATAGTTGCTAATGGAATTCCGCTAGCATAAAATGCATGTGCAATTGCAGTATCAATTTCTTCTTTTTCATTACTAACATTATCTTCAGTATTATCATCTGTATTATCATCATTAATATCAAAAGATTCTTGTTCTTTGTCTTTATTTTTATATTGATTTTTAACTTCAAGTGGTACATTTGGACAATTTTTATTTAAATGAATTTTCATTCTTTTAGGTTGTCCAGTCATTATAGTATCACAAAAATTACATGTTGCTATATAATGCTGCTTTGTTCCAGCTTGATCTGTTTTTCTTTCAGCTGATTTTTTAAAATGATTCCAAACAGGGTCAAGAGTACGTGTCATAATAAAAATTTTATAAAAAAATTAAAAAAAAAAATAAATAAATTTTTTTTACAAACCGTGGGTAAAAAAAAATGCATATATATATATGGAAAATTTGTGTAAAAGTTTAATTTTATATTAGGTTAAAGCATTTGATAATCAATTTCCAAATTTAAGTGGTGATACATTTAAGATCAGCATTAATTTATTATATAAAATAAAAATTAATATAAAAAAAACCAATTTAAGATATTATCTTGTGATCCAATGATCAAATTTTAAAGATCTTTTTTTGTTTTTATAGCTCTCAATGCACTCTTTAAGATAAAAAAAAGATCATTGAAATAGGATTTGTAGATCTTGAGATATTATCATTAAATTATTATATAAAATGAAAGTTAATATTAAAAAAATCTATTTAAGACATTATCTCATGATCTAGTGATCAGATTTTAAAAATCTTTTTTTTATTTTATAGCTCTTAATGCCCCCTTCAAAACAAAAAAAAGGATATTGAAATAGGATTAGTAAATAATGAGATAATTGCAAAAAACACTTTTTTTAAATAATAAGTTTATTTGATATATATTTTGACATCTAATAATTATAAAAATCTAAAACACATTACATCAGATTTAATTCACAAATATGCATTAAATTTAATTATTTTATACTTTTAGTACCAATAAATTTTAAGATAACTTTAAATGTTTAAAAATTTTTAAATTATAATAACTTATTTTATATTGATATTAGAAGCATAAAATTGTCACCATTTGATTCATCTTAATAAGACAAATCTAATAATATATATTTTATTCTTTTATAATTATTAGATAGTAAAATATTATACAAAATAATTATATACCTTAAAATACCTCTTGGTTATATAACCGTTATATAACAGTTATATATGTTATATAACATGTTATATATGTTATATAACATGTTATATATGTTATATAACATTTTGTTATATAACACGGCACATCTCTACCGTTAATGCTACGAATATGCAACATATATCATTAGAATCCTCTTAATGAGCTGAATCCAATTGCATAAAGATCATAAAAATTGAATCACTAGATGTGAAGATTATTAACTTTGAATTTTAATATTATCAGTCACTAGTAGGGTTCTAATTGGTTTGATTCAATTCAATTTTTGCAAAATCTGATACCAAATTGAATTGATCAGTATTGGTATTAATGATTACTAAAACTGATCAGTAATTAGTAAAGCTCTGCATGATACTAGTCGAAAAGGAATATTCGGCCTCCAAAAAATCTGGTCTAGATTCGGCCAATTTTTAAAAAAATTGACTTAAATTAGTAATGATATGCAATTCAATCTCTATTCAACTCTGATTCGATCCTGCCGAATGATGGTCAAATTGTGTATAATAAAAATTGAACTATGTTCAGCCTCACACGAATAATGGCTGAATTGTATTCACTTTTCTATATTAAACAATGGTTATAATATATTTACTATATTAATATTATTAAGTATAATAAAAAACAATGATACAATATTTGTTAAAAAATGTTTAAACAATTCAGACTAGTATAAATGTTATATTAAATCAACGCAAATGGAACTTTCTATTTATAGGAATAACGGCTAAATATTCTCTGGCATTAGATCAATCTGATTTTTTGTATTTTACAGGTATAAACTGACCTAAAATGTTGTGTATTGGGATTATATTGTCTTTACTGCTCAAATAGAAACTATCTTCCCATAATTCGACGTTACAAGTTTTGACATCATCGTCAATACTGAAATGGAATCAGAATGTCAAATTTGCCAGTTTGTACCATTTAATGTAAGCCAATTT
The DNA here is from genome assembly GCA_015698045.1 of Rhizophagus clarus. Taxonomy (NCBI): domain Eukaryota; kingdom Fungi; phylum Glomeromycota; class Glomeromycetes; order Glomerales; family Glomeraceae; genus Rhizophagus; species Rhizophagus clarus. Next base: position 966,181 of record BLAL01000274.1, read on the forward strand.
GTGTGTCAAATTATGGGAGGATAAATGAATGCTATGTTCGAAAAAAAATTGGATTTGACCTGGGTAAGTATCAACGCTATTCTCATCACGATTAATAAATTTAGCTAAGACAAATGAGCTCTTAATATGTCGTGTTGCAGCAGCAGATCCAAAAATTTCTGCACTGATTGACATTTTCCATATCGATTCGCTTTGTTGATAACAATCGTCGAATTGGGTAAATTTTCTGTAAACGGTTTTCTGAATATAGAATCTACGTATATATCCTTATAATATTCAATAAGTAAATCGTAGATTTATTTATCAAAACAAATATCTTCAGATCACAGTGCTAAAAATATACCCAGAAATTCCTCGCAACTAGTAATTGGTGATTCCAATATATTTCTGAAATTCATCAAAAATTGATACATTTCATTTGTTGGAAATTTGGAAAGAGAACTGACAGAAGGTCGTTTATTGAGTAATTTGATGCCGATTACTTCTGAACTTGAGCTGATAATATTGTTTATTTGTGTTTCAGTCATCAATCGACGCATTAGTTCAGGCTCAATTTGGCGGTGGCTATTAGGCAACGATCCTAATAAATATTTTATTATTAATCTTTGCTTAATGGAATAATATAATTCGAAAAATCAACACAGCAAATGAATTTAAATTTGAATTACTTAATACGCCATTCATTCGTTCAAAGCTAAAGCACCAGAATGAATACAGGGGTCTGTAATCGTAAGAGCACTCACATAGATGTAATGATAGGTAGAGGTTTGGCATTATTTTTCCTTCACCATAATGCTCTTCGATCAATTTAATTATCTTTGCTAAAAGTTCATAGGCTTTTTTCATATCATTAATCTCCACAATTCGTCTAACCAAAATCGTACAAATTCTTACAAAATACGTAAGAATTTTGCGATCTTTATTCAGAAGATGATTCCATAACACAACAGTGGCGTATATTAGAAAAAAGTTGCGCCATTGGTCAGGGGTAAAGTTAGAAAAACCTTCACCTCAATGAATTTTACCAGGAATTCGTCCCAAATCTGATGGTAGCTTAAATTCGCTCATTTTATTTTGAATTGATTAAAGAGCTTTTTCTGTTAATACATCTTCATTGATCCATATTCATTTTGTTATCCATTTTGCAATTCCTAGAAAAAGGCAGAGCATCAGATCTATAACAACAAACTGAATCAGATCAAAATATGAGAGTCTTAATATTTCAGACCACCTTATGCTATTTACCTTGACGAATTTCTCTTTTTCTGCGTTAGATTTGCATCATCGCCATTCCAAAGCCTTTTGACGATGCTCTACTGGATCTTTCATAAGAAACCAGTCGCTCATATCTGCCATGCCACCAAAATTGCGATTATTGGCCCTTTTTTCACATCGATGACATGATGCGAGGGCAAAGATATGCCCGTATAATTTTTGAGCTCCAGGAATATCACACGAAGCAATTATTAATGCAGCTCAAATATCTTTGCCATTTGGACATTCATTGGTGTGATTAAGATTCACGCCTTCCCAAAGTGACTGTAATTTTGTTATTATTGGCGAAAGATAATGATTAACTTTATGCAATTTAACCTCATCGGGCCCTGGTAATATGCTGAGTATAAGCACATTTTTGGGCTTAAATTGAATATCCCGAGGTAGATTGCATATTACTGCGTATATTACACCTGTACTGTAAATCGTTCCTTCGTAAAGCTGGAACTAATCCAAATTCATCATTAATCCTAGATGAACATCAGCCTTGTCTGGTCAGAAAAAGTTATTTGTCCCTTGTTCAGACGATTTCTTAAGATTTTTCCATATTTGGCTGTCATAAATATCTGATAGAACATTGTCAATTATTGAACGACATGTCCAATACTGCAGTAATTCTTCAAATCCAGGCTGCTTGAATATACTAGAAAGCTGCTGTTGTATACTTAAGACTGGATAAATTAATTCAGGAACAATTGATATACTATTATTTAAAGAAATTTTTTTCCTTAAAGGAGTACGACATTGTTTTAATCTCTTTGTAGCTGAATTTGGAAATTCAACATGGCTGCATTTCATAACGGTATTATTATCTTTTGATATTATCTCCTCTTTTTTGTATAATTTGTGGTATTTTTGGCAGGCTGCAAACTGCGTAAATTGATCGAAAAGTCCTAACTTTTTTCTTAGTATATACAATAAATTTGGGAATGATTCGTAATTGATATTTTTACATACTTTCAATATTATTTTAATAAATTGTATTAATTCTTCAATTGCGGTATTTGGTATGTTATGACTCGACCTAAACTTCATAATCTATATCAAAATCCCTTTAATTAATTCATCTGTTGGTAATTCTGAAATATCTGATGTGTCTGAAATATCTGGTATGTTGAACATAGGATGAGAGTAATTCTCAAAATTATCTGAAAAATTGTTATCTTCATCATTAGGAGAATCTTCTTGTGTCGAAGATTCACTAGTGTAGATATCATCCGTGTCATATTCAGCTGGCATATTATAAGAGGAATCTTCAGCGACTAGCTCAACTTCAGTGATATGACGAAATGTGCCTGATTTTGCCCTTTTTTTGCATGGAATAAATATATATTTCTGTTCCTCATACGTATCATTATCAAAATGTGTATCAATAGACATTGCCGTATTTTGTGATTCTGCTAACGATATTGTCGAATCAATCAGTTCTACTAACTCTTAAGACGTTGGAGCCTTATCGTGATTTAATGGTTCCAAAGAAGTCGTTTGTTCATTCGTTTGCTCATGTTTCTCCTTCGTATGCAGATTGACCATTTTCCCATTACAATGGCTGCAAAAGCACAGAACCTTTTTTCTTGATTTTCTGATCGTAAATTCAGTAGATATTTGTTCAGAGGTCGATGAACTAGGATTATTATATTCGTCTATGATATTAACAGTAATGCATTTTCTTCCCCCTTTTTTCATTTTTTGATAAAGTCAGATACGATAAAGTTGTAATATTATTTTTACGTTGAATAAAGTTATAATATACTTTGTTATATTTAATTAATAGTGATTTTTATTAATATCAAATTTTTAGTGATATCGAATTTTTAGTGATATTGTGATTTTTTTATTAATATCAAATTTTTAGTGATATCGAATTTTTAGTGATATTTTGGTTTTTTTATTAATATCAAATTTTTAGTGATGTCGAATTTTTAGTGACATTGTGATTATATTCTGTTTAAAAATGATATTGATGGTATAATTAACAAAATAGACAAATTCGAATACAAAAAATTAGACGTAAGAAGTTGAATAGAAAATTAAACGAAAACTGAAATTTAAAAAATAAAATATATACCATTCCACGCACTCAATGCGATTTAACTGTTCAATTAATTGAAAGTCTAGTTTAATGCGAAAGTTTAAGTCTAATCTGATCATTAACAGCTAATGATTGAAAGTCTAATTTGATATATTTAATATATGTTTAATTAATTAAAAGTCTAATTTGATGCGAAAGTTTAAGTCTAATTTGATTACGCCTATTGAAAGTCTAATTTTATATAAATGTTTGTGATCGTTAATTGTTAAAAGTCTAATTTGATAGTAAAGAAATAGATATAAATAGTGGTCCAATTTTCTCGTTTCATACAAAAAAATCGCCCTTTTTTCTTTTTTAAAAAATAATAATAAAAAATAAAAATAATTTTAAAACAATAATGACTTGTAAGAAACCATCAAAACCAAATGCTTCTTCACCAGATATTGCTGGTTCGTCTACACCATCACCACATACAACATTAACTCCTCCACAAATATTGCTTCAACACCAATACTAACTAATATCACCATTTCATCTACATTACGAAATATTGCCACATCACGAGCGTCAACACCAACTAATACTACACCACAAAATATTGTCACATCACGCGCATCAACACCAACTAATACTACACCACGAAATATTGCCACATCACGAGTGTCAACACCAACTAATACTACACCACAAAATATTGCCACATCACGAGCGTCAATACCAACTAATACTACATCACAAAATATTGCCACATCATGAGCATCAACACCAACTAATACTACACCACAAAATATTACCACATCACGAGCGTTAACACTAACTAATACGACCGTCTCGTCTATACTACGAAATATTGCCACACTACGAAATATTGCTTCAACACCAACATCACCAAATACTAATACTACAGCTCCCTTTAGACTCGTTATTTTGCAAGATATTTTAGCCTCATTAAGTCAAATTCAAACTCAATCTCAACGAACTTCTGATATTATTAAAAGATATCCTAATATTAATGTACCAAAAAGTTACCATTCACATCACAAAGAAGGAGCACTAAGAAATGTTCGACCGAGTAATGAAGACGCGGGTGAACTGAATTTTTTGTTATATTTTAATATTTATTATATTACATCTGTTCGTTACGATTCAATACATATTCTTATAATTTAAAATAGGTAATTTAGAGCTAGAAAATTTAAAAAATGAAACTCTTTGACTACAGAACAAATTGAATCAAGAAAAGGTCAAATTATCAGAAATAAAATGAAAAATAGATAATTTGCAAGACCGTGTTCATAGGATCGAGAAGGAGAATTCCTTACTATGGCAGTTTAATGAAATTTTTGGTGATGAATCGAATTAATTATGTGAAGAGAATAAAACTCTCCAAGAAGAACTTCAACAGCTCAAGCAACTTCGCACATCTTGAAAGACTAGTGATTTTCCGCAGCAATATTCACCAAAACGCCCCAATAAAAGATTAAAATTGAGAGAGAAATCACCTGATGAAGTTGCCGCTTCAGCTGTAAGAGTAAGAATTTTACAAGACTATTTGCAGCCGAATTGTGTTAATGTATATATACAGCTTTTATTATTTCTTCTTATTGTTTAGGACGAAATGAAGAACCTCTTGAAAGATTAAATACCTGAAGAATATCAGTTGGATTACGGCAAGACTTTTAGTGAACAGACAGCAAAGATATATGAAAAATTGATACCTGAATTAAAGAGGTTGATAAGTGGACATTATAATCCGTCTGTAATCCAATTGTCAAACTGGTTACGATCAATTCACAAGCATAAAAGAGATAGACAATAAAAACGACTATCAGGCCAATTAGACAAAGTCAACCGTAGGATGCACGTGAATGCGCGATTGTCCGAAGTGAGCAGTATTTTATTTTAATGCACTTCTTTTTAGTCATTTGAAATTAATCTTTATATATTCGACAGAAAAAAAATAGACGAGTAAAGGCAGCAATAAAATTATATGAAAGAAATGACGCCAACATAAAGGAATTCGATAAAGACAAATTATTACCAATACTTATACAGAATGATTATCATTCCATTGAGCAATCAGATTCTGAAGACGATTCAAGACAGAAATTGCCTGATAATAAGCGGTTCTTGCATGTATATAATCGGTCATGGCATTCAGACGAGGTATTAAAGTAATTACTGTTCCTAACCTATTTTAATATTTATTCGATATTTGTTTATCTTTGTTTTAATAATTAAAACAGCTATTACGAGATGTATTAGACCCTGAAGCAGAATATATTCAACGTGCAAAAAAGCAACAGGAGCGAATTTATAATGATGATATTTACTTCATATCTAGTAAATCTCTCAAGAATGCATCTGAATGGGCGCTCAATAAAATGACAATGTACGAGACAGATAAAACAAACGAAACAATTGGCATTAGCGAATATGATGACATGGTTGATGATTTGATTCAATCTTACAAGGATCATGTGCCAATAGAACTGAATTTAACAGAACCATATTCAGATTTCTTGTTAAATTCGGCAGAAATGAATTCAACTAGACCTGAAGATTTGGATGGGATCGGTGAAAGTTCGACAACAGTAAGTTGAATTATTTTAATATTTTTACGTCACAAATATCGTTAATTAATTTTGTTTATATCATATATTGTATCATGTTAGCAACAAAAAGCTGAAAAAAAGCGAAAAGGAAAAGGAAGGGCTACAGAAGATGAAGAACTCCATGAAATCTTCGATGCAGACGAATATTATTAGTATATTTTATATTTATTTTTTTGGTTATATAATTATTACTGGATATTTTATATTTTTTTTGTACGGTTGATCATATGCAGGTTGGTTTATATAATTATCTTATATTACTATATACTATATACATCAATATATATAAAATAAATGGTTTTTATTTGCTTATAAAATACAAAATGATGCTTTATTATTCGACCTTAAAAAACCTCTAGTTCAATCTATTTATCAATTATATTTGGATTACATACAGTAGTCGAATATAGTTTTTTTTAGGGTCGAATAAATATGTAATAATGTCCTAATATAGGTAAAATGATGGTCAAATTTTCTTTCCGAATTTGAGACGATTGGCACCCTAAATGCGCCAAAAAATTGGCCTCAATTTGACATAGGTTAGATCGTCATTCGACCTATATTTGACCTGGTTAAATTTAGGCCGAATTGTCTTTTTTCGACTAGTGTGAGCCGACTTAAGTCAAGCTACAGTCTGGCTTGACTTGGTTTGAAAAAAAAAATTCTGGCTTGAGCCAAAATGAGTCAAGCCACAAAAAATTTTGGCTTAACTCATTCAAGCCAAGCTGAGCCATGAAAAATTCTGGCTCAAGTTAAGTTGAGCTTGAGCTGGCTCAAGCTGGCTCAAGCTTTATTATCAAAAAAAAAAGCTAAAGCTAGGCAGTTTCATATGTAAAGTTACAAAAAAAAAAAATACTGAAACTAATAGTCCTGGCTTTTCTATTCATAAAATTGAAAAAAAAATGCCAAAACTAATGGTCCTGGCAGGACCCTGAATAATACTAATATAACTCACATACAGGTTTGCGTAGAGTTTATAATAGATATACATGGATTTATTTTTAAAAAATACTAATTTCGGTAAATTAAATTACTCGGTAATTACCAAAATTTATTTTATTTTATTTATTTTTTCACTTTTTTTGGTATTTTATACCAAATTTATTTATTTTATTATTCTTTTTCAGTTTTTAATACCCTAATTCCAAAAGTCTGGTCGTGTTTTTCGCCTGGCAACACTACAAAAAATAAAAAAAAAATTAATTAGTTAAAAAAAAGAACAATAAAAGATACCTCACCCACCCTCCCTTACCTTAATTTTAAAAGTCCAGTCGTGCTTTTCGTCTGGTACCTTAATTTCAAAAGTCTGGTCATGCCTTTCGTCTGGCATCACTACAAAAAATAAAAATAAAAAATAATTAATTCATTAGTTAAAAAAATAACGAAACACCTCTCCCAACTACTCCCTTACCTTAATTCCAAAAGTCCAGTCATACCTTTCGTCTGGCAATACTACAAAAAAATAAAAAAAAAATAATTAATTAATTAGTTAAAAAAACACCGAAAAACACTTTCCTACTCTCCCTCACCTTAATTCCAAAAGTTCGGTCATACTTTTTGTCTGGCAACACTACAAAAAGTAAAAAAAAAGTTAATACTTAATTAATTAAAAAATAACAACGAAATGCCCCAACTCCTCCCTTACTTTAATTCCAAAAGTCCGGTCATACTTTTCGTCTGGTAACACTACAAAAAATAAAAATAAAAAATAATTAATTAATTAGTTAAAAAAACATTGAAAAACACTTCCCACCCTCCCTTACCTTAATTTCAAAAGTCTGGTCATGCTTTTCGTCTAGCAACACCACAAAAATAAACTGATAAATGATTAAAAAAAAGATCTGATATTCAGATTATCTGATTAGATCGGCAAGTCACATGATCCTGCCTTTATACCGAATAATTCGTTATAGCGTTAATGGCATTTTGTATTATAAAATCACAAAAAAAAATGCCAGAACTATTGGTACTGGTGTTTTTTATTCATAAAATTGCAAAAAGTGCTAGAACAAATAGTTCTGGTATTTTTTATATATAAATTTGCAAAAAAAATGCTAGAACTATTGGTACCAGTATTTTTTACATATAAATTGTAAAAAATTGCCAAGCTTAATCTGGCTTATAAGCTGGCTTATGCTTTTCAAACCAAGCCCACTGCCAGCTTGAGTTTATCAAACCAAGCCTAATATCTGACTCAAGCTTTTTCAAGCTGGCTTGTGAGCCACCAAGCCAATTTAATCATGGCTTAGCTTAACTCAGCTTAAAAAGCTTGAGCCAGCTTGCAAGCTGGCTCAGCTCATGCAGAGCTTTAGTAATTAGTGAAAACTGAACTGATTTGCCAAATATTTTTAGTAAAAAAATGTTTTATAATGTTTAGTAAAAAAAAGTTATGAAATAATTTTTTTTTATTAAATCATCCATAAAAAATGTTTCACAATATTTTTATTAAAGTGACAAAAAAAAATGTTGCAAGACATTTTTTATATTAAATCATTTTATAAAAATGTTTCACAATATTTTTTACAAATTTCACAAAAATAATATTATAAAATGTTATTTTTTAAATAGATTATCTGTAAAAAAATATTTTGCAATATTTTTTTAACTACATTATTTAATAAAAAAAAATTTTTCTTATAAAAAATATTTTTATTATCAGTAAATCAGTTCAGTAAATTGCAAAACTGATACTAAAACTAAAAGTTTCAGTTTGATAAATCATAAAATTGAAACTGCTCTGATACTAAAACTGGTTAGTATGATTCAATAATTACTGAAACTAATTAGAGCTCTAATCATATATAGAATTTTATTATACCTTATAATAAATACAGTCAATTCTCTCTATAGTCACACATTTGGAACAGTCTATATTTGGTGACTATGATAAGATGTGACTATAAGCAATAAAATCTTATAATTAAATCAGTAATTTTGGCTAGAATTATAAATTGTAATAATTTTAGTTAAATATTCACATCATAGTAATTTTGTCAATTTTATTCCAATTATTATGGATTTATAGCCATTAGATTCCTCTCGGTAAAACGATTCTAATGAGCCTAAGATCATTAAAATCCAATCACTAGAATCCGTAATAACTAAAATACAGTCAAAATATTTAATATTACACAAATTTTACATATAAAAAATGCCAATCTGGTCTTTAAAATCGAATTTCTCAGTCAATATTAATCCAATCATTATAAAATTATTACCATTGGCTTTCTCTTGATGAGACGAGTCTAATGAGCTTAAGATCATTAAAATCTGATCACTAGAACCCATAGTAATTAAAATACAGTCAAAATATTTAATGTTATGCGAATTTTACATGTATAAAATGCCGATTTGGTCTTTAAAATCGAATTTCTCAGTCAATATTAATCCAATCATTACAAAATTATTACCATTAGCTTTCGCTCAATGAAACGAGTCTAATGAGCCTAAGATCATTAAAATCTGATCACTAGAACCATAGTAATTAAAATACAGTCAAAATATTTAATATTACGCGAATTTTACATGTATAAAATGCTGATTTGGTCTTTAAAATCGAATTTCTCAGTCAATATTGATCCAATCATTATAAAATTACTACCATCTGATTCCTTTTAATGAGATGAACCTAATGAGCTAAAGATCATTGAAATCTGATCATTAGATCATAGAATAATTATATTTTAATAAATATGTTTTTATAATCACATATATATAAAATTTTTAAAAAAAGATGTGATAGTGACTATAGGTAGTTTGTGACTATAAACGATAGTTTTTATATATAAAAATTTGGGACACTCAACTAAGGTGACTATATAGGGTAATGTGACTATAACAGAGGTGACTATAAAGGGAGTTGACTGTATAGTTTATAGATGGATATTTGAATTAGTTTTAACTGGAAATAAGGTTGCTTGCCAAAACTAAAACTGCTAAAACTACCAAAACTATTTTAGTGTTTCAGTATAATATATCATATGATATATATTATATAGTTTTAGCATTTACTATAAACTGCAGTTTGCAAATTTTGATCAATTTTGATATTAGTTATATAAATCAATTTACTGATTATCTGATTGTTAATCTTTTTTTTAAATAATTATTTTTTTTTTTCTATTTTCAAATAAGAAAAGTTAAAAAAAAAGATCAGAAGTCACAACTTAAAAACTGATTTATAAAAAAAAGAGTAGTTTTCATTTTTTTTAAAAATAAAAAAAAATTATTTTTCTTTCTTTTTTTTGTAAGATACTGAGCAAATATTACAAAATTGAAGTAAATGAAGAGGAAAGATCAACTTTATTATTAATAAGAAATATTTTAATATTTTTTTCTTCTTTTTGGTAGGACATCAAACTTTTTTTTTAATAATAGGGTAAATCTGAAGTTCAAACCTACGTAAAGGTAATGTAAGAGGGGATCAGGATTATGAATTCTTTTAGTAATATTAAAAAAATGTACTAATGTTTCTTATTTGCTTTATTTCGGATTGCTAGACTTTTAGATGAATCTGAACTTAGAATATTTAGAATATAAGCTTGAAGAAGGTTAGAGAAGAAAGGATTTTTTTTAATATATTAAAAAAACATACTAATATTTTTTTGTTATTTATTTTTTTAGGTTGTCAGATTTTTAGTTAATAAAATTTTTTTATTACAATAAAGTAAAAATATTAAATAAATCAATAAAATTTTTTTTATTACAATAAAATAAAAATATTAAAATAAAATTTTTAATTACATACAGTATAAGTTTATTGAAATTAAAAAAAATGTTATTTAATAGTAAAAAGATCATAACTATACCAAAACTTACATAAAATATTAGTGTTAATTATTTTGAAACTATATCAAAATGCTAAAACAGTTTCAGCAATTTTAGTAATTTTAGCAGTTTTGACAGTTTTAACATTTTAGCATTTTGGCATTTTGGTATTATATAGGAAGTTTTAATTTTTAGCATCAAGTCAAATGAGTTTCAACAGATAACCTTAACTGGAAGTATTATTTATAGGTAGAAGAAATTATTATATAGTCCTATTTATTCTAATAAAAATATATATACTTTTAATACCTTAAAAAAAAAAAAAAATATAGTTTAATAAATAATTTCAGTTTTTCTATTTTAAATTACAGTTTATATACAAATATAAGCTATATAATTATGGTTATCATAATTGCAAAGTATTTTTTAAAGAGAGTACCTTATAAGTTAACTTGACACAGAAATAAAAAAATTGATTAGCAATAATACTGCAATATTGAAAATCTTTAAATTAATCCAAAAACATTTATATAATATATCAATTACAAATAACTGAATTGTTATGATATGTTTTCTTTTAATTTTTTAAAAGAGACTATTTATATGTATTATAAGTATTGAAAATCTTAATAAAAAATTTACAGAAATTCTATTTAATAGGTAAATTATAAAAAATAGAAAAAAATTTAAAATCATAATTAGTAAAATTTATCCTATTATTAAAAAAATTTTTATAATTAATTTCTTGTTTAGTTATTGTATCTGCAATTTTATTATCCTTAATTTTATATATTTTTTAATTTTAATAAACTTAATAATCAAATTTTTCTCTTGAATTACTATTTTGATTATAAAAGTAAATTTGATTACTTTAATCTAAATCATGATATAAAAGTAGACCAATTGTTAATCACTGATATTACATATTAACTATTTGTAAAAATAAATATAATAGCATCTTGTAATGCTATTAATAAATCAAAAAAATTGCAGCCAATTTAGTCCTTATTAAAAATAGCTAATATATCAAATGTATTATTAATATAAAAAGAGTTTTATTAGGTAATTTAACATACTTATTTTGTAAATGTAGTTATTAAAGATATAATGTGATAGTATACTTACTATTAACAAAATGTATTTAAAGTAAATCATCTATATAAAATTTTATAATATTGTTTTATTTAAACAGCAGAATTAGCTTATGCTAAAATTTAATTAAAGCGTTATATAATTCATCATATAAAATCTATCTATATATTTACTAAATATATTTAAAAGGTGATATCTTTTGATAAACAAGCAAAAAAAGAAAATATTTGTTTTTTTTTTTATTTATATATACTTTTATTGGTATTTAGTTTAGAATCTTGCTAATTTGCTTCACAGGTGAAATCACCTAACACAGGTCAAATGAAAAAAAATCGGAATTTGCTTTATTTTAATATGCTCTTGCCAATTTTTATATAATTGTGCCGATTTTTATATAATTCTGCTGATTTTATATTATTCTGCCAATTTTTGTATAATTCTGCCAATTTTTCAATCAAATGATCGTCAGTTTTATCATTTTTAATTGGCTGGCTATACAATTACATCATTTGTTTATTGATTTATTGATTTTTTTTTATTTTTGCTTATTACATTTCATTTTTTTCCTTCTGCTCATTTACAAATAGAAAAAAAAAGTAACTGTTAGAATGCATTTCTTTAAATAAAAAAAAACAAACAAACAAAAAATTAGTACACACCACTGAAATGCCGTCATCCAAAGAAGCCGTCAAGCGAAACCTACAAATAAAGAAAAAATATATACAAACGTTAATAAACATCTCCTTAAATAATAAAGATAAAAAGAAAGTACCTTAAAAACCAGAATGTCACAGTTCCAAGCGAAAACTACAAAGAAACATTAAAATGTTTCTAAAATAATTTAGTTTCCGGGATGTAGTCTTTTTAGTCTTTAGGTAAGTTTCAAACAAACCTTTTTTTTCTTTTTTTTATGTAAGTTTCGAAATTTTTGAAACCTTTTTTTAGGAAACGTGTTTTACTAACATTTTTTTTGTAGCTTCCGGTCTTCGATTCTTGGACGATAGGCGTAATTAATGTAAGTTTCAATTTTCGAAATTTTTTTTTTTAGGAAACGTTTTACTAACGTTTCCATCTTTTTTTTTTAATTTAAAAAAACGATTTTTTTTTTATTTAATTTTAAAAAAACAATTTTTTTTTTATTTAATTTTAAAAAAAAACGAATTTTATTTTATTTTTTTTTTTAATTTAAAAAAAAATTCTTAGCTTTATTGTAAAAACGGTGAGTTTCATGTTAAAGAAATATTCTAATGTTTCTTTCTTTTCTCCATTTTTATAGAAAGGCAAATTGACAATAGAAATGTACTAATGTCCCTTTTTTCTCTCCTTGGACGATGGACGTAATTAATGTAAGTTTCAAAGTTTTTTTTGAAACTTTTTCTTTTTGTTTTTTAGGAAACGTTTTACTAACGTTTCCATCTTTTTTTTTGTAGGTTCTGGTCTTTGATTCTTGGACGATGGATGTAATGAATGTAAGTTTCAAATTTTCGAAACGTTTTTTTTTCTTTTTTTTTAGGAAACGTTTTACTAACGTTTCCAACTTTTTTTTTGCAGATTCTAATCGGACGTTTTTAGTAATTAGGCTTTTTTACAAGTATGTTTCTTTTTATTTCATTTTATTTTCATTTATGATCAATTACATTTCGTTATTTACTAACTTTCCCTTCATTTTTTTCTTTTATCCCCTTTGTTTCTTTTCGTTTATTTTCAATTCTTTTCGTCTCTTTTCACTCACTCTTCTTTCCATTCTTTTCGCCTCCCTTCAATTCTTTTTGTATATTCACATTTCTCTTTCCATTCTTTTCATTTCTTCCTCTTTTTTTTCTTTTTTTATGTTTTTCCTTCTATTTTTTTTTCGTTCTATTACATTTCACCCTTCTTTTCGTTTCATCACTTTACATTTGCCCTCGTTTTTGCTTTATTTCTTTACGTTTCATCTCCTTTTCATTCGTCTCTTTATGTTCCTCCTTTTTTCATTTTATTTTTTATCTTTTCCCTCCTTTTCATTTCACCCTTTACGCTTCCTCTTCTTTTCATTTCATTTCTTTCCCTTTTCGTTTCATTTCCTCTTTTTTTTGTTCTTTTATATTTCCTCCCTTTCTTTTTGTTCCTTTACATTTCCCCCTTCTTTCTTTTTCGTTCCTTTACATTTCCCCCTCCTTCTTTTCGCTCCTTTATATCTCCCTTCTCTCTTTTTGTTACTTTATGTTTTTCTACTATTCTTTTTGTTTTTTTTTTATATATTACACTATCCTTTTTTTCTTACATTTTCTTCTTCATTCCTTTCACTTTCTTTAACTTTGTATTCTTTTTGTTTTTTTTTTGTTTCCCCTTACTTTTTTTTATTTCCCTCTCTTTTCCGTTTCTTCTTTCTTTTCATTTCTTTTATTTCACTTTTTTTCTTTATTGTTATTCTTATTTTTTAACACATTTCTTTACTTTGATTCATTTTTCTTATTTTCATTATAGATTTCTTTTTTTTTAGATTAATTTTCTATTAAAATAAATTCTTATTTTTTAATTACTAATAAAACGTGTAAAATTTTTAAATTAAACTACTTTGAATAAAATTTTTTGAGAAAAAATAAATTTTTGCATGTGTCGTACTTCTTTAAATATAAAGAAAATAAATTGGTTGAATTTGCATGCACTATTTAAAATCAGAGTGCTGATTTGCATGCACTATTTAAAAATCGGAGTGCCGATTTGCATGCACTATTAAAAATCAGAGTCAATTTGCATGCACTATTTAAAAATCAGAGTGCCGATTTGCATGCACTATTTAGCACTATTAAAAATCGGAGCTGATTTGCATGCACTATTTAAAAATCGGAGTGCCGATTTGCATGCATTATTTAAAAATCGGAGTGCCGATTTGCATGCACTATTTAAAAATCGGAGTACCGATTTGCATGCACTATTTAAAAATCGGAATGCTGATTTTTTGTGACAAATTGGCAATGCCATTTGTTACCTTTTCGCGCCAAAAAATTGGCAAAAATTTGCAACAAATCGGACAAAAATATCCAAAAATCAGACAAAAATTGGACTGCCAATTTTTGGTGATTTTTTTTTATTTGACCTGTGTAAGTGATTTCACCTATAAATAATTTATTAAAATCAGGTGATTTCACATATATAAAAAATTTTTAATAAATTTAATAGTATGCAAATCTTTATTACATAATCTCATAATTAATTTTAAAATTTAATTGACTAAAATTTATTGTAAATTTCAAATATTGTGTACTTATGTAAAATTTAATGATTAGTTAATTTATAAGAATATTGTTTGGTCAATGTATTGCTTATTTGATAATAATTTTCTGTACAAAAAGATTTATATTAAATTATGACTTTATTTCTTTAAACTCTGTTTATCAAAATTAATATTTTTTACAATTATTTATCTTTAACATAATTAGTAATAATAATAATGATACAAAAAAGAGAAGTCTAACAATTATGATAATAAGAGAGAGAAATAATAGAAATAATATTAGAAACAAATAATTGGAGATAACAAAGATGATAGAAGACAAAAGATATAGTAAAAAAAAGAAAGATAGTGAAAAGAAGAGGGAAAGAATGTGAAAATAAAAGAAACAGGATCAAAAATAAAAGGAAATAGCAACAAAATAAAAGGGAATAAAAATGAAATAAAAAGATAATAAGTGGGACAAAAAAAAAGAAAAGATGACAAGAAGGGAACAAAAAAATAAAAGGATGACAAAAGGGAGTTAAACAAAATAAAAGAATGATGAAAATCAAAGAGATGATAAGAAAGGAATGAAAAAATGAAAAGATGAAGAGAAGAAATGAAAAGATGATAAGAATAAAACAATGATAAAAACAAAATATTAATAAGAATGAAATAATGAGAATGAAATGATAATTGATGGTGAAGACAAAACAATAATTGATGATAAGGATAGATGAAATAATAATCAATAATAAGGACAGACAAAATGATAATTAATAATAAGGATGAAATGATAATTAATGATGAAGACAAATGATGATTGATAAGGATGAAACAATAATGAGAATAAAATAGTGATAAGAATGAAACAATCATGAGAATGAAAGGAAAAAGGAGCGATAATGAAAAAGAAGAAAGTAAATGAAAATAAAAATTGAAAAAAAGATAAGAAAAAAACACTATACCTTGTTCGCAAAACTAAGACCTAAAAAAAAGAAAGTGAAATGATGATGATGAAATGAAATTGATAATGAGATGAAATAATAATTGGTGATGAGGATGAATATATGAAACAATAATCAATAATAAGGATGGATAAAATGATAATTAATAATAAGAATAAAATGATAATTGATTATGAAGACAAAACGATGATTGATAAATATGAAACAATGATGAGGATAAAATGATAATAAGAATAAAACGATCATGAGAATGAAAGGAAAAAGGACGATAATGAAAAAGAAGAAAGTGAATGAAAACAAAAAGAAAAGGAAAATAAATTAACAAAGATAAACTATAAAAAGAAAAAAAAATAGTTAATAAAAATAAAATATGAAAACAAAATTGAAAAAAGATAAGAAAAAAATGCCATACCTGATTTATAAAATTAAGACCTAAAAAAGGAGGCAAAATGATGATGATGAAATGAAATTGATGTTGAGAATGAAATGATAATTAATGATAAAGATGAAATGATAATTGGTGATGAGGATGAATATATGAAACAATAATCAATTATAAAAATGGACAAAATAATAATTGATGATGAAGATGAAATGATAATTGATGAGGATGAAACAATGATAAGAATAAAATAGTGATAAAGATGAAATGATCATGAAAATGAAAGGAAAAAGAAGTGATAATAAAAAAGAAGAAAGTGAATGAAAACAAAAAGAAAAGGGGGAATAAATTAACAAAAGATAAACCATAAAAAGAAGAAAAAATAATAAAAATAAAATATGAAAATGAAATTGAAAAAAAATAAGAAAAAAATGTCATACCTGGTTCATAAAACTAAAACCTAAAAAAAATAAAAAGAGGAAAAAAAAAGAAAAAATATGCCATCATTTAATATAAATCTGAAAGAGATTAAAGACCTAAAAAGAAAGGAAAAATAATAAATAAAAAGAAAAATGAAAACAAAAAGTACAACAAAAAATAATATACCTTGAAACTGGAAAATCTAGAAAAAAAAAATAAACAAATTAAAAAATTAATCAGGTAATATCACTTGCCAGGTTAAATCACCTATATCAAAGTAATTAAATTATAAAAATCAATCAGGTGATATTACTTGAGTGAAATCATCCAGGATTAAAATTAGTTATAATCTTTAGTTTATATATCATATAAATAATTTATCAGAAGCTATATCCACCTTGACCTGCAAAATATGATCATCAAAATGAAGAAATATTTGTTAATATTATTTATGTCAGATCATAATATGAAACTTTGCTCTCTAATTCTGATGGTATCAAAAAAATTAAAGTTGATTTTTATAATTTATATTTATAATATAAGCTCATTCTATATTTATAAGTTTGCCTTTTACCAAAAAAGACATAAGAGAAGTTAGTATATATGTTTTAAAAATAATCTTCAATAGGGCATTGTCTTGAAAAAAGAAAGTCAATAGACTTTTATCAGAATGAAAATTATATTTAAAATTTAATTTAAGTATATTTTAAGTATTATAGCAAAAAAATAAATATATTTAAAGTATATTTTAAGATTATTTTAAATGCATTTTAAATATATTACAAGTATATTGTAAATTAAAAATTGATATTTATTTTAAATATATTTTAATAACAATTTAAAATTATAACTAATTTTAATTGAAAGTAATATAACTTAAATAATATCACCTGATTGATTTTTATAATTTATTAATTTTGATATAAATGATTTGATTTGATTAATTTTTGCAGGTTTTTTATTTATTTTTTCCAGTTTTGCACTAAATATTTTTTTGTTTTTTTTATTTTTTTTTTATTCTACTTTATTTTTTTTTTCACTTTTTTTTTATTTTTTTACTTCTTATTTTTTTTTTACTTTTTTCTTTTTCATTCTTTTTTGCTTAATTGAAAGTATGCAGATATATTCTTTTTTTTTTTATTTTCTATTTTTTTTTGTTTTAATTCTTTTTTTTTTTAGGTTTTAGTTTATGAATAAGATATAGTATTTTTTTATTCTTTAATTTTTTTTTTTAAATTTGTTTTTATATTTTAATTTTTTTTTTTTTAGTATTAAAAATACACTTGCATTTATTAGATAAAGAAAAAATACAAATATTACTTTTATTCTATATGCAGTACTCCTAGTATAAATACCAGTTCAAATAGCCATCAATTTATATTTTAATTTGCTAACTTTATTTTTTTTTTTATAATTTATTTTTTTTTGTTAATTTGTTTTTCTTTTTTTTCATTTTTACTTCCTTTCTTTTTTTCTTTTTTATTTTTATTTTTTTTTCTTTTATTCTTATAATTATTTTATTCTCATTATCATTTTATTCTTATTATTGTTTTATTTTTATGATTATTTTATTTTTATTATTATTTTATTTTTATCATTATTTTACCTTCATTATTATTTTATTTTTATCATCTTTTTATTTACTATTTCTCCTTCTTTATTATTTTTTTATTTTTATTTTTATTCCTTTTATTTTATCCTTATTTTTTTTTTGTTTTCAATCCTATTCTTTTTTATTTTCACGTTTTTTTCCTATTTTTTTTTATTATTTTTCTTTTTTTGCTATATTTTTTATTCCTATTATTTTTTTTATTTCTAATTATACTTTATATCATTATTTTATTTTCTATTGTTTTTTTTTATTTCTAATAATTTTTTTTTATTATTTCTATTTTCTTTCTTTTTTTTTATCATTATTATTAGATTTCTTTTTTATATCATTATTATTATTTAGTTATATTAAAGATAAATTATTGTATTTTAATAAACAGTATTTAAATAAATAAAGTTATAGTTTAATAAATTTTATAGTTTTTATAATATTAATATTAAATTAATTATTTAACAGAAAATTTCAAATAAAAATTAGCTAATTATTAAATATTTTGCATAAGTGTGTAATATTAAAATTTACAATAAATTTTAGCCAATTAAATTTCATAAACTGATTATAAGTGAAATTACTAAATAAAATTTTTTATACATGTAAAATTACCTGATTTTGGTAAATTATTTACAAGTAAAATCACTTGAGTAATTTTACTTAAGAAGCAAATTAGTAAGATTTATAATTTAAATATATTTTAAATATAAATTATTTTTTATAAAGAATGAATATAATTTAATTTTCTAGTTTATATATATATAAAGTTATTTACAGTTTTATCACAATAATTTTAATTTAATTTTTTAAATTTTAAAATTATTATATTAAAAAAAAATAAAAATTATATAATAATTAATTTTATTTATATTAGATAATATAAATTTATTATTTTTATATAACTAGTAATTTTTATTTATATAAAAATATTAGTTTTTTAAATATAAAAATTTAATTCCAAAAATTAGTTTACTATATTATTAATCCTTGATATAATAAACTTTAGGTTCTATACTTTAACTTCATTATAAAATTATAGTGAAGAATTTAAGTAATTTAATTGGCTACTTCGCTATAATGAGGGAATTTTGATGTATTTGATTGGTTAAATATTACATGTTAATAACAATTTGTTATATTAAAGGTTTGCTATATTAAGGGTTAATTATATATAATAAATTATTAAAAAATGAATTTTTTTTTTTAAAAAAAAAATTAAATTATTTTAACTTATAAATATACATATTGTTCATTATAAATATTTTAAAAAACCCTTAACCCTTACTAATTGACTTTAATTCTGGCTGGCATTAATACTATTTAAAGCTATTTGATTTTTAAATTTATTTTTTATTTATACTAGATATTAATCTAAAATAATAATAGAAGAGTTAAAAATAAAGATAAAAATTGTTATTTAAAAATATTTTTTTTTAAAACAAAAATAGAATTATTAGATAGTTAAATTGGATATTTACTTAGTAATGTTCTAATTATTAGCAAGGTCTGGGTTATTAAATGGAAGGATCGTATTTTTCCTTAGGTTAATAAGAGGTCTAGACTTAAAAAATTACGGTTTCATGAATTCATTTCTTACGAGTTAAGAATAAATACGATCTATCTAATAATCTTTTTACCTTTGTTATTTATTTCAATGCAAATAAATTTAAAAATAGAAAGCCACACGTTTATCTTATAGCGGCGAAAACTTATTTGTATTGTATGTATTACGCCTTTTGGTATACTTTACAAAGTTATTTAAGTAAGGGCAGTGTCATTAAACCGCCAGGAAGAAAAGCCTCTATTGATAATTATTCTCTTAAATAAAATTCCTTTGAGATATAAATAAAAAACAAGCAAACAAATATTATAAATACAAAGCATAAAAAACTGCTAAGATGAGGCTGAAAAATAATTATTTGATAATATCATAAACGAAAGGAACCTCTTTCATGATGAACGAATGGCTTAAATTTGTTATATTATTTTCTAAGTCACTTCGAAAATATTTCTATCAAAACAAAAATAATGAACGTTCATCAGAATCAACGAAATTTTATATATAATATCAAAAGTTTTTTTCTCTTTTTTTACAATCGCAAATAAAATGAGAAGATTAAATTTAGACGAAGAATTTAATGCGTTAAAAGAATTTGCAAGTGATGATGTAAATAAATTTCAACGTTTGATTTCTCTCCAATCTATATTGTAACGTGATTTTTTCTATAGATTACTGATGGATTAATTAAGTTGAACGTTCCATATGGTGGATTCTTACCTGATATTGTAATGTATGGCCCAGAAAAGCAAGCAGGTAACACTAAGCTTGTTGGACCTGCATATACTATTAAGGTAAAAATTTTAATTTTAAATATAAAAGAAGAATCATATATATATTAAACGTAATAGACAATACTTCGTACGGATACAATTTCACCGAAACCAAAGCAACACTTTGTAAGTTCACGGTAAATTTTTCCTTTTTTTCTTTTTTTGGTTCCAAAAATTAAATTTATTTTGTAGGCTGATGCAGTACCACCGGGCAGTGTAGTATTCGTTTCTGCTCCAAGTAAGTTGTGCATAAAATTATCTACATTAACGTACCGCAGTAAACCATTTATTATAAAATTTAGACACAGTGAGTGCAGCTTGGGGAAGATTAATGACTGCACGCATTAAAGCCAAGGGTGCAAACGGAATCGTTGTTGATGGGCGTATTCGTGATTTAGCTGAAATTCGAGAAGAAGGTATTCCAGTAAGTTGAAGATTTAATTTATAAAATTTCTCTCAATTGTGTTCGGTTTGCAGGCATTTGCTAAAGGAACATCGAGTTTGTCGGCCAAAGACTATATTCGTCCAACAGCATCAAACCATCCGGTAACCCTTAACGGAAATTATGATCCACCAATAGTTATTCGACCTGGAGATATCATATTTGGAGATTTAGACGGAGTTGTATGTATCCCCCGAAGATTGCTAGATAAAGTTGTCGAAATGTGCAAAGCTAATACGAAGATTGATGGGGGACTGAAAGAACAAGTGAAAAAAGGAATCTCTTTAGTCGAAATATTTGCTATGCATAGAATCACGTGGTTAGTATAAAATACAAAATGAGATGAGAAAATGAAAATGCCACAACTATTATTTAAACTGGTTTTATGATGTTTAATTTAGTGGAAAGGAAGATGATGATCATCCGGCCTCTTGGGGAAGTTAAAATAAGTAATTACTTAAAAATTTATTTTTTTGACAGTTACGATTAGATTTTTTATATGAAATAAAACGAAATGTTATTCGATTAATAGATACTATACCTACTTTTATTGCTTATCACTTGAATGCACAAAAGTCAAGCCACCCACAATTTGTCTTGTCCGAAAAAATCCTTTATTCAAAACTCCGTGATTATTTCAACATAAGTAAATTAGTGATCAATAAAATACCTTTATAATAAATACCTTTACAAAATGGATCTAGTTTTTACAACAGAAACGAAATAAGCAACCATATTAACAAGCGTAATTATGGCGTTACCACCACCAGATTCTGTTAAGAATGACCAATTCCATCTTCCATTTTTCCAAGATTTAAAATCCAACCAAGTTTGTGCACCATTCGCTGTAGCCAAAACCAACAAAGAAACTTTTTGTGCACCCATATCCTTGCTAAATCTTGTTAAAGCTAATAAAGCTAATAAAGCCAATGAAGAATATATACCACCTAATCTTTTAACCACCTCAACAGCGATCGCATGTGATGCACCCATTTCATTATTCCTTATGGTATATCTTTTTAAATATTTTCTCGAGGAAAATAAAAGTCTTTTTAGTAAAAATGAATGCCAAATAAATGTTATGAGAAAAGGAAGGTTATTCGAACGAAACAATTGACGAACTAAAAAGACGAGAACTGAAATGAGATGACCAGATATAATACGAATTGTGGATGGATAACTTGGTCCATGACGAATATGGTGTCGTTTTAATGACTGTGGAGTCTGTTGAGAAAAGGGAATCTCTCGTTGATGAAATGGGTCATGTTCAAAAGAAGTTTGTGTTTGAATATCATAATCTTCATTTGTTATTTCTTCATTTATTGTTTGAATTTGTGACATTATTTTTTTCTTTAATTATATTTAACAAGAAAGAAAAAAAAAAAATGAAAAATACAATATTTTTTTTAGATTTGGACTAGTGTGACATACGTATGACGTAACTTTACGCATGTCATTTCCAAATTCAAATCCCGAACATTACTGCTGCAGCTACAAAAAGCGTTTGAGTGGTCGGAGGTTGCTCGGCAGAGGTTTTGGTTGGAGCGATTGATCCAACTAGCGATTCAGTTTTAAAGACAATTATAACAATGAAGTAAAAAAGTAAATGTTTTACCAATCATATTTATAAAAAGTATTGAAATTGTTGAAGTGTGAAATTTTTTTTTTTTTTTTTTTTTTACAAAGGACTTAACAGTTCTTTTATAATGTATGTTAATGTTAGCCTTTTGATAATTCATTTGTTGAATAAACCATTTGTTGATAAATTGAGATTTTGTTAATCACTATAATTTGATATCAATTATTTATTTAACAAATTGCATCGTTTACATTTGATTTTCACAAAATGGTTTTTTTGTGTCTCTTTATGTTATATATGTTTTTAACGGACATTCCAGTTTCCAGTTACACCAAATAATGTTTTTCATTCTAGTAAAAGTATTATCACTTAAATAAATTATCAAACAATAGTTAAAAGAGTTACCGCGTTTTCGCCGTTTTTCGTACCTAAACAATTATATTCCTCCATGTCACATAAAAATCATTAATCCTCATCCTGGAGATTGTTTTAGGCTTGGTGACGAGATTGAAATTAAGTAGGATTTAATTGGCTTTGAATGTAGAAATTGGTTTTGTGCCATTACATCAAATCAACGCGACTTTATTTTCTAACTTGACCAAAAACGACAAATTGAAATGGGAATATCGTTGGTAATAATATTGACTGAGATTATCTGTTTATTTCTGTGATAATTCACATTGCTTATTTTATTGTTATTACATCATAAAGAATTTATCCCAGAAAATAAATACAAATGTTACCTTATTTACTTATCCTATACAAATTATGTTATCGCCAAAAATTCGTAATTCAAGTTTATTTTTCTTGGATATTGAATTGACTTTTAGAACAAATCCTCCAGGATTGATATTTGATGTTATGGGACCATTTACCAAAGATGCAAATAGTCTTGGAGTTAATTCTACTGACATTTTAGAAACCGGGATTGGTTGGATATACAGTATGTGTTGTTTGGTCTATCATGCTGCAATAAACATATTAATCTTGGCTAGAATTACTTTTTAATTCCAATCGCTTCTGTGGTCATAAACAGTAAACCGTAACGTGTTAATAACACTTTTTAGGCTAACCAAAATTAATAGAATACTATAAAATTGCTTCAAACGTGATCATAAATCATTGAGAGAATTTGCCTTATATATATTAAATTATATTAAATGCACTATTTTGTTATAAAGAAAATATGGAAACCTAATTATTCCCGTGGTTACATGCTATTAAAAGCTAGTACTTTGAGAATCCGTTATGATAAATAGAATTTCATCAATGTCATGTGCTTCTAAATACTAGTATTTTCTTGAAAAGATCAAGTGAAAGATTATTGGTCATTGAAACTTCTTTGTCATGTGATTTTCTATCCTCAAAAATTTCTTGGGTGCAAATACTTCGCCAACTTCTAGTCTGTGTTGTGTGTCACTCCGCTTTTGTTTCGAAATCATTTTCCCTTGACCAATAATTATACGCAAACTTTAAAGGGGAAATTAGTTTACATTTCTGCTTAACACGGATCGACTTTGCGACATAAAAGTATACTTTGGGTACGATCCAACATGTCATATACTCCTGGTACAGTCGTTTACGCAAAACTTAAGGGATATCCTTGGTGGCCGGCACGAGTAAGTATTTTGTTGTTTTTACTTTTCGTGGCGCGAGTAATTACACGATTCGCGGTTTTAGTGAGTTTTACTGTTATTAGTATACTTGACTCTTTTTTAATTCGTCTGGCAGGTCGAAGTCGAAGCTTCATTACCTTCCACAGTTATTTCTAAAAAACCTAAAACACCTAAACCAACAATCGGTGTTAGATTTTTCGGATCTAAGGATTAGTACGTTTTTCAAAAAGTTTTCCTTTGAGTCGGAATTAAAAATTTAACGAATATTATAGTTTTATTAAGTTTAACATACATATTGTATCCTCTCCTATTAATATAACAGTGGCTGGTTTGGGAGTAACGATATTAAACCATTTGATAAGAAAGATGCTGAATTAACACTGCAAAAAATGAAGAATAAGAAACATGACAAATTGTTGGAGAGATCTATTCGAGAAGCTTTAGATCCTTCATCTTCATCTTTTGATGACCCTGTGGATGAAGAAGGTGCTGATGATGATGTAGAATCGGAATCTGATGTTGAATTAGAAGATGAAAGTAAGAAATCAAGTGAATCTTACGAAAATGAGGACGAAGATGAGGGAGAATATACAAAAAAATCAAAAAGTCGTAATAAAGGAAATAAGAAAAATAGAAAAACCACATCCAGTAAAAGTTCAGAACATCGCAGAACATCATCATTAAGTCAAAAGAAAAAGTTTCGTACTTATTCATCAGAAGATGAGGATGATGTAGATCATAGCGGAAAAGGTGGAAAGAAGCGCAGAGCTAGCGAAGGTTCTGCTTTAGAAAAAACTTCCAAGCGCAAACATAGGAAAATAGATTATACCGATGACGAAGAGGAGAAAATGGATTTGGATGATGTGAAGAAGGTATACCATTTATATTATTATGAAAATAATTTTATTTAGTTCGTTTAGTTTAAACATATTAAAAATTCTTGGAACGCCAGCAGATCATTAAAAAAGAGGGATCAAAATCACCAGTCAAATCTGATAATGAATCACCTGAAGGTGATGTAAATGACAAAGACGAAAATAAATATAATAAGGATGATGGTGCGAGTTTCGAAAACAAATCAAGTAGAATGGAGTCTGAAAGTCATCATCGTTCGTCTAAGTCGCGACAGTCGAGTATGTATATGTAGTTAATATATTCATACTTGTTCGATGATTAATATATATTAAATATATATATATATTTTTTAACAATAGGAACACCCAGTGATAGATTACTTCATTTGAGACATAGACTTCAGAGAATGACTTTGAAAGACGATATTGAGGTATTCAATTCCGTTAATTCATCGTGACATTTATTTATGTTATACACATCTTTTTTTTTTTATTCACTAGATATTAGACACGGAGAAGATTGATGAAGTGTTTACTGAAGTTGAAAATTTTCGTATTACTATTCCTTTATTGAAGGTAATTTAAGGATTATCTCTACTGATAATTTATTTCTAATTTATTTAATATTTTTAATAACATTAGGAAAGTAAAATTGGTAAGCTCATGAGAAAAATTGCGGAAAAAAATATTGATCCAGACCCGAAAAGAATTATAGAACGAAGCAATGAGTTAATCAGGAAATGGAAATGCTTGTTGGAAACACCTACTCATGAAGGATCTGATGGGGAAACATCACCTAAAACAGTTACTCAAATTGAAAGTGAATCACCAAATCGAGAAGCTGTTCATAATGAAGAAAGCAGTCAGCCTTTGCCTGGTGAACAAGAAAAAACTGATTGCAAAAATGATAATGTCGATAATAATAATGTGAAGGAGGATAAAGAAAGAATCCCATCAATTATGGATGTCGACGAAATCAATGATATTCAACCAGAGATTGGAGAGGAAAAACAGATAATTGAAAGAGATAACATTGTCACAAACGGATCCTCACTTAACAAACAAGAAGTGAACAGTCATGAAAAGGAAGATTTTAATAATAAAACTTCTGAATTGTGAATCGTGAATTGTGAATACATTTTTATTTGCATAGGATATATTCTTATAGGTTTAAATAACACAAAAAAACTATGTTTCTAATCTTTCTATTCTTTTGTTATTTTTCTTTTTTTTGCAATCAAAATTTTTTTTTAGCTTTTATATGTCTTATTGTTTTTGAAAGTTGCTGTAAATATTTAAATAGATTAAGCAGAGAATGTTACGATCAAATAATATTTTGAAAAAAAAAAGTTCCGAATTTATTTGTCTGATTTTATTCGATGAAATAAATTTTTTCTTTAAAAAAAAATCGTGGCAGCGTTGTGGCATCACGTTTTCACATAGATGTTACACAAGATTATAAAAAAAATTATAAATGGTTTTCTTGCCAGCCAATCTTTCAATATGTCTAAGCTTACGACTTCTAATGTCGCGTCAAATCAGACAATGTCTGAACCAAAGTCATCAGTTGTAAGGTCTGTTAAAGACTATCTCGCAAGTAAGGATTATAGGTTAATTATTGCTGGCTCGGTAACAGTGATTGTGGTTGGAGTTGGCCTCTATTATCTTTGGTCTCCCAAACCTCCAAAGACAAAATCACGTCCAAAAAGAAGAACTTCGAGACCCGCTGGAAATGCAGACGCTGGTACAAGTCTGATAGAGCTTAATCACCTTAGGTTTTGGAATTTGATATACAAGTAACCTACTTGATCTTCAACTTATTACAGGAAAAAATAGAGGAGGTAGAACTAGGGAGGAACCTGAAACCGAAGATTTCGAAAATTATACTTATGAGCAAATTAATGTTTTACCTATGGAGGTGATTAGGATGTTATTTGATAATAAATAATCATCTTTTCCAAAAAAAAAAAAAAATTATTAACGTCTTATATTATCTATAAAGAAACGCGTCACAGCCTCACAAACACTCAAAAGTCGAGGAAATATAGCGTTCGGGCAAAACAATTATCAAAAGGCCATAGCACTTTATACGAAAGCGATTGCTTTTAATCAGGACCCAGTATTTTACAGTAACCGAGCTGCATGTTACTATAACACAAATGAATATGCGAGAGTTATCGAGGATTGCAATAATGCGTTGCAAATGGATCCTCTATATGTGAAAGCATTAAATAGACGCGCTATGGCGTACGAACAAACTTCTCGTTATGAGGAATCTTTACATGGTAAGTAAACAACATATTTTTTATGTAATTTAAACACATAAGCTTCATAATCTTTAACGTTTCTAATATCTTTATTCCTTTCAAATTTTAAAATAGATTTTACTGCAGTTTGTATAATTGGAGAGTTCAGGAATGAGAATGCTACAGCATCTATTGACCGACTTTTAAAAAAAGTCGCTAGTATCAAAGCTAAGCAAATTATTCAGGTAAATCAAATAATATATATTCTGTGTTGATTTTTGGTGCGTAACAGTTTGATTTGAATTTTATATTAATACAGAATCGTGTAAAACGACTTCCGTCAACAAAATTCATATCTTCATATATGGAGGCATTCCGCAAAGGTTTTTATTTGAATTATATTATTTTTTTTAATTTCTTTAATTATTTAAAAAATTTTTTTCTTTATCCCAGTAAGGCCTTATGTGGTTGATAATGAGCAAGAAGGAGATAAATTTTATAACGCCGCGGAAAATTTTTTAAATGAAGAACGATATGAAGAAGCAATGAAGGAGTACGGAAAAGCCATAGATGCTGGTTGTTCCTATATGGCTGAAGCCCTCAATATGAGAGGTACCTTCACTTATTTAATGGGTGATTCTCAGGGTGCTTTGGAAGATTTCAAAAAGGCACTTGAAATCAAACCTGATTATGTTCAAATATATGTAAAACGTGCTACAATTTACATGGAACAAGGTAGTATAGAAATTTTTGATTTTTTTTTTTGTAATGAAGCATAAACTTATAAGGGGCTTTACAGATAACGCTGATCTCGCATATCGAGAGTTTGATGAAGCTATTAAAATCGACCCAAATGATCCAGACATATATTATCACAGGTTTTTTTTTTTCATTCTATCTTTATTATGTGTATATTTATATATAATTTTATTAACTTATATTATTTACGTAATAATATCAGAGGACAAGGTATGTGTGTAATTATCAATTTGAACTTGATAACAGCATAATAATTTAATGATTATTTTTGGATGTTTAGTATATTTCCTCAATAGTATGTTTGACAAGGCAGTTGATGAATATCAGCGTAGAATTGAACTTGACCCAGATTTTGTTTACGCGTATATTCAACTTGCAATAGCCCAATATAAAAATGGGTCTGTCGCAGAAGGAATTAAAACTTGTCGACTAGGACTTCAAAAATTTATCCAGTCGGCCGAGATGCATAATTATTACGGTGAACTTCTTGCCGATCAAAAGAAGATTGATGAAGCCATGGAGCAATTTGACAAAGCTATTGAATTACAAAACGGAAATTTTGCATTACCTTTCGTTAACAAAGCAATGCTCTGTTTCCATGTTAAGAATGACCACGCTCAAGCTGAAGAATTTTGCCGTAAAGCTTTGGAAAGTAAGTACAATTGGATTTTCTTATTCTATAGTGAGCGGACTAACAATAAGTGTTTATTAATTTCAAAAGTTGAGCCAGAAAGCGATATTGCAAACACGATCATGAGTGAGATTCTGCTTGCCAGAGGAAACTTGGAGGAAGCACTACAATATCTTGAAAAGTACCAAGAGGTTGCACGAACAGAAACTGAACTTCAAGGTATTCTGGAGTATGCAGAAGCTGCACGATCTCATATTGCTTTTAAACGAAGATATCCGCAACATGCTAATCGTGCTTCTTCACTTGCTCGGTAAAAAATTAATTTCACATTTACGTATTATTATTTTTCTTTTTAAATCCGCAGTGTTATTAACAAGCACTATATGTAAACTAAAAAAAAAATTATTATATTAAAATTAGTAAATTTGCTAAATTGTTAAATAAATATGGTTACTCCGAAAGAGGTGACCTTTTATCGAAAAACTTTCAGATACCAACAAATATTATTACACACGTAATTTATAATGTTCATAACGTCAAATTAACTGATGTTGTAAATGTAAAACAGTTTTATCAATCTGTTTTTTATTATTATTGAAATCATGTTTATTTAAACCTTGCATTATTAATTTTTTTAGGAGCTGAAAAATTAAATGTAATCTAATGATTTTAAAACTTTAAAAATAACTCATTATCTTTTTTTTTTTGCAAAGTAGTGCAATTCGTGAGTTTATTAGTTATATAAAAGTACAGAAATATATCTGTTAAATATGTGTAATTAATTTATTAAATCTCTAAATCAGTCTCCTTTACTTCTGTGCCTTACCATCACCCTTTTTATAGTAATTATTGTATAGGATCATTATATCATCTGAAAAAATAACTTGTTGTTTATTAATAATTATAGATGATTTTGTTAATAGTGATAGCTTTATAATCAATATTCTTACTAGTAGATTTTAATAATATAATATTCAAACTTATGGCATAATAGCAAAAAAATGTAAATAAAAAGTATACTGAAAATATGTTATTATATTATAATAAATAAAAAAAAAAGCATTATTATACTTATTGATTTTTTTAATTTAAATTAAATATTTAATATAATATATATATATATATTTCTTAAATGGTAATGCAGGCAAATTTGCCTGCAATTTCTTAAAAAAGATTATACTTAAACATAAAGTTTATTAATATAATTCAGATTATTCTACAATTTTACAGTCATATTAATCTATATTTTTATTATTAATTGTATAATTAAATATATGACTATTATTTATTATAAAATATTTTAATATATTTTTTTTATTTTATTATAAAACTTTGCATTCTAATAGATAAAATAAAAATAATGAAATTCAAATTTACATTTTTATTATAAATTTATAAAAATAATTCTTTGTTTAGGATTCTATTTAAAGTCAAAATTTTATTTTTAAATATTGATAAAAATTATATTAATAAATATTATTACCTATAATAAATTCTATATATTTTATTAAACTTTAATATAATTACAATCAATTTTCAATAAAATTGTTAACTATTAAGATTAAAGTATAAAATTTTTCAAAATTTTTGGCTATTTTAAAATTATAATATTTTACTAATAGTTAAGCTTTTATGATTAATAAATACTGTAAACTGAATCTTAAATATTTCTTCAGATTTTTAGATGATCTAATAAGGTAATATTATTTCATTTGGCCAGTACATTATAAATATAAATTTGTAATTTTTTCTGATTAGTATTATATATATACTTTTATTTTTAAAAAAATTTTTATGTTTATATTAATATATAGAAAAATGTTATTTGTGATTCCAATTACCATAGCAATTCTGTTATCACATGAGCAAACAAATTTTGATTGCACTAGTCAAAAAAGGAATATTCGGCCTCCAAAAAATCTGAATTCAGCCAATTTTTAAAAAAATTAACCTACATCGGGAAATTTTTTTAGGGGATATATATCGATGGATAGGTCACATGATATATATCGATAATAATCGGACTCGTCAAGTAGTATCGATGTGGGTAAATGATGACAAATTATCAGAATTTAACTAAAATGATAAATATCGATAAAGATGTATATCGATGGAAAGGTCACATGATATCTATCGATAATAATCAGACTTGTCGAGTAGTATCGATATGGAAAAGATGATTACTTATCAGAATTAAGCCTAAATGATAAAAGTCGAGAAAATTTCATACGATAAAAATCAAGAAAATTCAAACAATAAATATTGAAAATATTTATTGCGATTACTAACGTAAATTTATTTATTTATTTATAATAATAAAATTCATAATAAAATTCATAATGATAATAATTATAATTAATTATAAAATATTAGTATGCCACCTTAAAATAAAACATCACTTTCCAACCTATGAATAATTGCTAATCATCATAAAACAAGTCGTCATGCAACGTCATTAATATAGTATCATCACCTCTGAGAATTACATCTGTTTCCTCCTTCTCTTCAAAAGCGCCTATTTTCAGGATTTCCAGAATTTCTTCCCTCAATATCTCCTGCGTGTCATGTATAGTAAAACCTCCTTTTTTTTGAATAAATCCTAATAAAGTATTAATTCGAATTTTATCTAACTGAATAGATTTCAAATTATATAAATTGGTTTAAATAACAGCCACATACCTTAAATTTTCAATATCGTCGTTCTAAAGGTTTTTTTCTGCACTCTACGTCGGGATAGCTAGGATTCAATACTATATCGCATATCGCTGACGTATAAATATAGATATTCTAAAATGACTCATCGGTATCAGATATTACAGAAAATGTGAGTTTTGTTATATTTTTGATTACATTATCGTTATCATCATATAACTTATTATAACACTCTTTAACTTGTGGTAAATTTTTCCAGCTCGTTATATCTTGCAGGCTTTTTCATTTATTATCACTTATTGATTGTAGACCGAATTCCTTAAAAATAGCGCTTTTCACTGCTGTGACGTGTACTCCTCTCATATCTTTCATTTTTTGCATGAGCTATAAAAGAAAATAAAAAATCCATAATGATAATCGAAAAATTTAAATTAAACACAACAGTTATGATTACGATTATTAATGATAATCATCATAGAATGATGGCGTCCTAAAAATGCGTTCATTCACTCTCTATAGCCTACTTCACGAAGATAATCAGGATGATGTTGATTTAGCCAATTTTCAAGCTCCAACTTAAAATTTTCAAAGGTAGGCCACATATTGTCTGGAAAGGATTTATTGCACACCGAATTATAACCTTCCTATATTAGTGTGTGATAATAAATAATTGCAATTATGTTGTGATTTAGTGACAGATGGTATAAGAGAGAATAGCACCAGGTTTTCGTTAGAAACTTACATTGAAGACGTTTTCGCTTAGATCAATTTTTTTCTTTTTCTCATTTTGCAACTTAATCTGGTTCTGGATCCATTTGACTTTCTCGAGTGTCTCTTTATGTAATTTATATAGAGCTCGTATTTGCCTACCTTGTTTTATAAGCATGTTCTCGCAACTTTTTCTGCTTTTAGGAGGTTGGATATTGATCTCTGGTGTTTCTTCTGCAGTTGTAGTTGACGAGCTTTTTCCATGCTCAACAGCTGGCATGGTCAGCCTACTGCGCTGTACATTTTTTCTATTTGTTTCTGGTACAAGCGTTTCAGAATGTTCATCGCCAGCTGACGTTAATGTATTAACCCAGTAAATTGTATTAGGTGTAATAGATGTAAACTGAAATGAAATGTCGACAATTTTCGAGTCTAGAAATTATCACTTACTTTGCTTTGATTGTCTGCCGTATGTTTTGAGTTTTTTAGAAATATATTTCTTTATCCTTCGAGTATTATCTAAAAAATAAATGATTGATTATGAAAGGTTTATTAACATAATATCTAATAAATCATAATAAATATATATGGATCATTACCTTCTGCTAGTGGTATAGTTTGCGAAGATTCCGCTACTACTTCCATTTCTTCTTGATCACTATCTGATCCCTGGTTACTAGTATCTGATTTTTTGGCTGTCTCTTTAGCTTGTAAACTAATAGTATCTGATTCTTTAGCAGACTCTTTAGCTTGCGAAGTATCTTTCTGCTTTACAATTTTTCTTGGGCCTTCTTGTTCATTATTATATTCGTTATTTGATTCCTGAGACTGTTTATCTTTGTTAGCTCTAGTGGAATATTTTCGTTTTTTTGGCATTTTTTTAAAAAAGGTTTGAAACAAATTAGTAAAAAAAGAAAGATATAAATGGTTAGACTAAAGAAGAGCGAAGAAAAATTTAGTATAAAGTGGAAAAAGGAGCAAACGAAAAAGGATTGAAGAAGAAGCAGATGAAAAAGGATTGAAGAAGAAGCGGACGAAAAAGGATTGAAGAAGATTTGAATGTAAAATCAGAGATAAAAAAGTTTAAAAAAAAGGTTGGAAAAGTATCCTATATATAAACTTTTCTAAAGTTTGATAAACTATTTAGATCAGTAAAACTCGATGTGACGCATAAATAATTATAATGCATACTAATTAAATTATTATAGCGATGCGTTATTAATTGTAATGCATAATTAAAATATTATAACGATGCATATTAGTTAATTGTACTCAAAATTAAATAGATTAAACAAGGGATAACGACGCATATTAGTTAATTGTACTCAAAATTAAATGGATTAAACAAGGGATAATGACGCATGTTAGTTAATTGTATTCAAAATTAAATGGATTAAACAAGAGATAATGATGCATATTAGTTAATTGTACTCAAAATTAAATGGATTAAACAAGGGATAATGACGTATATTAGTTAATTGTACTCTAAAATTAAATAAATTCGAGGGATAACGATGCATATTAATTATTTGTAAATAAATTTGAGGGATACGGTAACAATGCATATTAGTGTTAATTGTACTTTAAAATTAAATAAATTTAAGGGATAACAATATATATTGTTAATTGTAAATAAATTTGAGGGATAACGATGCATATTAATTATTTATAAATAAATTCATGGGATACGGTAACAATGCACATTAGTTAATTGAAGATATTCAATCATAGTAGTAAATGGTATCGATCTCTTTCAATTACTCAAAATTAAATAAATTATTTGAAAATTTAACAATACAAAATAATACAATTAATCGAGATATAACGATGTATATTTAATTGTTGTACTCAAAAATTAAATAGATCAACAATACAATTAAGAAAAGTCTAAAAATATCTGTATTGTTTACTAATAAAACTGATCATTGTCTACTACTAGTAAAGCTGAAATAATGAAATATATATATTACATCGTTTTTTGGTTTTGTTCAGGCAATAAATTCTGTTTTTACTAGTTTTGTTCAGGCAACAAATTCACTTTCATAAAATTTGGTTCCATTTACTATCGCTAAAATCACTCAAAATGACCTATAAATGTTCATATTGTTCATGTACTTTTTCGTCAACTTATGCATTAAAATGACATATTTCGGACAAGCATCAATATATTGACGAAGATGAAGAAGTAACCTTTCAATCAAACATGCCACATGAAGAACCTGATCTCTGGGATGATGATGATAAAGAAGTATTAAAAGTGCCATATCATGAAGAATCCAGTCTCTGTGATGATGATCTTTCAATGAAAGATGACGAATCTGAATCAAAAATAACATTAGAACAACCCGTAGAATCTCATGAAAATTTACAAATTTCTGAAGAGTCGGATGAGAAAAGTGGGGAATTTGATGACAACGATGAGTCAGATGAGGAAAGTGGTGAATTTGATGACAACGATAATGAGGATAATGAAGTTGACTTAACATAATCGTTATCTATCGATGCTGAAGATTTTTGTGAGACCACACTAGATGATGCAATAAGAGACAAAACACATCCACCTAACACTGAATGGCTGAACGATATTTATCGTGAATTCATGGAAATTGTTATGGAATATCAATTATCTAATTCTTGCGGTGATAGGATAATTAAGTTAATCAATAAAAGTAGACAAGAGGCCGAAAAAAACCCATTACCAATAAATACTAAGGAAGGTCGTAGATTTCTTGATGTTAATGAATTTCCTTATATGAAATTCAAAAAAGTCCTTATTACAAAATTCCAGGATAAAGATTATTCTTTTTATTATCAACTGATAATTCATGGAATTAAAGTTCTGCTTCTTCAATCTGAAATGAATGAAGAATTTGTTTTTAAGTATAAAAATCACAATACATATCCGCCGATTTTTGGAATTAACAAAATTAGCCTAAATTAAGGAATTTGATGATAATTAGATAAAAATTAAGTTAAATAAGTTTCACAAAAAGGATCACTTTTGTGCTACATGATCATATGACACAAATATCGAGAAATTACTTCAACAAAAGTAGCGTTAAAAAATTTTTTTCTTTCGTAAACTCCATATTAAACTCCTCATCAACTTCCCCATCAAACTTTTCCGCCAGTTTTTACATTATGTAAGTTGAGAATTTTGGCAAGTATATTAGTAGTTATTTTACATTAAATATAACTTGGAGCTATTTTTTTATTTTTTTTTCAATAGTTTATAAAAAAAAATTTATTTAGGCAGCAAAATTATTCAAAAATAATCTTTCAATAAATAAATAATTCTAAGATTAATAACGATGTTTTAGTGAATTTAAATTATATATTGATTAGTTTATTTAGTTAAAATCTATTTGATATTCGTTATTAATTATTTTTCAATCAATTTTTTTTCGTTAAATCATTATTCTGGTGCTTATTCTTACTTTTTTTTTAAATAAACTAATTTTATAATATTTTTATTCCTTTTTTTAGAAATTTCTTCTACTGGTTTCAGGTTAAAGAGGTAAATTTTTTTGGAAAAGGTCTTAAAAGTTTTTTTAAGTATTTTTTGGCTTATTTTTTTTTATGTAGAGACGGTTTTGATCGATTTTAATCAGTACTGCGCCACATAATTGATGATTGGCAAATTTCTCAAATTGGCGCATATAACATTGATTAGGACTTATGGTGAACAATTCGAAAGTAATTGGTGGTATATCACAGAAAATAAAATTCCTGTTAATAACAAATTATTATTGATAATAATCTACGCCGATTCCACAACTTGTGATCATCTGGGCAAAACTTCTGAACATCCTATATATATTTCACTCAGAAATATACCAAATTGGCAGCGAAATAAACCTAACGCTAAAGTACTTGTTGGTTATTTGCCAAAATTGAAAGCAAAAGATAATACTACAAGGAATTCTGAGTCTTTCTAAAGATTACAGAGACTCATTTTTCAGAGATGTCTCTGAATATTATTATCACCGATAATGAATCAAAATGACATGTATTTAGTTGTTCAAAATAAAATACATCCATTTACACCAAAATTATCAGTTATCCTTGTTGATATGGCAGAAGCAGGAGCATTTACCGCAACATATCTTCCATCAACTTCTAAATAATCATGTTATTATTGCTTGATAAATAACGAAGATCTTAATAATATGGCATTATCTCATATTGATTTACAAACTCCAGAAAAAATGAAACTAACTATTAGTGAGAATCAAGCAAGTGAATTTTTGATTCATAAGGAGTTTAATTATTTTTGGGATTTTGACGATTTTAATATTTATGAGGCGACTGCTCCAGATCGTATGCATTTACTCGACCTTGGAGTAATAAAGTATCTCATAGAATTTACTCGTAAATTGTTACACTGAAAGGTCAGTAATAGAGCAGTAAAAGATATAGACCACAGATTGTGCGCAATCCCATGATATTTAAGCTTAATAATATTAAAAAACGGATTGGAAAATATATCTAAATTTACTGCCAATGATTATCGTAATATAATAAAAGTGATTATTTTCGTTATAGATAATTTATACGATGATTATAAAGAAGGTGGAATACCATGTAAGAGACTGTGCAACATTTTTCATAAATATTTGGTAATGTATATGAAGTTGCGTCAGGAGTCATAGACGGATACCAAGTTAACAGAATTAGAGGTAAATATCGATTATTAATTCTAAGCTAAATCTTTAATTAGTATTTAATTTCAGTTTTTTAAAAATTTATTACTACTATTACTAGACGTTAATAACTGAATTCTGTCAAGAATTTGTAACGATATTTGCCGAATATTCTCCAAGTCGCTGTAAAAT
The DNA here is from genome assembly GCA_015698045.1 of Rhizophagus clarus. Taxonomy (NCBI): domain Eukaryota; kingdom Fungi; phylum Glomeromycota; class Glomeromycetes; order Glomerales; family Glomeraceae; genus Rhizophagus; species Rhizophagus clarus. The sequence continues at coordinate 1,003,184 of BLAL01000274.1, forward strand.
ACCTAAACTTCACGTGCTTCGTTATCATGTAATTCTGTCAATTTGACTTTATGGTTTGATGAATGGGATGTCAATAGAAACATATGAAACTTTGCATAAGAAGAGCGTTAAAACTCCATATCAAATGACAAATAAAAGAAATTATATTCCACAAATGTGAACTACGATAATGTTATATGATCTGTTTCGTCATAATCTATTTTAATCGATTAATTTAAATTTGATACGATAGGTGTGACGTCAATATTTAGCCTTGAAACAAAAAAAACTTACGATAAGAAGATCTAGTGGATTTCGAAATCTTTTATAGGAGTTCAAATTTACTGAAATTGAAACAACAGTTTCTAAAATAAAACAAGACACCGATATCCATCATCTGTATAAAGAAGGGTTTGATAACCTTCATGCAGGTTTTGAAGAGTTTTTAACGGAAAATAAGTTAGAATATGATTATGAATTTGGGCATTTTAAAATATATTCTAGTGTAGCTGTTGAATCAACTGATATTATTCGAACAGCAGGAACCTTTTATGGTAATGAATGGTTCAGTGATGTAGTAGTCTCTTCTGAAGAAACTGCGTGGTATGGAAAGGTATGATATGCTTAAAATTTTTTATTAAGATTTTTGTCATGATGATATGTTATTAACTGAATTAAATTTAGGCACTTTTATTATTGGAATTTTCTGCAAAAGGTTTAAAAGAGCCAGTAAATCTTGCTTTGTTACGATGGCATGAAGAAGTACAAGAAGAAGAGATTATATACGACTGTCCAAGATTATGGCTAACTGATCAATATACATGTGTTTACTTAGATTCGGTTAATATGCCAGTTCACATTATACCAAGAAATAACTGTAAAATGAATATTTTGTTAATACGTATATTTTTTAAGGTGTAAAATGAAATTAGATTAATATTCTTAGTATTCATTTGTATATGAGTGCGTTTTATGATTTATTAATGAAATAATAAATAATGGATTTAACTTGATTATTTTTGATAATTATCAAATATCGCAAATCATTGTTAAGATTATTTTTGATAATTGTCAATATCGCAAATCATCGTTGAGATTATTTTTGATAATTGTCAATATTGCAAATCATTGTTGAGATTATTTTCGATAATTGTCAATATCGCAAATTATCAGTGCGATTATTTTTGATAACTGTCGACATCGCAAATTATCAGTGTGATTATTTTTGATAATTGCCAACATCGCAAATCATTGTTGAGATTATTTTCGATAATTGTCAATATCACAAATTATCAGTATGATTATTTTAGAAAAAGTTAAATATCGTTGTATAATTGTGAGATAATTATCAAATATTATCACATTATGTTGACCATCGATTTATAAATACGATATTTATCGATAAAGTGATAATTATCGATGTATATCTTCTGAAAAAATTTCCTGATGTAAATTAGTAATGATATGCAATTCAATTTATATTCGACTCTGATTCGATCCAGCTGAATGATGGTCAAATTGCGTATAATAAAAATTAAACTATGTTCGACCTCACACGAATAATGGCCGAATTGTATTCACTTTTCTATATTAAATAATGGTTATAATATATTTACTATATTAATATTATTAATTGCTAATTCACCGATCAATCAGAGCAGATTTATATGATAAATTTGAGGCGATCGTCATATTGATAATCTCTAATGCGCAGTAATCACGTAACATATAGAGCACAAAAGTAATATATATTAGGAAAAAAAAAATTGGTGGAATGATAAACTGAATCTGAAAGTTTTGATTTAGTCATTTAAAAAACTTTTTCATCTCCTATTTAAAAACTTTTATATAGAAAAAATGGAGATTTGAGTAGGTCAAAAATATAGTAAAATTAAAAATTTTATTGATTTATATTATAAAAGTATTATCTTTTTTGCCGCTTACGACTATTTTTACTATTACCACCTTCATTTTCAATTCTTTTATTAGTTTCACCTATTATTCTTTGTTCTGCTGATTCTTTGCGTAAGCTTGCGGAATATCTTGTAATCCAACCCTCAATTGTTTTTATTTCTAGTACTTCATCTTTTTGAATTTCACCTTCTTCTGCTAATTTATTTAGCTCTATATACATATCTTTTGCAGACATTCGATCTGTTTTGTTCACATTTCCCGCCAAAAAAAATCCTTCCAAATAAGCTTTTACTAATACTGTTATACGCTTTCCAACATCCCTTTGGCCATATTTCTGGTTACTCTTGAGCGCCCACCCATTTTCTAACTGAAATTTATCGCTTATGTCTATAATAATAAAAGTAACTCCTAAACTATAATTTGTATAAAAAAGACTTACATTACCGAGACAGTCTGGCTGTACCTACCTGTAGGACAGATTTGGGTATTATTTCCAATTTCTAATATGCTTTTATTTGTTTTATCTGTGAAAGAAAAAAAAATGATTATTTTATTATCTTTTGAACGAAAATATTTTTCACCTACAACGTACCTTTAATCTGAACTATAGGGAAATTCCATGGCAAATTTGGTTTGGTATGTGTAGAAATATCAGGAGTTGGCTTGTGCAAAGATTCGTCAATTAACTTTGAGATGTCGGTTGCAGAATAATGTGATCATTTGCCTATATGTGGTAAAGTCTGAGCCTGAATATATCCGATGAATAGATCTTCAATTGGCCATTCAAAATATGATAACTTGGTAATGCCAGATATAGTTTTAACAGGCACATGATTTCATTTTGGTTCCAGATGAGCAACAGAAGTTCCGCCAAGATTCTTTATCGCGTCTTCTATTTTCTCACCATTATCTAAATTATACCCGACTTTTACGTATCTCTTGATGGAATGAGCTATCTAAAAGGAATTGGTATTGATAATCTACTGTTATATAGTGTTTTGTAGACGAAATCAATATTTTATCAAATGAAACCATAACTTACCTGCGCATGATGCGAATCAACACTAGATTTTGCCTCCCCAGGCTCGAAAAAATGCTATCCACGAATGTCAATTCCATACCAATGATCCCAATTTGCGACAACGGTCATTAATTCCAAATTGTGGTAGTGACCGCCGTTATCAGAAAAAATTTTGATCCACTTTGGTTTTGGATCTAAAGTTTCAAAAACAGCATCAAAAGATGATGTAGTAAACCAAGCATCTTGCTTGGTATCGGTAGACCAGTGGTCAAATGCTTGTACATTTAGTTATAAAGCATTATATTTTGTAAAAACCAAAATTGTGTGAAGCGTCCAGCCACGTTTTCCAAAGAACTGCTCCTTGGTTTCACAGGCACTTTTAGGTAAGATCCTCATTTTGTAATCACACACTAGAATTGCGCCATCATCGTCAAGTTCTAAAAGCTTTGCTTTAAATTGATTATTCAGATGGACTTTTCTTGCCTGGTGAGCAAGAAAATAACAAAGTTTATTACGTGATTCTTCAATTATAGTTTGAAAATTCTCTGGAAGTACCACAGTTAAATGTTCAAGAAGCACGAATAGTTGATCACACATGGTGCAATGGCTCTTATGTTCTTGTGTACACTCTCCGAACGCGTATAATAAGCAGTGATTAATTGTATCCGTATGTGGTACTGTGCCATCTTCATTTACAATAAGTTCATTTTCGAAATCTCATTTTAGATGATGGCGTAATTTTTCAAGTTCATTTACTAGTGAATTCTTGAGTTTTTGAGATTTTTATTTTTTTTTTTTTAAAAAAAATTAGAAAATAACAATTTTTTATAAATAATAAATTCAAACAAAATTTTGTTACATAAAATTCTCATTGTATACCCGTGATTCCTTTTCTACATGTAATTGTACCAAACTAATTAGCGTATCAAACACTTCATAACAATATTCATTGCAAATATTACATAGCCCTCCCAAATCTTTTTGATACACATATCGACCACTTGCCAAACGTGCCATAAAAGAGGTCCTCTTTATTCCATCAGGATAAGCTGCCTCAAATTTTTGCCATAGAGTTTCTTTGCTATCTTTTAGATATAGTAACGGTAGATTGATTTTTGGATCAACACGATAAGAGCTCATTGTGACATTTTCTTTGTCAGAAAAAAAGCTCTCGAATTCTCTATCTTTTATTTCAGAGATACAACTTTGTGTTACAACTAGTTTTATTTTTGCAGGACATCCTGGACCATTTATGCGACTATATTTCGTTGAGGCACTAATTAAATCGTTTGAAGTCTAAAAAGAAATTGTGGTAAGTTTATTTTATTTATGAAATAACAAACAACATCATATTCGAACTTACCTGCAATTTTTTTTGTATTTCTCTAAATCCAAACTTTTCTATTATAATAGAAAGAATTCGTTGCTTTCCATCTAATCCGCTTTTATTAACTTTAATCACTTCTTTAAAACATTTCCAGAATTTATCGATGGTTATTTTCAATTGATTATTTTCTTTTTTAAATTCAGCTTCATTATTGTAAACACCATTTAGCAAATTCTTATTGAACAAGTATAGAAGCACGGTACTATCACTACTGGAATTCATCGCGCATGTCCAAAATTCAGGCTATAATAAAAGTAAGTTTTTATTTAGTAAAATTGATTCAATTTTTCAACTATATGATTATATCAGATCAAATTTTGTGAAATTTTAGTATAAATGGTTAACTCCAAAAAATTTACTTTCGATTTTTCCTTTTTATAAGATGTTATGTTCGTATAACCCATGCTTTTTATCATCAACCTCCAAGCACGTAGCTCCCGATCATTAAATTTGTAGTTCAGCGGATATAGTGGTTTAAGATGCACCATAAACTCTATAATATTTGACTCTTGTTCTTTCCACTCAATAAAAAACTTATGCCAATTAAGATCAAAAATGGTAGTTTGACGTTTTAGATACCATTTGAACGCTTGGATCATTATTTCGATATTATCCCATTCATTCACGCTACATATTGGTAATTTTGCATAAATTTTCAATGCATTGATTGTAGTGGAATGTTCGATTCCAAATAAAATGCCACCATCATAATTTTTCAATATCCCTGTTTTCTTCCAAACTTCAGTTGGTGAGATATCACTATAGTATGCGATTTTTTCTTTCTTCTGAAATACCTCTATACAATACCCTTTACATTCAATTTTTTGTACAAAAAGACTTTGCTTGTCTTGATATTTGAATATAAAACTTGATTGATACCCAACCATATTGTTATTTGAGTCACCTAACTTTATAATCAGAATAATAAGCTTGTCAACTGTTATTTTGAAAGGACAAAATAAAACATCAGATAATAGTTTTTGAGTAATATTTTCATTATCAAATCCTAAAACTGAAGGTCCTGAATATCGTGTTTTATTATTGAAAAGATTGTTGTAGGTTTTATTTACAGCTTCTGAAGCAGAGAAATAAACTTTTGAAGCTACATCAGATTTACAGATATAGCCTGATTTAATGCCATCCTCTGCACTGACAATACGAACAATAAATATGGTCTTGTTAAGTTCCAATTGGACTCTCATGTTTAGTCTTAAAGGTATACATATTTGTTTCTTTTCGTTGAAAATTTTTCTATCAGTAAAAGTCCACCAATTTACCGAATATACACCATAATGAAGTGTTGGAACAAGACTACCCAAAGAAAGAAGTTGTATTGTTTGTTTTTTAAAAGACATGAGAAACTAATTAGTAAAGAAACGGAGATTTGAAAAATCTTCATTTTATTATTTGTTATTAACCCCGCGATTTACTATTAAATTTCGACCACGTGCTCTGATCATTACACGAATCACGAATTAAGTATAATAAAAAACAATGATACAATATTTGTTAAAAAATGTTTAAACAATTCAGACTAGTATAAATGTTATATTAAATCAACGCAAATGAAACTTTCTATTTATAGGAATAATGGCTAAAGATTTTCTGGCATTAGATCAATCTGATTTTTTGTATTTTACAGGTATAAACTGACCTAAAATGTTGTGTATTGGGATTATATTGTCTCTACTGCTTAAATAGAAACTATCTTCCCATAATTCGACGTTACAAGTTTCGACATCATCGTCAATACTGAAATGGAATCAGGATGTCAAATTTGCCAGTTTGTACCATTTGATGTAAGCCAATTTGTGTGTCAAATTATGGGAGGATAAATGAACGCTATGTTCGAAAAAAAATTGGATTTGACTTGGGTAAGTATCGACGCTATTTTCATCACGATTAATAAATTTAGCTAAGACAAATGAGCTCTTAATATATTGTGTTGTAGCAGCAGATCCAAAAATTTCTGCACCGATTTGATATCTTCCATATCGATTCGCTTTGTTGATAACAATCGTTGAATTGAATAAATTTTCTGTGAACGGTTTTCTGAATATAGAATCTACGTATGTATCCTTATAATATTCAATAAGTAAATCGTAAATTTGTTCATCAAGACGAATATCTTCAGATTGTGGTGCTAAAAATATACCCAGAAATTTCTCACAACCAGTAATTGGTGATTCTAATATATTTCTGGAATTCATCAAAAATTGATACATTTCATTTGTTGGAAATTCAAAAAGAGAACTGACAGAAAGTCGTTTATTGAGTAATTTGATGCCAATTACTTTTGAACTTGAGCTGAAAATATTGTTTATTTGTGTTTCAGTTGTCAATCAACGCATTAGTTCAGGTTCAATTTGGCGGTGGCTATTAGGCAACGATTCTAATAAATATTTTATTATTAATCTTTGCTTAATGGAATAATATAATTCGAAAAATCAACATAGCAAATGAATTTAAATTTGAATTACCTAATATGCCATTTATTCGTTCAAAGCTAAAGCACCAGAACGAATACAGAAGTCCGTAATCGTAAGAGCACTTACATAAATGTAATGATAGGTGGAGGTTTGGCGTTATTTTTCCTTCGCCATAATGCTCTTCGATCAATTTAATTATCTTTACTAAAAGTTTATGGGCTTTTTTCATATCATTAATCTCCACAATTCGTCTAACTAAAATCGTACAAACTCTTACAAAATACGTAAGAATTTTGCGATCTTTATTCAGAAGATGATTCCATAATACAACAGTGGCGTATATTAGGAAAAAGTTGCGCCATTGGTCAGCGATAAAGTTAGAAAAACCTTCACCGCAATGGATTTTACCAGGAATTTGTCCTAAATATGATGGTAGCTTAAATTCGCTCATTTTTTTTGAATTGATTGAAAAGCTTTTTCTGTTAATACATCTTTATTAATCTATATTCGTTTTGTTATCCATTTTGCGATTTCTAAAAAAAGGCAGTGCATCAGATCTATAACAATAAACCAAATCAGATCAAAATATGAGAGTCTTAATATTTCAGACTACCTTACGCCATTAACCTTGACGAATCACTCTCTTTCTGTGTTAGATTTGTATCATCGCCATTCCAAAGCCTTTTGACAATGCTCTACTGGATCTTTCATGATAAACCAGTCACTCATATCTGCCATGCCACCAAAATTGCGATTATTGGCCCTTTTTTCGCATCGATGACATGATGCGAGGGCAGAGATATGCCCGCATAATTTTCGAGCTCCAGGAATATCGCACAAAGCAATTATTAATGCAGCTCAAATATCTTTGCCATTTGGACATTCATTGGTGTGATTAAGATTCACGCCTTCCCAAAGTGACTGTAATTTTGTTATTATTGGCAAAAGATAATGATTAACTTTATGCAATTTAACCTCATCAGGCCCTGGTAATATGCCGAGTATAAACACATTTTTGGGCTTAAATCGAACATCTCGAGGTAGATTGCATATTACTACGTATATTACACCTGTACTGTAAATCGTTCTTTTGTAAGGCTGGAACCAATCCAAATTCATCATTAATCCTAGATGAGCATCAGCCTTGTCTAGTCGGAAAAAGTTATTTGACTATTATTCAGACGATTCCTTAATATTTTTTCATATTTGGTCGTTATAAATATCTGATAGAACATTGTCAATTATTGAACAACATGTTCAATGCCGCAGTAATTCTTCAAATCCTGGCCGCTTGAACATACTAGAAAGCTGCTGTTGTATACTCGAGACTGGATAAATTAATTCAGGAACAATTGATATACTATTATTTAAAGAAATTTTCTTCCCTAAAGGAGTACAACATTGTTTTAATCTCTTTGTAGCCAAATTTGGAAATTTGACATGGCTGCATTTTATAACAGTATTATTATCTTTTGATATTATCTCCTCTTTTTTGTATAATTTGTGGCATTTTTGGCAGGCTGCAAACTGCGTAAATCAATCAAAAAGTCTTAACTTTTTTCTTAGCATGTACAATGAATTTGGGAATGATTTGTAATTGATATTTTTATATACTTTCAAATATTATTTTAATAAATTGTATTAATTCCTCAATTGCGGTATTTGGTATGTTATGACTCGACCTGAATTTAATAATCCATATCAAAATCCTTTTAATTAATTCATCTGTTGGTAATTCTGAAATATCTGGTATGTCTGAAATATCTGGTATGTTGAACATAGGATGAGAGTAATTCTCAAAATTATCTGAAAAATCATTATCTTCATCATTAGGAGAATCTTCTTGTATCGAAGATTCACTAGTGTAGATATTATCCGTGTCATATTCAGCTGGCATATTATAAGAGGAATCTTCAGCGACTAGCTCAACTTCAGTGATACGACAAAATGTGCCTAGTTTTGCTTTTTTTTTGCGTGGAAGAAATATATATTTCTGTTCCTCATACGTATCATTATCAGAATGTATATCAATAGATATTGTCGTATCTTGTGGTTCTGCTAACGATATTGTCGAATCAATCAGTTCTACTAACTCTTGAGACGTTGGAGTCTTATCGCGATTTAATAGTTTCAAAGAAGTCATTTGCTCATTCGTTTGCTCATGTTCCTCCTTCGTACATGGATCGACCATTTTCCCATTACAATGGCTGCAAAAGCACAAAACTTTCTCTCTTGATTTTCTGATCATAAATTCAGTAGATGTTTGTTCAGAGGTCGATGAACTAGGATTATTATATTCGTCTATGATATTAGCAGCAATGCATTTTCTTCCACCTTTTTCATTTTTTAATAAAAGTCAGATACGATAAAGTTGTAATATGACTTTTACGTTGAATAAAGTTATAATATACTTTGTTATATTTAATTAATAGTAATTTTTTATTAATATCAAATTTTTAGTGATGTCGAATTTTTAGTGATATTGTGATTATATTCTGTTTTAAAATGATATTAATGGTATAATTAACAAAATAGACAAATTTGAATACGAAAAATTAGACGTAAGAAGTTGAATAGAAAATTAAATGAAAACTGAAATTTAAAAAAATAAAATATATACTATACCACGCACTCAATGTGATTTAACTGTTCAATTAATTGAAAGTCTAGTTTGATGCGAAAGTTTAAGTCTAATATGATCACGCCTATTGAAAGTCTAATTTTATATAAATGTTTGTGATCGTTAATTGTTAAAAGTCTAATTTGATAGTAAAGAAATAGATATAAATAGTGGTCCAATTTCCTCGTTCTATACAAAAAAATTGCTCTTTTTTCTTTTTTAAAAAATAATAATAAAAAATAAAAATAATTTTAAAACAATAATGGCTTGTAAGAAACCATTAAAACCCAAATGCTCCTTCACCAGATATTACTGGTTTGTCCACACCATCACCACATACAACATCAACTTCTCCACGAAATATTGCTTTAACATCAACACCAACTAATACCACTGTTTCATCTACATCACGAAATATTGCCACATCATGAGTGTTAACACCAACTAATACTACACCACGAAATATTGCCACATCACGAATGTCAACACCAACTAATATTACATCATGAAATATTGCCACATCACGAGCGTCAACACCAACTAATACTACACCACGAAATATTACCACACCACAAGTATCAATACCAACTAATACCACCGCCTTGTCTACACCACGAAATATTGCCACACTACGAAATATTGCTTCAACACCAACATCACTAAATACTACCGTATATCATGGGCCACAATACCCCACCTATGTATAGTACTCCCCTCAAGAAATTTGCGAGAATTTTAAAGTACCCGGGTACTTTACATAGAGAATTCCAATTTAAAGCTTAAAATTTTGTAAAATACCTGGGGTATAATACTAGATCAATATATAATGTATATTCCAGATATATAAAAACGCCAGAACAATTAGTTTCAGCATTTTTTTTTTACTTTATATATAAAAAATACTGGAACAGTCAGTTTTGCGTTTTTATATATATAAAAATGCCGGAACAATCAGTTTCAGCGTTTTTTTTGCATTTCGCCAATCTAATTAAACCCAGGTATTATGCATAGCATATACCCCGGGTATTTTAAAAATCCTGCACCCCCCCTATGTATAGTATCCACCCGTGTATAGTACCCCTGGATACAGGCCAAAACCCCCAAAATTTGCAAGATACCTGGGGTACTGTAGCCCGTGATATACGGTAATACTACAGCTTCCTTTAGACTTGTTATTTCACAAAATATTTTAGTCTCATTAAGTCAAACTCAAACTCAATTTTAATGAACTTCTGATATTATTAAAAGATATTCTAATATTAATGTACTGAAAAGTTACTGTTCACATCACGAAGAAGGAGCACCAAGAAATGTTCGACCGAGTTATGAAGAAGCGGATAAACTGAATTTTTTGTTATATTTTAATATTTATTATATTACATCTGTTCGTTATAATTCGATACATATCCTTATAATTTAAAATAGGTAATTTAGAGCTAAGAAATTTAAAAAATGAAACCCTTTGACTACAGAATGAATTGAATCAGAAAAAGGTCAAAGTATCAGAAATGAAACGAAAAATAGATAATTTGCAAGATCGTGTTCGTAAGATCGAGGAGGAGAATTCTTTACTATGGCAGTTTAATGAAATTTTTGGTGATGAATCAAACCAATTATATGAAGAGAATAAAACTCTCTAAGAAGAACTTCAACGGCTCAAGCAACTTCGCACACCTCGAAAGACTATTGATTCTCCGCAGCAATATTTAAAACGCCCCAATAAAAAATTAAAATTGAGAGAGAAATCGCCTGATGAAGTTGCCGCTTCAGCTGCAAGAGTAAGAATTTTACAAGACTATTTACAGCCGAATTGTGTTAGTGTATATATACAGCTTTTATTATTTCCTCTTATTGTTTAGGATGAAATAAAGAACCTCTTAAAAGGTCAAATACCTGAAGAATATTGGTTGGATTACGGCAAGACTTTTAGTGAACAGACAGCAAAGATATACGAAAAATTAATACCTGAATTAAAGAGGTTGATGAGTGGACATTATAATCCGTCTGTAACCCAATTGTCGAACTGATTACGATCAATTCACAAGCATAAAAGAGATAGACAATGGAAATGACTATCAGGCCAATTAAACAAAGTCGACCGTAGAATGCATGTGAATGCGCGATTGTCTGAAGTGAGCAGTATTTTATTTTAATGCACTTCTTTTTAGTCATTTGAAATTAATCATTATATATTATTTGACCATAATTTGACCATAATTTGACCATAATTTGACCATAATTTGACCATAATTTGACCATAATTTGACCATCAATCGACCATAATTTGACCATCAATCGACCATCAATCGACCATCAATCGACGATCATTGATCTTTCAATCGGCATGCCGATTTGGTGCCGATTTTTGACATAATCCGGCATCAATCAGGTAGTACGATTTATTGCCGATTGAATATCGATTAGTTTGACCGTTCATCAATCCTGATGGTCGATTGATAGCCGATTGATAGCTGATTTGATATCATTCGACCTGTGATCATCTTCAGAATCTGATTGCTCAATAGAATAACAATCATTCTGTACAAGCATTGGTAATAATTCATCTTTATCGAATTCCTTTATGTTGGCGTCATTTCTTTCATATAATTTTATTGCCGCCTTTACACATCTATTTTTTTTCTGTTGAATGGTCAAATTATGGTCAAATTATGGTCAAATTATGGTCAAATTATGGTCAAATTATGGTCAAATTATGGTCAAATTATGGTCAAATTATGGTCAAATTATGGTCAAATTATGGTCGAATTATGGTCGAATTATGGTCAAATTATGGTCAAATTATGGTCAAATTATGGTCAAATTATGATCGACTGACCAATTTTTGTAGAATCATATAACGAATAATAAAATTTATTATAGCACATAATATTTAGAATTACAAATAAAATACATAGTATCTTTATTTATATTAATAAGTATTTAAAATAAAAACATTCATCATAATAATATGTTAGTATATGACTGATAAAGTTAGTAATATTTAATAAATAGTAAAGCGTAAATATAAAAAGTTAGTAATAATTACACAAATACAAAAAGTTAGTATTATGAAGAGTTTGATAAAATTTATAAAAAAAAAAAGAAAAAAATACGTGATGATGTTAGTAAAATATAAAAAAAAGAATAACATTAGTAATATTAAAAAAAGAATAACATTAAAAAAAGGTAAAGTTAATATTATAAAATAAAATATAGTTAGTAATCAGTACAATAAATTTAATGACAAAAATACAATAATTAATATACCTGTAAAATGTAATAAGAGTAAGAAGAAAATAGAAAAGAAAGAGTGTAAGAAAACAGAAAAAAAAGAGTGTATATTTTTTAAAAAATAAACAGAGTCGCGTTTAGTTATTTATATGCATGTTAAGATCAGGTCACGTGATAAAGATCAGACCGAATTTTGATTGGTTAATAATAGATAAATTGAAAAACTATGTTGTAATTTTTTCATCTCATATAGTTATATATATAGTGATCTTTTAAATTTGTATTAAAATTTACCTTGGACTTTTGGATACCTAATTTTTTTAAAAGCTTCTATTTGTATATTACATGTGTCACGTGATATAATATTGTAAAATTTTGTTAATAAAATTTAGTATTATATGTATATTACTCGAATATGTTGCGATTAATCGTGATTAATGTTACATTTGTAATACAAGTTTAAGAAAAGTTTGCTCAAACTTTTCTTAATTGTGATCATGTTACAATTGTAATACAAGTTTAAGAAAAGTTCACTCGAATTTTTCTTAATCGTGATCATGTTACATTTGTAATACAAGTTTAAGAAAAGTTCGCTTGAATTTTTCTTAATTGTGATCATGTTATACAATTGTAATACAAGTTTAAGAAAAGTTCGCTCAAATTTTTCTTAATCGTGTACAGATCAAATGATGCCAAATCAGCTATCAATCGGCTATCAGGATTGATGAATAGTCAAACAAATCGATATTCAATTGGCAATAAATCGTACTACCCGATTGATGCCAGATGATGTCAAAAATCGGCACCAAATCAGGTTGCCGATTGAAAGATCAATGATCGTTGATTGATGGTTGATTGATGGTCAAATTATGGTCAAATTATGGTCGATTGATGGTCGATTGATGGTCAAATTATGGTCAATTTATGGTCAATTGATGGTCGAAAGACCAATTTTTGTAAAATCATATAACGAATAATAAAATTTATTATAGCACATAATATTTAGAATTACAAATAAAATACATAGTATCTTTATTTATATTAATAAGCATTTAAAATAAAAACATTCATTATAATAATATGTTAGTATATGACTGATAAAGTTAGTAATATTTAATAAAAGCGTAAATATAAAAAGTTAGTAATAATTATAATAAAATACACAAATACAAAAAGTTAGTATTATGAAGAGTTTTTAGTAAAATATAGAAAAAAGAATAACATTAGTAATATTAAAAAAGGTAAAGTTAATATATAATTTAATAAAAAGTGTATTTTTTTTTAAAAAATGTTATGAAATCTAAAAAAATTCTCTATTAAAAATATCTCATACAAACTCTTACAAAACCTCAAAAAAAAAAAAATCTCTGAATCTTAGAAAATTCAAAAAAAAAAAATCATTTCCTACACAAATCTTGGGATATCTCAAAAAGATATCTTAAAAAAAAAAATTTTCTATCAAAAATATTCATACGAACCCTAAAAAATTTCACAAAAAAGGAATCTTTACCAAAATATCCCATATAAACTCTTAGGAAATCTCTCTCAAAAAAATTTTCTATCAAAAAATCCCTCCTATCAGATATCCCATATGAACCCTTCCCATATGAACTCTTAGGAATTCTCAAAAAAATTTTCTACCAAAGATATCCCATACGAACCTTTACCATATGAATCACACTTGGAAAATCTTTATATATTATTAAAATATCCCATACGAACTCTTCCTACACGAACTCTAAGAAAATCTCTTAAAAAAATTTTCTATCAAAGAATCCCATACGAACTCTTTCCATATGAACTCTTAGAAAATCTCTTAAGAAAAACTTTTTTATCAGATATCCCATACAAACTCTTTCCATAGTATGAACTAAGAAAATCTCTTAAAAAAAAATTTTCTATCAAAGAATCACATACGAACCTTTCCATACAAACTCTTAGAAAATTTCTTAAGAAAAATTTTTCTATCAGATATCCCATACGAACTCTTAAAATAAAAAAAAAATCAATTTATCAAAAATATCCTATACGAATCTTAGAAATCTCTCCCAAAAAATTTTCTATCAAAGAATCCCATGCGAATCCTTTCCATATGAACCCTAAAAAATTTCACAAAAAAATTTTCTATCAGATATCCCATACGAACTCCTATATGAACTCTTAGAAAATCTCTTAAAAAAATTTTTTATCAAAGAATCCCATACAAATCTTTTCCATATGAACTTTTAGAAATCTCTCAAAAAAAAATTTTCTATTAAATAATCCCATGCGAACCCTTTTCATATGAACTCTTAGAAAATCTCTTAAGAAAAAATTTTCTATCAGATATCCTATACGAACTCCTATACGAACTCTTGGAAAATCTCTTAAAAAAAATTTTCTATCAAAGAATCCCATACGAACCTTTTCCATATGAACTTTTAGAAATCTCTCAAAAAAAAATTTTCTATTAAATAATCCCATGCGAACGCTTCCCATATGAACTCTTGGAAAATACGAATTCTTCCCATATAAACTTAGAAAATCCTAAAAAAAAAATTTTCTATCAGATACCCATATGAACTCTTAGAAATCAAAAAAAAAAATCTATTTATCAAATATATCCTATACGAATCTTAGGAAATCTCTCGAAAAAAATTTCCTATCATATATCCCATAGACCCATACGAACCCTTCCCATATGAACTCTTAGAAAATCTCTCAAAAAAATTTTCTATCAAAGAATCCCATGTGAATCCTTTCTATACGAACCCTAAAAAATTTCACAAAAAAATTTTCTATCAGGTATCCCATACGAACTCTTCCCATATGAACTCTTAGAAAATTTCAAAAAAAATTTTCTATCAAATATCCCATATGAACCTTTCCCATATGAACACTTGGAAAATCTTTATCAAAATATCCCATACGAACTCTTCCCACACGAACTCTAAAAAAAACTCTTAAAAAAAAATTTTCTATCAAAGAATCCCATACAAACCTTTTCCATATGAACTTTTAGAAATCTCTCAAAAAAAATTTTCTATTAAAGAATTCCATCCCTAAAAAATTTAAAAAAAATTTTGTATCAGTTATCCCATACGAACTTTTCTGAACTCTTCCGAACTCTTCCTATACGAACTCTTAAAAAATCACAAAAAAAATTTTCTATCAAAGATATCCCATACGAACCCTTACCATATGAACACTTGAAAAATCTTTATTAAAATATCCCATATTCCGAATCCTTCCCATACGACTCTTAGAAAATCTCTTAAAAAAATTTTTCTATTAAAGATATCCTATATGAACGCTTCCCATATGAACTCTTGGAAAATACGAACTTTTCCCATATAAATTTAGAAAATCCCAAAAAAAAAATTTTCTATCAGATACCCATATGAACTCTTAGAAATTAAAAAAAAAAAATCTATTTATCAAATACATCCTATACGAATCTTAGGAAATCTCTTAAAAAAAAAATTTTCTATCAGATATCCCATAGACTCATACGAACCCTTTCCATATGAACTCTTAGAAAATATCTTAAAAAAATTTTCTATCAGATATCCCATATGAACCCTTTCAATACAAACTCTTAGAAAATCTCTTAAAAAAAAATTTTCTATTAAAGATATCCCATACGAACCTTTCCCATATGAACTCTTAGAAAATACGAACTCTTCTCATACAAACTCTCTCAAAAAAAAATTTTCTATTAGATATCACATACGAACTGAACTCAGAAAATCTCTTAAAAAAAAAATTTTCTACCAGATATCCCATATGAACTCTTTCCATATGAACTCTTAGAAAATAAAAAAAAATTTTCTATTAGATACCCTATACGAACTCTTAGAAATATCAAAAAAAAAAAGAATCTCTATTTATCAATACGAATCTCAGGAAATCTATCAAAAAAAATTTTCTATTAGAGTTTAAAATTGTTTATAAATAAAACGTTATTATTGAAAAAATCTAAAAATCTGCTAATATATAATAAGCCAATTAGCAACCAATCGGTCATCAATCTGATATGTGACCTATTGATAACTGGTAAATTCAACCGTACATCAATCGGCCATCAATCAGTCATATGACCAGTTGATAACCGATTTGGATTTTATACCTGATTGATGACTGATTGAAAGAATCAGTCATCAATAGGTAACCAATCGATTACCAATCAGTCACATGACCGATTGGTGACCGATTTGACTCCATTCGACCTGTGGATTCAAAACAGAAATTGCCTGATAATAAGCGGTTTTTGCATGTATACGATCAGTCATGGCGTTCAGACGAGGTATTAAAGTGATTACTGCTTCTAACCTATTTTAATATTTATTTGATATTTGTTTAACTTTGTTTTAATAGTTAAAACAGCTATTACGAGACATATTAGACCCTGAAGCAGAATATATTTAACATGCAAAAAAGCAACAGAAGCGAATTTATAATAATGATATTTACTTCATATCTAGTAAACCTCTCAAGAATGCATCTAAATGGGCGCTCGATAAAACAAAAATGTACGAGACAGATGAAATAAACAAAACAATTAGCGTTAGCAAATATGATGACATGGTTGATGATTTGATTCAATCTTACGAGGATCGTGTGCTAATAGAACCAAATTTAACAGAACCATATTCAAATTTCTTGTTAAATTTGGCGGAAATGAATTCAACGAGACCTAAAGAATTGGATGAGATTGGTGAAAGTTTGATAACAGTAAGTTGAATTATTTTAATATTTTTACGTCACAAATATCGTTAATTAATTTTGTTTATATCATATGTTGTATCATATTAGCAACAAAAAGCTGAAAAAAACTGAAAAGGAAAAGGAAGGGCTACGGAAAATGAAGAATTCCATGAAATCTTCGATGCAGACGAATATTATTAGTATATTTTATATTTATTTTTTTGGTTATATAATTATTACTGGATATTTTATATTTTTTTTGTACAGTTGGTCATATGCGAGTTGGTTTATATAATTATCTTATATTACTATATACTATTCCTTAAACGGTAGAACCTCGTAGACAAATTTGCCTGCAATTTTACCCAAATTTTAGCTCTCATCTATTTTTAGAAATATTAATGCTACCTTAATAAAAATTTTTTTTCAAATCGTTTGAATTTTATATCACATGATTATGATCATCATTTTCTAGTTTACATATTAGAATGTTTAATTAATCACTGATTAAAGTTTGCACTTTTCATTATCGTATAGCGCTGCATACAGTACCCCCCTCAAATAGTACCCCCCATAAATAGTACCAGGGTACTATTCAACTACAAATTTTGATATTTTTGATTAGTACCCAGTGCTAATTTAGGCCAAAATTTGATTTTTGGCCAAAGTTATTCCTTGTATAGTACCCCCCTCCTCATATAGTACCTCCTGGGGTACTATTCAATCTAGGCTGGCTTTCTTGAATAGTACCGGGGGTACTGTATGCAGCGCTATATGGTAATAGTCATTTTTTAAAAAATTTTGCATATATTTTTGGCGAACTCATTGGGGTTTGGTTATAACCTGTCAAACCTTAATAATAAAATGCAAAGTAGTTTATGAGAAATAATTTTTATTATTTGAGTTTTTAATAAGATTTTGAAATTACATAATAGCTTAAAAAAAAGAATAATTTTCGTAAAATTCATAAAAAAAGTGCAATGTAAATGTTATGAAAATTAACTAATTTTAAATGGAAAAAATAAAAACAAAACTTTATTTTTAGTCATCATCTTTCCTATATGTATGAAAATCTTTAAAACAATTACTTTTTTCCTTATTACAACATAAGGCTAAATCACATTTTATGCAATATAATTGTGATTGAAGTAGATTTTTTGCTACTTTTTCTTGATTTTTTTTTACTAAATATTTACACCATACACAACTACTTCTTGTTTCTCTCCATTCAGGATAATGACCTTCTGGAAATAATCTTATTATAGGAAGCTCATATTTTGTTGTAACATATTGCTGCTTTTTAGTAGGATCAACGTAAATAAACTTAAATTGATTTGTTAATTCATCAACTTGGTTTCGTGTATGTGGTTTTTTTTCACTTTCTTTTAAACTTTCTTCAATTAAATCCCATACTATTTGTAATCTAAAATCCTTATGATTAATATTTGTATTAACTTTTTTTAATATTAAATATGAATTAACTAATGCAGTATCTAAAAGCCAAAAAAATAGTAGCATTCATGTTCTTCGTACTGGTAGCTGAGTTCCATAATACACTTGTAATTGATCAGTAATATCTACTCCACCCATGAAGTGGTTATAGTCATCAATTATAACAGGAATTGGTAAAGTTTTTTTACTTAAAATTCCAAAAATTGCTCGAACTTTAGCTGCATTTGTGCTTGTCTCTCGTGATCGATGTCATACTCTTTCTATCCGATTTTTATTTTCATTATCAATCTGATGAATAGTAAAAAGCATCGTCACTGGGCCATTGTCCATCCACAAAATAGCTAATACATTGTCAACAACCACCCTCAGAAAGTGTATTCCAATCTAGTTTTTTATTTACTTTAAGAAACTTTGGAAAATTAGCACTATTTGTACGAACAGTTCCACATGCTCCTATTTTTTTTTCACGCAAGTATTTGAAAAGTTTGATACTAGAAAAATAATTATTCATATAGATATTGAATGATTTATCTTCTATTGGTAATTGAGATGTAAGATGATATACTTCATTTCCTACTTTACTTAAATCTGATACTTGCTGGATTTCTGGGTGGGTTTGAATTCTGGAGGTAAAAATAAAAGTATATATATAGCCAGCATCACAAAGAGAAAGAATCTTGTAACCTTCTGGAGTAGGTTTATTTTTAATTCTTACAGTATGAGCGCTTCTTCCAGAAAATCTTGTAATCATTTCATCAATAGAAACGTTTGAAGATGATATACAAATTGTTTTGGAAACTGTTCAGATATGAGTTGCTAAAGGATCTACATTTGAATACCAAAACTCAGGCAGAATAGTACAATCTGAAATATGTATGAAACGTTTAATCTAAATATATCAATAAACAGTTTTAATAAAATTTAATTAATTTAATAAAAATATTAAATTAAATAATAAAATTAAAATACCTGTTCAAAACGAATTAAAGACATAAAAGTAGTAATTTTATGCTCAGGAAATTTACTATCCTTATTCCAATAATCTCAGATACTAGGTAATTTAAAAACACCAGCATATATTAATATTGCTAACTAAATTTTAAATTCTTTCGTTGTTAATTCTTTCCAAGTACGCCCTTCTCCTGCATTCTTTACATATGCATATTTATTTGTATTTTTAACAATTATTTCTATTTGTTCAAGAGAAAAAAAAAGAGAAAATATAGAATAAGGTGATGGTAAAAGGAGGAAATCTCTAGATAAATTTATTTTAAATTCATGTAAAGATCTAACATGTTGAAAAGCATTAAAAAAAGGTGGAGGTGGAAGTTGTGCAATTTGTTCACCATTATTATTATCTCTTTCACTATTATTATTTCTACCTTCACCTCTACCTCTACTTCTACCTCTTCCTCTTCCTCTACCTCTATTACTACCTCTGCCTTGGATATTCTCTTCATGAATTTCTTTAAAATTATCAAAATTTTCGATATCGTCATCATTTTCATCAGTAATATTGTGAATATTTTTTGCAAAATCAACAACAAACAAATCTTGCTCATCATATTCAATAGTATCCATGGTAAAAATAAAAAAAATAAGTAAATATAACGTTAGGAATAAAAAAAAATGCAAAACTCTGAAAACTCTGAAATTCTGAGGTTTTGATCAGCATTTTTACAAATTAATTTTCGGTTTAATTTTTGCCAAACAGCCAGATTTTTAACTATATATTTAATGGCCATATGTTGATCAATAATGTGGTAAAATTTTATAAAATTCTGGCTTTTATTAAAAAAGTTTTATATAGCTGATGTTACTTTTTTTTTAAATTGCAGGTAAATTTGCCTGCATTACCGTTTAAGGGATATACATCAATATATATAAAATAAATGGTTTTTATTTGCTTATAAAATACAAAATGATGCTTTATTATTCGACCTTGAAAAACCTCTAGTTCGACCTATTTATCAATTATATTCGGATTACATACAGTAGTCGAATATAGTTTTTTTTAGGGTCGAATAAATATGTAATAATGTCCTAATATAGGTAAAATGATGGTCAAATTTTCTTTCCGAATTTGAGATGATTGGCACCCTAAATGCGCCAAAAAATTGGCCTAGGTTAGATCGTCATTCAACCTATATTCGACCTGATCAAATTTAGGCCAAATTGTTCTTTTTCGACTAGTGTTGGCTATCTGATTATATGCATTATACTTATTTATTTATAATATTTTTTTTATTCTTTTGCTCAGCTCATAATCAAGATATATTTTTTTTTTTTTTTTTTTTTTTTTTTTTGTTTTTTATAACTTATTCCTTATTATTTATATTATACTTCTTTTAGGTTTTTTGATTCTTTCAGTTTCATAATTAAGGTATGTTCAAAGTTTTTTTTATTTGCTCTTATTTTGTTTTTTACATTTTTTTTTATTAACTTTATTTTATTTTTTATTAAGTCTATTAGTTCTTTTTTGCAATTAATATTAAGGTAAGTTTTTTTTTATTTTTTTTTTATTCGTCTGTTTAATTACTACTTTACTAATTTATTTTATTCTTTTATTTTTCTTTGTTTCTTCACTCCTTTTAATTTTTCTGTTTTTTTCATTTCTTTTAATTATCTCTTTTATTATTTTATTCTCTTTTTCAGTTTATTTAATTCTCTCTTCTATTCTTTTTCTTCTTCTTGATTTCTTTTTGTTCTTCTTCATTTCTCTTAATTTCTTTTTGTTTTTCTTGATTCTATTTTAGTTTTTCTAATTCCTTTTTTATTTCCCTTATTCTTTATTTTTGTTTTCTTAATTTTTTCTTTTATTCTTCTTTTCATTTTCTTTTCATTTTTTTTTTATTTTCTTTAATCCTCTCTTTTGTTTATTTTCTTTAGTCCCTTTTTTTCATTTGTTTCCTTTAATCCTCCTCTTCATTTGTTTCCTTTATATTTCCCTTGATTTTTCTTTTTTATTTTTAAATTTTTCCTTTCATTTACTTAATTTTCTTTTCATTTCTTTTATACTCATTTTTTTTTATTTTTTTTTTTATTTTTTTTTTATCCCCTTTATTCCCCTTTATTTCCTTTATTATCTTTTGTTATTTTTATTCTCTTTCACTTTTCTTTTATTGTTTTTATCTATTTTACTAGGACTCCCAGACATTACTGATACAACTCATAATCATGAAAAAGAGCAAATTGATGTAAAATTTAGAAGCTAAAAAATATGTTATTTGCAATTTTCTCGTTAACTACTGATCCAAATTGGATAAACGTTTTTTAAAATGTAGCTAGCTTTCAATGAGATCTACAAAATAAAAAATGTTTATCAAAATTGGTTGAATAGATGGCGAGATATCCTTAAAAAACTAAAAGAGCAAATTGGCTTAATTTTGAAAAAAATGGGTAAAAAAAAAATGTAAGTTATTTTAGTAATGTCTGAGGTCCTATTTTACTTATCCTTTTCTTTCTTTTTTTACTTTTATTTTTTTTACTTTTCCTTTATTTTCATGATCTATGTTTTCTTTTATTTATTTTCAATCTCTTTCATTTTTATTTCGCTGTTTTTATCCCCTTTTATTTTTCCTTATTTTTTTTATTTCTTATTTCATTTCTTTTTATTTTTTTCTTTCATTACTCTTATTGCTCACTCTTTTTTTATTGTACAATGATTCCTATTTTCTTATTAACACATTTTTTTTCTTGAAAATAAAAAGTGTTATAATAATATTTTAAACAATAAAGCATGTAAAGTTTAAAATTAAATATAAATTTTATCTTATAAATACAAAAATTTTTTTTTTAAAAAAAATATTAAAAAAATTCAGGATAATCACTATTTAAATTAACCAATCAAAAATTTAAAAAAATTATATGATAGAAGTTACTATAGTGATAGGATTGCTATAAACTAATACCCTAATTAATTTTAATAAAATTATAAATATGTAAAATTTTTAAAAACCTGTAATTTAAATATTATATTCAGTAGAAGAATATAAATTTTAAAGAAATTTATCTTAAATTAATTTTTTTATAAAATAATTTGATTTGTTATTAAGAAAAAAAACCAAAATCTTGCAAAACTGTAAAGTAACAATTGAATGAATTTTGATAGTTTATTATAAAGCTAAAAATACAATTTAATTTTGATTTGAATAATATTTTTAATATGAATAAAATCCCTTTTTGTATGATTTGATATGGTAGAAAATTTTAATTTATTTATTATATCTTTTTTTTTTTAATGTTAAATTATATAATATTTTATTAAAATAATTTAACCAAAAATTATAATAGTATTAGTAATATATATACAGTATATATAATATAAAAAAAAAAAAAAAAATTAACAGATATTTCTGTATTCTTATATAATCAATAAACTCACAAATTGCAAAAAAAAATAAAAAAAAATTAAGAATAATATTAAAAGAATAAATTTATTTAATGCACTTCACATTACAATGCATCTCACATGATCTATAATTTTTGCTAAAATTATTGGCTAAAATTAAATCAAATTTAAAATCTTTTTTTGGATTTGTATAATATTACGTAATTTGACAAACTTTAGATGTTTTATATCAAAAAAATCAAAGTTCTTAAAAAACTATGAAATAGATCACAAATGGTACAAAACACTCATGACAACTTTATTAAATTGTATTAAACATAATGAAGTTACATTAGTTGTATTAGCTATCAATAAAGTATAGACTATAGATAAACTTTTGTATTATCATTCCTTTTTTCGCTACTAATATACTTACAATTTGTATAACAGATTCTTCTTTTTGAATTTTTACATCATTCTATGTTATTATAGTCAATCAATATTAAAGCCATCATTTTCGATTAGGACATCTAGGAGCATAATGCTTCATTTTATGACATATGCCACACTTTTACCCATCATTCATATTTTTGCAATCATTTTACAGATGGTGCCCAAAATTATCCGGCCACTTTATTTTGCCAAAATTATGCCGATCATCACGTGTTATTATGATGTAAACAAACAATAATTTTGTATTTATAATCGCAATGAACAATCCTCTGCGCCACATTTCTTCTGGAACTTTCCGGAAAAATGAAACCACTTACCCCAAAAACTCGTGGTGCAATTATTTACGGTCACAATTGTGGAGATTCAAGTCGCACAATTGCCAAACAACTGGGGTGTGGGAAAACAACAGTTAATGACATACTTAAACGCCTTTGTGAAACTCACTCTTTAATACCAAAAAAACAAACTGGGCGTCCACCACTTCTCGACTCACCAGCTCAACAAAAACTTAAGTCCTTCATTAAAGAAAACAATGAAAATCGTCGACTTTGTTCAAAAAAAATTGCGACCACTTGGACAGCCCAAACAAAGCAACCTATTTCTCGTAATACTATACGCTGAAACCTTAAAAAAGTTGGACTTACAGCATGTATTCCTCATCGTAAACCTGCAATGACAGAAGCACATTGTCAGGCTCGGCTTGAGTGGGCTTATGAACATGAAAATTAGACGGAAAGAAAATGGAAAAGAGTCCTATTTTTAGATGAAAGCATTTTCACTCAATTTCAACAGAGTTGGCAGGGAATGGTATAGCGTGAACCTGGGGAGGAGTTAAATCCTGATTGTATTTCAGTTACTGTGAAACACAGTCCTAGCAAAATGTTTTGGGGGTGTTTTTCCTGGAGCGGCCTTGGGCCAATTGTTCCATTAAATGGTTCAGTTACTGGCCAAACACATGCTAAAATTATTAATGATTTTGTTGTGCCTACCTTGCACACACATTTTCCACAAGGTAATGGAATCTTTCAGGAGGATAATGCTGCACCACACCGTTCAAAAGTTGCTACGGCCGCACGTAAAAATGCCGGGATTGTGACGCTTGACTGGCCAGCTCAGTCATCAGATATCAATCCTATAGAAAATATCTGGGCCGAAATAAAGATGATGATTCGACGTCATTCACCACCACCATCTAGTATTAGTGTACTTATGGAGTATGTTACAGATGCGTGGAATGACATTCCTCCTGAATATTATAGAAAACTGATCAAAAGTATGCCTCGGAGGGATGATGCAGTTATTTCCGCAAATGGAAATAGAATAAATTATTAAATTTTTGTAAATTTTAATAAAGGAAGGCATAATAAATATGTTAAACTTAAATTTTTATTTTCATCATATTTAACATATATAAGTTTTTCGAATTTGAAAAGTGGCTGGATAATTTTGGGCACCATCTGTACACATTTTCTTTTTATGCTTTACTAGTATTTGCATTATTATTTCTTTTATTGTGACCTTTTATTTGTTTGGTGGTGACAATTATACCTTATCAGATCTTTATATTATCAATATTATAAATGCATTTATCATATAATTCAATCTTGTTTGAATTCCTATATTCCTTAATATTTGTTTCTAATTATACCATAGCTTACTGTTTTGCTTGCTTTTTAAAAATATAAGCTAAGATAATATCATCCAAATTTTGTTGATCATTATCTTTTAAAGAATAATCCACTGCTTTCTTAAAATGACCTATAAGTCAGCCATAATTAACTTTTTTTTGTACATGATTTCTAATTTGAACTTTTTGAATATTATTATAATGCATAAGAATAAAATTGGCTTATTGAATTGTATTATTGTCTTGAATCTGTTTTAGATTTTTGGATGATGTTCCAATAAATAGTTCATTAAAAATAGCATCAACATGATTCCAAGCATTATTTTGAAGTCATCTTGTTGGCATTAATAATAAATGAAACAATATATTTGAATTTTCAACCATCAACTTGAAGTAATGTTTACATATGATTCTATATAAAATTAACAATAAATATGTACATATATGTTGTGCCTCAGATCGATTCTTGCCTCAGATTGAAGCTCACGCACCTCAGATTAAAATCGTCATGTGAGGTGCGTGATGTGGAACATTGATCATCCGAGGTGCCTCAGATTCAATCTGAGGCAAATTTTTTTTTTTTTAAAAAAAAAAAAAATTAATAAAGCGCATACGAATTTTTTTAATGGGAAAAAAATTCAGAATTTTTATTTTTTAAATAATTTTATAAATTTATTGCAATGTTACTATTTTCAAAAAAAAACCTTATCATGAACATCTCATTATATACTTTTTTTCCTGTTAGAACGGTCATTTGGAATGGTAATTCAGTTTCTTTAAGGTAGGTACCTGCTTTCTTTATCTTTTTCTTCACGTTTCTTTTTAAGAATATTATTTACATTACCCTTCTTTTTTTTCTTTACAGGAACCTTTCAGAACTGTCATTCAGAACGGCAATTTGGACTCTCTGAGGTAAGCAAAGGTTTTCCTTTATCTTTATTTTATGTTTGCTTTTAAGGAACACTATTAACCGGTCCTTCTTCTTTATTTCTTTGCAGAAACCTCTTAGAACTGAACTTTGGAATGACAATTTGGACTCTCTGAGGTAGACGAAAGTTTTCCTTTATCTTTATTTCATGTTTGCTTTTAAGGAACACTATTAACCGGTCCTCCTTTTTTCTTTGCAGAAACTAGGGCTCCGATCGGTTCGGTTCGGTTCAGTTTTTGCAAAAACCGATACCGAACCGAATTGATCGGTATCGGTATTGATGATTACCGAAACCGACCGGTATCGGTATTGATGATTATCGAAACCGATCGATAATTACCGAAAACCGAACCGATTTACCGATATTAAAAACCATTTTTAGTAAAAAAAACATCGCGAAACTATTTTGGTATTTTTTTTACCAAATCAAATGATCTATAAAAACGTTTCGCAACGTTTTTTATTTAAAGTGTCAAAAAATAAAGTTGCGAGTCGTTTTTTTTTATTAAATTAACTAATAAAAAACGTTTCGCAACGTTTTTAATTAAAATGAAAAAAAAACGTTGCAAAACGTTTTTTTTTATTAAATTAACTCATAAAAACGTTTCGCAACGTTTTTATTAAAGTGACAAAAAAAACGTTGCGAAACGTTTTTTTTATTAAAATTAACTAACAAAACGTTTCGCAACGTTTTCTATTAAAGCTACAAAAAAAAAACGTTGCGAAACGTTTTTTTTATTAAATTAACTGATAAAAAACGTTTCGCAACGTTTTTTAACTAAAGCAACAAAAAAAACGTTGCGAAACGTTTTTTTTTATTAAACTAACTGATAAAAAACGTTTCGCAACGTTTTTTAACTAAAGCAACAAAAAAAAAACGTAGCGAAACGTTTTTTTTTATTAAACTAACTGTTAAAAAACGTTTCGCAACGTTTTTTAATTAAAGCAACAAAAAAAAACGTTGCGAAACGTTTTTTTTATTAAATTAACTGATAAAAAACGTTTCGCAACGTTTTTTAACTAAAGCAACAAAAAAAACGTTGCGAAACGTTTTTTTTTATTAAACTAACTGATAAAAAACGTTTCGCAACGTTTTTTAATTAAAGCAACAAAAAAAAACGTTGCGAAACGTTTTTTTTTATTAAAATTAGCTCATAAAAACGTTTCGCAACGTTTTTATTATAGAGACAAAAAAAAACGTTGCGAAACGTTTTTTTTTATTAAGTTAACTGATAAAAAACGTTTCGCAACGTTTTTTAACTAAAGCAACAAAAAAAAAACGTAGCGAAACGTTTTTTTTTATTAAACTAACTGTTAAAAAACGTTTCGCAACGTTTTTTAATTAAAGCAACAAAAAAAAACGTTGCGAAACGTTTTTTTTTATTAAAATTAACTCATAAAAACGTTTCGCAACGTTTTTATTAAAGTGACAAAAAAAAACGTTGCGAAACGTTTTTTTTATTAAAATTAGCTCATAAAAACGTTTCGCAACGTTTTTATTATAGAGACAAAAAAAAAACGTAGCGAAACGTTTTTTTTATTAAATTAACTGATAAAAAACGTTTCGCAACGTTTTTTAACTAAAGCAACAAAAAAAAAACGTAGCGAAACGTTTTTTTTTATTAAACTAACTGTTAAAAAACGTTTCGCAACGTTTTTTAATTAAAGCAACAAAAAAAAACGTTGCGAAACGTTTTTTTTTATTAAAATTAGCTAATAAAAACGTTGCGCAACGTTTTTATTAAAGTGACAAAAAAAAACGTTGCGAAACGTTTTTTTTTATTAAAATTAACTCATAAAAACGTTTCGCAACGTTTTTATTAAAGTGACAAAAAAAAACGTTGCGAAACGTTTTTTTTTATTAAATTAACTGATAAAAAACGTTTCGCAACGTTTTTTAACTAAAGCAACAAAAAAAAAACGTAGCGAAACGTTTTTTTTATTAAAATTAACTCAAATGTTTCGCAACGTATTTTTTTTATTAAATTAATTGATAAAAAACGTTTCGCAACGTTTTTTAATTAAAGCAACAAAAAAAACGTTGCGAAACGTTTTTTTTTATTAAAATTAGCTCATAAAAACGTTTCGCAACGTTTTTATTAAAGTGACAAAAAAAAACGTTGCGAAACGTTTTTTTTTATTAAAATTAACTCATAAAAACGTTTCGCAACGTTTTTATTAAAGTGACAAAAAAAAACGTTGCGAAACGTTTATTTTTTATCCAATTAACGTTTCGCAACGTTGTTTGTTAAAATGACAAGAAAAAAGTTGCGAATAGTTATTTTTTTATTAGATTAACGAATAAAAACGTTTCGCAACGTTTCTTAATTAAAGTGACAAAACACCGCTGCGAAACGGTTTGTTTTATCAAAATAACTAATAAAAAACGTTTCACAACGTTTTTTTATTATATTATTTAGTTAAATCGATTCGGTAATTCGGTTCGGTAAATCGCAAAACCGGTACCGAAACCGCAGTTACCGAAACCGATCGGTAAATTTACCGAAAGTTTCGGTTCGGTAAACTGTAAAAACCGAAACCGCTCCGATACCGAAACCGATCGGTACGGTTCGGTAATTACCGAAACCGATCGGAGCCCTAGCAGAAACCTCTTAGAACTGAACTTTAGAATGGCAATTTGGACTCTCTGAGGTAAGCGAAGGTTTTATTTCATGTTTCTTTTCTTAGAAACGCTATTGACTGTTCTATTCCTTTTTTCTTTACAGGAACCTCTTGAAATTGCAACAATTTGGATTTTCTGATGTAGGGTGAAGGCTTCCCTTTATTTTTTTTTTTGTCTTTTTCCTTAGGAATTGTACTAACCATTCCTTTTTCTTTTTCTTTGAAGGAACCTCTCAGAACGGCCATTTAGAATCATTCGATTTTCTAAAAGGTAAATGATGATAATATTTTTTTTTTTTGGTTTTCTTATGTTTAGGGAAATCACTAATCGTCCTATTTTCTTTTTTTATAACTTAGGTTTCATGTGTAAGAAGGTGTAGGGTGTAGTTTAAAAGCAGGAGTAAAAAAATTAATGTAAAAAAATTAGTCATTGAGAGTGTTTAGTAAGTAGTGTTTAAGTAATTAAATATTGTGTTTTCTTTTAATAAATAAAATCAATAAATACCATTAAAAAATACGGCATCGTGAATTTTAAGTTCTTAACACATGTGATGCAAATTATTAATCATCTATCCAAAATGTGATCTGTGATAAATGATCTATTATAGTAATTTTGCATTTTTTTTAATGATAAAAAAAAAGTTATTTAAAGAATATCACGTTATGATTTTAACAGAAAACACATGTTTTTATAATTACACGTCTCAATGGAGTATATGTTTATTACTAAAGATACTTTTAATGGAATTGTTGAAAATTATATTACAAAACTTCCAACTTCTAAGCAAAAAAAAGCCTTAATTGACTTTAACTTTTTGAATGAAATTAAGGAAGTCTTACTGAATCCAAAAAATAATACTATTTCTACAAAAAATACTCGCAATTGGGCAAAGAAAAAGTTTAAGCTTGAAGAAATAACTTCTGGTGAATTTAGAGTTCTTGTAAAAGCAAATAATAATCCCGTATTAATTGTTGAAAATATGTATGATGTTTTATGCCGAACACATGCTGAAATCACTCAGCATGGGGGGGCAAAAACAAACGTGGAAGTCAGTTATAAACAGGTGGGGATGGATAAAACAGAATATTGTGGAAAACTTTGTTAATAATTGTACGATATGTGCTGTACGAAAGCCATCATTCCATCCTCTAGCAGCAAAGCCAATTATTGCAAGAAATTTTCTATCTCGAATTCAGGCAAATATTAATTTTTTTTATCATTAATAATAAATAATATTCCTTCTGTTTTATAATAAGTATTTTATTTATTTTTGAAATATTTAATCATAATTTTTTTTAATTTTATTTTTGATTTTTCAGATTGATCTCATTGACTTATCTTTTGATCCTGATGGTGAATTTAAATACATATGTCATGTAAGAGATCATTTTACAAGGTATTCATGGGCCAGAGCTCTTACTTCAAAGAAAGCTATTGAAGTAGCAGCATATCTTTTTGATCTTTTTCATTTTATAGGCTCTTCTCCAACTATTCTACAATCTGACAATGGAAAAGAATTCTGTGCTGAAGTAATTAAAGAATTAATGGAAATATGGCCAACAGTAAAGATTATAAATGGACGCCCTTGACATCCCCAATCTCAAGGTTTAGTGGAGCATGCGAATGGAATATTGCAGCAAAAGCTAGGAAAGTGGAAAGAAAGTGCTGGTAGAACTGATTGGTCTATTGGACTTAAATTTGTTATTTCAGCAATGAATAGTTCATGGTGTCGATCACATAAAAAAACTCCATATGAACTTGTATATAGAGACAAACCACATGGTAATGATACTTTAGTTGATGAATTATTTGCAAAAAATATTTATGACGAAGAAAATATACCAGATACTATACAAATATTTGATAGTATTGAAAATTTAGATAATGATATAATTGATTCACAAGGTAAGATTTTATTGCCAAAAAAATTATTATTTAAAAATAATAGATTTTTATTAATTTAATTGATAAATTTTTATTATGATTTGCTATATTGATAATTCTTGCAACAATAATTCAAGAAAATGAATTATTTGATAATGAAAAAGATGAGCAAAGACCTAATTCCACTTCAAAAAAATCAGTAATTCAAAATCAAAAAAGTGAAAATGTTGCACATCCAATTCCTATTGATCCAGTTCTTTTAGACACCACGAATCAAAATATTACTCAGCATGAAATATTACGAAGAATGGCACGTGAAGATCTTCAAAATTATACAGATAAGATGGCTAATCAAATGAATAAAGGAAAGAAAAGAGTTAAAGAATACCAGATCGGAGATCTGGTAAGAGTTGCTATTCCTAGAATTGATAGGTTCAGTGTTGATCACCCCACTCTACCATGTAAAATCATAGAAAGAACCGAAAATGATAAATATGGTCTAGGATCAAAATTTGGGACAATTGAAATACATTATAGTACCGGTGAATTAGAACCACTTGGAACAGCATATTTTCCTGAACTCGATGATATTCCCTCTAATAAAATATCAATTAGAGAGGCTGCTGCACGACTTCAAAGTGTTGGGTCAGCATCAGTAGCCATATGCAATTGTAAAAGTGATTGTAATAATAACAAATACCGCTGTAAAAAGGCAGGTGGAAGCTGTAATAGTAGATGCCATAGTGGGCGTTAATGTCAAAATAAGTGATATGGCATTTATTATATACAACTAACACAATGTATACAGATATCTTAATATCAAGTCAATTATGATGTATTATGTACTGTACGCATGAAATTAATAAAGAAACAGCATTCAAATTAAATTTATGATAAACTTTTTAACGTTTATTTATTAAGAGAAAACACAATATTTAATTACTTAAACACTACTTACTAAACACTCTCAATGACTAATTTTTTTACATTAATTTTTTTACTCCTGCTTTTAAACTACACCCTACACCTTTTTACACATGAAACCTAAGTTATAAAAAAAGAAAATAGGACGATTAGTGATTTCCCTAAACATAAGAAAACCAAAAAAAAAATATTATCATCATTTACCTTTTAGAAAATTAAATGATTCTAAATGGCCATTCCGAGAGGTTCCTTCAAAGAAAAAGAAAAAGGAATGGTTAGTACAATTCCTAAGGAAAAAGACAAAAAAAAAATAAAGGGAAGCCTTCACCCTACATCAGAAAATCCAAATTGTTGCAATTTCAAGAGGTTCCTGTAAAGAAAAAAGGAATGGAACAGTCAATAGCATTTCTAAGAAGAGAAACATAAAATAAAACCTTCGCCTACCTCAGAGAGTCCAAATTGCTGTTCCAAAGTTCAGTTCTAAGAGGTTTCTGCAAAGAAAAAAGAAAGAGGACCGGTTAATAGTATTCCTTAAAAGCAAACATGAAATAAAGATAAAGCAAAACTTTCGCCTACCTCAGAGAGTCCAAATTGTTGTTCCAAAGTTCAGTTCTAAGAGGTTTCTGCAAAGAAATAAAGAAGAAGGACTGGTTAATAGTGTTCCTTAAAAGCAAACATGAAATAAAGATAAAGGAAAACCTTTGCTTACCTCAGAGAGTCCAAATTGCCGTTCTGAATGACAGTTCTGAAAGGTTCCTGTAAAGAAAAAAAAGAAGGGTAATGTAAATAATATTCTTAAAAAGAAACGTGAAGAAAAAGATAAAGAAAGCAGGTATCTACCTTAAAGAAACTGAATTACCATTCTAAATGACCGTTCTAATAAGAAAAAAAGTACATAATGGGATGTTCGTGATAAGGTTTTTTTTTTGAAAATAGTAACATTGCAATAAATAATTTATAAAATTATTTAAAAAATAAAAATTCTGAATTTTTTTCCCATTAAAAAAATTCGTATGCGCTTTATTAATTTTTTTTTTTAAAAAAAAAAAAATTTGCCTCAGATTGAATCTGAGGCACCTCGGATGATCAATGTTCCACATCACGCGTCCCACATGACGATTTTAATCTGAGGTGCGTAAGCTTCGATCTGAGGCAAGAATCGATCTGAAGCACAACATATATATATATTATCCTCAAAGATAACAATATGCTGGTATGAGCTTGGAATTATATAAGAAGTGATTTGCCAGATTTCTTTAATTGATTTTTCTGAAACTGAATCTAACAATGCTTTTAAATATATCTGATAATAGTCATAATGGGTTTCAATATTGTTGACTTCCTCCTGATCAGATCCCAGTTTGTCTTCCTGATCCTAAATGTAAAAAATCAGTAAATCTTATTAATTGAATCATGATATTAATCATAATATTAAATCTATTTTAATTTAAATCAAAACCACTATCCTGATCCTATCTCCAATTTAAATTATAATATTATCATAGTACTTTACTAAATAAATTGGAAGAACCTATTTGTCAAAAGACTTTCAACTAATATAATTAATGTATTATACATTACCATTTGATTATTATCAAAATTGTTCATGTTCTCTAAAGATATCTTTTCATATTTATAAAGTACAGATTTGCACATTTGTTTATGGATTTTATTAATAATATTTGGGAAAAAATATTTTTTAATTAGAGCATTAATATTACTAAAGAAATTATTCACTACAAATGGCTGGTGATATGTTATTGATTTATATTTCCATTCCATAAAACTTGTATTTATCTTTTTTTCTATATTTAAGAGTCCAAAAATTCAATTACTTTAGCCATAATTGAATTGGAGGAAATAGCCTTATAAATAATCACGTTAATAGATTTGATACGTTAGGTTAACTGCATACTGGCTGTAAAAATACAACTTGTAAAAGTATAAGCTCATAAATTACAAATCAGATAGAGTGTATTATGTATATGGTGCATAATATCTAAAGGTATCAATAGTTCAAAATTTATTTTTATGCTGATCATTACTAAAAAAAGTTAGATTATTGCCAAACTTAGTAATAAAAATGTTGATCATTTTATGTATTATAAATTAAATTGGTTAAAATCTTTTTCACGTGATTAGAAATTCTGAATTTTTCCTATTTACATATGAAATTATACAAGTTAATATGAAAATACATCAAATTTAAATCTTAATAGCTCCTAAAATATGGCAGTTATAGAAAAAATAATCTGATAATTTGAAAGAGAAGAACTTAAAGTATAATATTATCAGTTTATATTTTCAATTATCATAAAATTTTATTAAGTAGTTAACATTTTAAAATCACTAATTTTATTTAATACCTTTAGATATTATGTACCATAAAATTATCGCTATCAGGAAATCTTTTTAACAATTCTTGAAATCATCACTCAAAAATCTCTACATATAACAAATTGCACATTTTTCAAAAATTTTTATTAAATATCTTAAAATCTGCAGTTTTAAGTTTATGTTTAAGTCATTTAGGTATATTTTGAGACATATGCTATATACAGTGGATATGATATATGTCCTTGTATATGTTTTGACATGCAGAAATTATTGCAGGATCCATATCAGTTAATATAACTTGAGGTTTTAAACCAGTCATATTTAACGTTTGCTGTAAAACCCATTCATAGCTTTTTGTGTTTCATTATTCAAGAAAACTTGCGCATCTAATCATGATTTACCATTATTGTTTACAAATATAAATAACAATAAAAGATAGTTATATTTGTTAATCCTCAAAGTGTTATCGTGTAAGATAACATCAAAATAATGTGACAATAATAAAATCTGGTTTAACATCATCCAAAATATATCACAAAATTGATCATTATCTGTATCAATTAATGGCTGTACAAACATTATAGAATCATTTTTTTACTTCTTAAGAAGAAATTTCAACAAATAAGAGGCATCTGATCCAACAATTTAATATTCACATTTGATTTTTTGAATTGTATTTGATAAACTGAATTTTGAGTAAGAAAAAGTTGATCAGAAAATAACAGTTACAAAAGATTTCATATGATATATGCATTACAATGACCATACACAACAGCATGTTCAATCTTTTTCAATATAGAAATATCAAATCTTTGAAATGTTGTAGCAAATATCACATTATTAGCGAGTAATTCATGATTGTGATCAGAATATATGAATATTATATAGACAAAATCAGTATCTTTCAGCTTACTCAAATTAACATACCATTTGCAGTTAGTCTTCTTTGAACCTTTGTTATACTGCTGTTCAATTAGTTTCATTTTATTAGTAGGCTTATATGTTGTAGGGAAAAAAACTATCCTTTCAGTAAAACAATACTGCACCATGCTGGTTCCTTACACTAATCTCTTAATACGCTTAATTTAGATTTTCTATTTTCTTTTAATGACTCTTTTACTTTACATCACATTTTATATATATCTCATTATGTAATGTAATCAATATATTACTTTTATTACTTCAAGGCAAACATATTCTTTTAACCATATTCTTTTTCATATATGGTTTTCTTAAATTTCATTTTGGGAGAGCTTTTGCCATAACTTTATATTCATTTTTAATTTTCAAACGAGCATAATTTCACATTTAACATATCAAAATAAAAATTCAAATATCTAGAGTTATTAGTTCAGAATGAATCTAAATTAATAACATTAATAAAACTATTAAAAGATGACATTTAAAATATTTTTCTCTCAAAATTTCATTTAAACAGAGTTTCCCTTTATTTATTAATTCATACCCATGATCAGATCAATTATTCAAATTTAGTTAAAAATCAACCCTTTTTATACAAAATACTATTTTAACTAAACTTATAATTCTCTAAAGTCCTACAAAATCCTACAAAATATTCCTCCATTAAATTCCATTTCACTCTCTTCCAATTTAATTATCCATTCTTTCTATTATTATATCACTTGAAAAGATCTAGAATATTAAAGATATTTTGTATCTTTCCTATTTACTAATTCTTATTATGTTAATTGTAACACTTGGCATTATATTATTCCTTTTCTTCCAACTATTCCTTTGACTAAGTTTTTATAAGAAATTATCCTCGCTATATTTCTAATACTATTTTTTCCTAATCTAAAAATAAGTAAAATAAAAATAAAATCTAAACTAAAAATAAATAATTTGTACTATTATATCATGTGATTTGTATTGTGTAATCTTTCTATCTTTTATATTATCGTCTAATTATCTTTATTACTATATTTTTCACGTTACAACATTCCAAAATATTTGCATACATAAGTTCTTTTTCTTACAACTTGTTTACCTAAATTGGTAATTGATTTTTATAATATTCAACTTAATATCAATTAATAGCAAATTCTTTACACTTTCCATATTTTTTAATAGTATTCTCTGCAACTATTCAAGTATTAAAATAATATCCAATAAACAATTCTAAAGGTTCAGTCATTATAAATATTTCAAAATCAAATAAAGATATTACTGGTAATATTTCAAATGTACAATATACAAAATTGCTTTATTTCACAAAGAATATAGGGCTATATAGCAATCTTGATCAATTTCGCTTTTCTTCATAAGTATTTCTAAATCAAAAAAATTATCAATAATAAGATTTCAAGTATATAATATATAAAATTGAAATTTCCTAACACTAATGAAACAAAAACAAAAACTAACAAAGCTGAAGTAAAGTCTAATAAAACTAAAGTAAAATTTGATGAAAAAAGCAACCATTCATTCATAACTCATTTACATATGACAACAAGATTAGTCAAAAAAAATTAAATGCTGTAAATGAAGACAATTTCAAATATCACACCTGTTTATAATAGTAACTTTCTGAGACTCTGACCATTATCTATAATTGGTAATAAGATTATTTGGTGGATGCTATAAAAAAAATGATGTGTCATCAGTAATAAATAAATGATTATTGTGTGATGGTACACAAATTTTAAAACAGAAAATTTTAATGCATCCAGCTGGAATTATAAAAATTACTTTTTATAGAAGGATGCATTATAACACAAGGGTGTGTTGAATAAATTTTCTCATATTAAAAATATGGAATTTCTATTTGTATATACATATACATACATATATATGCTATTAAAAGACTATTAAAGTATGAATACATGTTATAATCTAATACTAATAACTAACTATTTTAATACATTCTTGCATAATATCTATATTGCTTACACTTTTTACATTTTTAGTCTTTTATATTTTTTGTTTTCGTTTTTACTATAATGTTATTTGTTATCATATTAATCTTTTTGCTATTTTTCAAAACCCATTTGAGTAAATTCATCAACTTATGCTGCATATTGGCCTTAAGTGCACAATCAATAACTTTCTTTGATAACTCAAATAACTCTGCATAAATAGTTTTAATTGATTTTATAGCCAAATTGGAAACATGTGAATCAACATAAAATAAAAAAAAGTGTTCAAAGATAATATTTTATTTGTAATTTTGTGATTCATAATATTTCACAATATTATGATTGTAATAATCTGTAATTTTACACAATATTTCATAGGTTTTCAGACCCATTACAAGTTTTTGTAAGCAATAATATTTTGTAACTTTTTAAAACATTTGAAATATTACGATATGTAGAGTTTTTAATATTAACGTAATATTTTGTATCATTTCAAAATTTATGATGCAATTTTAATATTTGGACTTATATAATATAATAATTGGATATTAGATATAATTCAAAATAAAGTAATTTTATTAAATTACAGATATTTTTATAAAATAAATAAATTACATAAAAGGAAAAGTAACAATATAATTAGATGTAAAAAGTAGAGAAACAACTATCAGCATCAATATTCCTAGTAAATATTAGTAGTATTGATATTATTAGCATTAAGGATACAAATAAAAAGAAATATATAAAGATAAAAGTAATATTGTTAATATTATTAGTATTAAAGATAAAAGAGTTAAAGAAATATTATTAGTATTAAGACAATAATTAAAGAAATATAATTGTATTTGTTAGTATTAAGATAAAAAAATAAAAGAAATAAAGTTAATATTTGTTAGTATTAAGATAAAGAGAAAGAAATAAAGTTAATATTTGTTAAAGTAGTAAAAGAAATATAGTATGTATTGTTTAGTATTAAGTAAAAGAAACATAGTTAGTATATTGTTAGTATTAAGGTAAAAAGTAAAGGAAATACAGTGAATATTAAAATATAAGCAAAAAGAATAAAGGAAATATGGATAATATTGTTAGTATTATGATATAAGTAAAAGTACAATTAGTATTATTAATAAACAAATACTTTTGTACTTGCAAAGCAATAAATTATGGAAATATATGCAAATATATATTATATTTAAAAATATTAAACAGAAGAATAAAATTCCTTGAAACAAAATAAAAGAAAAAGATAAAATAAAAAATAAACAGAAAAGATCATGGTTAAAAAACGCGTATATGATATGCATATTAAATAAATCATATGCAAGATCAGCCTAATTTTGATTGGCCAGAAAATATCTAAAATAATCTGTATTAAGACCATTAAGACTCTGGATAATTATAATATCAGAAAATTTGCCTTTAATAAATATTTGCCCTTTTTATTATCTATATTTTGTTATCTAAAAGTAATATTTATGACCTCAATTGTAATTATCTGATTAAAAAAAAAGGTATAAGGCATAAATTACCATATTTATGTATCATTCCTATAAAATATTTAATATAGATTAAAGTTTATATATCGTAACTATAAAATACAAATTTAAATATAAATTTACATAAGTTTGCAATTTTGTATATTAAATATTTAAAAATTTCCTGATACAACTAAAAAAAAAATTAAAACAGAATTTTATTTTAAGCAGTCTATTATCTTCTATTTGTTATTATAATTTTATACAAATTTGCATTAAGGTAGCTTGATTACAATATGTATTATATATTTTATTATTATAATAAAAATAACTATTATATATATATAATATATATAAAAAAAAATATAAAAAAAAAATAAAAAAAAACTACCTTCTATGCAACTCGTAGTTATCGAATAAACTACTTAAATATTAGTCCTCTTCTTCAGTATTGTATGATCCATCAGAATCATAAATACCTTTACCTTTTTTATTATCGATACTAGCCCTTTCACCACCTTTACTATCAGTATTGGTACCTTTGTCATTTTTATTAGTATTAATACCTTCATCTTTATCAGCATTCTTATCATCAGTATCATCATTAACACTTTTACCTAATTTATTATTGTCAGCATCAGTTGATAAGGATTCATCCTCAGCCAAGGCCCCTGAATACGAAGATATTACATTAAGATAACTGTTTCGTACATTTTAGGAAGAATTTTTCTAAGTAATATAAGTGTAACCATGTATACTTTGGCCATTTTGATACTAGTAAACATAGTAGATATTACATCAATTATCATGACGAGGTTTCAATCATCACATTCAGGGGCTGTTCTCAGCCTCAGAACATAAAACTTTTCTTTGTTTTCTAGCTTTTGCTAGAAAAAAAAAAAATAAAATAAAATAAAAAAATAAAAAAATAAAAATAATTGTAATTAAGTAATTAACATCTTATAAAATTTAAATTAAAACTTACTAAGTTTTTAATTATCTTTGTTTTATCGCCATTTTCAAAATGGTGTATGCTATTTATTCATGATTAAATATTCGAATACCAATATTTGTCTGGTTTTCATCCGTGTTTTGTTCTGTTTTCATCCGGTTTTTGGTTTTCTTTTTTTTATTCAGATACAACTGCATACATCATTTTGAAAATGGCGATAATAATTTTTCGTTCATATGAATATCCTGATTTCCAAGATTCAAAAATGTTTCACAAATACTAATAGCATAAGCTATTAATATTTTTGATAGATTTTTGTTTTCATTGTGCAATTTTTCAATTATTAATACATATATGTTGCAGGGTCATTCTTCACCCTTTTAAAAAGGTTTTTATAACATTATTTTACTTCAGGTTTATTTTTCACTCTTATATTTTTCAGAATATCAACAAGAAATTAAAAGTAACAAACATACATGAAAAAATTCAATTTTTACAATCCTAAAACAATATGATTTTAAAGATACAAATAGTTTGTTTCATAAGAATTTTTTACCAATATGGCATCAACAAGATTCTAAATCTCGTATAGATTTTATTTGGGTAAATTATGAAATAATTCCAGATTTAATTTATGCTTCAACTAATAAACCTCATATAGTTTCCACAGATCATTCAGCTGTGACAGCATATTTTAGTTATAATGGTATATTTAGAAACAGAACAGTTGCTATAGCTAAAAGACACAATATATGTACAGTTATTAATTATAAAGCTATTACACAGGATGAATGAAAAGCTTTCACTGAACTAATGTCCAACAGATGTGTCTACATATTCATCTGATAGTAGATCTTTGAATTGACTTTAGAACAAAATCAAGAGTATCTTCAAGCAAGCATCAGCTAAATTACCGATAACTTCCCAAATCTATAGTATATTTTAAAAAGAAGCTGCATCAATTATCAAAGATTTTATTACAATTGACACAGAAAAAAATTCCTACATATGCTAATGATCATGAATGATACAATTATATTAATAGCAAACTAGCACTTATTACAGATTTATTATATAGACTTAACGTTGATAAACCCAACCTCCTCACTCACTCCATTTTAGAGTTTAAACAATTTGTTAAAGATTTATTTAATATTGTCACTATTAGATTTAAGAAGAAAGATAAAGCATATAAAACTGAAAGAATTAAATTTTTTGTTGACAAATGATGCCAAGAATTAGCTGACCACAAAAGAAGAGTTATAAATTCAGTACTTAACTATCAAAAAAAGTATATTACTTTAGATAAGATTTTAATTACTAACAATGGTCCAATGGAATTATGTTTTGACCCAGATGTTATTGGTAAGAAATTTGAAAGAATTCAAATGCAACTGTTTATGGAGCCAAATATGCTTAAAATTACATTACAACTAGCTAATTTATGTTTAACAACAGGTGATATTCCTGCTGATTGGTGAGATGTGTTACTTTATCCCTTTCCTAAAATGATGGAATGGGAACATCAGCTTACCAAAACTAGGCCAATTACACTTTTAGAAACAATGAGAAAGGCAGTTGTTAAAATTGTTACCCAGAAACTTTCTCATATTATTGCAAATAATAATATTTTGAAAGGAGGGAATCATTCAGCACTACCTGGAGGTTCTACTGAAATTCCATGAATTTGATTACGGAAGTTGCTAAAGTCGATAATAAACCTTTATGGATATTATTTCAAGACCTATCAAAAGCATATGATAGAGTTGATATCAAGATGCTGGAGTTAGTTCTCAATAGAATTAAGATCCCAAGAGAATCATTTGATTATTTGTTAACTTATTTTTTAATAGTAGAAAAGCAGTTATTGCAACAAAGCGCTCATAGGAATAGAATCAATAGTTCAGAACAAAGTGATTTCACCTCTTCTCTGGACTATCTACTACGATCCACTCCTATATGAAATAAATAAATTGCAATTGGGCTATACAGTAAATCAATCAATTGTTAATAATGTTCAATTAAGAGATCCTGATAAAGAAACAATTATGATTTCCTCTCAAGCTTATATGGATGACGTATCATAGATAACAGATACATCATATAAATTAGAAAGTATATTACAAATAGCAGATGAGTTCAACAAGTTGAATAATATTCAGATCAACCCAGAAAAATTTGCGTTAATGACTAATGATACAAATGCCTTTAAAGATAAATTAATTAAATTAAATTTTGGATCTCACGTTCAAGAAATTCAATTGATTCGTCCAAATGAATCAGTTAGGATCTTAAGTGCTTGGATGAATCTCAATTTATCTAAAGTATATGTATTCAATCAATGTAAAAATATTATCACAGGATATAATAAAATTATTAGAAATAAGTAACTCACAGATAAGATGATGAGATACATTTATAATGTAATCATTATTCCAAGCATTGAATACAAATTACAACATATTATTTTGAATGATAAACAAGTGTCAACTCTCAATATTTTTGTATGCACACTATTCAAGAAAAAAACTAATTTGGTGATGACAATACCAAATTATATGATTCACTTAGGGTTAAGGTATGCAATCAAGAATATATCAACCATTCAACTCCAGCATCAAGTTACTAGATTACAAAATCAACTTCAGAACAAAGGGTTACTTGGTATTCTTTCTAAACTAAGTATTATATGTTTACAACAAAAAACATTATCTGTTGCCAATGTATTAACAGAATGGAAAATCCATTTGAAAGATTTAAAGATTAAATATAATTTGATTGCCAGTACATTAGCTATCATATATAATAATAACCTTACAATTACCTATTAAACAAGTATTAAATCAAGATATGTTGTTAAAGATAAAATGAATTATCATTTACAACGTCACAATATTTACTTTTTAAGTCAAATAATGGCTGCTTGATGGTATACGCCTTCTTACATACTTAGATTTGTGAATCAGGTTGGGTATTAATACCAAAGGTCGTAAACCTAATTGGTTTAAAAAAATAGGACAACATTGTATAATGAATATTGCAATATCAAAAAAAGTCAAGCCTGAATTTATAATTAATTAGTGTTCAGACCCAGTTTGTTAATGGATAAACCAGATCCATCTATTAGGAAAAATTAAATCCAGATTAATATTGGTTAATGAATTTTTAATCTGGTTTATTATCAGGTTTGATCCAGATTAACTGATATCTTAGCGCATGAATAATGGATGAGTAACAGGCAGATAGCGGATTAATAATGGGTGGATAACAGGTGGATAACGGATGAATAATGGGTGAATAACATAAATAATGGGTTGTTATCAGGTTGTTAATGGATGGATAACAAGTGAGTAATGAGTATTTATTTAACAATTACATAAATTTTTATCAATGTATTTATTTATATAAGATATATTTTTTATTGTACTATTAAAATAGTTACATTAATATAAAACTTCTTGCTGATTTTTGTTATGAAATAACAATTAATCTGTTAACCCATTATAGATCTGGATCAATGGAAACCTTTATCAGATCCAACCGGTTAAATCCTTTAGTCAATTTTATATCCGAATGATAACTGTTAACCTAAACATCAAATTGGATACCCAATAATAACAGATATCCATTTCTATCTATTATTAATAGTTTATGAGTCTGAACACTATAATTAGTAGACAATATTGTTTACAAGGTAGTAACAATTCAGAAAAAAGATTGAGGAAACAACAATAGGTAGCCTTTTATAGTGATAAGTTGGATTCTTCACATTTTGGTCATGAATTGTTTAATGATCAAACTCTTATGGTAGAACATTGGATACATAATATTAATGATGATTCTATTTCTCCATCGATACAAGCACCAGTGTTAATTCATTGTTCTGGTTGTAAACTTAAAGATATACAATCAAGAAGTAAAAGGAAAATGGCTAATAATAGGTGCCTTTTATTTATTGATAAAGAAAGTACTATTGATGTTAAAGCGCAGTCCATACAAGATGCTTATATATTAGATTCTTCAATATTTGAATATATAGCTATGATAGAAAATAGAGTTAATTCATAATCTGCTTCAGAGCCAGTGAAATTACTAATATAAACTGGAGAACTATTATTGTAGATCAAATTCTTAATATTAAGCAATTTTCAAGCAATTTATCAAAATTTATTTTTAAAATAAATATGCTAGAAATGTTTAAACTTAAAAGTATGTTAAAACACTAATATTGACTTATGTTTTCATAATTAAATAAATTTAATGTCATATATATTTTTAAGGGCTAGAATCCAGCATCACTAAAGAAAGAAAATTTTAATTAGTAGTAACTTTAATTTTATAGGTTTTTTGCCATTATTTCCCTAACTTTTCAGTTATAAATCTTTAGATAGTTAGTGCTCAGTTTTAAACTCAAATTTAACTTTTTAATTTACCATATTTGTAAAAATGCAATAACTCTCCACCCAGTGATCAGAAAAGTATGGGTCATAGCTCTTTGGATTTCTTTTATTAAGATGCGTCTAATGATAGTAGTTTCATAATTCTAGCATCAAAGGATGGTGAGATAGTTTTGTCATACTAGCAAAATATTTTCTTGTTATCTATCAATGCTAGAGTTATGAAATTACCTTCATTGGACGCATTTTGATAAGAGGAATCCAAAGAGTTATAGTTCATCCTTTTCTGATCACTGGGTGGAGAGTTATTGCATTGTTATAAATATGATAAATTAAAGTTAAATTTGAGTTTGAAAATTTAAAGATTTATAACTGAAAAGTTGGATAAATAATAGCAAAAAACCTATAAAATTAAAATTTAACAATAAAATTTGCATAATACCATTAATTAAAATTTTCTTTCTTTAGCGATGCTGGATTCCAACCCTTAAAAACATATATAACATCAAACTACGACAAAAATGGGGGTTCTAGGTAAAAATCCAAATGGGTATTCTAAAAGACCTCCAAGTATATTCTGAAACCTTTACTGATATAAATCCAAAGTATTAATTCCACATTCTAAATCGAGCTGGGGTAATTTCATAGCTATCATTAATTTTGGTATCTTTTTAGCTTCGAATTAGCCCTTCAGATACCAAGAATCATACCTTTTCTTATAGCCATTCTGACCCAATTTTAATCCCAAATTATATATCAAAAAAAAATATGCCATACTGTTTGCCTCTGGGAGTAGTCTCAAATATTGAGGAATGAAGTGATGAAATATTTGAGACTACGACCCTTACAAACCCAATAAGCATACCATTATTTTGTGATATCCAAGAAATAATTCTAAAGGTGATTCATAAGCGTAATCAAAGGATCACTAAGTCTAACCTTTGGATACCAATATGCTAAGTCTATCCTCGAAGAAGTTAGATTTAGCTGGTATTAGGAATTAAATCAAAAGGTCATTACACTTGTTCTAGCTTACCATAAATTTTTACTATGTTGGTTTACATTCTAGGAGAGCAATCTCCGCAAAATACTGGGGTAAAAAAATCTAACCTCAGATATACGAAAAATAAGTCTAACCTCAAAGTCTAACCTCAAGAAG
Organism: Rhizophagus clarus; assembly: GCA_015698045.1. Lineage (NCBI taxonomy): Eukaryota > Fungi > Glomeromycota > Glomeromycetes > Glomerales > Glomeraceae > Rhizophagus > Rhizophagus clarus. Next base: position 1,047,868 of record BLAL01000274.1, read on the forward strand.
TAATCAAATTAGTGAATCAAAAGCGTATTAACCAAGTTTTAGTATACCATTATTTTCTCGATATACAGGAAGCAATTCTGAAGTCATTTCCATATCACAAAGCTAGGGTAAAAAAAAATCCTCCCAATAGCATACAATATATAGGTAGCAAGAGAGAATAAGTATGAGCTGGCAAAGCCCTTTAGGGTGACACCAGTGAATACGCATTTGACAGAAGGAACGATATAGCAGGAACATGAGCCAGCCCTTTAGGGCGAATGGGTGAATGTGGATGCTATATCATTCCGACCATATCTACCATATTTTAATGTATGCTATATATGAGGCAAATATGAATGCCAAGTCTAACCTCTAAGTTTCACCTCTAGAAGTATACTTATCATACATCTGGGCCTTATCCCGAATCATGTTTACATGTCGGATTTGATAATTGCTCTTATTACAATAGCTACATAGACCATTATCTATCCCTGTAGGTTTATTTATCTTAGTAGGTCTACCACAAGCAGGTCACGGCTGACACATCTTAGCCCTATTTTCTCATAAATTCGAAAATATAAAAAGTAATTAAACATTGGGGGTCATAGGATTAAATATTTTAATTTGTGAAAAAGTTTACTCACATATTAGAGGTTAGACTTATCTTAATATAATGGCTAGAAAAGATAAGAAAAATCGAACTTGTGAATGCTGTGGTAAAACTGTGGCATCCCCACAAAAGCTTCGCCAGCATTACAGAAGTGAAAAAAATAATTGTAGTCCTCCAAATGTTCGCCATCCTGCACTAACTACAAAAGTTCAAACACCCGAGCCTACCTATAAACCAGAGGTGATCCAAACTCCTATTCATAAACCAGAATCCCAAAAGAAAGATCCTATACATGGAGACGACTATATTACAGAAGAGGAAGCAAAGAACTGGGTTAGCCCAAATGCACGAAAGCCTGGTGAACATTTCAGGACATGGGGTGCAAGGCTAGTGCAAAGGTGGAAAGAGCTTGATTTAGAAGATCATGATATACCAGCAGACTTGCATGAATGTAAAACTCTTTGTCATGATCTTGAGCAACAAGATCCAAATGCAATTCGCCTACCAACATTAAAAGAATTAGAAAAATACAAAAAAATAACAGAAGACCCAGAAGCTGGACCTGATCCATCAACCCAAGCTCATAGGGAAGGATAGGTGAGAAACCCACCTCATATTAATAAAGACCAACCTATATTTGTAAAGAATGGTAAGCATTTTATTACAGATAAAGATGTTGAAAAGTGGGATCAGAAGCAACATGAACCTGGGGAATATAGACTTCAAACTTTAAAGGAGTTAGAGGAAGAAGAAAGATTAGCCAAATAAAAGGTGATAGAAAACCTTCCACCAGAAAAAAGGCAAGAATACAAAATAGAAAAGGAATATGCTAGCGGAAAGCATTTTCGGTCAATTTATGAAGAAAAAGTTAAGACTTGTGCTTCAGGAGCATATTTAACAAGAAGAACCACCTACTTGTGATATAGTATTCTTGGAAAGAAAGCGCGATCCTGACAGACAACACAGCTCTCTCAAATGTATGACTGTATGGAAGGAAGTTATTTCTTCATGCAAAAATCCTGCATATGCATTTAATAAAGAGCAAGATAGTGAGCTAGAATACGCAGATGCTCCTTATATGCCCCAACTTATTGCAGAAGCATGTGGAGCAATCACAGATGTTCTTAAAGAAGAGCTCCGAAAAAGGGATCAAATAAAATCGGCATTGGTCATATATGCTACATATGTATCATATACTTATAAAGGAGAAGGTGATATTGAAGATCGGGCAAACTATACTGCCAAATACCATCATCCATATCATAGAAGCAATCAACGTGAAATTCTTTCAGAAGAATATATAGATGAGCATATAACACTATCTGGTGTAGAAATTGATAAAAGGATTGAAAAGTATTTAAAAGAAGAATTAGGTAAAATCCTTCTCTGGTTAGAAATGGTACTTATTGAGTCATATACACTTCGTAGAGCCCTTGGAGGGTCTTACAATCCTACCCTCCCAAAGCTTGCTAACAAAAAGTGTACCATTAATCCAGACAATCAAGGTCTTATAGATCCGGAGACAAATAGACCATCTGAGAAATATCAGGATGGACATACAGACCACTTAGGCCATTGTATATTTAGGGCAAAGAATCTTAAACCATATCTAGAGCGGGTAAAGTTGGATGATATCCCTATGCCCACACCAGTTTCCCCTCACATCTTTAATAAAATCGAGGAGATGAATCCTGATATTTCCGTAATTGTCTGGAAGTGGAAGGAGGAAACAGCTACCCCAAACCTGTTATTTATAGTAAGAACTATAACAGACCACATATTATCCATCTTATGGCCCTTACAGATATTACAAAATCCGAAGAAGGAAAATATGGGCAAAAGAATCACTTTCTTTGGGTTAAGAACCCAGATGGGTTAGTATATAAGGATAATGCTCACAAAGTTAAAAAGCATCTTTGCAACCAATGCTTCCAAAGTTTTCCTTCTGAAAAATCCCTAGACTATCATCAGGAATGGTGTTTTGGACTGGGTGAAGCCTCACAAAGAGTCACAATGCCTGTAAAAGATGTTAATGACTTTGAAGAGTTCAGAAACTATGGATGTCAGATCAATGCCCCGTGTGTTATCCAAGCAGATTTCGAGTCATTAAAAAAGAAGTGTGACACACATTATGGTGGAAATATGCGAAAGATAGCAGAGGAAGAAGCTAATAGTTTTAGCTATTCAGTCCACTGGATTGATACTGGAGAAACATGGGGCCCATTCTTATATCGTGGAGAAAATGCCACAGAAAAATTTGTCTGAAGGATCGATCAAGAATTGGTAGAAATAAATAGGGTCTTAGCTGTTAAGCATGAGCATATTATTATAGATGACTACCAAAGAAGATTTAAGGAGGCTGATTGGTGTTGGATCTGTGAAGACAAGTTCAGTATAGATACAGATGTGATTAATATGTTAGAAAGAAAGATTGCAAATCTTACTGCCAAGCTTACAGAAATTGTTCAGGATCCTATATCATATAATAAGATGGCTTCACCTAGAGATATATCCAAGAGAATCTTAGAAATGGAAAAGAATAACGTATTAGAAAAGAATCTCAAAAATCTCTATACAGAGTTGCTAAAAGCTGTTAAGAATCCCAAAGACTATAAATCCCTAAAAACTGCTTTAAGTAAAGCCCAAGCTGAATTAGCTAAAGAAGAAGCTAGGGATAAAAAGGTCTGGGATCACTGTCATATCACAGGTGAGTTCTGAGGGGCATCTCACAATTCATGTAATCTTAAACTTCAGATTGAGCCATGGAAGACACCAATCCCAGTTATCTTTCACAACTTCCGGGGATATGACTCTCACTTGATCTGTAAATCTGTCAGACGCTTGGCTAATTCTCTTCGAATCTCAGTCATTGCTGAAACCTTTGAACGATACAAGTCAATTAAGGTAGGTCAGCTTAAGTATATTGATAGTATGCAGTTCATGAATAGTAGCTTGGCCAATCTTACAAAAAATTTGGGAGATGACCACCCAATTACAACCGAGTATTTCAAGAAGCAAGGCTATACAACCGAACAGATTTCCCTAGCATATCATAAGGGAGTCTTTCCTCATGAGTATATTACTTCTCATGACTGATTTAAGGAAACAGAACTACCTCCAATTTAAGAATTTCATAGTGTCCTTGAAGGTAAGATTTCTCAAGAGGATTATGAGCATGCCCAGAAGGTATGGAAGGAATTCGGATGCAAAAACTTGGGAGAATATAATGATCTCTATCTCAAGATAGACGTGCTTAGTCTAGCAGATATCTGGACAACATTTTGAAAGACATCCATGCATCATTATGGTCTTGATCCCAGCCATTATGTATCCACGCCTTCTCTATCCTGGGATGCCATGCTTAAGATGACCAAGATCAAGATCGAACTATTCACAGAAATGGCCATGCATGACTTCATTGAAAAGGCCAAGCGGGGTGGTATTGCTATGGCAGTACATAGACATTTTAAAGCAAATAATCCTAGCATTGGAGAGGAATTCGACCCATCCCAACTCACAACATGTGTCTCATATGTCGATGCAAATAATCTTTATGGATGGGCAATGAGTCAGTTCCTCCCAGTTGGAAATTATAAGTGGGTTGCTAGTCGGGAATAAAGAATAATCCCAAAATGCAAAAGAAATATCTTGAAATGATTCTTAAGACTAGGACAGATGCCTAACGTGGATTCTTCCTAATGATTAATTCTCATTTCCCCCTAAAAACTCACAACTATTTGAGGGACTTACCACCAGCTGTGGAAAATGTCACAATAAAAAAGGATATGCTATGCCCATATACTGCCAAGCTTGTGAATGATATGGATGGTGGGCGATTCTATGCAACAGAAAAACTAGTCCTTCATCTTGGCCCATGAAAAAATTATGTCATTCATTATCAAGAGCTCCAGTATTATACGAAGTTAGGCATGGTTGTAGATGAGGTTGCAGAAATCTTGTCATTCGACCAGACGAATTGGTTGGCCCCATATATTGCTAAGAATACAAAGTTGCGCCAGAAAGCCAAGAATGCTTTCGAAAAAGACTTCTTCAAGCTCATGAATAATTCAGTATATGGCAAGACTATGGAAAATGTCCGAAAGTACCAGGATGTTAAGATCATGGCTTGTAATAATGAGTCAGATGAGAAGAAGTTTCTCAAGAAAATATGTAGTCCAAATTTCAAGTATGGCAGACCGCTTGGAGATACACTAGTAGGCGCACATATGGGAAAGGCAAGTGTAGTTCTCAACAAGCCTATCATAGTTGGAGCATCCGTTTTGAGACTCAGCAAGCTCCTAATGTACCGCTTCTGGTATAACTATGTAAAGGAAAAATATGGGGATAAGGCTAGACTTGGATATATGGATACTGATTCCTTTATATTTATGGTTAAGACTGAAGATATCTATAAAAATATGGCAGAGCAACCAGATATCTTTGATCTTAATGATTCGAAAACTATTGGACTTTTCAAAGATAAGACTCCAGGAAATGTGATTACTGAGTCATTTCACATCCGGGCAAAATCATACCACTATGTCTTGGCTGATAAATCCACAAAGTCGAAGCATAAAGGGGTCAGCAAGAAGGGTATGAATGAAATGGCAGAGAACACATATCCCGAAAGTAAATCCCCATTAACACAAGTATATCGGGATTGTCTATTCCAGAAAAAGGTATTCTATGCCAAGAATATAGGATTCCGATCAAAAGATCATGTTATATCTTTGGTCGAGTCTGAGATGAAGGCTCTCTGTCCCATAGATACTAAGCACTGGATATTATCAGATGGGATAACTACTTTACCATATGGGCATTGGTGTATTATGATTTATAAGAATATGGTAAAAGCTGGTATTCCTCATAAACAGGCAGAAAAAAGAGCTATGAGGGCCAAACTTCCAGAAAAATATCAAAACAAATGTGTGTCTCACATATCTAGCCACCAGCAATAATCTAGACTAGTGAGCGAGTTGGTCAATCCAAGTCACAGAGTTTACATAATTATTATATTTTTTTTTTATGGCTAAATAAATATTCAGTTAATGTCTAATAGTCTGGTATACCTTGCTTAGCCTACGAAATTCATCTGCAGTATTTGGTATATAGTCATAAGAGCGGAAGACTTTGGATAGTCTAAGAAAGGCAAAGATAACTTCTAGTAATTCAGGTAATACTAGAATACGATACATTTTTTCATGTAAATTTAGACTATTTTTTAGCAAATAAGAAATGGAAAGTAATAAAAAAGTGAAACAGTTTCAAAAGGATCAGCCAGAGACGAGCCAGCTTGACTATGATTCCTCATCCCTTATTTTCCCCAATTTGGCAGAATCAGCACAAGCTCTAATGACTAGCCTGGATAAGTTGGAAAACATGATAAATTTGATAAAATCTGATTTGAAAAAACTGTTACCGTTTGATATTAATGATCCTGATCTACTATACAATGAAGCTAAGCCAGAGAAAGAATCAGCAATTCAGACTAATATTTCAAAATAATAATATTATTTACTGTGCCATACATGTGACATTGTGAACTCGGTTCACATTCTTCTCTCTCAATTATAGATTTTATGATAATCTTTCACAGTTCTTGAATAAGAAAGGGCATTTTCTCTGGCATTTTTTCAGTATTTTTTTTTTCCCAGAATATAGGCTTTAGCAATTTTTTTGGCTAATTCTAGACAGAAACTTTTACTAAAAATATATGGAATACCCAAACTTCTGGGAAAATATAGAATTTCTAAACTTCCAGGTATATTTTTCTTCCAGGAATTTTCTAAAACTACATATTACTTACCCTATTCGAACATGGCAAGCCAACCTTATTTCAATGAACACTATAAGAGTTTGCTTGACCAATTACCCCCATCCATGAAAAAGGATGCATGGTTGTGTCTTACCACTCGTAAAAGTAATCCATTATCTGAGGAACAGGCTAAAGGTATTCGTTCAGATATTGAGGAATTACTTACTAAAGAAGTTGAAAGATACTTTAATAAAAAAAATTGCCAGAAGCTTAAGATTGAAGCAAATACTACTTCTGATGGTTCTAGTACATTATTTCGGCTAGATGGGTTTGAGAAACAGTTAGAAGAATGTGAATTTTGTGTGCAATAGCAGGAAAATAATATTAAGAAAACCATTGAAACTCAAGTTTCTGAAGAACGCAAACGTTTAAAAGATGAATATGATACTCTTATGGCTCAAAAAGAGAGTGGATATAATAAATGTATGGTAGATATGAAGCAGAAATTATATTCATTTAAGTATCAGCTAGAAGAGCAACATAAATCCAGCAAGGCCGACTTGGAGAAACAATACCATTCTCGTATCTCTGCTTTGAATAAATCTAATGTTAAAAAAGATGAGGAGATTGGCAAGTTGTCTGCTACTATCTCCCAACTTAAAAATGATAAGAAGGATATAAAAAAATCAGCCAAGCGAAGGTATAAGGAATTGGAAGATATCATCTTTGCCAAAGACCTAAAGATCATAATTCTTAATGATCGGATATATTCTTTTAATCCTAGTGCAGGAAGAGATGCGACAATAGAGCCAAGTACAAGTATCTCTTTTCATGAAACTAATTTTTGGGCAGGAAAGCGTGAGGATGCAAAGAATAATCTAAATATCTGAAAAAAATATACTTTTTGAGTGCGTGTCTGACCCCATCCAAGTTCATTCCAGTTTCACTTTAGATTCTTTGTTGACTCAACCTGACTCTTTGTCAACCAAATCTGACTCTTTATTGACCCAACTTTGACCCAATGTAGACTCTTCATTGACTCGACTTTGGCCCAATGTAGACTCGCCATTAGTCCAACACTTAGTTAATTTATCATAAAAATAAATAAGGATATCTGAATTCCTTTCCACAATACTGACAAGTTCGATCAGCTAGTTTTTTTTTTACAGGTTCTGGCTCTTTTCTCACAGTAAAAACATTACACTGGGACTTGTGAACTGATAGGGGGATGGTAATAGTTTTTCCGTTAGATGTGGCCTTAAATTCTCCTTTTATTAAAGGCTCCCATCCAGCCAATATTGCCATTGCGTTCCAAGAATTACTAAAGATTTAGCATTTCCATCCTGATTTTTTTCAGCAGGCACAACAGAAAATTCATCTGTTATAGTGGCTGTATTTTCTCTGGAACCAATTGTTATAGGAACATTGTCCATAGTGCCGATGGATATGGATTGACTTGCGACTCCGTTAAGCCTATGAATTTTTTTCCTATTAATTTTAATACCTAAAAGCTCTTCGACAAGTTCAGCAATGTTATCGGAAAATATGGAAGAATCAGAGCCCGTATCAATCATTGCGCAAGGTATTACCAAACCTCCTATTTTACAATAAATAGTCGCAATATCGTCAGCATCCTTTATTTGTAAAAAATTTATCTCTAGAGGCTTGGGCCAGTATATATGAACTATGTCACTTTTTTTTCTGCTGAACAACGCTGGGCATATGCCTTAATAGCATGGTTTAGAATATGGGAAGGTGCGGTCTCTTGATGATTCTCTGAATTGTTAACTATTATACCATCCATGGTATCAATTGAAGACTTTGTATTCTCTTCTGATAGGACATCTAAAATGGACTTCTGCTCGGTATTTACTGCTTGCAATAGTGGAAACAAAATATCTTGAACTTTGCTTGTAACATTCTCCCATGCTAATTCCCTTCTTTTAACTGTATCATTTGGCATAACAGTATTTAAGCAATGGTCTTTTAATTTGGGAATATTGTATTAATAAATTTTGAAATTTCTATAAGAATCTCTCTAGAACAATGGGGGACTAATGATGATATGAAAGATTTTAAGGCTATTTGATACATTTGATCTGTAGCTATGCGAAGCACCTCATGGCTATTGCCTAATGATTTGCTAGCACGAGATTTGGAAGTAGAGGATTTCTTGGTTACTCCTTCTTTCGGTTTGGCACTCTTTTTCATAGGTACTCCACTTTGTACCACTTTTTTTTTACAGCATAGCAGTTTTGGGATTCGTCAGCATCAATATATTCGTCATCTTCTTCTTCAGAATCCTCTATATATTCTTCTATGTATTCTTCTTCAGAGTCTTCAGGATCTTCTACCTCATCCTGGTATACATGATTAATCTTCTTAGTCCACTTGCCTTTGGGGCAATTAACCTTTGTATGACCAGCCTTTCCACATGCTGAACAATGTCGGGTTTGCTTTGCAGATGCTTTTGGTACTACCTTTCTAACAACTTTCTTTGTGGCATAGACACTTCTGGATGTAAAGGGACTCTTTCTAACATGGGCTGTTTTGCTTCCTAACCTTTTTTGAAGCTCTTCATAGATAAAATTTTCTAATGTTATGTCATCTGTTGCTATTCCTGAATATGCCAAATCCCTTGCTAGACGAATTTTAAAATCATCTTTTTATAGTTGAGCTGTATAATTAACTGGAGCTATTGTATGAGCTTGTATTCTTTTGTCTGCACTTTCATGCCATATATTACGCAAGTCTGTAAAAAATGCAATGACTGTAGCAGGATTAGCAATTCTAACTCTCATTTCTAAATCAGAAGGCAATTGATTAAATAGATAAGGTAAGGCATCAGCATCTGGCATTGCTTGTACTAGTGGTTTGATTCATTTTTCATAACTATCTGGAGTATCTGTCTCTAAAAACTTTTCATTAACAAGAGCAAATATAGCACTTCGGTTAGTCCCTACCATAACTTCTCTATATTTTTCACGCAACCAATTTAGAAAAAGAGGTTCAGTATTAATAGCTGGATTACCTGCTGCATAAGGATCATTGGTAGGAACAGGTGCAAACCTACCTGTCATCTTATTTATCATAACTTGACATTTTGCAGCGGCATTAAAGGCAGCAACGGCTAAGGGACATGCCATCTCATTTATATTTCTAAGCTTTTGATAATATACGTCTGGTGGTTCCTGCCCATCATAATTGGGTAGTTGTGCAAGTAATGGTGCTAATGTATGCATGACATCTTGTATTGTAGCCATGTTTCCTGGAGGATTGTTTTGTAAATTCAAAATAATTTGTCATGAATTTAATTCCCTACCCTTCCATTTTTGGTATCTATGCCCGATTGAATTCTGCTAAGTCTGCCTCAGCTTTTGCGTCTCTGATTTATTAGCTGAAGGATTGCTTTTTCTCCTACTAATACATTTATTCAGTTTTGCTTTCTTAAGGCTATTCTTTGACCATTAGTTTGCCTATCTTGAGCTATTTGCCACCAACGTCAACGCTCATTTACCTCATTATTATATGCCAAAGTCAGTAGCTGAGCTCTTCAAAGACATTGATTTCTAGTAGTTGTTAAATCATTCCTAAGGTCATTGATTCGATCATTAGCTATATGGTATAAACCTTGCATGTTAATAGCATCTTGAGCATGTCTTTGCATAAAGTCCATGAGCAGTTGTTAATGAGATTCGTATACCATCTAGTGTATTTTTGGGGTTAAATGATGTATCCCCATCAATATATGCTTCCACCTGATCTAGTGCTTTAGCAATATTTATTAAAATATCAGGTATGGCCATATTTTCTTCCTCCGGTCATTCTTCTTCTTCAGAATGTTTATTACTAGATTTAGATAATTCTTGTATACGAGATTTAAGTTTATCTATTGTGTCTTCTAGCTGGATAATTCGATTATCTTGAATAACTAATGCCTCCTCTTTTAGCTCCAGGTGATCCTGACATTTTTTAAGTTCATCTAGAATAACTTTACATTTATCTTATAGCTGATTAACTTCTTCATCATAAGATTGTAGATTCTTTTCAAGATGAGAAATATATCACTCACAGGCTTTAATTTCCTCTTCAAGTTTGCGAATTTTCTTTTGTACTAACTTTATCCCTAGATCAAAGTTGCTGTTTAGTTGTTCAAGATATGTCTGCTCAACTCCCATTATTACCTATTATTTCTATAGATTCTGGTGAGGCTCAAAATCTTGATATTTCTATTGCTTTGAAAAAGATTTATTATCAGCCTATTGGTTATCATCGAAATGCTAAAAAATTGCATGAAGCTTCTCTTAAAGCTGGATATGATTTTAGTTTAGACGAAGTGGGGACTGGCTTGAGAAACAGGCTGTACACCAAATACATAAGCCTCATCCTAAATATATTCCTTGTGCAAGTTTTACTTCTATTACTACTCCCAATGAAGTCCACCAGGCGGATGTTCTCTATATGCCTTATGACAAGATAGGTCGGATTACATATCTTTTTTGCCTTAATATTGTAGATGTGGCTTCGAGATATAAAGCCTCTGTTCCCATAGGCAGTTATAGTGTCAGGGATAGGAAGGGAATCTTAACTTCAAAGACTATTGCTAGAGCGCTTAAGGAGAAATATGATGACCCTGAGTGTCCTCTTGTCTGGCCAGAAACATTTTTAACAGATAGGGGGCCAGAGTTCAGGGGTGATTGTGAGAAATTAATGAGAGAGCATGGCGTGAAAATTCAGAAGGCTAAATCTAAACGTACTATGGGTATTTTCGAGAGATATAATCAAGCTTTGATTGAGAAATTATTTCCTTCCCAGGACACTTCTGATCTTTTGACTTTACACTTAAATAAGATATCCAGGGTTTGGGTAAAGAATTTGGCTATAGTTGTTGAATATATTAATAATTCTAATACAGATCAGCTTGGTATTTCTCCTGTTGATGCAATAGGGAAAGAAGAAGTCTTTGCTAAGCCCTCCAACCTTGAAATAAGCCTATAGGTTATGATAAGGATCAATTGTCCTATATTAATCTTGTAAGATATTTACTCAAACCAGGTGAGATAGAGGGTGGTGGTGGAAGACGTGCTGGAAATAAGAATTGGTCTCCTAAAGTTTATCATATCCGTGAAGTTTTAGTACAAAAAAATCAGCCGATCCTATATTGGCTAGAAGATGATGATTGCCATGGTCCTGAAAGATCTTTTGTGAGAGAGGAGCTTCAGGTCATTGATCCTAATACAGAATTGCCTTCCCAGTGGGTCTTATCAAATTGATGACAGGAAGTCTTCTACTTCTTCGTCAGCTTGTGCTTTGGTATTGAAATAATCCTTGGCTAATTTATGGTAAAGCTTATATAGTTCCATAATAGAATTAAGAATTTCTGGATCACTGCCATACCATGATTTGTAATCGCTCATAATTTTATTATATTTGTCTTCATTGGGAAATATTGTTTGGGCTAATTTTAGTACATATTCTTCAGGATCTTCTGCCTGGCGCAATTTTCTAATCCTTTCTTTATAGCTTTACATGAATTTGCCTTCCTTCGGCCTTCTATAATATAGTCCTGCTTTGATTACATTTATTAATGCCTGTTCGATTTCCTGAGATGTGGGCTTGGTATCGGTTAATTGATTTTGTGTACTCATTGTGTAATTATGTAAAGATTTATTTAATTAAATTATTTATACATCTAGAAAATGAAAGCGAAATCAAAAGCAAAATACATTTGTTATTATCTCCATAATACTGGTGAAATCTGTGGCAGATGCAGTGAAGGTTATCGATCACACTTCAAAGCTAAGATGCGTCAGCCGTGCTCTGCTTGTGGTAGACCTACTAAGATAGATAAACCTACAGGGATAAATAATGGCCTATGTAGCTATTGTAATAAAAGCAATTATCAGATCTGACATGTAAAAATAATTCGGGATAAGGCCCAGATGTATGATGAGTATACTTCTAGAGGTGAGACTTAGAGGTTAGACTTGGCATTCATATTTGCCTCATATATAGCATACATTAAAATATGGTAGATATAGTCAGAACGATATAGCATCCACATTCACCCATTCACCCTAAAGGGCTGGCTCATGTTCCTGCTATATCGTTCCTCCTGTTGAATGCGTATTCACTGGCATCGCCCTAAAGGGCTTTGCCAGCTCATACTTATTCTCTCTTGCTACCTATATATTGTATGCTATTGGGAGGATTTTTTTTACCCTAGCTTTATGATATAGAAATGGCTTCAGAATTGCTTCCTGTATATTGAGAAAGTAATGGTATACTAAAACTTGGTTAATACGTTTTTGATTCACTAATTTGATTACTTCTTGAGGTTAGACTTTGAGGTTAGACTTATTTTTCATATATCTGAGGTTAGATTTTTTTACCCCAGTATTTTGCAGAGATTACTCTCCTAGAATGTAAACCAGCATAGTAAAAATAAAAATTTATGGTAAGCTAGAACAAGTGTAATGACCTTTTGATTTAATTCCTAATACCAGCTAAATCTAACCTCTTCGAGAATAGACTTAGCATATTGGTATCCATAGGTTAGACTTAGTGATCCTTTGATTACGCTTATGAATCACCTTTAGAATTATTTCTTGGATATCACAAAATAATGGTATGCTTATTGGGTTTATAAGGGTCGTAGTCTCAAATATTTCATCACTTCATTCCTCAATATTTGAGACTACTCCCAGAGGCAAACAGTATAGCATATTTTTTTTTGATATATAATTTGGGATTAAAATTGGGTCAGAATGGCTATAAGAAAAGGCATGATTCTTGGTATCTGAAGGGCTAATTCGAAGCTAAAAAGATACCAAAATTAATGATAGCTATGAAATTACCCCAGCTTGATTCAGAATGTGGAATTAATACTTTGGATTTATATCAGGAAAGATTTCGAAATATACTTGGAGGTCTTTTAGAATACCCATTTGGATTTTTACCCTAAAACCCCCATTTTTGTCATAGTATCAAATTTACTTAATTATGAAAACATGAGACAATATTAGTGTTTTAACGTACTTCTAAGTTTAAACATTTCTAACATATTTATTTTAAAAATAAATTTTGATAAATTGCTTGAAAATTGCTTTAACACTAAGAATTTGATCTACAATAATAATTCCCTGGTATATATTAGTGGTTTTTACTGGCTCTGAAGCAGATCACAAATTAAATATAATACAATTAACTTACAGGAAGCATCTGTTAGAAGTATGTTAGAATTTTTTCATCCAATACTATTGCGTAATCAACTTAAAAATATACAAGATACAGTTAAAGGTTAATAATATATACAGATGGATCATTTAAAAGACATTCAGATACCAGTATTAGTATGGGTAGTGTGTTTAAAATTATATTCACAGATAATTTTCACAGATATTTACAGATATTTATGGATATTTTTAAAAATTTTATATGGTTCAGCATAATTTCAGTGTTCCATCTTTTACTTTTTTAATTTCAATCACTAATAAATTTATACATGTATTAAAATATTTTATTAACATTTTATTTATTGTAATAAAACCCTTTACACTAAAACAAAAACAAAAATTAGGTTTTCTTTATTATTGATATACATATTAATATACTTTAAAATGCTGCACTATTCATCCAAGAATTTGGTATTCTAAAAGTAAAAAAAAAGAAATGTTAACACATTTTTTTAAAACAATTAAGTAAATTCTCATGCATAATATATATCTTCAAGTCCGAATTTGTCAAAGACTCTAGCTTCCTAAAAGTAAAAAAAAAAATAAATGATAGTTGCTTCTTAAATAAAATATCAAAATATCAAAATTGAAACAAACTGACTCTATGAAAAGGAAATTACAAGCTAGTGTTTCATATGAGCCAGTTCAGCTTGAAAAAAAAAAATATAGCTCAAGCCAAAGTGAGCTGAGCCAAGCCAAGCCAAGAAAATTCTCAAGCTGGTGAACTTTCTTTAAAAATAAAAGCTGGTCCATACCTATAAAAAGAAAAGAATGTTGGTTAATGTTCTTATATTAAAAAAGAATCTTTAATATTCTCCCCCCTCACATTACTTCAAAGAGCCATGTGTCAATTGCAAAAAAGCCTATTCTTACAAAAAAAAAGAAAAGAACATTAGTTAACATTTTTATATTAAAAGAACTATTACTGTTATATTCATAACACAACTTACTATCCCACAAATTTCAGGAGCCGTATCTAAAGGAAGAAAATAAAAAAAAATAAAAAAATAAAATTTAACAGTTTAAAAAACCGTTTTGATGAAAAAAAATTTTTTTTTAACATAAAATAAATAAAATATTATGGTAACAGTTTAAAAACCATTTTTTAACACTTGGCTACTCTAAAAAAAAGATTATCTGATCTGATCTAAGTCATATAAAAATCGGATTAGTAATGAATGCCAAGGCTATATGCAGTTTTGACAGTTCAGAATTTTTATAAAATTTATTATTTTTTTCAAATGGTTATTTGGCATAAAATATCTGTTACATATAACAGATAACAGATTTATCTGTAACACAGATAATTTAGGATAGCCGGATATCTGTAATAACTTATCCGTATCTAACCTTTTAGTCACAGATTGGATAAATGCAGATAGACAGATATCCAGATCTAACTACTATTCTATATTCCAATATCAGATACAGGAGAATCTCCCAGCGATCAAGGCAGAGTTAATAGCTATTATAATGGTGCTAATTAATCAGTTATCTAAGATTAACATATTATCCATCTTCGCAGTTTAAAAATTGAAATTACAATATAATATTTTGTGGATACTTTTCATTAAGTTGATCAGATTTAAAGATTATCGTGACGTTACAGAAAGTGAAGGCTCATGAATCTGATGATCATAATAATGTTTGTAGACAAATTAGCTAAAGAAGCATGTAGTAAAGAATGTTTGGTAATTGATCCTAAATTACTTGCCCATAAGGCCAGATCAAATTAATCATCTGTTTAACATTAACCCCTCTATATTTTTGATTTTTTATAGTAGTTTAACATCATATACAAAATCACGTGATATATATGATCTAAACCATATTTGTGACTATAAGATCATATAAGATGTATTACAAAATGATAAAATCTAAAATCTTTAAAATGTTCAAATATCTTCCAAGTTTTCCAATATAATTTATAACTTGATAATCACAGAAAGTATTTAATAAGAATGTGGGGCATTCATAAACTTAATATAAGCATGTCTTGATTTTTTATTTTATTTAAAATGCCATATTTTATAGTTCACATATGGGCCGATTAGCAGAATTAACGAAATTAAGCCAAACTAAGGAATTTGACATTAATTTAATAAAAAATAAGTTTCGTATGTTTCACAAAAATGGTTACATTTGTGCTACATGATCATATGACACATGATATCAAGAATTACTTCAACAAAGTAATGTTAAAAAATTTTTTTCTTTCATGAACTTCCTATTGAACTCCTCATCAACTCTCCATCAACTTTCCCACCAAAGTAAGTTGAGAATTTTTGCAAGTATACCAGTAGTTATTTTACATTGTATACAATTTGCAGCTATGTTTTTTTATTTTTTTTTTATAGTTTATAAAAAAATCTTGTATAAACAGCAAAATTAGTATTAATAATGATATTTTAACAAATTTAAATTATGTATTGAATAGTTTTTTATTAAAATCTATTTGATATTTGTTATTAATTATTTTTAAATTAATTTTTTTTCATTAAATTGTTAAATATTCTGAAATTTTATTTCTTTTTTTTAATGGACTAACTTTATAATATCTTTTTCCTTTTTTTTTAAAAATTTCTTCTACTGGGTTCAGATTAAAAAAGGTAAATTTTTTGGGAGGGATCTTAAAAGGTTATTTTACTTATTTTTTATATTTTTTGATTAGTTTTTCTTATGTGAGAATGGTTTTGATCAATTTTAATCAGTACTGCGCCACACAACTGATGATTGGCAAATTCCACAAATTAACGGACATGATATTGAAGAAAAACACAAATTCTAATTGACTCCAGAGTAGTTAAAGAATCTTCTCTTTCTTCAAATAGCAGTCCAACCTTTAATGACCTTTTTAAAAACCTTGTTCAGCCTGAATTTTGGTTACATGAAATTCATGTGTTTGTTGGAAAAGGTGATTCAAAATGGAATTTTGTTCAAGGTGGCTTGCAAGAAGAACTCAATTTACTTACAGCACTTGGTTTTACACATGTAAAATTTGTTATACAACCAGAAAATAATTTACAAAAATTGTTTACAAAATACAAATAAAGTGAACGCATTTAGTATCTTAATAGAAAATGCTAATAAATTAGCTTTATTTGTAATTAAGAAAGAGGAAAATTGACATGATTTATTGTATAATGATATTATAAAACTATTCAAACAAAAAGAAGTTGGCTGGACTGGTGGATTGCATAAAACAGTTGGTAAAAAATTTGTTGAATGACTGATAGCATTAATTTGGTATATTGATCCACAACTACAAAAATTTAATACATGAAAACTCTATTTTCCAGAGTTTTTCTTAGAACTTGATCAATTTGAAATAAAACTTAATTATAACCATTTTTATTCTGAAGAAAAACATAAAAAACATCAACTAGATCGTAATACACTTAGTATTAATCTTACAAGCTTTAAATTTATCATTATTTTTTCCTTGGGCTTGTGGAATTATTTGGGAATTGATTATTGAACAAGTTTTTGCTTTAATAAAAATGGTTGATCAATATGCTAATTTTTTGAACAAGGCCAATGAACGTATGCATAAAATTCATCATAGTGGTGCACCAGACTAGAGATCCTAGTGTAAATCTGGAAGTATATACTATAGATGCTAGTTTTGATGATATAAAAGAAATTTATGAAGAGTTATCAAGTATTTTAAAGTCTGAAGATGAATATGATTTTATGGATATGGAATATTATTTACCAAAGGATGCGATCAAATGATATGATTATATTAAAAACTTGCAACTTGATGTTCCTGTAACTATCTACCAATACTATCAAGGGAATTATTTAGGAACTCTAAACTATATATGGAAAGTTCCAACTTCTCCAGATGATAGAGATGAAATAAAATTAGCGCAAACAATAGCAAGCATTCAAAGTTTATTACCTAAATATTTTACTAAGCAAATGCGTAAAAATGTTCTGTATAAAGTAAGTATTAATTGCAATATTATTAATTTATATTTAAAATACATGTACTCATAATGCGTTTTAAAATCTATAGTATTCATTGGTAAAAACTATTACACTGGCAATTTTGAGAGTTCTTTATTATGATCTAACAGGGGATGCTGCTATGACTAGTAATATTATTAGTAAGGAGATTGAAGAAAGATTAAAAATAATGTTGATGCTTGAAGATCCTTCAATTATTGTTGATATGAGAATTAATAATGGTTTTAAAGGAACTAAGTTTGATTACTTTTGGAATGAACTAGACACGTATTTTAATGAGATAATATTGTTGATCAAATTTCATTCACTATATATATCAAAGTTATGTTAACTTATTTTTATTCAGATAAATGCTGCAGTAGATGATCATCATCATCACGGCCTTTTATACAAGCCATTGGCAATTTTCCCCAACAAATTCAACTTCTGCCAAAGCAATTCATTACACTGGTCAATTTAAGATAATTTTCAAAGTACAAACCTGACTTTTGTGTAAAGAACATCCTGATTCGCACTATTGTGCTTGTTATTTTTGATATATGGGTTCTTTGCTAGGAAAATGACTTCTGAGAACTTTTTATCAAAAATTGAGATTTTTATAGTTCTTTATTTTTCAAAGCTAATAGATTAAAATGAGCTTAATAATAAAATTTAGTTAAAAAATTTCTCAGAAGGTCATTTTCCTAGCAAAAAACCCATATGCGTAAATTTTCCATTCTTTTTTGAGATTATGTTTGTTTTATTTGTGCTAATGACAAGCACAAAATCCCAATTGGAAGGTGTCGCTACATCAACTGGAATGCGTAATAAAAAATCTATGGTTTTGCGGGATGCAGATCTCATTGCATGTGATCATGACTTTACGAAACTGTCCTTGACCCTTTCAGTTATCTTTTTTTGTGAGGTACCTAGAAGTATTGAAGAATCATTTTATAGTGAAAAAGTTTTTGTTTCTTTCAAAGATACTACTTTTCAGCCAAGTAGTGGTATTAAACATACAACAGAATTTTTCAAAATTATTTTCTCATATTATCAATCTTCAGTTCCTCCAATTCTCTGCCTTTATACCGATGGAGATCCTGACCATCGAGTTACATATGGATCCATTCAAATATCCTTGCTTTATTTATTTCTTAAGGGAGACTTTGATATGCTTATAGCATTAAGAACAGCACCTCATCAAAGTTGGAACAATCCTGCTGAGAGGATTATGTCAATTTTGAATTTAGCGTTACAGGGGGGTGGCTTTGGTTTGTGAAATAATGTCATAAGATATGGAAGTTTTGTTTAGTAAAGTAAATACTCTTGAAGAAATTCGCAGAGTTGCAGAAAAATCCTCACAATTAGCTAGTGAATTGCAAAGTTGTATTATCACTATTTAGGAATTTTTACAAGAAAGAACAGAGCGGCTAGTTTTGCATGATGAACCATTTTCTTGTTATAATCCAGCTGATAAATCTGAAATTTCTTTATTTTTTGAAGTACAGTGGCTTCCAAAAGTAACTGACCAAACGTTTATTAAATGCAAAATCACATGTTTATTGGTCATATGATATTATATGAATACAATATTGATTTTATATATAATATACTCCAAGATCATCATAATGCATTAATTTTAGTAATACTTAATAAACCCATTTTGTTTTAATCACGCCAATATTTATTAAAACTATGGTCAGTGATTTTTGTCATATTTACTTTATATAATAAATTTAAAAAAAAAAATTTAAAAAATATGTTAAAAATTATAAAAAACATTATTTACCAACGCGTATAACCACCCTTAGCATTAATAACATCTTGTATTCTTGCCGGCATTGACTCTATCAATTTGGTACATGTCTCTAATGTCGTTTCATTCCAAATCTGAGAAACATGCTCCCATAAAGCATCTTTTCCTCTAATTGTAACATTTAACGCCCTGAGTCGCCAGTCAACATCGTTCCAGAGATGTTCTATCAGATTTAGATCTGGAGATTGTAGTGGCCACGGCAAGACTTCAACATTATTGTCCTCAAACCACTGTTTGGTAAGTAAAGCAGTGTGTTTCAGATCGTTATCCTGCTGAAAGATAACGTCTGAAACACTTAAATCATAGTACCGCAAAGTCTCCATAAAGTCCTCACTTAATATTTGACGATAAAGCTCCGCATCAAGTCCTCCATCAATTTTACACAAAAAACCAACACCACTTGAAGTAAAACAACCCTATACAAAAACACTACCACCACCAAACTTTACAGTAGGTTTGATATGAGCGTCTTTAAGTGTTTCTCCTTGTCTTTTCCAACAATACTCACGTCCGTCTGAGCCAAAAATTTGAAATTTAGATTTGTCGGACCACACTACTCTATTCCAATCACTTACTGTCCAGTCTTTAAATCTCTTAGCAAACTTAAGCCGATTTTCACGATGTTTTTTGGATAAAAGTGGCTTCTTGCGTTTAACTCTAGCCGACAAACCATTTCTTTTCAATGCTCTTCGTACGGTGTTGGAGCTGACATTGATCTCGTCATTAATTTGTAGGGATTTTTTTAATTGAACAGCATTTGAACATTCGTTTGTCATTAAGCGCCTTATAATAGTACGTTCATTACGCTCATTTAACTTGCGTGGCCAACCTGAACGTTGCTTGTCTTCAACTTTACTGGTTTCTTCATATTTTTTTTTAAGATTTAGGATTGTTACGTGACTTTTACAACCAATTTTAGCGGCAATCTCTCTTGAGGTAAAACCTCTTTCAATCATCAAAATTGCCTGTGCTCTTTGTTCCGTAGTAAGTTTGGTCTTCGAATATAAAAGAAAAAAAAGGTATAAGTTCGAAATTGTGTAAGTATACTAGTATTTTTTATTAATGTTTATTATTAATTATAAATAAAAAATGCCCTTTTTTCTAAATAAATTTTTTTTCTTCCCGAAGTGACAAAAATTACTGACCATAGTTTGGGGTAAAATGATGACATAGCACTAAATGATGTAGTACAAGAAAGGGTTATTTTATACTATTTTAAAGATCTACATTTGTATTGTTTATTTATGAAATATTAGATTAAACGGATTTGTTTCGATCGACAATCACGTGATTTCGCATTTTTAAAATTTTGGTCAGTTACTTTTGGAAGCCACTGTAAGTAAATTTTTTTTGTAATTATGAATAATTAAAAATAAACTAATTACTTTTTTTAGACTATATTAGCAGTTGATAGATCTTTAAATATAAACGAAATAACTGCAAATATTCTTTCAAAAAAAGAATTACTTCAAAAGTTTATTGAGACTCATTATCATCAACAAAACTATTCATTTCAAGCATGTTGTTTTATTTTTTTTAAATCAAAGATATTTTTATTTATAAAACAAATAAAAAAATATAACGATATTACATATACCATTTGTAAGGCTATACGACTTTCACAGCATATTTTCGTAACACTAGACTTTCTGCTAGATCCAACTCCATCAACCGGTACTGATATTTGATTCTATTTTACAATTTAAAACAAATTTAATCATTCATTAAAAAATTCTCAATTACCTTAAAAAATAATGATCATTATGCCAATTTTCATACTGTATACCATAATGCAACAACTGAAGATTATCATCCTACATTAATGCAAGCTACAAAATCATCTGAATGGACACCAAATGGAATCTTTGTAAATACTAAAGTGCATAATTATATTGAATGTTTCCAATGTGATAAACTTTGTTGTGTATTCAGTAATCAAGCCCTGGATGCTAATGAAAAAAAGGAATTATGTTATATAAAGGAAGAAATGAATTACAGTTGTGGCTTCTCTTTAGTTGAAGATCATGAATTCTAAAACAAAGTCTTTGTATGTGAAAACATTACTTGTGAAACACCAATTGAATTAGCTTATTATTCTTCTAATTTACGTCAAAGTAATCACAATACACAAAACTGCTACTGGTGCTGAGTTGATGGTGGTTTGGTTGACCCTCCTGTTGATAAGACATCAAACTATAAATTTGTATTTCCATGTTGTTTTGGTGTTTAGGAAAAGAAAAGGATTTTTTCTGTAGAGTTGAAATTAAAATAAACAAAAAAGCTGGAGGTGATAAAAGAAAAAAGTTCAACAATTCAAATCAAAATCAAAAATGTAGCAAACAAATTTAATATGTACAGTTTAAGTAATATGAATTTATCATTTAGTATAAATATAGTATTAAATATAAAATAATAATCTATCACGCCTAATATAAAAATCACGTGATGTTCAAAATGTATTATTGTTAATTAACCTTCCCCCTCGGTCATGAGCCTTACATAGTGATGTTAAACAGATAATCTAATTGGTCTGGCCTAATGGTACAATATGTTGGAAGCACAAACCTATAGAAAGAAATATCACACTCATGGTAATACATTGAATAGTTTCTAAAATTAAATAGAAATAGATATTTTACCTCACCTTCTCACTTACTTTTAGATACATCAAAAACAAATTTGATGATTCATCTGTATTTGATTTCAAATTCAACTCTTTTAAAACTAAATTACATGCTAAAGAGTAACCTACTCAAGATAACTTATGTAAACGATCACCATCAGTTTACACTGGCAGTTGGAAATGTGCTGAATTAGAAACTTACCAACATTTATGGTCATGTTCTGCCACACAAAATACTAGAGCAGAGATAGGACACATAATATCTTCATTATTCCAAAAATCCTCTAATTCAGGCACAGTGAATCATTTATCATTAGAAGTTTTGTCAACATCATCATCCAAATCTTCATTTTGATCATCATTAATCAGTGAGTTAGGTTCAGTATCTTCATTGGATAATAAATCAAGTTCACAGATCAGTTTATTATCTGCTACCAATTCTACCACTTTAAATTTCTCTTTTCTTTCTTGTTTAGTTGGGAGATGAATTGACTTTTGTGATTCAGACAAACTTGATGATTCAGATAAACTTAAAGTTTCATTATCATCATCATCATTTTTATTGTCTACTTGAGTTCGCTTTGATGCTGGTTTGCTAGCTTCAGTAAAACGAAACAAATGATTCATTTGTTTGTCTTCAGCCTCATGTTTCAATTTTGTTCTTGGATCTACTAACTTTCCTTCACACTCATCACAATAACACAGAACTTTTTTTTTAGTCTTGGTTGTTGGTTGTAACATGCAGTGTGTAAAATCTATGTGTACAATGTGCACATATACACAATGTCACTAAAAATGTGCACATTTTGCATACTAAAATTCTTAATTTTACACATCTTGTACACAGTAGTACAAAATTGTGTGCATTTTGTGCACATGATAAAATGTAGTGTACAAGTTTAGCACATTTTTACCGATCTTCTTTTCAGTCTTTTTATTCATTTTTAATTTTCTTGTTAAATTATATTTAAACGAAAATATTTTTAATTTTTATAATCATATTTAAGTTAAAAAAAAAATGATACATAAATATATCAAATTAATTTTTTTGCTAGAGAAGCAAGATTAGAAAAAGTTTTTATAAGTGGTAATTATCAAATCATGGTAAATTTCATTAATATTGGGAAAAAAATATTTCAGATCACCTGTATGGTTTATGACAGAAATTTATCAAACCCCTAGATCGAGATTATTGCTGAATATTTTTATGTTCTAATATATTTACTATCAGTAACTTTTAAAATGTCACAAAATATTACAGATTATTTTGTACCTATTGATGACTCAGCTGAAACTCCTCCAAATACTCTATCAAATATAGATTCACCTGCTTATAGACGTAGTCCTCATAATCATGATAATAATAAAAAATTATACTTTACCAAAGAAAAAAAAAAAACCCCAAGATCCAAAACATTTAAAAAAAGAAAATCTAATTTTTGAACAAATCTGGACAATAGGAAGACCTTGGTTAGATATCAATAATAAGAGTTTATGTTTTGTACCATTTGCAAGAAAGCAAATATTCATAATTCAATATGGGTAACAATGGGTTGTGATACAATGAAATTAGAATTTGTTAAAAGGCATGAAAATTCAGTTGGGTATAAAAATTCTTTGCAAATTCTTAATCCAAGTCAAACTGGTATTAAAGAAGGTATAAACCAGATGTTAGGAAAGGGCATGGAGAGTGTAATTACTCAGATGCGTAATATTTACTTCTTATCTTTACAAAATATTACTATTAACGTATATCCTAATTTGGCTAACTTGGTTGAATATCAAAAAGAAAATCCTAGTAATATAGTTAGTGATATTCCTTTACAAATACTTCATCCACCATCTTTATCACAAGATGATCATCCTATTCCACAAACATCTAGATCTAATTATACAATATATACAAATAAAGTTAGTGGACATGAATTATTAGTATCTTTAGCATGTCCAATAGAAGAAGCAGTAGTTAATGAAATATGATCATCATCTTGTTGGAGTTCATTAGTTGATGAAAGCAATGCAATATCAACAAGTGAAAAAACATTAGCCTTAGTTTCAAAACATATGGTTAATAACCATATAACCTTACGTTATTTGGGGATGACAGCAATATCTGATGCTTCTGCAGAGTCTTTACTTGAGGCAGTTGATTCCTTCATTCTCCAGAAAGGATTGCCAGCAAATAAATTATACCATTTTGGAAGTAATGAAGCATCAAACATGACAGGTTTGTTTAATAATTAATACTATATTAATTATTATTATAGATTACTAATTCATATTAAAAACATTATTCTAGGAATCAGAAGTGAATTGGCAACTTTATTAAAAAAACGAAAATCCCTATTTGTCCTCTAATCATTGTATTGCACATTGGTTACATTTTGGCAGCTTAAGATGCTGCAAAAGAAATTCCTTATTTTAACAATTATAAAGAAATTGTTAAATCAATTTATACTTTTTTTCAAATTCTTATAAATGTATGTATGAATTAAAATCAATACAAGAAGATAGTGAAAATCCTGATTTAGCAATTTTAAATATTGTTGATACAAGATGGCTTTCTTAGGCAATAGTGATTCACAATTTTCATCAAATTCTTGATGATATTCATTTGGCATTAATTCAACTAAAAGAAACAAATTCAATGAAATCTATGATTTTAGTTTTCCAATTTGATTATGTATCATTAACTGAAACTCGTAAACAATTATCAATGGCAATTGAAACTATAGCATCAGATTTTATTGGAAGTGAAAATTCTGCTCTGCATTATGGTATTCATTTAGCTAATTATATGAATGAATATAGTTTAACTGGTAAAGATTTACCAAGTAAGTCAAATTTAATTTTTATTTCAATAATTAAAATTAAAAAAGTTATTTTTTTAAAAATGAACAATAAAATTGAATCGTTTTGGATAATTTAATGCTATTAAATTATTCTATCAAAATAAATTTATTTGTGGTTACAAAAATTTTCAGTTTATTGAGGCGTGGTATCATATTTTTAATAATAATATTAGTTTTCATGATCAATTCCCCAATTTAACAAAACTTGTTAAAATAACTTTAGTGGTTTCAGTTTCAAATGGTGTTGTTGAATGTGTATTCTCACATCAAAATTTAATCAAAACTAAATTATGTAACAAGATGTCAATTCAGACATTAAATCTTCATTTGCACCTTTCATTAAATGGTCCTAAAGATTTTAGTAATTATAATTATGAAAAAGCATATGACTATTGAAATAGAGTTTCTAGGTTCAATAATCAATAATATTGTGAAATAATGAAATTTTTTTATAATAAACAATTTTTCTAAAGTGCACATTTAGCACACATTAAATTTTATTCAAGCACATTTTGTGCGCATCTTTCCAAGTATTTAATAGTGCACATATCATGCACATGCTATTTTTAAAAAAATTTTGTGCACATGAAAAATTTTTGTGCACATACTATGTCATAAAAATGTGCAAAGTGTGCACATAACTTTTGGCTCAGATTTTACACACTAGTGACATGTTATTATCAATTGCAATATATCAATTTCTTATTCAAAAATCGATATTTTTATATAAATAATAATTAATTCAATAATTTCCCATCATATTACATTAGAATTCATTAAAATTCTTTAAATATGATCAATTAATTTTATTATACAATTTTTAATCATACATACTACATCAGAATTGATGATAATTTTTTTAATGTCGTATAAAATGAGCCAATTAAATTTAAACAATCAGTATATAAAATTTGTTATAGTAGTATTAGTAGTATTAGCTCAATCATTCAGATTTATTAAATAAAAATTAGTATATTTTTAGCTTAACCATTCGGATTTACTAAGATTTAAGTAAAATTTGGTATAGTATTAGCTTAACCATTCAGATTTACTAAGATTTAAGTATTTATTATAACTTAAGTAAAAATTGGTATAGTATTAGCTTAATCATTCGGATTTATTATAACTTAAGTAAAAATAGGTATAGTATTAGCTTAATCATTCAGATTTATTATAACTTAAGTAAAAATTGGTATAGTATTAGCACTTAAGTAAAAATTGGTATAATATTAGCTTAATCATTCGGATTATGTAAAAATAATAATCTAAATAATAATCACACAAAATTAAACCAGTCAAAAAATAGACATAAAAAGGATCTTTTTGAAAAAATTCTTTTTTAGTTAATTTCTTCAATTATTATGATCCAAAATTCTAAAAGTGATAAATCTGATAAATCAGTAAGTTGTACCAGAAGCAGTTGCAATATAAGTCATTCTAAAGAAAGAAGTATGATGCAAGGGCAAAGTAAAGAAAGAAGTAGGATGAGAGGACGTAGTAAAGAAAGAAGAAGGATGAGAGGGCGTAGTAAAGAAAGAGTAGTAAAAAAAGAAGAAGAACAAGAGGATGTAGTAAAGAAAGAAGTAAGATGAGAGGATGTAGTAAAGAAAGAAGAAGGATGAGAGGGCACAGTAAAGATGAGAGGGTGCAGTAAAGAAAGAAGTAAGACACAAGGGCATAGTAAAAACAGAAGTAGGATAAGAGAGC
Organism: Rhizophagus clarus; assembly: GCA_015698045.1. Taxonomy (NCBI): domain Eukaryota; kingdom Fungi; phylum Glomeromycota; class Glomeromycetes; order Glomerales; family Glomeraceae; genus Rhizophagus; species Rhizophagus clarus. The sequence continues at coordinate 1,074,396 of BLAL01000274.1, forward strand.
GTAGTAAAGAAAGAAGTAGGACAGAATATCCATTCAGATTGATTCTATCATCTGAATTGATACGGAAATATGAAATTGGTCAATCGGTTACATTCCATATATATGATAATCCAATTTGAAAACTTAATTTGAAACTAACTATTTAACTTTTTTATTAATAACTGAATGAATTAACTTTTTATTGTTGTTTGATAACAAACTAACTTTTATATTGTTATTTGATAACAAACTAACTATTTAACTACTCAATTTTTCATTTAAGAAAAATTATCTAATGAACGTCATGTAATCATTAGTTTGTCATCATCTGTTAAATCTTCTAACAAACCTATAATGATCATTTTTTCTGCCAAGATTTCTAAGAATTCTGACAATGAGGATGATGAAGAAGAGCTTCAACCAAAAAAAGAATAGTAAAAAGAAATCCAAGATTTCTATGAATTCTGACGATAGAAATAATGATGAAGAACTTCAACCAAAAAAGGATGAAATCTAAGCCTAAATCTAAGAATTCTGATGATAAGGATAATGAAGAAGAGCTTCAACCAAGAAAGGATGGTAAAAAGAAATCTAAAAAGTCTAAGAAGAAGCAAAAAAAATGATAATGATTGACTTCTAATTCAGATGCTCCTAGAAGAGTAACTTATCATTATTTGGTAGATTTACTAAAAGATATGAAAGAAAACTTGCACATAAGTAAATTAATACATAACAGCTAATGTGAATAAATGTTTATTAGCAAAAAGTAAAATGGAATACCAAATGAATGCCTCCAAACAGCCAACTCAATATCAATATAACTTTCAAATTGCAAAAGGATGTGATAACAAAAACGATCATTCCTGTCCTATTCAAAGTATTAGATACTAAGGCGTATCTGATTAGTGAAAATGTGCTATATAAAATGATCCACCAACGTCACTGTCATCAGAGAGAAGATTTATTAAACAAAAATAAAGCTGAATATGAGTGAACCAAGGAAACAAGAAGGAAGCATGCAAATTCTCACAGAAGCGAGGTAATATTATTGTTATATTATCATCATTTTCAAAATGATGTATGCAGTTATATCTGAATAAAAAAAAGAAAACTGAAAACTGGACAAAAACTGAATGAAAACCAAATAAAACATGGATGTAAATCAGACAAATATTGGTATTTGAATATTCAATCATGAATAAATAGCGTACACTATTTTGAAAATGGCGATAATTGAGTTTGTTTATAAAATATTTAGCTAATTAACATTAAAATTGTGATAATAGAAACGATCAAAACAAGTGAACATGATTGCCCATTTACAACTATTAGATGATCAATCCCATTATAATAGAAAACGTGTATCACAACCAGAGGAATCTGAAGTTGATCCAGACAGTGATTCAAATAAAACTTGTATCGTAATATGAGATATTGAGTGGAGAAGTGATTGCGTAAGTAAATAATTTGTCATAAATTATACATGACATTAATTAATATGGTAAACTGATTGTATGTTTTTAATTGTAGATGTTTTTAAGGGACTATCTGGACGTGCTATTTTATCAAAAAATAATAGATAAGAGAAGACGAAAGAGAGTCTTTGACAACTCTCGTTATGCTCCAGATGAAGAAACTGCTCCCTTGAATGCATCTTGGTGAACTAAGTCTGGATACAACAGATCAATATTATCAATTGTAACTAGGGCAGTAAAGAATTATAAAGACAATGTCAATGATCCAATTAATACCAGACACCATTCAAGCAGAAAGAAATCAAGATCTACTGAAGAAGCTGAAGATGCAGATTGAAATAGATTAGAATATTGATATCACTAGACAGTATGCATAGAATATTTAAAGTATTAATTTTGTAGCATATAAAATAATTTCATATTTTGTGATTATACATTAATTTTGCATATACAATTATTGAAATAAAATTAATAAAATTATTGTGTGTATACAAATCAGTTATAATAAAATTGACAAATTATATAGTAATTAGGAATCAATCGAAAGTCTATACAATATTTTTTTTTGCAATCAGACATAACCTATTGATTACATCATATACATATAAATTGATACAATTAGCAAAAATGACATCAATCGGTAAGCTGACAAATAAAAAAAATGGATATCAATAGGTCAATTCAATCAAGTAAATAAAAAAACTGGATAGCAATAGGCCAATCCTATTGATATTCAGTTGCAAATGAATAGGTACCCTATTGATATTCTATTAATAACCTATATATACTCAATTTATGCTATTTTAAAGTTACCAATCGGGTACCCTGATAAAATAAATTAAAAAAATTGGGAATCATCTAGGCTCCTATAGGATAGCCTAAATGATTTCCAATTTGGCAGCCTTTGACCTGTGAAAGATCTAAAGAATCTTCGTATAATTTGTCAAACACTTTAATTAATAGTTTACAATATTGAAGATAAATTGATCACTTAATTGCTGAAATGAAATGTTTGTTATTAAATCTAAAATTCCTAGGAATAACGTATTTTTAAAGTTGTTATATAGCTGAAAAAAAACTTTATTTTGATATGGCACAACCAAACATGTGCAAATGTTTCTTTTTCTTGTGAGCATAAAAGACAATTAGAATCTTGATAGATATTATAATATTGTCATTTGGTTTTTTCAAGAACAGCTAACTGTTTTGATAATAATTTGTATTTATGCAATGTTGTTCAAAACTAGTTTTAGATTTTTCACCATTGTTACATAATATCCACAAGGTCAGGTCCTAATCAATGGTGTACTTGTACTTGTAGTTCTGTGGTAAGTGCAAAAATGTCAAGTAATTCTTAATATTAGAGCTGTCTGTAATGAATTTTCTTAATTTTCTTTCAATGGGTACAGAGCCCCATTATGGTATATACTGGATGTTATTGAAATAATGTTGTTTAATAATGAGAGAAGGAGTTGAATCATAATGAGCAATCTTGCATTCTTGATCGATTCGATCATTGAAGTAATCATTATTATGAGCTTTGACCTTGTTAAAGTGAATGATTAAATTTTTTGATCTAATAATTGAAATTATATTGTTAATAATAAGGTTATTGTTTGGAAGACGGAAATAATCTCTAATCAAAAAGGTGGATTATTGAATAATATTAATCGAGTTTTGGCTGTCAGTATTAATATCTACTCAACAACCTTGAGGCAATACAACAAGTGTTAATAAGATTGCAAAGAGTTCTGCCCTGAGGGATGATGGCCAATTCTCTATTGTTGATGTAAAGGAATGGGTAATATTGTTCATATCTAATATGCATATGAAACCAGCAGACATTGAAGCAGCTTGAGTATTAGCATTGATCAATGATCCATCAGTATAGAAGGTTAAATCGTCTTCATCTTTTAAATGTTGTTGTATATCATACAATGCTTCCAATTTGATATTGTATTCAAAATGTTGTAAAAATTGGTTATCTGGCTGACACAAATGTGAACTTGAGATGTTGTTAATTATAATTTTTTTATCAATCGTAGAAATGACTGATAGTAATATTGAATGATTTATTGCCTGTTGTAAATGTGAGTTGATATTGACTGGAATCAGACAGTATCTATCTCTAGTAACTGTTGAGTGTTGTCCAATATATAATATTAATGTGTTTGAAATAGTACAATCAATATTGCAAAATGATTCTTGTAATTGATTTTTTCTTGGGTGTTGAGAAGTGTAGAATGAAGTTGTTTTTTCACATCCTTGGCAACAACTTAATTCTAGTTTGTTATTATTATTCATCGATTTGACGTTATAATGTTCTAATGTAAAGAACTTTGCTCAAAGTCTACATTCTTTTTCAAAGTGCTTATGTAATTAATATTCAGGGTAATTATCTATGTTAAGTAAGATTGGTTTTGAAGTATAATTTTTCCATATTCTTTCTGCTTCACTCTCTTCAGAAAATTGTTGAGTGGTGATCAGACAATTTGTAAAATTAGTGTTGTAAATACGATTAAGACGAAATAATACTTCTTGATTTGTATTTAACATGATAATTACTTTGTGGTACTATTTGAGAGCGAGGGTATACAGTATATTGAATTTGTATGTTTCTTATTTCATTTGTATTTTTAATAAGAAATCATTATTCAAAAGTATTTGTTCTAAAAAAAGAATTTGATATTTCTTAAAAAAGGTTAGATGATGGAAATATGCATCTTCTAATACTTGAAGTAACGTTATTTGTCCTCCAGGGATCAACCAATCATGTGACGAATTATTGATCAATGAAATATTATGATTTTTCAATAAGTTAAGTAAATGCGATTAAGAAGTTATTTCTGTATTTCTTGACAATTTTATCTGGGAGGTTTGGCTAGCAGAGATGATGGAAGCCATTTTTTGTGTTGGATATTCTTGAGCCATAAATGTGTTATTTTACCTAAGATAAAAACATCATTAATTTGAATTAATATGTTAATGATTTTGGCTTGGTCTTGATTGTTACGAACATCTTTAATATTATAAATCTTTTTAAAAAAGATTTTGTTTTGTGCAGTTATCAAAAGACGTAATTTTTCTTGAATGTCAACAGAAACTGTCTCATAATCTTATCCATGAATTTTTTGGTAAGCACTTTAACTTGTGACCAATATTCAATTCTAGAAATAATAACGCTATTGAAAATATAGATCATGTATTTATCTGTGATCTTTTTCTAACGTATTTGTGGTGTAATTCATTGATTTCATCATTAATTTGTTTGATTATTGATTGAAAAGTATTTCTTTCATCAAAGTAGACGCCTAATATGCAGATAGAACTTTGAGGAAAAACAGGAATTATAAAGATCGAATTAGATTTGAACCTTAAAGTAACAGGTTCATGTGATTTTAGTTTTAGTCTATATCTTCTTTGTTTATATCTAACTAATAGTTTAGACTTCTCTTTATTAACTTGAATATCATTCAATTTGTAAAAGGAGTCTGCAATCTCAAGTATTTTTTCTAAGTTATTTTGGCTAGGAGCGAGTCATTGTGTATCGTCCATGTATGCACTGGATGATATTGTAAGTTTCTCTGTTTCTTCAGATATATCTTTACCGTAAAATTTATTCAAGGCTATCTTGGGTGCTTCTATAATATAGCCAAGTTGTCTTTATTCTATCTCGCATAGCAGGGGATCGTAGTATATACACCATAATAATGGTGATATGATTTCCCTTGATCAATGCCAGTTAACACATCATAGAGCTTGGAACCGGTACAAAAAACCTTAACCAGTTAAAAACTGGTTAAAAAGTACCTTAACTGGTTAATTAACTGGTTAATTAATCAGTTAATTAATCAGTTAATTTGTGATATAGTTAACCAATTATTATATTAACTGGTTAATAATATGTTTTTTCCAATTTATTGTATGGAACGGCTAGTAAATATTAAATATTTTATATAAAACATAAATTTATTTATTTTTAAAAAAAAATATATTATAATTATAATACATATGATGTTGCATTTTCACCTAAAATTCCCCTTGCATCAAAAAATACAAATAAACAATTTAAATAAATATCAATAAAAAAAAGATAATTTAATAATTAGTAATTCATTGGTATTCATAAAAATTATTTCTAAATTTTATAAATGATGTTAATTTGGTATTTGAAATTCAAATAGAATGTTTAATAATATTATTTACCTTATTAGCAAGTTGTGTAAATATATCCATAAATTTTGCATTTCTTTTATGAACAATATTTCTTGAAAAATTTTGAGCTTAAGGATGTACGCTTGTTAGTCATATATTCTCAGCATCTGGAAAAAGGTGTTCACTAGGAATGGAAACGGCTGGGTTGATAAAAATTTTTGTGCTAATATGAATATTATGGGAAATCTTTTTTATGTTTATTTCACCATTTATAAGGATTGTAAGTATAATCTGGGTTTTCTGTAATATATTTGTTAAAGTAATCAGAAAAATTATCATCTTCGGCAGTTCAGTCATAATTGTAATTTATAAAATAAAAATATTTATTTCTTAATGTCCTATTTAAACAAAAAAATTTATTGACTTAAAAAATGTTTAAATAAAATTATAGTTAAACAGTAAAAATTGCAAAAAAAATTCTTTGAGATGTTACATATTATCTATATATGACAATGATCTGCATTTAACCAGTTAATTTGACCAGTTAATTTAACCGGTTAAAAATTGCATTTTAACTGGTTAATGGATGTCTTAACCGGTTAACCGTCTTAACGGTTCCAAACTCTAACACATCATATGGATCAGTTAAACCATATATGGTAATCACAATTTTTGAAAAGGCTGGATATCATCTTTATAAAATTTGACAGTATCTTTATATGTTCCATCACCTTTTCTAGTATGAATATATTGACAAGGTCATATGTTTTCTCTAGATCTTGAGAAAGAAGCCAGAGTTCTTTATTGTTTTCTTTTGTGTCTTGTATTATTTCATTAATCATGCGTATGGGGTTCAAAGATGGAGTTACCAAACAAGGCAGCAAATTGATTCTCTTTGAGCACGTCAATATTTGACTGAGGCGTCTATTTAATAAGCTGATAAAAGCTTTTTGAGGAGTTTTGAGAAGCATAATCAGTCTAGTATTTGTTAAGTTAGCGAAGAAGGGTAAATCATAGCTTTCTTCCATTTGTCTGGTATGTTATTAAGATCCATACATACACATATAAAAGCATGGAGAAAGGATTGATTATCTTCGTTCAAATTTTTCAACATTTCATATGATATGCCAGAAGGACCAGCAGCTTTATTATTAGGGAGAGATTTAACATTATCTATCCATTCATTTAGCATTGGATATTTCATTAAATCACTATATATGGTATATTGTACGTCATTTTTGGATTTATATTGTTCTTGCTATTCAGGATATTGGGATAAATTTTTCTCACAATTTATAACTCCAGCTATCATTTGAAAATGAAGGTTTATCTGCTCTTTAACTTCAGCATCATCAGTGTAAAAAGTGTCTTCATTATTATCATTTTTATATACATTGTCAATTAATAAGGATGTATGAGGATGATCTAAAACAGACTTGATCATTTTCTTTTTGTCTGTTTTGTAATTCTGATTCCTCTCTTATATAAATATATCCATTATATTCTTTTTGTATTCATATGTAGTGTTGATATATTTAGATTCTAATATAATGATAGTGTTCTGTAGTATGTCTTTGTACTTATACATCTTGTTGTGTATAAAATGACTTGAAATTGAAATGTTATGTTTTTTCATAATTGAAATAAGTTCTAAAATATTACTTAATCTGCAACCATCTAGCCTTAAATATAAAGAGGTGATGTGCAATATAATTTTCTTTTTATTTTCTACAAATTTATCATTAAAATCTAATTTTTCTCTACGAATTTTATTTAGCATTCCTTTTAATATGTTCAAATCTCTTTTAAAATCAGAGTCATATAATGAATGACGTTTCTGACTAATTTTTTTCTTCTTCTGTTTAATATTGATCTTGGGACTGTTCATTATGGCTTTTTGAAATAAATTCCATAATTGATTCAGTTGTTTTTGTGTATTAATACCTTGTATTTTGTCAATTATAAGTTTTGTATTTGGTTTATCTGAATATTCACTTATATCTTTGTTAAATTTATTCCAATTCCAATTGCCTTCAGTTTTTTTGCATTTCATCATAATAATATATCATTTTTAAAGGAGGTTAGCATCTTTGTTTGTTGTATTCATTATTTAGAATGTCATCCATAAATAAAACAAGGGTGATCATTTGATGGTCAGTTTTAATAACCAGTTAGATGTCTTGTGGTTTACTGTCCATAGTCGATAGTAATAAATCTATATTACACCGTATATAATTAATCTTATTATGAGCATGATTAGTATTGTTAGGAATATGTGTATACATATCTGATATGTTATCACAGAAAATTGATGTGGTTTCTTTGATAAAGTGTTTTTTAAAGTAATCAAATATGTCATGATGCCAATGTGATTTGTCAATAAATTCATATTAGTTCCACTTTATGTTAAAATCTCCCATAATGATGATATCTTTGATAAAAGAGTCTAAGCATTAGTTGGTCCAATGTTCAATTTGTTTATATATTCTTTTGACTTGTGGTTGTTTTTTATCTTGTATGTTAATGTACGCTTGGATGATGCAGATTTTTTTTCTTTTTTGTATAAAAGTTAATGAATCTGATACGTCCTTTGAAATGTTGAAATTGTTATACATAAACTGCATATTTTTTTTTAATTAAGAATCTGATGTCTGACCCTTTTTCCCTTCAGTCGTAAAATATAATTTATATTTATCTTGAATTGTATATTCAAGAATTCTTAATGTGTCTTTATTAACATTGGTTTCAGCTAGACTGAGAATATCAATGTTGTTAGTTGTTATATATTCTATTATATCAACAATTTTTTCTTGATTAATTGTTTGTATATTTAAAGTTGCAATTCTAAAATTAACTTATTGTATATATTGAGGAACATGATTTAGTGAATTGTTTTGTTTCTTGTTTGAGGAGAGAGGTTTGATTGATTTTGATTTTTTGTTTGTTGGTTGATTGTCCATTATAATGGCACACTGATAGTTGGGCATCAATATTATTTTCATTTGCTTTTTACAAGTTTTTAAATTTCTTTTTGTAGCAAAATATTGCAATAATTTCTTCCATTTCTGCAATATTTTGCAAGTTTTTTTTCTTTTTTAGTATAAAAATGATGTTATGACAGCTTACTTCCTTTTTATAAATTTCTAGTTCATATATTTTCCCCTTTTTTCTAATTCATAGTTCATCTATTATCCCATTTTAATAAAAACATTTCATTGAATTTTTTCTTTCAAAGATGACTATCAGGCAACATAAGGATAAAAATGAGGGGACTTCTGAAAATAAACATATGAAAATGTCTGAAGATAGTATCAAAGGTATATGTATATATAATATATAATATAACATATTTTTTTATAAAAAAATTATATATATATTAAAATTATATTTTGTTATTAAAGTTAGTAGGAAAACGATAAAAAACTCTTAAGATATGATTTACAAATAATTTCAAAGATAGATACACTTATTAATGGCCAAAAAGATATCGAAAACTGTTTGAAAAACAGAAAAAAAACTTGGCAAAAATAATAACAAAACTAATAATACAATAGATCAGGATTACATAAAGGTAATAAGATGAATATTGTTAATATGAAGTTTATGCCTCAAAGTTTATGCCTCAATGCTAACATTATTTGATTAGAATCTTGTCAAAAAAGTTGTAAATCTGGAATTTTTGGATAAATTTAGAAAAAATGAATGGACTCTCTTTTATAAAAAAAACATTATTCAAAATGTAAGTTAAAGCAATTTTGATCATTATTAAAATTTCTTATTAATAATTTTTTTTTAATAGTTGACTAAACAACACAGGAGTGTAAGAGGCATGCATACGACAAAGATAAAAAATGTGATGTACACTGTATTTAAACAATACAGATGCAAATTGCCATCTGTCAATTTTCAATCATAAAGTGCATTGAAGTCTTCCATTAAAATGATCCTAGCCTTATGTTTAATTTCTTCTTTTATGAGACTTTTAACATGAGCATATAATTCTGTGATTTCTTTCTTTATAGTATTATTAGTATAATTATAAATAACAATTATAGTCAATCGTCTAAGAAATAATGTAAGCGCTAACACATGACCTTTAAATGTGTGATGTAAAGCAAACTACTTAGTGTATGTATTATCTATAATGATACTAATACCTTGTGAATATTGGTGTGTATCCGTAGATGCTCACCATGCTTTATAATTCTTATAATTTCTATATAAATGTTGCCCCACATTGGGTGTAAGTTTAGTTTCAGTGACATCTAATATCTTAATATCATTGATGTTCATAAAATTAATTAGTTTAACCCTGATGTAGAGGTTAGATCCGTGGATGACCTATTCGGATATGCATCCAGATATGCAGATATCCGGATAGCAATTTATATTCACAGATAATTTTCACAGATTTTACAGATATTTACGGATATTTATGGATATTTTTAAAAATTTTATATGGTTCAGCATAATTTCAGTGTTCCATCTTTTACTTTTTTAATTTCAATCACCAATAAATTTATATATGTATTAAAATATTTTATCAATATTTTATTAACATTTTATTTATTGCAATAAAACTCTTTACACTAAAACAAAAACCAAAATTAGGTTTTCTTTATTATTGATATACATATTAATATACTTTAAGATGCTGCACTGTTCATCCAAGAATTTGGTATTCTAAAAGCAAAAAAAAAGAAATGTTAACACATTTCTTTAAACATATGGGCTGATTTGACCACCTTTAATTAAAATATTGATTTTGTTACATTTTTATTATACAAAATACTATACAATATACAGTAAATTGAGGGTGAGTATTAAAAAATTTTATTTAATGTTATTATACTATAATTTGGTAAATATTTCTTTTAAATTAATATAAATCTTAGCATTTACTATATATGTTAAAAATTCGTATCTCAACTTTAAACGTAAATATCTCCAGATCCAATGATCCAATCGGCAAGCTCTTTTTTCGCTCATATAGTCCAGATCAAGGGCTTTCCAAAGAGCCTAAATTTTTAAAAAACGGATCAGTGGATCCCAAGATATTTGCATTTAAACATGCTAAAAAATTCGTACCTCAACTTTAAACGTAAATATCTCCGGATCTAATAATCCAATCGGCAAGCTCTTTTTTCGTCTATAAAGTCCAGAACAAGGGCTTTCCAACAAGCCTAAAATTATAGAAAACGGATCAGTGAATCTTGATATATTTGCGTTTAAAGATAGTAATACAAACTCTGACATAAAATAATTATTTTATTGTTTAAAAATATCTATTATAATACCATCTTTTATATGATGTTTTTATTACACTTTCATAAATATTTATAGCTACTAAAACTATATAAATTTTTATTTTACTTTATATTTTATTAAAATATATTTACTTTTTAATAATATATGTTAAAAATTTTATATATATGAGAAATGGGTTTTTTATTAGTGAAATGGGTTTTTTCACGTCTCTTTTACATTTAATAATTTAAGTTTTGCAAATGTAAATTTTTGTTCAACTTATTATTTAATCAAGTGATCATCAATCAGATGATTTTTTGGTATTACAAAACAATTTTGAGTAACGAAAACTGTGAAAATCAATTTAATAACTCTTTTTAATGCAGAGTGAACAAATCAGCCCATATGAACAATTAAGTAAATTCTCATGCATACTATATATCTTCAAATCTGGGTTTGTTAAAGACTCCAGCATCCTAAAAGTAAAAAAAATAAATAAATGATAGTTGCTTCTTAAATAAAATATCAAAATTGAGAAATTAAAACAAACTGACTCTATGAAAAAAAAATTACAAGCTAGTGTTTCATATGAGCCAGTTCAGCTTGAAAAAAAAAAATATAGCTCAAGCCAAAGTGAGCTGAGCCAAGCCAAGCCAAGAAAATTCTCAAGCTGGTGAATTTTCTTTAAAAATAAAAGCTGGTCCATACCTATAAAAAGAAAAGAATGTTGGTTAATGTTCTTATATTAAAAAAGAATCTTTAACATTCTCCCCCCTCACATTACTTCAAAAAGCCATGTGTCAATTGCAAAAAAGTCCATTCCTACAAAAAAAAAAAGAAAAGAACATTAGTTAACATTTTTATATTAAAAGAACTATTACTGTTATATTCATAATACAACTTACTATCCCACAAATTTCAGAAAGGAGGAAAATAAAAAAAAAAATAAAAAAATAAAATTTAACAGTTTAAAAAACTGTTTTGATGAAAAAAATTTTTTTTTTAATATAAAATAAATAAAATATTATGGTAACGATTTAAAAACCATTTTTTAACACTTGGCTGCTCTAAAAAAAGATTATCTGATCTGATCTAAGTCATATATAAATCAGATTAGTAATAAATGCCAAGGCTATATGCAGTTTTGGCAGTTCAGAATTTTTATAAAATTTATTATTTTTTTTAAATGGTTATTTGGTATAAAATATCTGTTACATATAATAGATAACAGATTTATCTGTATTTATGGATAACACAGATAAATTTAGGATAGCCAGATATCTGTAATAACTTATCCGTATCCAACCTTTTAGTCACGGATTGGATAAATGCAAATAGACAGATATCCAGATCTAACCACTATCTAGAATAACTTGGATGATCCAGGTAATGCTAGGATGACGCATTTTTCTCACGCTTAATTTTAGTTTGTTTATGGCTTTGTAAAAGCTTTACTAATAAATATATCTGAAACTATTGATTTTATTGAACTATATCACAACTTGAAAAATGAAAAGGTTTACGTAGCAAGTTTTTATTATAAATTTATAATCTCTTTGAGGAGAAAGACCTTTCATCAGAGCATAAAAGAGCGAAAACTCATCACAAAGTTAGTTGATTACTAAATGATTAGTTTTATCATTTAAAACTAATAAGACACAAGAAAAACGAATGATGATAAAGTTGTTATTGATAAAAATAAAATATAATAATCACTTTTAATACTTTCTGAAGGAATGATGAGAAAAAATAAACCTGATTAGTTTTATACTTAAAGTATTAATTAATAATCAAGAAAAGTGTTTTAACTGTTTGTAAGTAAAAAATTTTTAAAATGTAACAGGAATGTTTTAATTGAAAATATATATACTTAATATTGACAACTTAATATATTATTTCATAATTTTTTTTTAAAACTAGAGATAAAAAAAGTAAGTAGAGATCAATTAAATTCTAAAAAGCTACAATATTTTAATTATTTTACTTATTCTTAAATATAATTTACATAAACAGGTAATTTTACTATTATCTTGTCGATTTATATAAATTTGGGTTCAACTTGGGTTATTTGAGTTAAACTGCAGTTAGGTTGAGTTAAGTTTGGGTTACATAGTTGACTGACCTGAAAATTTGAATTAGGTTACATGAATATTTGAGTCCAATTCAAACATCCCCTCAAACCTGACCAAACCTGATCCATACAGAGCACTAGACTTCACCAATAGTTGGATAATTAGAAGCAGATATCACTTTTGTTACTGATGCAAAAGGAGCTAATAAATCTGCTAAAATTGTAAGTATATTTCATTCTTCTTCATTTGGCCAATTACTTGATAATGATGAAAAGTTTGAAACTAAATGAGCCAAAAGAGGTTTAATTTCTAATGCTTGATTTATCACATAAAATGTATAATTCCATTTTGTAGTGCAATACTTTGAATTTAATATTTTCAACTCAGAAAAATTCCTTTAACTTATCCATTTGTTTTGGCGAATTTCTTACTGTACTAATAAATATGCAATTTTTTAACAAAATTAGGAATTATACTTAAATTAAGTGCTACTTTAATAGTAAAATTTAAAATATGTGCTGCATAGCGATAGTGATAAAATTCTGATAAATTAAGAGTATCTTTAATCTGTCAAGTTGCAGCTAACATTTTTGCTTCATTATCACTAGTAATTCCAATTAATTGATTTGTAATATTTAATTCTGAAATAATTTTAATAATAGAATCTTTAATTATTAAAGCTGTATGTGAAGAAGAAACATAAAATACATCTATTATAAAGTGATCAAATTGCCAATCATCTTTTATAAAGTGAATTGTTACTGTCAAAATACCTAATGAACTAATTGTTGTCCACATATCCATTGTTAATGAAATCTTAGAATTTGAAAGTTGTAGTTTTTTATTTGAGTCTGTGCATTTTCAAACTTTTTTATTATCATATTTTTTATCATATATTAAGATGGAATTTTGTATTTTGGCTGAATAGAAGCTATAAATTTTTTAAAATTTTGATTTTCACTATTGTAAATAGTTGTTGATTGGTAATAATCCAATTGATAAAAAGCTTATATTTTTCATTTTGTACTTCAATTGTCCAGGATTCTGATGAGCTAGTTTCATCTTGTCCTAAGTTTTTATATATATTAAGATATTTTGACTTTAAATGACATTCAAGAGTTATAATAGAATTGTTTGTAGAAAAATATCCTTCGCAAATATGACATAAAATAAAAGCCTTAGTTTCACCATCTTCCTTTTCAATTAAAATGTTTCCAAACCTGAGCATATTTAAATTCTTTAGCTGATCTAGTACCAGAAGCTTCTGTTTTAGTTTCATTAGTAATTTCAGTTCCTGCTTTAGCCATTTCTGCCATTATTTCATCATTGTTTTCTTCTTCATAGTCCTCATTCTCATAATCAATAAAAATTTGTTCCTCTATAAAGGAGTTATATAAAAATGTATTATAGTCCTCTTGTTTTTATTCTTCAGTCATAATTCATAAAAAATGATGGGAAAAAAATGTTTTGCAGAATAAAAAAAAATTTTTTAAAAAAATGGCAATGGGGAAAAAAAAATGCAGAATAAGAAAAAATTTAACAAAAAATTGCGATGAAAAAATATTCAACTGTTGTACAAGATTAACTAGTTTTGTTATGTTTAACTCATAATTAGCTAAAAGGCTATGATTATCAATCATTCAATTAAACTGAATACTTAAAAAATTAATTCATATGAAAATGATCAGATGATTGTCAATAACACAATAATAGTAAGTGCATAAAATAAAAATGTCATCATATCATATGATATTATAAAACAACTCCAAATTAATGTAATCAGGTGATTTATAATAGTAAAACATCTTATAATTTATTTAATTATAAAACAAAATTATTCCTAATAAAGTAAAGAAAAAAAAATTTATTTATTTGCAAAAAAAAAAGACCAATTGGTCCTAAAAAGACTGTGGCTTTTAAAAAGACTGATGGTCTTATTGTAAGCAATACAGGTCTAAAAGACCATGGTCCTATACCAAGATGGACCGGTCAGTCTTTTCAAGTTGTAGGATTGCAGAACTGTGGTTTTCTAGGACTGATGACCATCTTTATATGGACAACCTATAGGATAAGATTGTTCAATGCATTTGTCACCAAAGAAATATAAAAATAGTCAGAAAAGAAATAAAATAGAAACATAACTTCAGATATGAAAACCTGCAGTCATACATTAAACTTTAATTACTGCTATACAACCTTGCAAAAACTGAAAATTATGGTGAACAGTACATAAAATAAATGTTTACACCACATTATTATTAATAGACTCAGTATAGACTTGCTGTATAGATCAAGCTTTAGTCTTTTGAATCTCTTGATCAATACTGGCAAGATATATATAAACTGGCTAATGAATGAAATCACCAAATGGAAATACTTAATCAACCTATAGAGATGAACAAATAGTCAGAAATGCTAAAAAACTGCAAATCTTCTTAGCATTAGGATCAGCTGGAATCAGCTATTCAATTATTAAAAGATTATCAGAAACTATTTATCACATGATTATTAACTTATTAATTTATTACTTGAGACAGGCATTGTTCCCAAATAGTAATTCCCAAACCTGACAATTTTAAACAATATATGACCAATAGCTTTTTAGACAATTTAAAGAAATACATTGCCAAATTGATAAACAATAGATTAGGGCAAATACTTAAATAATACAATATTTTAAAAGGGTTGAATTTTTGCGGCCTTAAAAGAGAAGATACTACCATCCCATTAAAAGTGCTATCAGACATCATAGAAGATATAAAGATGTTAGGATAACCATTTTATGTTACAACCCAAAACTTAAAGAAAGCCTATGATTCTATACCACTTTTCAGTCATTGTAGAGCATTAGAAAGAATTGACATCTCTGCAAAAATAGTGAATTGGATTATTGACTCATTTGATAAACATGTGATATGAATTATCACTGAATTCAATCTTACAGATCTTGCTCATACAGGTGATGGGATTGATCAGGAAGATACATTATCTCTATTACTTTGACAAATATTATATGACTCACTCTTAATCGCTTTAGGCAATGAACATTAGATGATAACTTACATGACCTTCAAGCCTCAATTGATCTGACAGATGATTTCTATAAAGTTAATGATATTCTAATCAATAGCAAAAAGTCAGAATTCATAATTATCAACACAGACATTTTTTAAGATGAAATTATTATTCATATTGATTCTGAACAGACTAGCATCACACTATCTTTGGAGGAAATTAGATACTGTACCTGGAATATTATTTTGCAGTAAGTAATGCCAGGAAACTTTTAATCAAACATTTAAAAACAATGATCAATAATTTTCTTGCTCCATTACTAATAAAATGCTTATCAGTTGTTTACGGATTTATTTAATCAACAGATTCTTATACCTAGATTAATTTATGTTAGCCAGTTATCTACATTATCAGAAAGAATATGGGATTACCTTTTCATGCTCATATTACAACTGGTTAAAAATAAATGTGGACTTGTCCAATCTTTTTTTATGTCAGCATTATACCATTAACAGTCAGTGGAAATGTCACACTAATTGATAGAGAAATTTTTTGTACTATGATATTGTAAAATAAATTATTAATACAATGATGTTATCGAATATAGAGTACATATTTAAGACTTAAATTCCGGTAAAAATAATTTTGTAGTTTAAAATTAGCGATCATTAAAATCATAATTCTGGTAAAATTTTTCTTAATTCTGGCCAAAAACATAATGCCGGCCTAAATTTGGTTAAAATTGAAAATTTCGGGTCAAAGGTAACACTACATTTACACAATGTAACGCCTTTTTATAAAATAAGTAATATGAAACATTTTACTTGAAATATTTTCGTATGGGTGTTATCTCAACGCGAGTTTTAATTATGTTTTGTTCAATCAGGAGCTCAAAGTTGGAGTATTTTTAATAATGTTGAATATTGAAGGTGATGACAGCTCTATGCTGATACGGGAATTTAACTTAGAAAGCACTATTGAGAACTTAAAAGATGGTAAAGAAGTGTTTGAAGAAGTGTTTTCTGAAAATGAACTGGATATAAATTTTGATGAGTTAGCCTTTAAGTTTAATAATGTATTAAATGATATGCTAGCTCATGAAAATGAAGAAGATAGTGAAATAGAATCATATGCGGATGAATATGATCATGATATTGAGATAGAATTGGAGCAAGATAATAATGAAAATGATGATGATAATGAGCTTGAAGAAGAAAGTGATGAAATAATACCAGATGAATTTGATATGAGCAAAGGATCTATTAACAAAAAGTATAATGTTCAAGCGGCTATTTCCCCTTGTGTGATTATTGACAATATTCAAGGTACGATTAAACGATGTAATGAAACTTACAAACTTAGAAGATTGCGAAATTTACTTGGAACATGGCAAATAGATCGTGATGCAGTTCAGCAAGTCGATAGCAATTATTTAAAATTAGGCGTTTGTGATTCACATTTTTTGTATGATCAAAATCAAATTCACAATCCTAAAGAAAAAATATTTACTGAATTAACTGATGCACTAGTTCAACATCGAAGATGCATAGGATGTAAAAAATATGTAACCTTTTTTAGCCGAGGGGAAGGATGCAGTAAACATTCTTGGTTGATTAATGGACGAAATATCCAAGTTCCTTGTAATGGATTGATGCATTGTAATGCATTAAAGGACTCTTTTATATCAAAACGTGCTTTTGAAGAAATAAAAAAACCAAGATGTATTTGTTGCTCCTGTTATGAACAATTGGGTGGACATATCCACAAATGTGCAGGTCGAGGTAAAAAATCGAATTGTGTTCATGATAAGTTACATGAACAAGATACATCAAAAGGAATTGAATTTATTGCAAACTGGCTTAAAAAAATTTCCCATACAAGTGATGAATCAACAAAAAGAGAAATCTTGAAATCTATTACTAAAGCTATTATACCTTTTCTTCCCACAACTCCAACAAAAACGACATTAAACAATGACAAATCAGATGAAACGCTCAGTCTTTTCATTGTAAAAATTCTTTTTCTTAACACCTTTATTAATAACAAGAAACCCCTGATTCAAAATGAGGATACAGAAACCGTTGACTATGAAATTTTGGGTCAACAAATTGGAATTAAACTTTGGAAATCACGTAAAGCAATAAATGACAAAAAAGATCTGTTGAGCTCACCAGCATCTCTTTCTGAATATTACAATGCATTTCCAAGTTTCATTACAGAGTTTTTTGAGGGAATGTTAATAGAGATTTTTAAACAAAAACTTGCAGTTAGTAATAGACAACGAAAACATCAAAAGCAACTTACAAAATCTTTATCTAAAGATACAATTATAAAGATAGTTACTTTTTTCGTTTCTGTCATTACTAGTATAACATTTCCTTCGCATGGCATTTGGTTAACTAATGTACTAAGCAGTTTAGCACGTAAGCCAAAATTGTTATCATCACTTCATTGCCTTCTTGCTGTATGGAATGTAATTGGACATAGTGATCGTCATGAACGAAATCAAGAGAAAGAACGAATTAGTAAAGCTGTTCCCACAAAAAGATTATGCCAAAAATCAAACATATGGAACCTTGCAATAATCGATAATATCGACTTTAAACAGAAAACATTTTCTTTTGGAAATATATATGATACTACTCGAAATAGTTCTCATATGACACTAAGAATGGCATTTCAATCTGAAGTACCTGATCATTTGGTAACCAATTATGAAGAAATAATTGCCTTAGAAAATGATACTCGAATATTTGGTATGAATTCTACCACACAAGAAGCTCTATATGGATTGCAAAAGATATTAGAGGGATTATTAGATTTTCAAAGAACAAATGAAGGAAATTTAATCTACAACCAAAATTTTGATGCAGAAATAATTAAAAAAGCAATACTTGCAGAATTTGAGCATGGCTGTCAAGGTTCTTCTCCTCACGTCATAATTCTTGAGCCAGAAGATAATCCAAACTCAGATCAAGCAATTTTAGATGCTGCAAACATGTATAAAATTGACTTCAATCTTCTGGAAACTGACTACCTTGATATCGTTGCTAACGAGGCAATTTTTTGCCGATTAATGAGATGCCAAGCACAGTGGCCACAATTAAGACCATTGCTCGGTCAATGGCATACTTCCAAAGATTTTTGCCTGGTTCTCATTGTGTTATTTTCTAGTTACGGATTATTAAATTTGGCAAGAAGACTTGGTGTTCGATTTTTGGATAAGTTTGAAGCAGCTGTTGATTATCGGACAACATCTAGAGTTTTGGATCTTCTGTGGGTGGCAGTTGGAATTGCAATTAATATATATATATATACAAAGAAAAATAATCTTCCATTATCAGAAATAATGGATGAAAATACTGGCACAAATATTTTTTTAAAAATTTGGTATCTTTTTTATCAATGGGCCGGAATTTGGAAGGCTCATAAAATAGGAATGAGAATTGGAAACCATACCTTATAGCGAGATACTCTTGCTGCAGCTTCACCTCTCTTTCCAAGTACCGGAAAATCCAATTATTCAGTTGCAATTGCCCAACACCTTTCTACCTTAACTAAATATCCAAAATTAAACGAAATTTTAAAGTATGTTGGAGCATTCAGGTTACCAAGGACTATGGATGAAAAGCCCATATGTTTCGGGTTTGATGAAGCATTCGAAACCTTTGGGGTTCATTTTATAAAACAAAACATCAATGGAAATATTATTAATGAAGCGAAGTTAAAAGCAAACATTAAAGCTGCACAAGAAGAAAGAGATAGAGTTGACTTACTCCTAAGTGAATATCTTGAAGATACTTCAATTTCTCAAAGTAAACGTGCAGTTGATTCCAGAAGAAAAATGTTATGGGAGCTAGTAGATGATTTAGTTGTGATTTTTGGCATGATGGACCCGTTATCACATGATATTTTTAAAGATCTTGAACCGCCTGAAATACATAAGGAAGGCTGTGAAAAATTAATTGCATGTTATAACAGTGGTTTGGAACGAATGCAAATGATTTATAAACAGGATGTGATAAAAAGTGAACCTCGAAATGCACAAGGAAGGCGTGCTTTAGGAATTTGCCGAACAAAGCATAAGGATTATGTTAATCAAAAAAAGATTACAAAGCAAAAGAGAAGGCATGAAGAAATACAACCGGAGGTATGCATAGATTGTAACTACATACCTAAATTTTTTATTCATTTTCTTGCTATTTTAGCCACAAGTTGATAATGGGGTGCCTAAAAAACGAAGAAAAATACTTGAACACGAAGAAGAAATACTCAGCCGTCTGTTGTCTTATAAAGAAAGAATTCCAACTCATGTATATGACAAAATTCTTCAATCACTTGGGTCTGAATGGGATAAAAAAAGGGTCTACAATTGGTGGAATTATCGTGTTAATAAAAATAATTAAGCTATATAAATTTTGTATAATAAAAAAAATAAGGACTACCTGATTGTAGTTAATATAAAACAACAATTTAAAGTTTTTACAAAAACTGTCACCTAAACCACTACTTCCTGCTTATGTTTTATGAAAAATAGCTATGAAAAGCGTATATCTAGGTAGTTTTTCGAAACCTCTAAATACGTTTAACAGTTCAATCAGCGACATAAAGGTGAAAAAATGGATAAAATTATGTCAATAGTATTTTTATATATAAACACTAAAATGGTTTTAAAACTATAAAAATATGTAATACAATACGCAAAGGATCAATGGTGAAAGTTTAAAAAATTTTAAGTATATAGCTAAAAAATTGACTTTGATATAAAACTTTAGGATTATTGTTACACGAATTAAATTTATTAATGATCGGCAAGTCTTGTGACATTTCCACTGACTGTTAAGGTATCATTTGGATCAACAATCCTTAGAAAGATAATTTGTGCTATACAAACTTCAAATTTCACTAAAATTATCAATGAAAATTTGATTGCATTGATTACTACTATTATTTGTTTAAGATCCACTCAACTAGCCATAACACTACCTACCAGCATCCTCCTTATGAACAGCCATTTAAGTATTGAAAATTTAAGTTTTTATATGGTTATACTAGCAAGAAGAATGCAGATTAAGTCCTTTATTCAGGATACTATTGATAGCTTAGATTGGACAGTAAAAGGTGGCATGTTACCAATAGTAGAATTTTTTAGAATACACTACTGATTTAGAGAATTTGTTGGCAACTATTTTGACACCTATCTGGCCTATCTTTAAAGGAAGAATAGTGAACTGGTTCAAATTTATTTATCATCACTTCTTTTTCTCACTAATTAGTACAATTGATATACTCAGTTATCATGAAACAGCTACATCAAATGATCTTTGGTTTTATGTTTTCTTAAGAACCTGTTAGCACCTATTACTATTGGAGAGGTCAACAAATCTTTCGTCCATACAGCAGGCTCTTTGACCAGGGATCATGCCATCATAGCAATAGAAGCTATAAATAACTTTGCTGATGATAATACTAAATTGATTATCACTTTTCTGCAGAGGAAAGATAGTTTTACTCTTACTAAAACTATCCTATAACAAAGAGTTTGTGTCCTTTCTTCCACCTTGAATGCAAATGGTTCTCACCTTATTAACTCTAAATGAACACAGATTCTTAATCACATGCTATCCAGGCGGCCAGTGGATATAACAGATAATAACCTTCCAGACAATACATATGAACTAATGCTATATGAAGGCTCAGAATCAGTGATTCTGCTTTATGAAAATGACAGTTACAGATGGATCAATGATAGTAATCTACAACATGATCTTATTAAGGCTCATGATGAACTTAGACAGATATATTATGCTGAAAACATACTAGACATATATACAGATGGCTCATTATATATAGTCATGCCATATTGACAACACCATATCTCATTATACTACTGATTATGAGAGCAAGAATATATGTCAAAAGAACTAACAATTAACCTGTCACAATTATCCAATTGGTCATCATTAATAAAAGCTGAACTAGTAGCTATATTTCTTGCTTTGTTAATCGCTCCTGTAAAGGCTAACACTAGAATTTTAGAAAAATGCCAGATTAAAGCAGTCTAACTCACTGAGAAATTGCTGAATATTGAATGGATTAAAGTTAAAGAAATGTAGACAACTTTGAAAATGAACAAGCAGGCACAGTTGCTAGTACAGGTTTAAATAGTGGGAATTGTCTTAGATTTTATTAATTATGATTTGAGATTTTTTCCTAGTTTTGATAGTATTCCCATAAAACATAATTTAAGAAAATTTATTTTATGAAATTTTTCTATTTATAAAGCCTCAGAATAGTTTCTTTTATTGCATTAGAAAGATTTATATTACAATAATAGGGATGCAGTTAATTGGCACATAACATGGCTTCTTTTAATCCAATTCAAAGGTTTTAAATGTCTTAGTACTAATATTAACAACTTTTATACTTTTGCATCAAATTATTACATAAAGCTCTCCTAGTTGATATAACCCTGCAACAGAAACACTTGCAGTATCAAAAAGGAAATTTGGTCACATCTATTAACATAATCCAGCTATAATCCTTAATGGCAAATAATATACAACACTTTACATCAGGAATTTATTCAAATCATTCATAAAATGTTTGGTAAAGATCCTTTCAGTAACTATATTATCTGTGAATGCTTTACCTTTATAGTCAGATCATCAACTAATATGATAGAATTTCAAAGATTCTGCCAGTATGCAACCAACATAAAAGCTGATTTGACCTGATCATCACACATCAAGAATTTATTTCATACTTTAGAGTAGAGATATTGTCTGGCAATTTTTTGTGGATATGGACTTCCAAAAAATCCATATTCGTATCTATAGTTTGCAGACTCTACAGATACAGACAAGTTGTTAACCAACCTTAAAAATCTTTTGGCTGGAATTAACAAGAAGTACGGCTGGCATTAATGTGGACAAAATGTCCCAGACATGAAAATATAGTGGACATGAACCAGACTGTCTCATGACAACACTGCTTCAGATCTTACAACACATGCTATTCTAGTTAATTTACTTATTAGAGTAGTGCTAGTATCCAAACAGTTAATTTGGGTACTCATGTAACAATAATGCTGATTGGGAAGCAAGACCCATCATTATAGTAATCTTAAAGTGTTCTAATAAACTTATAGCCAGTAATTAGCATGATCAAATCACATGTTCAGTGACTCATTTGGCTTATTAAATTTGCCACAAATTGGCTTTGCAATGAGGCAATAGGAACTGAAGTATTAATAGGACTTCTGCAAATACCACTGACTATAATAATGACCAACTTGATATCAAAATATATAATAACCCGTACAATCTGACTTTCACTCCATCCTTCCTCTCTTACTATCCTTTCTCATAAAGAAAAGTTGCAGCAGACCCTTTAGTTTGAAAATCTTTACACGGGTGAATCAAGAACCTAAAGTTAGACTCATGACTACCACCCTTTTGATTGGTATCATAAATCAAGATATTTTTAAAAGAGATCTTTCATTGATAGCAATCTATTTTTATTTATTGTTAATTCTTATTTTAATATTTATATTTATGGTTAGATTTTAATTTTAAATAGATTAATTAATTTTTATTTTATTTTATTTGTTTTTTTTGGAGTAGTAGTTAAATCCAGACATCTGTTTATCTGCATTTATCCAATTTGTAACTAAGGAAGCAGATATGGATAAAAATTATTGAGTCACATGATTAATAATACAGATTTCAAATACAAAAGAATATATATAATATTTTTAATTTTGTTAAATTTCAGAGGTTTAAAACTTTTACCAGATTTTAGCAATTTTAAAATAGCTAAAATTAAAACTTAAAATAAGTAAAATATTTTGCTAATTATAAAATAGTTTTATCTAAAACTTTAATTTAATTTTTTTAATATAAAGTTTTACAAATTTAAAAAGATAATTTTGGTATAACTTTTTGAAATAAAAAAGTTTTTTACTGTTTTACTCTATATTATTAACCTACTAGAGAATGGTAAACTGTTGTGTAGTCCAGAGCAAATTTACAATCATGTGACATGTCAGTTGTCCAAATTAGCCACTTTCAATATTCCCGGCCATGCATGGCTGATCTTATATATTATATACTCCAATCTATATGCTAGTCTAATCTAAGTAAATGCTTAATAATTCATGTAATAAAACTACAGATTATTAGCAGATTACTAGTAGATTACTAAGATTACTAAGTTAGGTAAATCCCAACTAAATGCAGGACATCATTAGAAACTGCAGGCTACAGTTTGTAGAAACAATGGCAAGATTGCGTGTTATGGCTTGTAGTAACAATGACAAGATTGTGGACTACAGTTTGTATAAACAAACAAGAATGCAAGTTACAGTTTACGCAAAATGTAGCTACAGTTATTTGTGTATTCATTATTTTATGTAAATAAAATATACTGCTTAATCATGTAATTATCTGATCAAATAAAGTATACTGTTTATTTTAATAATGTAATTATCTAAAACAATAAAATACACAGAGTTTACAATTATTTAACATCTAAATTTAGTTATCATTTTATTTCTTGAATGTTCTGATTTGGTACTTTCTCTAGCTTAAAGGAGATTATCAGAAAGCATTGTATAAGAATGACTCAATTTCGCTCATAAAATCTGTAAATGTTAATAATTGATAATAAAGAGTAAGATTCAAACAGATATAAAATGCCTAAAATTCCTGTGCACTTCGCATTAAATTAGTTCATTTGAAAGTAAATTAAAATAAATAATCAAACTACTAACCCTAAGACACTCAGAAAGCAAAATAGTAAAAAAAGAAATGATCAAACAACGTTTAGTATAACTTTAACGTGAATGTGAAAGAAAATGCTAAAAGAGAACTGAAGAAACAGATGAAGCAAGAGATGCGCATCTTGCAAGACCTTGGGAACAAAAAAATTGAAACGAGCAATAGAGTCTATTGAAGAACGTGAAGTATGACATCTGTGAACAAGAGTACAAGTGCATGATGTGTAATAGTAGACAAACCCAATCCCATTAAAAAACGCCTGAGCAAAATCAAATTAACACAGACAACTCAGCTACACATGTCAGACTATCAGCGACTAATATCAGTGAAAATGATCTTAGAGTTTTGCAGAAATTCTGATCAAGATGGACAATATCGATTACAAACTTTGTCCAGAATGTAATAAACGAATCCCATTGATGGTGCTTGTCAAGAAAATATGCTGTCATTACCATGCAGAGGGAAGAAGATAACCTAGGGAAAATAATGAGAATCAAGAGGAAGAACCTAAAAGGTTTTCTAAGGAAAATAATATAAATCCAGGGTAAAGTTGCCTGCTGAAACTCAATAGGCAATATTAAAATGTCAAAACTAAAAATATGTCAAAATGCCAAAATGCCAGAATAGTTTCAACATGTCAAAATTGTCAAAATGTCAAAACTAGTTTTGACATGTTGAAATTGCTAAAACTATATGAAATTACCATAATAGTTTTGGCATGTCAAAATTACCAAAATTAAAACATCATTCTCGTGATATATAAAATATTAAGATTTTAGTCACAATTTGATTCAAAATTGAACGATCCTAATTAATAAAGTTTATATAGATATTAATAAAGTTTGATACAAGTTTGATAGATTGATTATAATTTGTAACGTCCTGGCCATATAGCATGCATATTAAAAATTTAGTAAAAAAAAATTTAAAATTAAACATGTAAAAAACTAAAATTTATTGCAATACTTTTTTTATTGTTATAATTAAAATTGACTTCTGGATTAAATAATAAATTATTACATTTAAAAAAAGTTTTTATATTATTGCTTGTAATAAAAAAATTTTATTGACCGGATTCATCTAAAAGTCCAACAACCTAAAAAAATAAAAAAGAAATGTTAGTACATTTATTTTAATATATTAAAAAATTCCTCCTACTTTTCACTAAATTTACTTATGTATATTTCAAGTTCAGATTCGTTCAAGAAGTCTGGCAACCTAAAAAAAAGAAATAGAAGAAACATTAGTATGTTTCTTCAATATATTAAAAAAAAAATTTCTCTCCACTAACTTGTGTATATTTCAAATCTGGGTTCGTTCAAGAAGTCCAGCAACTTAAAGAAAAAAAAGAAATAGAAGAAACGTTAGTATGTTTCATCAATATATTAAAAAAAAATCTCTCTACACTAACTTGTGTACATTTCAAATTCAGGTTCATTCAAGAAGTTTGACAACCTAAAAAAAAAAAAAGAAATAGAAGAAACATTAGTATGTTTCTTCAATATATTAAAAAAAAAATCCCCTCCCATTCCGCTACTAACTTACTTGCGTACATTTCAAGTTCAGGTTCATTTAAAAAGTCTGGCAACTTAAAGAAAAAAAATAAAAATAAAATTTTTTTTTATCTAGTTTAAAAAAAACTGTAACCATTTTTTTTCAAAAAAAAAGATTATCTACGATCAGTAAATCGGCTCATATGTCTGATATTAAAACTGATCAAAAATCTGCAAACCGCAGATTAGTGAATGCCAAAACTATAAGTATATCATATGATATACTAAGTCAAAATGTTGAAATAGTTTTAGCATTTCAACAAATCAAAAGATCAATGTCAAAATGTCGAAATAGTTTTGACAATTTTGACATGTCAAAACTCCTTAGTTTTGGCAGGCAACTTTAATCCAGGAGATGTACCAGAGTAACTACAAGGTCTTACAGAAATTGAAGAAATGTTAATCACACAAGTTTTCATGGTAATGTTAGTATACAGACTTTGAGGTGGGCAATACGGATACTGTGAAAACGTCATAAACTTCCCTCAAGACATACAAGAATTTACAACTCACCTTTTACATCATCCATCATCATTAAACGTACTCGTTGTATGCTATCAATCAGCAAATGATTCAATGGCATTTAGGGATTTTAAAGTACGACAGAATAAAGTTGCAAGAGCATTACTGTGGCTAAAAGGAAATAATCATTACTATGCTAATGTAACTATTGATAACAAAATACTTATTTCCTTTCCTGAAGACGATTTTATTGTTGGCATGCTTCCGTAATTTCATGATGATCACTTAATTGATGAGAATTTAGATAATATAGGAAATAGAGATTATGTAGAAAACAGAGATGATGTGATAATGCGTACTTTTGTACTGTTACTTCCTGCTGATAAATGCAAAAAGGCTACCATTAACGTGACTCTTGAACGTATACAAAATCAAAATCTTCACATGTTATGGCCAGAAATCAATGGTAGCCCAATAAACCTTCATACTGAGCGTGTAAAGGACATTAAACTAGCCAAATATTTCAGACATTTGATGTAGTATAAAGATGGTAGATTTGCATATTATACACACTAGAGATATTTCACGTTAAATTTCACAATGAGATGGAGAGCATTGCAGAAAGGGAAAGTTTATGTTAAGCAAAACTTGAATGATGAACAGCTTGATGTCGCGGGTATACAGAAAATGATTGCTGGTGGTAATAAACAACTAACAGATCAGATTATGAGATATGGAAGGATTGCACAGAATACGACAATTCTGGATGACTCAAAGGTGCGAGTTATCAGATATGATAAAACAAATTGGCCGCCAAGACCTTATATTTTTCACTTTCAGCGTAGCAGATTTTCACTGGCCTGAGTTACATAAGTTGAATGACAGAACTAATGGGTCAGATTCAACAAAACAATGATAACAGAATATCATTGAAAATCTGCATATAGTAGCGTGGTTCTTCAATAAACGCTTTAAGATTTTTTTCAAAGATGTGCTGATACCACAATGGAACTTGGAAGATTATTGATATCGATACAAGTGGCAGCATAGAGAAAGTGTACACATGCACAGAATAGGAAGGAAATGAAATGCACCTATAATTGATTGGGTTCAGATAAAGGAAAGCGAGAATATGATGAATAATGCAATACAATATATTGATTCAATGGTTACCACTATCAATCCAGACATCAATGCAGCTATACCCAAATATCATCCTTGCAAAAAAAGATCTAACAAAATAGAAGATGATTCAAAAGATTACATTGAACTCATCAACAAGCTACAACATCACACATATTGTAATCCTTCATATTATGCCCGCACCAACTGATCAGGGAAAAAAGTATGTAGATTTGGATATTCCAAGGAATACAATGACCATACATTCATCCGCAATGATAAGCATGGACCGCCAGAAGTTATACTAAGGAGAAACGACTATTACATAAATCTGTATAATCAATTGCAATTACAAGGGTAGCGTGCAAATGTAGTAGACCTTAAGCCAATGCTTAGCATTCATGCGGCACTCCAGTATATCTAAATACACAAGTAAAGCCAAACCTAGATCAAATGCATTTACAGATATCTTTAATTAGATTCTAAACAACAGCAAACCTAATGACCCTTCACTTATATCAATTCAGAAGCTCTTACTTAATAGCATTGCAGAACAAGACATATTTGCGCAGGAAACCTGCCACCTTCTTCTTGGTATTCTACTATATCATTTAAGTCGCTCATTCATAACATTAAATCTCAATGAGCAAGCACCAAGATAGATCTGTAGAATAGGGAGTAGCAACAACAGTGAAGGATTTAATACAATCAATGATGCAGGACAGACAGCACAATCATCTCTAAAAAGTTACTGGAACCGACCTGAAGAGTTTGAAGAATGTTCATTATTCAAGCTATATTTAACACACAAATTGTCTAATGGGAATTGAAAAAAATGCGACAAAGAAAATATTGTACGCATATGGCCATAATCATCACTGCTATGAAATGGAGACCAGTGGGAAGAATTCTGTCAGATTAAAATTATTCTTCACATTCCTCATCAAAGTATACAGCAACTAAAAGAAGATAACTTCACATTTTGGTCAATGCTATACAGTCAATATATTGGCATGATAAACTCTAAACCAGTCTACTTACTTGGGTTGTCAGTAGATAACGAAGAGAATGAAGCTACTAATGATGAAAGTCTAGAGGAACTGTTTGAGAATGATAAGTCAGAAGTATAGATGCCACCCAAATTCAAAATAATTTGGGATTATGGCAGTCCAAATGTACAAATCCAAATTAATTTATAAATTACATATATAAATTTTGCAATTTGTACATTTGGAATTTGGAAATTATGATTTTGATGATTGCATTCTGCAGGTCAGGATGGATATAGCTTCTGATAAATTATTTATATGATATATGAACTAAATATCAATAAAAGCATATATAGATCATTAAAAAAAAAAAAATTTGGAAATTATGGCTGTTAAAATGTACAAATTAATTTGGGATTTACTTAAAATAATTTGGATGGCATCTATAGTCAGAAGAATACCATTATGATTGGATGTGCCTCGCAGAGATAGATCTGAGAGTGAATATAGATTCTTCAACAGATTTGGGAACTCGAGATATGGATATAAACCATGATTAGATTAACGAAGGATGGTAACAATATTCTGATGATGATTTAACAGGAGCCAGTGATTTCATACATAATGCTTGGATAAAGATCAGAAAAATAATGATAGATGCGATGACAGAGATTTAGTACTCTAAATGTAAAATAAAACTCAGTTTTGAAACAAATCGAATTATATTATAATGATATACTTATGGGTAAAGAGGTTGAGCATTAAGGATGATTATAATGGGAACCGCAGATATAGGAAAATCTTATCTCATTGGGGTGATTTGAGAGAGGCTCTGGATAATGGCAGGGTCTGGACAGAATTCTCTGATAATCATGCTAGCTTCTATAAGAGTGACAGCCTTTAACATAAATGATATGATGATACACTCAATGCTCTTCATCCTGATAATCAACAATAAACGTATTAACTCTCATGATCTTCACAATACATGCCATTACAAGAAGTTACTACCCTAAGACTGGTAGCGCGTGGGCACTATGCTGAGGCCAAACCTAGAATACAAAGATTTCCTTTTCTTGCCATTTAAAAACAAAGGATCTCAATTACATATAACCTGCTATATCCTATTTTCAACTCTTAACTAGCGTGGATATACCTAGAGTAAAATCAAAGTAATTAGTAAAACACCTCTCACGTGACTTTAACTAGCCCAACTAGGAATCAACATATATTAGTAAAATTTAAAACAAATCTTCCAACCAAATTTTTTTCCTAAATTAGATTGATAAACAAAGCCCTAAAAAAGAAAGTTATACCAAACTACTAAAATACTGCCAATCAACATTCCAATACCCCCAGCCTCCTAAAACTAAATTAGAAAAAAAGAGACTAAAGGCTAAAATATTGATAGGCAAGAAATAAAAATTAAAGGGAAGTCATTAATACTTCCAAAAATCCAAAAGGAAAACTGGGAAAGAGGTAAAAATCAATAACCACTACTTCTACATTTTCTTAAACAACCCCTAAACAAGAACCCCCTCTTCTAGGGTATTTAAGACCAGGTAGCTCAGACGCTAATCTTACAAAAGTCTTCAAAAATACAAAGGAAACCTGGAATTTACAGTCATAAATAATTTTCTTGGTGAAGTTCATACCAAACCAGTAATTCTGCCAAAACTTAGTATTTTCAAATCAAACAAGTTTTAACAGATATAGCTAAATCCCATAAAAAGAAAACTGTTACTTAAAAAGAGCCCAAGAAACTAAAAGCCCAAGTTTTTCTTCAGCAACCTTTTGTTAGAAAAATAGCCAAGTGATCTGCAAGTGAGAAATGTAGTCGATCCTCTATAAAAAATTCTGATGTTTAACAAAATTTATTTTACTATAAATAAATTCAATTATTATATTTCTTATATAAGTTAATCAACATAATTTGTATTATTTTTATCTCAAATATAAAAAATTTCTTAGTTTATATTAATACATAAAACATATACTATATAACTATTATTTTATGTTACATTTTTTTTTTATTTTTTTATAAGTATTCTAAGAACTAAAATTAAAACCCAAAAGTTGAAATTTTTGACTTGAGAAAGTCAAAAGTCAAAATTAAAATTAAAATAATTGAAATTACATTATAATCATGATTTTTATAATTATAATTTAATATCAAATTTTAAACGTAAATAACCCTATCAATATTAATGCTACAGATATGCAACATATATCATTGGAATCCTCTTGATGAGCTAAATTCAATCACTTAAAGATCATAAAAATTAGGTCATTAGATACAGAGATCGTTAACTTTGAATTTTAATATTATTGTTTATTATAAGAGTAATAAAACTATTTAATACTA
This sequence comes from Rhizophagus clarus, assembly GCA_015698045.1. Classification (NCBI taxonomy): domain Eukaryota; kingdom Fungi; phylum Glomeromycota; class Glomeromycetes; order Glomerales; family Glomeraceae; genus Rhizophagus; species Rhizophagus clarus. The sequence goes on from BLAL01000274.1 coordinate 1,105,610, forward strand.
AATTTTAAATATAAATAATTCTGCCAATATTGATACTACAAATATGCAATATATATCATTGGAATTCTCTTGATGAACTGAATCCAACTGTGTAAAGAACATAAAAATCAAATTACTAAATGCAAAAATTGTTAACTTTGAATTTAATATTATTATTTACTATAAAATTATATAATTATGATGTAATTTTGACCATCTTGACTTTCGGAGAGGCTTAGATCAAAATCATTTTGATCATTTTGACTATTTTAAAGGTCAAAATTAACCAATTTTAGTTTCATATATAATTCTATTTGTCATATAGTATATATCATATTTTTAATTTTTTATAATTCTGATAATAAAAATATTAAAAATTATTATATTAGGATTTTATATGATATGAATCTTTCTTTTTAAATGATACTTATTCTATAAAAATTTTTTATTTATTTTTCAAAATAACTATAATTGAAATTTTGTATAATAATATTTTTATAAAAAAAAATTCAAGTAACTTATATATAAATTACAAATATATAATGTATAAATAAAAATAATCTTTTATATATATATTAAATTTATCTTGTTATAAGTTCTTTTATTTAAATAAAATAAAATAAAATTATTACAAACATAAACTGAAATTTTATTAGATAATTTTTCTGATTCTAATAATAAAATTAATCAATTTTAAAGTTATTTTTTTGTTTAATTATATATGTATAATAATATTAATTATCTGAATAATTATATACATATTGATCATTTATATAGTTTAAAAATTATAATAAATATAAACTTTTTAATAATAAAACTTTATTTAAAAAAATATTACTAAATATCATTATCAGTACAGTAACACCTTTATAAGTACACCCTCTATAAATGCACATATTATGTAAATTCTCTCTATGTATATGGTACACTTGAGTCCCAACTTATAAGAATCCTTAATATTTTATTCTCTATAAATATACTCCCTTTCTAAGTGCATATTTTACTATTTTTTTACTATAGTCTCAAGGGGGATGCACTTATAGAGGTACTACTGTAATTATTATTATAAGTGATTTTTATTGCTTAATTTTGATAAAAAATTATAATTTAAATAAATTTAAATAATAAATAAGTAAATAAATGTGATTAAATATTAATTATACTAAAAATTTTGAAAATTTTGTTAAAAGAATTTTTTAAAATCAAAAAAAAAAGTTTTGTGTAAAATTATCTGAAAAATAACCTTTTTAATCTAAAAGAAACTTGTTTTACTTATAAATTTATATATAATAATATTGTTTATATTTTGAATAAACCAATATATTAGTAAAAAATTTTAAAATTAAAAAAAATTAGATGGAATAATAATCATATTATAGTGATTTTTGACATTTTCTTTAAAAAAAACCTTTAAAGTATTTGTGATTTTATACAGATTATTTTGCAATATAATTTTATATAATATAATATGTATTAGAAAATTTTTATTAAAAATAATAATAATAATAGATTCCCAATTTTTATTACAACTCAAATAATTATAAATAAAGTTTTTTTTACTTATAATATTATGATATTATAATAATATGATAATAAATAGCTATAAATTATTAATAAATAGCAAAATTGATTGTTATTTAAATACTAAAATAAAATAAATTATTATATTGTAATAATAAATAAATAAACATATTAAAATTTTTGAATAGTAAATTTTAAAGAAACTGAATCAAATTGAATTAAATAAATTAACTGGTATAAAATTAAATTCTCCAAATATAAGGCAGATAATGTGTTTAACATAAAATCTGGATCAGGGAAAAGAAGCCTAATTGATTGGCTAAAACTTGAACATCATAACAAATCTTAAACAGTCACATGATTTTTACCAATTTCGTCAAATCAAAATTGCAAATAAGTGTTGTTTAAGAATACTATTTTGAAAATAAAAAGGAGGGAGACTACGTTAAGCACACTTTTTGCTTGGTCCGGCCTAATTAGTAACTGTTAATATTAAGAGACTAAAAAAAAAGAATATTGGAAATAAATTTTATTTATTATACAAAATTATGTAAAAGTTAGAAAGTCCGGTTTCTATTTACAGCATAATGCATTGTAGTGTAATAAAATTGATTTGTCAACAAAAAAAAAATTTTTTTTTTACGATTAATAAATAGCACAAAATTAGAAATCGTGATCACAAAATTAATTTTGTTCATAATAAAATTCTATCCGCAGAAATTTTGCAGCTCATTTTAACCTAACCGAGAACATAAAAGTTTGCCCAATTTTTCAGACTAATTTATATATGAAAATGATGCGTAAATGATATAAAACATTTATGGTGGATATATCCGAAATTTAATGAACTGTGTTAGGTTTGACCAGATGCATTGTTGTAATACTACTGTAACTTATTGCGGCCGGTACTGCGCTTTTTACTCAATCAAAGTAGGATGGGCGGGTGGCGGCTGGCGATAAATAATGGAATACATTCTTTTATTTCATATTATTCTGCAGTAATCACCATAACTGCGGTAGATTGAAATGACCCCCCTTTTTTTTTTAACTAAATAACGGAAATAGACAATAAATATAAATAAAATAAATTTATTGGATTATATAATATCTGAATTTGTGTGTAAATTGTATAAATATACCAGATAAAGTATTTTTGATATCAGAGAAAACTGCGGCAAATTTTTTAACACCTATAATAATAAGTTCTATAGTTTTCTTTAGAATTGTATTCTCTTGTCTCAGCTTAAGTTAACTGCGTACTCATTATTAGCCAACCTTTTTTCCGCTTATAACTATAAAACCCTTATACAAAGCCTCTACGGAAAAGAAATGATATATTTATTGTTCTAACTTGTTTTAACTTGCCTAGCTAAATTTCTTGATGATCTTTCGACAAGGTGCTTCCCAGAATGAAAAAACGACGAATGGTGGTAATTTTGCCAAACGAGAAATGCGACCACGTAAGTGGTTCTCCGCAGCAGCTGCCACTAAAACATTATTTAGAAGACAACAACTGCCATCTCGAACAGCAACAGCTGCAACAAGTTATTCAAAAACGTAGAAGGTTGAATGAGAGTAGTACCCAACTTCAACTTCATTTACAGCAACTTGCAATGCAAGTTACTCAACCTCTTGAAGAAAACTCCATTGAGAGTTCTAAACTTGGAATGCCATGCCCTACAAATGTGGTTCGTTCTCGTTGTCCGTTTTTTGGGCGACGGTTTCGAGGGAGTGCATATATATCTTCAAAATCTAACACCATGCAGAATTATCCACAACAATCTAAAATAACTGTCCAGAAATTTAAGCCTTATTTAAAATCCTGTCAGTTTAAATCCTTAGAGGAAAAAGTATCTATAGTTAATAATAATAATTTCTTGGGGTCCTCATTTCAACAAAGTATGACTTCTTCTGATAATGATGGGTCACAAAAAACGATTGATAATAATTTTAATAATCAATTGGGTAGGATCACGCATCAACAAAAAGAAGTTTCTACTGGTACTACTAACAAATGCATAATTCCCGCAGACGCGTCAGACTCCATTCGCAATCATTCTATAACAATCACAGATCATCATGATCCAGGAAGTGAGAATCAAGAATTTTCAATTCTCAATATAATTCCGTCTTTAATAAGTGAAAAGCATCGAAAAGCTGCTTTTGTTGAAAACCTTGTCGGTGAGTGATCGGGTATAGGAAAAGAGGTCCAAGAGGAGGTATACGATTTATTCTAGCGTATTAACTCCTCCCACCTGCTTGAATAAAAATTGACACTTAATTTATAAATACATCGATCCGGCAAATTATTACTGGGCAATTTATAGATACAGCTGGCCTCATTATTGAGGTAACTTGGGCCAATTTTTCCGTAAATCCTACCGCAAAAATTATTCCACTACGCTTATTCCTTCAAGAAACTTTACGTCGTTCGAGGACTTCCTATTCAACTCTTCAAACTGCCTTATTTTATCTCTTTCGTATCAAACCCCAAATTTCATCCACGTCTCGACGTACCGAATTTCCCTCAACCCCATCTTCCGAGTATCCCCCAGATTCTAATCAAAGTCAGAATAATGATCCAGCTACATGCGGTAGACGCATGTTTTTAGCGGCACTAATCGTCGCATCAAAATATCTTCAAGATCGTAATTATTCTAATCGAGCCTGGTCAAAAATATCTGGTCTACCTGTTCATGAAATAAATGCAAATGAAATTTGTTTTCTTAAACTCATTGATTACAATCTTTTCATAGCCGAGGATATATTCAAACGTTGGAGCAGTCTGTTGTTAACGCATATCCAAGCTATTTCAGGTTCAGATATGAGTAACCCTGACGCGTTCAGGCGAGCAGAAAATCAGCGAGAAGTAGCTTTATTTCGTGAAACTTTGAGATCCATGGATCCAAAGACGATGGATTATTCCAGCGTTGGAATTTATCCTATCACACCAGCTGATAGTGCCCCAAATTCACCAAGAGAACACAATTCAGACAATATGCAAATCTCAAATTCTTATTCATTGCCTCCCGTGACACAACAACCCACACCGCCCATATCATATGGAAATTTTGTTGATAATTATATGATGTGATTGAGGTTTAAAAAACATACTTTGGTACTTTGCTATCAAAATCATGTTATAAAACATTTATAAAACATTTTAGTGTTTTATAACCTAATTTTTATAGTAAATCACCAAATTTATAAATATTTCACCTTATTTATCATATAATATTCCTATATTTCTAATGCCTTAATTTTTTTTTTAATATTATTTACACCGAAGTAAATGTTCATATAGGTATTAGAAGTTTTTTCCATCTCAGTTTTTTACCTCAATGCAATGACTCACATTAAGTTATTTTAGGGAAGATTTAAGCTTTTTTTTATATATATATATAAGCATTATTCATGAATCATTTATTGAATTATTGCATTAGATATCATAGCTTTATATGATTCAGATAATATTATTAAAGGTACAATAACTTATATTAATTGAATAAAATTTATTTTACCTTTTATTAGAAATAATATTAATCAGTTTTAAATATGTAGTTTTATTATATATTTATGTATATCTTATATTTTATGAAAATAAAATCATATTTAAGTTTACTAAATTTTCCTCTGCTTTCTGCTTTATATTCGTAAGGTTTAAATTATACAATAATTAATGCAATTATTATTTTAATTATCCTAATGCAATAACTTACATTAAGTTATTTTAATTTTAATCATAGGTGATTTTAAGCTTTATATATATATACAAGTATATTATTTGAAAGTTTAATAAAATTTTAAATGCTTTAACATCAAAAAAAAAACTATTTTTTATATTTAGTATTTGAATTTTTTGTTATCTTGCTAAAATAAAAAAAATATATTTTACTCCTCTGTATAGCATCATATAAGCATAGCTGATAGCATCATATTATACAAAAATTATAAAAAATATATGGGAAAAATTGTGCATGCAAATTATAAAAAGCTTTGCTGATTGTAAAATACATATCAATGCGACCTAAAATTTTTTATTTATCAGGTTCCTTTCCCCTTAAATAAACCATTTTCGTAATTTATCCTCAGGGGAAAAAACCCAATAGAAAATTAAATGAAAGAATACAACTAAAAAAACACATTAGTTGTTTATATTTCAGATTATCAGATTGATAAAGACATGTGTAACGAGATTTTTAAATTCATGTAACTATGTTAATTCTCCATTTTATAGTTATTATTTACGACGTTTTATTATCTTTGCGGCATGCCAAATTTATAACCACATAGACAATTCATATCGTTCATAATTATTTCTTTCATCATCTTCTATGCGTGGGTAATATGGAATCAAAGCATCTTGGGCGCCAATGTATAAATTGTTATATATCTTCCAATAAATCTCTCGAACCTTTCGCGCAGGATGAAACAAACCCTAGATACAAAAGAAGATTTTGATTTAAAATGATTTATAGAAGATATTTTAGAATTTCATACCAAACTAACCTGCAGAACATATTGTAGTACTGTAGTTGGGCCAAGTGCTACTCTTAACCCTTCGATAGCTTCCATTACAGCATTAATAACGTGAGGGGAAGTTTCAAAAATATTCGGCCAAACGTAATTTAACAAGTGGAGAAGAGCATCTTCACATCCTAATCCAAAAACCCCAAGCGACATATCTATTATAGGAATTTATAAACGAAACAATAAAAAATTACTTATAAATAAACATTATTTACCACATTTTTATTACAAAAGATACCTACGTTTCACAGTAGTGCACGCAGTTTGCCTATGGACTAAATCACGGTCCATTAATGCATCTTCCAACAACGGCGTAACAGCGTAAATATAGTCTTTCCCCATCTCTCCAATATATTCAAATAGGAATGAAAGCGACTAAATAATCCATTTAAATGCAAAAATTTAAGTTTGAATGATTTAATCCAAATACTCGAATAAACAAGATATTAAAATAAATAAAACCTTAAGAACGCCATTTTGAACATTTAATTCGGGAACACGATATTCATTCATTAATGCCGGTAAAACGGTGAAAGGAGCGCAAGTTTCGGCAACGATAGCTATAAAAATTAATTTTGCGTTAATAAAATTAATATATAAAAATTGATTTACAATATTACAGTAAATAATATATGAATGAAAATATACCTATAGCTACTGTAGTACAAACCCTATTTTGGCGCTATAAAAAGGTTTGATGAGTATTATATTATTTATTATAATTTAGAAAATAGTTAGAAAACAATAACGAAAAAAAAAAAAATTATAGTCTAAGTTACCTCTTGAACCTTTAAATTATTTAATAAAGTAGCTAAGACATCTTGTGGGCCAATCGCTTTTGCAATGTAACCAAAAGTATTTACAGTAGCTCTTCGTATTCCTTTTTTGTGAGCCTTAAGCATGTCCAATAATTCAAAGCAAATTCGCATCCATTCTCTAGCGCTGACAAATTCTGCACCACGATCCGCTATACGCCCGACGAGATCGATACATGATTCTTGAACCTTTTCATGTCTATTCTTAAGGATGGGTGTAAGTCTTGGAAGAAGATCTTTAATCGGAGGTGTCATACTAGACATTCCAATTACGTTTACTATAGATTTCAAGCCTCCTAGAATAGAACCAAGCACTTCCGGGTATTCCTCTCCCAAATATTCATAAAGCACAACGCCAAGATGACCCATAAGTTTTTCTTCACCGCAAGTCTTCATTACAACTGCAATACGAGAAATGAGGTCAGCAGCTTGCTGACGTACTTTTGCCGATTTGTTATTAAGACGCCATAAAATAGTAGAAGTAATTTGTTGCAAATAAGGTTTAACACGTAAACCCAAAGCGTTAACCACAGTACCAAACCCATTTAGCATTACAATATCTTCCACTGTTTGCTCTTGAAAAGCATATAAAATACCATCAATCAATACTTCTTCTAGACGAGTATCAATATCAGCAGCGCCTAACTGACTGACAACCTTTTCGACAGTTTCCATGACCATTTTTCTGTATGGCTCTGACTCATCTTTTAAGTCTTCTACGATTCGACCTACAATTTCTGTTACACCAACCTTTTGAGCCAATTCTACTGTTGTTTCAACTACTTGACGGTAATTACGACGGTCAAGAGCCATTCTACGAACCCAAAAATTCTTAAAAAACTCGGGAAGAATTTCTTCTTTAATATAATGTGGCTGTACACCATCAGTGGCAGCACATTGTTTTACAACTTTAAGAACGATTTTTTTCATCTCTTCGTCAGGTGATTGGAATTCTCGAATTAATATGATCATGACCTCTTTTGTATAATAATTGGCATATTCTGCATCCATAAGTGGAATGATATACCCGATAGCTTTTAAAAAGGCGGCCAATCCTTTTCCACGATGTTTTCGAATGCCAGTCCAAAGAGGTTTAAGAACTGAATCAAAAGATTCAATACCATAGGGTGCTGCAGCTTCAGCTAAAGCAGCAATAGCTAACGCAGTAATTGTTCGTACTTTTTGTTGTTCATCCTCTAAACCATGAGCTATAGCTTCTACTAAATTTTTAAGATGAGGCAAAACAGCACATCCCATTAATATAGCAATTTGTTGAACAATTTTTATGCCGGTATGTCTTGCTTGCCAAGATTTTTTGCTTTTGCATACGGCCTTCAAAAAAGGAAGCAAAGCAGGAATACCGTGCGCAGAGGCTACCACAGAAAAAGCACGGGCAGTTGTATTACGAACATATTCGTCAACATGGTCAATATCTGGTCTCATAGTAGCTATCATAGTTGGTAGACCAGCAGCTTTACTGAGATTACTTATAATTTCACGTCCCTCACATCGAGCAAAATAATCTTCATCAATTAGAAGAGGTTCGATAACCACAAGAATTTTGTGAACGTACGGACGAACAAGTGCATCTAATTTATACAATATACGATCGATAACTTTAACTAATAAATGTCGCTCTTGATCTTCCAAATTTTGTGACATAAGCAATGGAAGAATTTGATTAAAAAGAGGTCCTGCTCCGAAGTCTCTTGCTTTATCTGTAATCTGTCGAAGCGCAGTCTTTCTCATTGGAGGAGTTCCATTCTTGATTTTTAGAAGCAAACGCATAATTTTGCGTTCTTTTAATTCCTCAACAGACAATTCACTTTCGTCTTTATCTTCCAATAACTTGCCAAAATGTTGCATATCTTCCTGTTTAAAGAATGGCAAATTACCTACACCAGGAATTTCGGCTGGCAAATCATAATTTTGTGTTCTATCTTCTTCCAGCATCACAAAACCATCTACCATTGGAGTTGGAGTTGCCATTAATTTTCGGGCGGGAGTCCTAATAGGAACATATCCTGCTGGCGGATCTAGAATCTTGTAACCTGTTGAAGGGAACATAGAATCAAGTTCCTCATCTGAAAGAGGCCTATTACGAGCATCCAAATCTTTTTCCCAACGTTGAGCTATAATTTAAATTCATGAAAATAAAATTATTTGTAGGATCGTGGATCGTTAAAATACAAAAGATGATAAATTGTACCTACCTTCTGGAGTCATAGGAATTAAGTGACCAGGTGTTGGGGTAAGAAGTCCTAAGTTACCAACAGGAGTGGCTCCAATTTGAGCGACTGGATGCGTAGGAGTTTCGTCCCAACGAGATTTCTTAGCCGAAACTTGAGGAGTTACATCCCATCTGCTTCTTTTGCGAGGAGTATCCATTTCAACATCTTCGGATACTCTAGGGGTCTCATCCCATCTACTTTTCCCAACAGATGATTCGTCATCGGGCTTTGACCATTCTGACGTTTGTTTGGCTTCCACAGGTGTTTCCATATCCCAACGTCGCTTTTTTTGCGTTGTGGCTTGTTCTACTGTAACTTCTTTTGCTTTTTTTTCAGCTTCCTTCTTCTTTTTCTCAAGTTCACGCATGATACGCTGTTCTTCCTTCTCTAGCTCAGCTTCTCTCATAACATCAGCATAAGATCGTGACTCGTCTTTACTTTCATTTTCAGCGAATGGATCATTCCTCTCTGGTGAAATGACTCGATTCAATCTACGAGCATGGTATTCACTTTGTCGATCTACAATGCGGCGAGAACCAGTGCGCTGTAAAAAAGGATCGACATCGTCGTCACTACCTATCAAATCTTCATAAACTTCTGCAGGAGCTGTATATGAAGTAAGACGCTTAGTTTGTTGTTGACTTAATTCGTCTACAGAAATAAAAGTTTTATTTAGTTATTTATTTAAAGCATCTAAATATTTAATTTATAAATCAATTACCTATCTCCATTTTTTTTTTTTTTTTTTCAAAAAAAAAGGTAAAAAATTTTGTGAGAAGAATATTGCCAATTGAATTTTAATTACATAAGCTGAAACTCGTGATGCTTATTAATATCTGATATATAAATGACGCGAGCGCAGTAATTTGTTCTTTCAATGGCTAGACCCCGAAAGCGACGCAAGATACGCAATCCATCACTAAAAGTTTCGCGTAAAAATGCAAATAAACATTTCAAAAAAGTTTCAATAGAAGTCATTATTGATTTATTATTCAATTAATTTGTTTGTCACTTAAATATGGCCTGATTCATAATTTTTTTCCGTCCACAGGGGAACTCTGTTATTGCAGCTAATTGGGATAAAAAGGCCACCTTACGCCAAAAGTATTTGATTTAAGCGAGTTTATCTTTAAGAACTTGAACTGCGTTTTGTTTAATGTATTTCTCTCGTTTAACAAAGCTATCATCGTATGGGTCTTATGACGTCCCTAAACGGCGTTTCAGGAGGTGTTGAGAAGTTATACCCCGATGAGGCTCTAGAGATAGATATAGAAGAAATAAAGAAATCGTTAGGTCCTGAAGAAGGTATAATAGAACGAGATGAAAAAGGAAATGTTATCAATGTTACTATTGGTCGTTCTCGAGAAGAAGAGGAAGAGGAAGTATTTGATACCAAAATTGTCCCGGTCCCTGCGAAAACGGACATTGTTAAAAGTGAGTACATTTTAAACATCTTTTTCCTAAATAAAATTGTATATTGAGTAATCTTGTAATGATATATCAATTAAGCTTTGGAAGCTCAAGCTGCAAACGTTTTTAGCAAACACGAAAGCTATCAATCTGAAGGAGAAAAACGGTTTGTAGAAGAACTGATTCAAAAATATGGTGATAACTATGATGCGATGTTTAGAGATATAAAGCTTAATACTTATCAACATACAGCAGCTCAATTAAGGAAAAAATGTCAAAGATATCTAAAAAATAAACAAAGTTAATTACGATAATAAAATTTTTTATTATATATTCTGAATCTAATAATCGTTGCATATTGAGTTCAATTAAATGCTTTTATTTTTATTTTAAGTAATTTGTTTAAAAAGAAATACATAAATCATTCTGGACGCTTTTTTTCTCTCACGTTAGCTTTAAGCTTGAGATTGATCTTGAGATTGAGACTGAGATTGAGAAGATGCGGTCAATCTTTTTCTGGCAAGTTGCCTGCTATTAAGTCGTCTTTGGACTTTAGTATTATCACTTTCACGTTTTACTTGAGCGGTCTCTTCAGTAACGATGATTTCTATATGGCATGGACTACTCATGTACGGATTAATACGCTAAATAAATTGTAAAGTGAAAAAATCAATAAATAAATTCTTAAATGTGAGTAAAATCAAAGGTAACAATATATATATTATATATTAAAAAAATATTTACACCATGAGCTCTGTAGGTTCTTCGCCTTTGCTTAGGAGCTTGATTCACTTGGATGTGAGAGATGATTAAATTTTCTATATCCAATTCTTTAACCTGTTTAAATGATCGTGTGAGTACATATATATTTTTACAACAAAAAAAAAAAAAAAATGATACAAATCGAACCTCCGCATTGCTTCGAACATTTTTTAAAAGTCCTAATAGAAATTCAGCACTCTTTACGGGCCATCGACCTATTTATGACTAAATTAAAAATTTGAAGTTATAAAACAAAGTTTACGACAATGATAACTCATACCTTGAGTACAGCCAAAAGCTTTGGCCTGAGCACAACGACCAACGCCACCGTGGAACCGTCTAAAAGGAACGGCTTGCTTATGCTCTTTAACATCATTCAGATATTTAATGGCATAAGTTAGTTTTTTGCCAGATATTGCCTTGGCAGTCTCACGCGTATTCTTGAAGTGAACTCTTAAATAAGAACCACGAGTCTTTGCGTCTAAAAAAAATTTATAAAAGATGTCAATAATTCAGATTGCTATTATGCAGTAAATTTTTTTCTCATGAAAACACTAGAAGCTAACATTCGATAGGAAAACTAATTCAATAGGAAACAAAACGTACACTTTGTTGTTTCTTTGGGTTCAGTAGAGTATCTAACCATTTTCAATAATATAATACGAAAGAGATGATGGATCTTTGATGTAAAAAAAATTTTTGAGCTTCAATGGATTATGATTGGCCATCAATTTGCACATATGTGTGATGAGTATGCAGTAAAATTTTTACGCAATGGAAAAAGACATAAATTTACGCTTATTAGACGCAATTTCTTTTGAAAATGTTACTCTTGTCGAACAACTCTTGGAACAAGGAGCAGACGTATGGCTCAGAGATGAAAAGGTGATAAAGAAACAATATTTAAATTTGAAGGTTTCTTTTCTTTTCTTTTTTTTTTTAAAAAAAAATAATTACCATTATTACAAAAATAAAATAGGGAAGAAGTCCGTTGCATTTCGCATGTTCGAGGGGTAATTTAGAAATTGTTAAGCTATTACTTCAAAATGGCCATGCATGGAATGCTATTGATAATGAGGAATGCACAGCCGGAGAATATGCTAAACATAAAGGTCACAATTTGGTTTATGAATTGCTTCTTGAAGAGGGTTGTAGAGCTGAATTGATACTCGGTATTTATTTATAAATCCTTTTTTTTAAAAAAATTCATTTGTATTATCCATTATAATAATATTTACGAACAAAACAAATGGCACGAAGGGTTACTTAACTCAAAGGCGGAAAAAGACGATGAACCATCAAATATTGATTACTTGTCGCAATCTCTGAAGTATTCACAAGATGGTACAAAATTACTTGATTATGAAAATAATGGAGTCATGATGGGATGGGAAAAACCTTTAATGGACAGACATGCCGAAGTTATATGCTTTAGAGAAGGTCTTGATATTTTGAATGTGGGATTTGGTTTAGGACTAATAGACACCGCATTTCAAAAATATAAACCTCGTAGTCATACAATAATCGAAGCTCATCCAGATGTTTATCAATTTATGATGGACCGGGGTTGGAACAATAAACCCGGTGTAAAAATAATTTATGGCCGTTGGCAAGATGTTACAGACCAACTTGGTACTTATGACGGTATATTTTTTGATACATTCGGGGAATATTATGAAGATCTACGCAAATTTCATGAAATATTACCAAAACTTCTCAAATTTAACGGAATATATTCATTTTTCAATGGATTAGGTGCCACTAATGCATTTTTTCATGATGTTTATTGTCGTATAGCAGAAATGCATCTAACAAGTGTTGGATTGCAAACAGAATATATTGAAATTCCAATTGATCCTTCTAACGACAAAATATGGGAAGGAATTAAAAGGCGTTATTGGACTTTGGACACGTATAGACTGCCAAAATGTCAACTAATGTTGGAAATATAAATTTTATTTATAATATTAATTATAATATTAATTCATTGACAAAATAAATATTCTTTCGCACTATTTAATCCAAAGGCATAATTATATAAACGACTGTCAATCCACATTTCATCAGAATGCTGTTGTTGTAACTCTAAATATACAAACATTTAGTTAGTAATAATAATGAGAATATAATACTTTAATAGAAAAATATTCTGACTTTGTAACGTATCATATAGATTATCTAGGGGAATTTTAAGCACTTGTAAGCTCCATTCATCGACCTCCAACTTTTGTTTAGGATTGATGTTTTCGACAGATGTTGGATCAATCTTTTGATATCAAAAAAAAAAAAAAAAAAAAAAAAAAAATAAATAAATAAATAAATAAATAAATAAATAAATAAAATTAAATTCAAATATTTTCGTAGAAAACTTAAAATATTACCTCTACATCAACAACCTTGGTTAATGAATCAGTTAGCCCTGGTTCATAACAAATAGGTTCTGATATTCTTCTTATTTTACCGTAATATCCTGTTTCTTCATGAAGTTCACGAAGCGCTGCAGCTTCTACGGTTTCATTGTCGTCAATAAAGCCTGATGGAAATTCAATACAATATCTTCCAATAGGCGGTCGAAATTGAATCACCAAAACAATCTGAGGCGGCATATTTACTTCCCGTATGATTGCATGTATGTCAACGGCTAAAATCAACTATCACTTAATTTAATATAAGCTTCAGTATGTTAACTTGTAAAAGAATTTGGCCATAATTTACCGTCTATATTTTTTTTGTTCTCGGTTGTACAATTTTTTCTCTTACACAGTTCCCATTTTCTTATTACTTTGGTATTTGGATCAATATATTCGATTTCCTGTAATTCCAACCAGCTGCCATTACCAAGTTTCTTAACTTTGTCTGTTGCAATTTTATGAAATGTGATATCGTACAAATTTTTTTCTGCCATTTTTGAATCGGTGAACAAAAATCAGAGTTTATACAGTAATTAGATAGAATATCACGTGATGCGTATCAATTATATTTAATAAGCGAACCGAGACAACTGATATTTTGTCAAAACTTGGGAGTTCACTCCAGTAAAAATTTTGTCTAAAACTTATCATGTCCGATTTAGTGCCCTATATAATTTGGGAAAAGGTACTTGTGAATCACGGTCGTTATTATTATTTCTTTTCTTTTTACTGATCTGTTATATATATGTTGCAATCATAGCAAGAAGGTAATTTATGTGCTCAACACTGCTTAAATTCTCTTCTTCAAGGTATATAGATATATGTGCGTGTATATATATTATTATTTTCACAATTATAAGTAAATGTTTATTTTGAAAATGCCTTCTATAGGAGAATATTTTACTGCTGTTGATTTGAGCGAAATTGCTAGAAATTTAGATCAGGCGGAACAAGCTGCTTTACGTGAAGGGATTAGTGAGCGATCACAGCCTGAAGACAACCGAAATGCTAATGAAAACACAAGCCATAATATGGATGATTCTGGTATTTCATCAAAATTCATTTTAAAATTTCAATTTTCTGTATTTTATTAAATTATTTGTTTTATACAGGGTTCTTTTCTGTCCAAGTATGTATAAGTTAATTTATGATCATCGCAATTCTAGATTTGTATTTTAATTTCATACTATTATTGTTTTCATCCCTTAATGCATTCATTTCTTTTCATCTTTATGTAGGTATTAAGCCATGCATTGAAAGTGTGGAATATTGGTAATTCATAATCCTATAGTACATTCAATGCTATTCATTAGTCCTTTTTAATCACCAAGTGATCTGATTTAATTATAGATATAATACCTATTGGGTCTGAAGATGGCCGTATAGCAAAGATTAATCCAGAGTATTTATTAAATAAATATGGTATTCATTGCTTTATGTGTTTTGCATTACTATTGGTTAAAATGCCCATTTATCCGGTTTCTATCTCCTCTTATATTGTAGAGATGAATTAGCATACATATGTAATTTACGTGAACATTGGTGAGTCGGATGGATTGATTATTTATATATAAAAGTTTATTATAACGATACATACATATATATTTTTTAAAAAGGTTCACTCTTAGGAAATTTGGTGGATTGTCATCACGTTGGTACAATTTAGACTCCCTTTTACGTGGCCCAGAAAGCATCAGTCAGACATATTTAGGAATGTTACTTAATCAATTGGAAAATGAGGGTAAATAATATATTATGAATGACGCGCATTTTTTTTTCCTCATATATTTATAATTTTTGCACGTACTTAAAGGATATAGCATATTCGTGGTAAAAGGACAATTACCTTCAAGTCAAGCTGATGAATATAGCAAATCTCTTCCGGATCCTAATTTGCATCGTATTCAAAAGAATCAACGGCAGAATATAGATGAAATTGATCAGGCAATGATCGACGCTGCTATTGCTGCAAGTTTGGAAAGTAATAATAAGAGAGATTTAGTCAAACCTGTTGAAGAACATAATTCCAGTGGTGAACCAATATCGTCAACAACTACCGAACAACTGACAATTGATGAATTGCGAGCGAAAAGACTTGCAAAATTTGATCGTTCTGATGGGAATTGATAATCTTTTTTTATATTTTTTTTTTATTCTAAATTAATGATTCCGTAAATATACTTTCTTTGCTAAGCAAATTTAATCAATTTCCAAATTAAGAAAAATGATTTGTTTTTAGCCGGAACTATATTACAAATCGGCTAAATTGATTTTAACCTTTTTGGATCCGACTAAAATTATGTCATAAGATAATAATTAAAAAAATGTAACAATGATGCTGTATAAGAAAGATCGTTATTTACCTTTAATTAGTCCAGATTGTCATAATCTTTTCTGCAGTTTAAACTTAAAGTATGGAACATATATGCCATGGAGATCAATGATCACATTTGCATCGGCATTACGTGTAACATCCATCCCATATAAAACTCCGAATCCCTTCAGAAATCCTTAACTTCTCGACAATTTTGTGTATATTGTACAGCAATTTGTTACGATGGATAATTTTCAACTTTGTAAGAACAAAGTAAACCAACCACAATCACTACATTCTGGTGAATATCAATCAGTTAAAACAGAAAAGTTTTCATCATTGCAAACGTCCATTACTATGTCAATCGTTTCTCCAGTGTCGACACAATTGCAAAATTTACAAACTTCACAGTATTCAACGGTCAATAAGTCTGAGGTTAATATTAGCGCACCGTCGTCTTCGCGGAAAAGGAATTCAAGAAGCATAGAAGCACCTAATGTAATTTGGAAACCGCTGCTTCCGCGACCACCAACCCCCGTCGTACCTGCTAAACGGCGATTACCAACGCCACCTGTAATTTCTTCAGCTCCTGGAACACCGCCGGTAGAAGAGGATTCTAACTCACCGCCAGCAGATACAGATACACCTTCAACAGTAAAATCGGACCTGATGCCAATGCTATTAGAGGCAGCTGCGCATGCTGCTCTTCGAGATAAGCGCCAAGAACGTATGGTTAAAAATCGAGCTGCGGCTTATGAAAGCCGTAAAAGAAAGAGAGAAGAAGCTGAAAGATTGATGGCTGAAAATTTGGAAATGAAATCTCATATTCGCGAGTTGCAACATAAGATCGCGGAGCTAACTGTAGAAAACGAACAATTAAAACAATTACTCGCAACAAAAAATTAGAATTGTCGGAATAAATTATCAGTGAGTGAGATTTCGATATCTTACGTTATAGAATTTTAGAATTTATGAATTCTTGAATTCTCTGTATTTTACTTTTTCATTTGTATATTTTGTATTATTATTTGATCGTTGTTAGATAGAGTGTTGATAAAATCTGCTCTTGTTATTGCAAATTATAATTAATATTTATTTTCGGTTATACATTTTTTGGAGGTTAATTTTTCCTCTCAAACACACTTAAAAGACTTGTAAAGCAAATCAATATTATTTCTTATGCATCATTATATTTTGAGATATTTATGATCAAATTTTCCTTGCGTATATCTTGATGCGCAGATATTAAGTCGCTTACCATATTCTAATTCAGGTAGCAACAGTTGCATAAATAAAGTTGACATAAGTTTAATCACATCATGATAATTATATGTTTTTAATGTCTATGTTATTGTGTTACTCTACATGTAATGAAATCACAGAATTTAATCAGTTTCTATAAATTATAATGCCATTACCAATGTTATAAAGATTTGAGCAGATTGTATAAATATTAAAAAACAATTAATTTTCTCCACAAAAAGTGAATTCAAAACTAAAACTGATATAAAAGTAATGTACAAAAGTATCGAAATTCTAATATTATTTCTTCATTCTGTCATATTCTAATGTATTACAGATAATTAATAAGAAATTTAAACAATGTCCAAATCTTTGATAAGTTATTAAATTAATTTTTAGTATTTATTCAGTATCTCTACGTCGATTCCTAGCAGCACGAGATTGCCTTGCCTGTACTGGTGGCATTGTTGATGCAGCTAAAGGAACATCATCATCTTCATCGTAGTCATCTTCTGGTCCATAATTTTCGTAGTAAGAACTTCTGTGTCCGGGATCCAAAAATTGTTGACTTCCCAAAAATCTACTTGATCTTTGATCTCCCATTGGAGGTCCAAAATGAGACTGCCGATGCAAAAACTCTCTTTCTCTTTCGATCATCAAAGCTTGTTGTCGCTGTTCCATTAATCTACGTTCTCGTTCTCTTTCAAATGCTCTCTCTCTTTCTAATTCCGCCTGTCTTGCCAATATCGAAGGACCCATTGCTCTTCTTTGATTTTCTCTTGCAGTAATAGCCCCAACTAATCCCGTTTGTGGATCCTTTTGTCTCTCCGGTAAATTAATTAAAGGTGTACCCGTTTCTTTAGCCAGCATTTCTTGTTCACGAGCTGAAAGCTGAGATTGCGGTATTGAATCTATAAGACTCAATGGTCGGAAATGATTAGGGCGATCATCATAATATCCATCATCCAAGTATATGGATTCTCGTGTATAATCTAATTGCCCACCACTTACGCGCCTTCGACCAGCCATCATTTGTCCAGAATTCATCATTGACCTGGGTCTCCCTCCAATCTTCATATAATCATCATCATAATATTCACCACCTCGAATTTGTGGCATCATTACACTCCGCCTGTTGTCTATTGATAGATACATGTTATCCACATAATCACTTCCTGATCCCCATCTTTGATTGGGTGGGTAATTTGGAGATACTGACCTAGGTGGGTAATTTGGAGATACTGACCTGGGCGGAGTATTGAAATTTGGTCTGATAAAATTGGTATTTAGTCCACTTCCCTCCTCAACTAATGCAGCTAATGGCTCATCTGATGTTGAGGACTTGTTATTCTCAGAATCATCACTACTGTCGCTCGATTTACTTTTAACATGCTTTGTCGTATTCTTTATTTTATCTTTCTGTTTTGTTGGTTTAAATACCTTTGTTGTCCTGTTCAAAACTTCATCATCGTCATCAAAATCATCAGAATGTATGCTTTTCCCCTTTTTACTATCCTTTGTTTCTATTGCAGGCTCATTTATAGTATCAAAATTCAACGCGCTAATATCTATATCTAAACCACCTATTTCAAATTGATAATCATCCTGTTGACTGTTAAAATCCTTTTTGTTACCTTTTATAGCATCTTTAACATCGTTATCATCCTCTTGTTCACTATCTGCTTCTTCAGATGTGATCGGTTTTTTCCCTTTGGATCTTCCACGAAACTGTTCATCAGTTATATTTCCGCTAGGAATTACGTTACGAGTACGTGCAGGGTTTCTTCTTGGTGCAGTAATTCCTTCTGTATCGTTCTCAAAGTTTCCTTGAGGATGTAAAGGGTTTTGGATTTGTGGATAATTTTTATCTGCATATTGGTTGGTTGAACTGATACTGACTCGAGGCTGCTTTGAACCAGGTCCATACTGACCGTAAGGGGGCGATTGTCGATGAGATTTTTGTTGGAGTTGTATGTTCTTTTTTTTTTTTCCACTATCACTCAATTCTTCATTATCATCACTACTGTCAGATGGTTGTGGTACAACTCTTGTCTTTTTCTTATTTCCCTTACCTGGTTTATTAATAATTTGACCAGATTTAACATGTTTATTCAAACTAGAATCTTCGCTACTATCTTCCTCGCTATTGTTTTCATCGCTTTTAGATTCATCATCACTATTATCGCTTTCTTCACTATCAGATGGAAGTGGAGCAAGTCTTCGTTTGTTTTTACTTTTCTGTTTTGCAGTATGATTTTTGAACGAAACACTTCTTTTGGGTTTAGATTTTTTTGTTGAAGTATCTTCTTGAATAGTCTCATCTTTACGTTCAGCAACAGCAGTCATAACTTCAGACATAAAGTCACCGTCACCAAATGTTCCGAAGCTACTCCCAAAGCTAACAGACTCATCTGCTTTAATCTTTGATAATTCTGTTTCAATTTCTGCAGCCACTTTCGCATTTTCTTGTGTATTTTTTAAGAGTGTTGGGTCATCATTCTCACCATCATCATCATCATCATCAGCAACAGATTTTTCGCTTTCACTTTGTGAATCTTCTTGTTGATCTTCTGATTCATCGCTACTAGCCAATTGTTGTTTAGCTCTTTTACTTCTTCGTTTATTCGATTGAGTTACTTGCGATGACGGTGAATTCAAACGGTTAGTATTAGTAGTAGGTGAACGTGGTGATACAGGGGTAGTCGAAATTGAACTCCTTTGAGAACCTCCGGTCAAGGATACCATGGAATTAGGACGCGAAGTTTGATTTATAGGTCTCAATGTAGACGGAGAATTTGAACTTGGAGTTGAAGAATTAGATTCGTTTGAAAAAGTTCTTTGACGATCATAATTATCCGATAAACCATCGGTCACAATCTGGGGAAGATTATGTGCACTTGATTTCCTCGAGGATTTTTGATTTATATTTGGGGGTGGTTGTTGAGAATCAGGTAATTGTTGCTGTAAATTATAAGACTGACGTAAAGTTTCAGCGAATGCAGTTTTTACGTCCGCTAAAGATTCCCGTATTTCAATATGTTCTACTTCGTGAAGATCTAAAAATAACTTGGTATTACTTCTACCAGTTGGTACAGCAAAAAATGGGGATACTGGATTTTTAAAATCATATAATAATTCTTTTGGTCTACCATATAATTTGAAACTATCAAAAAAACCAAAAAGCCATTTTGTCATTTCATTGAGTGAATCAGCTGTTAAAATGACAAAATCGCCGGGTTTATTTTCGGTCGGCTTTGTAGGGAATAAAGTACCCTCAACACAGAAAGTGGTTGTTTTATCTATGAGAGCGGGATCTTCAGGATAAATCGCGTAAGTTTGAAGAACATTTGCTAAAGTCATGAATGGTTTTTTGGATTTTTTTGATTCATAAAACAAAGCTTGTCCTCTAGTAAATGACAAATCTTTTTTCTTTTTATCCTCGGCACGATGATCTGCTACAACAACCCAATAAGTTTTAGATTCAAAATTACCAGAAAATTGCACTTGAAGATTACCTTCAAGTTTACCCTTCATTAACACAGTTCCGTTACCAAGATCTTTCAGTCCAGAACGCTTAATTAATGTCGCCGTAAAAACTTCCTGTAATCTGGATCTTTCGAAACAAGACAAACGGATTGCGTTGACCCATAAATTTAAAGTATTATTATCTGGAGCTTGTAAATATAATTTTTCTCCTTTAATCAAATCAAGAAAGAACACGTGCATCCGTTGAGATACACTATTATCTTGTGGAATAGATAGATCTACTAAACAATTAGATAAATTTAACATAAAAGGGGCCTGGGCTACTTCTGGTATTTCAGAGTCGTGATTATTCACTATCTTCCAGAAACTTAGGGCAGAACCGCACAATTCCACGTAATATTCTATCCATTCATCGCTCGAATTTGTGCGACCCTGGTTATTAATGATGTCTTTCTTACACAAATAACCTTCCATATAAATTTTTCGCGAAAAAATATCAAAGAGATGTAAGACAGGACGCATATCAGGAGTTACTTGATCGCCCTGAAAAGAAGGTCTTCGTGGTCTTTGTTTTTTTAAAGTAGCTGGACGAAGAGTGGTCGATCTCGGTCCAAGTCCAATACTATAAATTTCTGATGTTCTTTTTGAAACCGCGTTCAAGTTTGATGTGCTTGTTGGCAAAGCTTGTACATTTGTTCCTATAGGTTCTGCCATCGTACTCGATTGTTTGATTTGAGTATAAATATTTTTTTATATTTCTTTTTGTAAAAGGCGTTGTGAAGCTGGTGAAGATGACCAGCTACTTGCTGCCAATGACAGCTCAATTATGGAAAAGAAAAAAAGTTGTATGGTTTTTTTATAAATATTATAAATATATAATTAAGTTGGATTATATATCAATCCTGTAATGTGTGTCTGTGACTGCGGTGGTCATTTTCAGGTTTAGTGCATATCTTAATTACGTTGTTGACTAATTTTATTAAATAAAAAATGATTCGTTAAATTGTGGCAGTGGCATTTGTACAAACAAAAATAACCTCATCCTCAATTTCTACCCGCATAATATAAATTACTTTAAATTTTATAACGGTAAACTAATTTTCATTGTAATTGGATGAATTACGACTTATAAATATTCAATTTCATAAAATGTAAAAACGTTAAAAGGAAAGATAAATTAAATATAAAGATACCTCTGCATTGTTTTCATTGTTTTCTTAGTTTCTTACAATGTACAATAGTTCTTACGCGCGCGTTTTTGTATAAAAAGTGCTAAAAATATTTCCGCAGCTTCCATGTATTAAAGAGATTAACTGTTTATTTTTATTATATTTTATTAAAAAACGGCTTACTTAACTGGTTTAGTGATCGTTCTCACCCCATTGCAAAAAAAACACTCCTTATACAGAATGTGGTGACACATTGATGTCAGTTTGTTGACAATGTATAACTAAACCCTCCTTCCAAAATTCATTTCATCAGATATATCAAATATAATTAATATAATTGTATTATATTGTTGCAAAATTTATAGTATTAACATAAATGGTTTGCCATGACGCTAATGGCATAAAACATGGTACATATCTGATTGCAAAAAAAAAATTTTGTAATACCTTATTTTTTTAAATATATAAATATACGGTGATTTAACTTTAATTCTACTTTATTACTTTCGACCTCTCCTTAAGTGATTTTTTGAAGTAATATTTATTTGCTTCGCTGCATTTAGCAAATAATAAAAAAAAAGATAAAAAAAAAAAAAAAAGTTCGTTATAGAAATGTCAAGACTACCAAAATTACCTACGGTTAGCGGAATACCGTCTTCGGGTCTTCCTCCCCCAGCAGCAAAACGTCGCCCATCAACTGGCACTACGGGAAAATCAACACTTTCTCTGACTCCGGAACAAGAAGCACTATTACAGGCAGCAATGGAAAAATATAGTCCAACGCCAGCTACTGAGTCGAATGACGCAACACTTAACAATAGTCAAGCTAATTCATCACCCTCAATGCCAGCTACGAATAACCAGCCAAATAGGAAACTTGGAAAAAAACCGAGTTTTCCCAGAATGACGCGTCCATCACTTCCACCATTAACAGAGAAACCAGCTGCTATAAAACAAAATTCAACAATACAACAGACGGCCTCTACTCCTCACACGATGTCATCAAAATTAAGTAATTCTGGATTTCCTGCATCAAACTTATCTCCACCACTTCAACGTTCACTTTCAGGTCAAAATTCAACGTTGCCTTCGACATCAAATCCCGTCCATCAACGGTTACAGATCATGGCTGCGTCTCAACAGCGTCCAGCTTCCCCTTCACTTGGCTTATTTTCAATAGGTGAACGAGTTACTGTTGAGTCAATGAATATTTCAGGTACATTAAGGTTTTTAGGTCCAATTGAAAATAAGTCTGGAACTTGGGCCGGAATAGAAGTTGACGTTCCAGGAACTGGTAAAAATGATGGGAGTGCTTTTGGGTAAGTTAATTCATTATTAAGTACAAAATTATAATAAAATACGAATTAAATAATTTACTAATTAAAATATTAAGCATATGAGCAATTATTTATTAAATAAATACAACCATCAAAACATCATACACAAATTATCATTAATGAACTTTATTCGTATAATTTATTTTATCTTCTTTATATTAAATTATTTTATTATTAGTAAATCCTACTTTACTTGTCCTCCAAACTCGGGTATATTTACTCTTGCATCCAAGCTTACCAGATCTAAAGAAGTTGAAAATACACCAAAATTACCACAAATACCTTCAGTTAACAAATCTTCTAATTCCATACCACGACCACCTTCTACTTCAAGTAATTCAAGTGATAAATTATCATCTGGTATACCATCATCCTTGGCTACACCGAATTTGTCAAAACATGCCCAAAACGCAGCTATAGCTGCTGGTCGGATCACAGCCGGTTCCCGTGCTTCAAGGTATATTGGTGTTACAGCTTCCCAACTTAAACAAAGAGCGCCTACCACTGTGCCGTCAATTCCTGATACTATTCCTAATACTATTCCGAACGGACAAACGGCTCCGTCTAAAACTAAATCAACACCGACACTAGGACTCGTGAGACCTGGTTCTCTCCAAGGTTTGAAGTCACCATCTACACCTCCAACTAATGGTAGACAATATCGTAGTAGAAAAGACTCGTCCTCGTCCACTGGATCGGCTGTTTCTAAGACGTCAGGTTTACCTCGTTCACGATCTGTTACACCGAACCCTCCAAATGAATCGCAGCATACTTCTGATAGTGAAAATACTATAACAACATGTATTAAAGAAGAAATGAGTAACAAATCACTTCAAGAAAAAGTCCAAAAATTACTGAGCGATCCTGATAATCCTGACGGTGTTCCCTTGAGTCTTTTTGATCAACAAGCTCTCCGAATTCAACAACTGCAAATGAAAATTGAGGTTTTGGAAACTGAAAATACATATTTAAAACTTGATAACAAGAAATCATTAAGTGATACATCAGTTGGAATCCGAAGTTCTGATCAATGGGAAAAAGAGAAAAAAACTTTGAATGATAAAATATCGGATTTAACCAGGCAACTTCAAGAGGTTGCGAAGGGACACCATCATAGACCAAGTACTTCGTTGTCAATGATCGCCGATGATGATAACATGAGTGACAAAATATTACAATTGACTGAATTGGTCGGGCAAAAAGATGAACATGTCAAATCACTTGAAGAATCCCTTAACAAGGTAAATAAGCAATCTAGTGAGTACCAATCAAAGATCAAAGAACTCGAACAAGATAAATTAGAACAAGCCGATAAGATTGAACAGTTGATCGCACTTGGATCTTCAAATGCACAAAATGAAGCTTCAGATCGCATTTCTCAGTTAGAAAAGGTTATTCAAGATAAAACAAGTGAAAATGATGAATTAAATTCAAAGTTTGATCAATACAAACTTGATTCAGAGAGTAAAATTAAGTCTTTACAAAAAACCATCGATGAGCTCAAGGCAGCAGGTCAAGAAACGATGAACATTTACGAAGAGAGAGTTTCTTCCTTAGAACAGCAAGTTGAAGACCTAAAAAAGGCTGGTGTCGAAACAATTACTTTATATGAAGAGGCAACAGCTAGAATTACTGAACGTGAGGATAAAATTAATTCATTGGAAAAGGAAGCAGAAGAATTAAGATCTGCTGGCGTGGAAGCTATAGATGTATATGAAAAAACAATCGATGGAACTAAAAAGGAAGTTGAGGAATTGAAGAATCAATTAACTAAAAAAGAGGAAACTATTACAGCATTATCAAAAGAAGTAGATAAATTACAATCAGTACAAAAAGAGTTGGCAGAAGCTAAAGCCAAATTGGAAATGAATGATAAACGAGAAGAAGGACTTCGAAATGAATTAGCAGATTTACAAACTGGTTTGGAACATATGATGCGTGCAGATGCAAAATCAAGAGAACGCATATATCAATTAGAAGATGATGTTCGTGAGTCACAAGCAGTGGTTAATAGACAACTAGAGGAAATAAATGCTTTAAAAAATAATATGCAAAATCTAATGGGTGCAAATAATAATGAAGAAATTGAAAAAATCAAAGCAGTTTTTGAAAGTGATACAAAGAGATTACAAGATGAATTGGAAGAATCAAGAAAATTTTTATCAGAAGTACAAACTGAAAAGCGTACTATTGTTAGTGAAGCAGATTCTTTGAAAGACGAGAAGAAAATATTAGAGAGAAAAATACAAGAGAGTGAACGTCAAAGAAATGAAATATCTTCTGAATTAGAAGCTTTAAAAGTCGGTATAAAGCGAAATGAAGATGAAAAAAATCATATTATCTCTCAATTAGAAGAATTGAAGGTAAATGTAACTAAGGTCGAAGAACAAAAAAATAAATTAATTCAAGAATCGGAAGTGGAAAAAAAGGCGCTTGTTGAAAAGCATGAAAATGCAAGAAGCGAGTTGATAGAAACACGGGAAATTGCAGAAAAGGAATTAACAGTTGTTCGTGAAAATGCTAAAAAGGAATTGATGGAATCTCGCGAAACTGCTAAAAAAGAATTAATTGAAGCACGTGAAAGTGCCCAAAAAGAACTTGAAGAAATACAGAAGCAACTTGTTGATTTGACCAAGAAAGCTGAATATGCTGAACAACTGAAATCTGAATTAGAAATTAAAGCTCAAGAATTGAAAAAATTGTCTGAGAACTTTGAAGTAGTTAAAAATGAGAATGAAAAATTAAAAGCCTCTCAAGAAACACAAAAAAATAGTGAATTAGACTCAACACAAAGTCTTGAAGATCTCAAGACAGAGTATGAAAACAAACTTAATGTTTACAAATCAGAAAATGATCAATTAAAACAAAAGATCAAGGATTTAGCATTAGCTAATAAAAATATCCCTGATACCTTACGAAATACTACACAAGATTATGAAGAAAAAATTGCTGCATTTGAAGAACAAATTTCTGGTTTGAAACATATAGTTCATGAATTGACACGTGAAAATGTATCAATAGCTGGTGAAAATAAAAAGATATTGGCTGAACAAGAGAAATTAATGGAAGCTCATAAGCAAGTAGAAAATGAATGCCTTAAATTAATGGATGAATTGGAACGTTTACACAGTGAATCGCTCAATGGACAAGGTGTGTTAAGTTTAACACCACCTGAAGATTCATTTAATGTAAATGGCACTAAATCTGAAGGGAATCAAGAAAATTCTGTAGATACTCAAAGCGGAGAAACATCGTTGCAAGACACTAATGGCCAACAAACCGGTGGTGATTTATTACGTCTTCAATCACTCTTAACCGAAAAACAGACTCAGTTAGAACGTTTGACCTCGATGCATAATTCTGAAGTACGCGAATTGCGCAAGAAAGTATCTGATTTAGAAAAATCAAAACAACGAGAAATCAACATGTTAAATAAAGATGTAGCTGAATTAGAATCTTTAATTGAAAGTAAAATATTTCGAGAAGCAGATTTGGAAGAAGAAATTCAACGCGAACAAAGAAATTCAAAACGATTAAAAGACGAAATTGAGGAATTAAGAGAGCAATTAAACGAAATTAAGAGTTCAAATGGCGCAACAAATGTACTAGAGGCTACACTTGGCGATGGTATACTTTCTAATAATTCTTCTGTTAAACCGATCGAAGATTTAAAGAAAAACGGAACATCGAGTTTATACTGTGAGATTTGTGAACAAGAAGGTCACGATATAATCAGTTGCAAAGCAGTATTTGGCTCGAATTCAACAAGTATAGCAGAAGATAAAGCAGTCAATGATAGTATACATAATGAAAGCGTTACCGAAGAAAAACCGGTTAGTATTATAGTTTTTATTGTTTATTATTGATCTTCATTCAAAATATTGAAAAAAAAATTTTCGTATCGCTGTTTTTAGTATTGTGATAACTGTGAAGAATTTGGGCTTCACTGGACAGAAGAATGCCCAAATCAAGATGAGACATTTTAATTATTTTAGTACGCAAGATATTTTAATAATTACTAAATCTCTATATTTTTTAGTTTGTACAAGTAATGATTATTTAATGCTATATATATATAGATAATTTGGAAAGTCTTTTGTGATAATAGTTTTTAAAAAATTTTAAATTATTATTTATCGTTTTTACCCCTTTACTCTTTTACAAAATATATATATATATATATATTTTTGCTTTTTTTGCCAAATTGTATTATATTAACAATTATTTATATTATTTATATTATTTATAATAGATTTAAATCTTTTAATTATTATTTTTATTTATAGTTTTAGTTTTTCAATCATAATTTTTATATAATGTTTATAAAATCTGCTAACAGTCGATTTATTTATTTGTAACAAAACTATATATGTGTAAAATATAATAAAAAAAAAAAAAAATGTAATAAATTACATTGTTTGTATTTAAGTTGTGGCGGAGATTGAAATCATTATATTAGTAGAACATTAAAAAGTTGATTCCCCATAACAATAATCATCATTCAACTTTACTATTATTTATTTCTTTCTTTGAAGTTGTATTAATTTTAGCAACATAGGGAACAAATCCTAATTCCCATTTAATATTATATTCGTTTTCCTTATGTAATAATATTATTCTAATATAATTACTAAATACAATCCAATAATAAGTACCAAACGCAGTGCCAATATGCCACCATCCATGTAATTCCAACAAATGACTTAAAGGCATACCCATTCTACGACGAGCTGCTATTAATTGATGACATGCTATATTATCAACATTCCATAAGAAAAATCCAAGTCCAAATGTTGTCCAAGATGTAAACAGTAATTTTTTCATAAGAATACGTGTTTGACCTTTAGGTACTTGTGTTAATAAATAAATCGATCGAAAATTCAGTACCATTACTAATAATGCATATGATATTTGGTGAAATACTGGATCATTGATATATAAATAAGCCACTGTTACACTTGTTGCATATATAAATAAGGCTAATGGTAAAAATAAGCCAAACTTTCTTTTTTCTCCTGTTTCGAAACTATGAATATTAAATCAAGAAATTAGTTAAATTCGTTTAAAACACAATTTCAGTTATGATAATAGCAAAAATCACATACATGTCGTGTGTTAAGACGCATGCTGCATAGATCACTATATAGATAACCAAGGAAGAAATAACCAAGGAAGAAATAATTAGGATAAAAAGAACTATTGAAATTTAAAATTTTTAAACGATACTTTACTTGGAAGTTCATCCAACAATTGAAATTCATACAACAAAGTCATGTGAAAACACCAAGATCCCATTCCGATCAATGCAATT
Organism: Rhizophagus clarus; assembly: GCA_015698045.1. Taxonomy (NCBI): domain Eukaryota; kingdom Fungi; phylum Glomeromycota; class Glomeromycetes; order Glomerales; family Glomeraceae; genus Rhizophagus; species Rhizophagus clarus. Next base: position 1,134,128 of record BLAL01000274.1, read on the forward strand.
GCGGCATAACCAAATGCATGACGAATAGGCAAACCACATTTCAAAGTACTATAAATACCGAAAATTGCCAAAGTGACTTAAATCAAAAATAAATAAATAAATAAATAAATAAATAAATAAAATGGAGATAAAAAGAAAAAAGAAAAAAGAAAAATCGGTTAAAGATCATTAAAGAAATATATTCACATATATTATAAAACATATAAGTAAATAGACATATAACTTACTAAAAATGAGATTTGTTGTTGTATTAATGAATTCGGCGACATACTTATGAACTATATAATTTTCCTTAAAAAATACCAAGAAATTAAATGTTAAAGAATATAGTGCATATTTTTAAAATACGATAAAACAAGTAATTCACAGCCCACCAATTAATTTTAAAAGAGGTGAAATTGATAAATTATAATTTAGTCTTACTTCACACCAATCCAAAGTTGCCGTCCTGAAAAAGGTTTTTTCATTAGATCAAATGATAGCAATAAGAAAAAAAATAATAAATACTGTATTTCTTTGAACTTACGTTTCTCCCCAGAAAGGTAATGGAGTTTCTTTCATTTCTTTCATTGTGGAAAAAAATCAGCATAGATTTATATCAACTCCGAAGGAAAGAAAAATTTTACAGTGTCGCAGACATATCACATCATTATTGATTTTATAAAAAAGCCATATCCGCTAGTATCTATCCGTATGGGCTGTGTAAATCAATGATTCGGTTTTAGCCCCTACAAAACTTTGGGCATCGCGCAAGGATCTTGTAATATGCACTGATCAATAAACTCGTACAAAGATAACAAAGATCGTGGCTGTAACGGTATTGAGTAATTAATTTCCCCTTTCATTCTGCATGTGGTCAGATACTATATATATCGGATGAAATTATACAGTATAAGTCTTATCCTTTCACTTTTTATATTTACATTAAGTTGCTGTCTTTATTTAAAAAAATAGCTAGTTGTAATTGCAATTTAATCATTTGTATAAAATATATAAAAAGTTAAGGTCTGCATTTTAAGTAAAAGTTAAAGTATACCTAATACAATCATAAAAAAGTAATAAAAGAGTATTGCTAATTTGCACTCGGGGTGAAACAACCTAGGGGTGATTTCACCTAGGTGGTTTCACTCATGATAAATTTATTAAATTTACTAAATTTGATTGGTTAAATATTTCCTGTAAATTTTAATATTTCGCACTTCTTAAAGAGTATAAATTTGCATAGAGTACTTTTAATTTTAATGCTAATTTTTTTAAATAAACATATACCGTGTAGCACTGACTAAAAGATCCCCTTTTCGGCATACCCCCATTATACTATACCCGAGTGTTTAAAAAATTTTTTTTTGATTCAGACCCGGGTAATTCAATTTTTAAATTAGATAAATTGATATAGACCCGGGTATATTACAATTGACCAATAAACTGCCTTGCTCAATTTAGCCAATAAACTTTGTACTTAATTAACCAATGAAGTGCGTTACTTTAACCAATATTGCAATAATCATAAACTTTTTAATGAATATCAGATATACGAAGTAAAATGTTAACTCTAAAAATAGTTTTATTCTCATAATATTTTATTACAATAATATGTGTGAAACTTTAGTGTTTGGTAATGGATTGAAATTATTAACTCCAGTCTTGAATTACAGTTTGTTCTTCATTCTCTTCATAATAGTTATCTTTTAATTCACTTTCATCATCTTCCAATTCATTTCTGTCATTACCTTCTGATTCACTTTCATCATCTTCCAATTCATTTCTGTCATTACCTTCTGATTCACTTTCATCATCTTCCAATTCATTTCTGTCATTACCTTCTGATTCACTTTCATCATCTTCCAATTCATTTCTGTCATTACCTTCTGATTCACTTTCATTTTCTTTATCATTGTTTTCACCATCTTTTTCAACTTCTCTTCCCAAATTTTCTCTATTGATCTTACTTTCTAGTTGATTAAAATCAAAAATTAAAGTATCTTCTGTTCTATCAGTAGCGTTCAAAATGCCACAACATTTGAATGATCGTCTAATCATACTGGTATCAATGGCGTCCCAACCTTCCTTTACCCAGCTTGCTACGAGTGAGTAAAATGGTCTTTTGATTTTCCCAGATGGTGTGTAATCTTTGATGGCTTTGCTCATCCAATTATTATAAAGATTTCGTACCTAATTTAAAAGTTAGCTTAAATTATTTATTTAAAAAGCTGAAGTGAATTAATTACAAGTGGATTAATTACCTTTGCTTTAAAAGACATATTTAGAGATACATTAAGCAGTTGTAAACGAGAAGTTAGTCCACCTGGAATAACTGCTAAATCAGTTTTCTTTTCACAGAACCTTTGCTTTACGACATCAGTTTTGTGTGCAGAAAAGGAATCCAATACTAAAAAAGACCTTGGATTATTGTTTCAGCTTGCACATCTTGTCCAAACATTTTCTATCCACCAAGTCATCTCGTTTTCATTCATCCAACCTTCAGGATTAGTACAAATTATTACACCATCAGGAAATACTTCTCGTGAAATATTTTTAAGTTTAAAAATAATAACTGGTGGAAGTTTTGTCCCATCAGCCATACAAGCCAAAACAACAGTAAAGTTTAAACGTTCATATCCAGTTGATAAAATCAAAACAGTTTTAGTACCTGACTATTCGATTATATTATTACTTAGTAAATTAAACGCCATTGGCATTTTATCCATGTTTCCAATTAAAGATAATGGATAATTGTGTTCATTTCTACGATATAAAATATATGATAGGAAGTTGCCTTGCTATTCTACATAATCTTCTGGAAGATGCTGAACAACTGTTGTTTTCCTTCTATTAACCAGTTTATGATGAGACATAAAACCATCAACCCATTTTTGCGAAAATTTAGCATTTTTTATGTCTGGATAATTGGCTTGGTATAATTCTTTTTTAGCTAATAAATGTACTTTAGCCTGTTCATATAACGAGTTACTGTTTTTAATTGACTTCGCGCTTCTTTAACCCATTCTATAAGTTCAACTTCAAGGTATGGATATTTCAGACGTGCACCTGTATTTAACCTTTGAGTATAAGGAGCCGCATTCAAAAGCTTTTCTTTATTATTGATCCATTTACAAAGTTGTTTTGGCTGAATATTAAATTTATCTGCTATTGATCGTTTACTATGGCCACTTTCATAATACATAATTATCATTAATTTTTCTCTCACTGATCAGTGCCAGTTTCTCTTGCTTGTGACCCTAGCATGATGTATTCCAAAATTCCCACAAGCTATCTTTATTAAAGAAAAATTTTGGTAATGAAACAAGATAAAAGGACACGAAAAAAGTAGTGAAAAAATTTTAACCATATCTTTATTTATAATTATTTTATTGAATGATCAAAAACTAATAAAAGTATCTGTAGCTCTAAATATTGCCAAATCAGTTATGAATGAATATGATTATTATAATAAAAAGGACAATTTACAAGTTAAAATAATGAAATAAACAAAAGCTAATAGAAGCATCCTGCAGTTCTAAATATTGCCAAATCAGTTATTAATGAATGCAATAATTATAATAAAAAGACAATCTACAAGTTAAATTACGTAAATGAAATGAAGTACCAGTATATTGCAATTTTCCATTAACAAAATAAAACATATTACAGTTTTCCAGAATATAAAAATAGCAATTCTCCAAACAATCATTCAGATTGTTCAGTATGACGATATATATACCTATATTTAGGATCGGCTGTGTAGCAATACTCCTTATAATATACCCCTATTATATAATATTCCCGTAATAAAATACCCTTCCGCTTAGGGCTCCGATCGGTTCGGTTCGGTTCGGTTTTTGCAAAAACCGATACCGAACCGAATTGATCGGTATCGGTATTGATGATTACCGAAACCGACCGGTATCGGTATTGATGATTATCGAAACCGATCGATAATTACCGAAAACCGAACCGATTTACCGATATTAAAAACCATTTTTAGTAAAAAAAGCATCGCGAAACTATTTTGGTATTTTTTTTACCAAATCAAATGATCTATAAAAACGTTTCGCAACGTTTTTTATTTAAAGTGTCAAAAAATAAAGTTGCGAATCGTTTTTTTTTATTAAATTAACTAATAAAAAACGTTTCGCAACGTTTTTAATTAAAATGAAAAAAAAACGTTGCAAAACGTTTTTTTTTATTAAATTAACTCATAAAAACGTTTCGCAACGTTTTTATTAAAGTGACAAAAAAAACGTTGCGAAACGTTTTTTTTATTAAAATTAACTAACAAAAACGTTTCGCAACGTTTTCTATTAAAGCTACAAAAAAAAAACGTTGCGAAACGTTTTTTTTATTAAATTAACTGATAAAAAACGTTTCGCAACGTTTTTTAACTAAAGCAACAAAAAAAACCGTTGCGAAACGTTTTTTTTTATTAAACTAACTGTTAAAAAACGTTTCGCAACGTTTTTTAATTAAAGCAACAAAAAAAAACGTTGCGAAACGTTTTTTTTTATTAAAATTAGCTCATAAAAACGTTTCGCAACGTTTTTATTATAGAGACAAAAAAAAACGTAGCGAAACGTTTTTTTTTATTAAGTTAACTGATAAAAAACGTTTCGCAACGTTTTTTAACTAAAGCAACAAAAAAAAAACGTAGCGAAACGTTTTTTTTTATTAAACTAACTGTTAAAAAACGTTTCGCAACGTTTTTTAATTAAAGCAACAAAAAAAAACGTTGCGAAACGTTTTTTTTTATTAAAATTAACTCATAAAAACGTTTCGCAACGTTTTTATTAAAGTGACAAAAAAAAACGTTGCGAAACGTTTTTTTTATTAAAATTAGCTCATAAAAACGTTTCGCAACGTTTTTATTATAGAGACAAAAAAAAAACGTAGCGAAACGTTTTTTTTATTAAATTAACTGATAAAAAACGTTTCGCAACGTTTTTTAACTAAAGCAACAAAAAAAAAACGTAGCGAAACGTTTTTTTTTATTAAACTAACTGTTAAAAAACGTTTCGCAACGTTTTTTAATTAAAGCAACAAAAAAAACGTTGCGAAACGTTTTTTTTATTAAAATTAGCTAATAAAAACGTTGCGCAACGTTTTTATTAAAGTGACAAAAAAAAACGTTGCGAAACGTTTTTTTTTATTAAAATTAACTCATAAAAACGTTTCGCAACGTTTTTATTAAAGTGACAAAAAAAAACGTTGCGAAACGTTTTTTTTATTAAAATTAGCTCATAAAAACGTTTCGCAACGTTTTTATTATAGAGACAAAAAAAAACGTTGCGAAACGTTTTTTTTTATTAAATTAACTAATAAAAAACGTTTCGCAACGTTTTTTAACTAAAGCAACAAAAAAAACCGTTGCGAAACGTTTTTTTTTATTAAACTAACTGTTAAAAAACGTTTCGCAACGTTTTTTAATTAAAGCAACAAAAAAAACGTTGCGAAACGTTTTTTTTTATTAAAATTAGCTAATAAAAACGTTGCGCAACGTTTTTATTAAAGTGACAAAAAAAACGTTGCGAAACGTTTTTTTTTATTAAAATTAACTCATAAAAACGTTTCGCAACGTTTTTATTAAAGTGACAAAAAAAAACGTTGCGAAACGTTTTTTTTTTATCCAATTAACGTTTCGCAACGTTGTTTGTTAAAATGACAAGAAAAAAGTTGCGAATAGTTATTTTTCTATTAGATTAACGAATAAAAACGTTTCGCAACGTTTCTTAATTAAAGTGACAAAACACCGCTGCGAAACGGTTTGTTTTATCAAAATAACTAATAAAAAACGTTTCACAACGTTTTTTTATTATATTATTTAGTTAAATCGATTCGGTAATTCGGTTCGGTAAATCGCAAAACCGGTACCGAAACCGCAGTTACCGAAACCGATCGGTAAATTTACCGAAAGTTTCGGTTCGGTAAACTGTAAAAACCGAAACCGCTCCGATACCGAAACCGATCGGTACGGTTCGGTAATTACCGAAACCGATCGGAGCCCTACTTCCGCTTAATATACCCTGTACTTCATAAAATACTCACAGATATAATTCAATTTTTAAATCGGATAAATTGATTTAGACCCAGGGTATTTTAGTCAGTGCTATACGGTAATAAACACAATTTTTCTTTATAAAATTAATAAATTTTATTTGCACTAAATATGTAAAAGTTAACAGTTTATTAATTTTTAATAGATTACATGCTTTATTAATTAAAAAGTAAAATATTGACAAATTTACACTATCTAAATACTAAAATTTTTGATAGGAATGATAAAAAAGAGATGTTAGAACAATAAAGAAAAGATAAAAAAGGGCAAAAGAAATGAAGATTAATGAAAAAGAATAGGGAGGAATGAAAGAAAATGAAAGAAATGAAGAGAAATGAAAAGGAACAAAATAGAATAAAGGAAAATAAAAAAAAATGAAAGAACAAAAGGTAATATAAAGGAATAAAAAAGATGAAGTGGAAATGAAATAAAACCAAAAGGGAAGGATAATGTAAAAGAATAGAAAAAATAAAGTAAAAATGAAAAGAAAATAGGAATAAAAGTAATATAAAAGAATGGAAAAACAAAGTTAAACAAAAAATAAAAGTAATAAAAAATAATGAAAAAAAATGAAAAAGATAAAGTAAGAATGAAAAAAATGAAATAAATAAAAGGAAAATAAAAATAATGAAAAAAAATAAAGGAAGAATAAAAAAGGCAAAAGAAATAAAGAAATGAAAAAAGAACAAAAAAAAATAGAGAAAGAATAAAAAAATAAGATAAACAGAAAACCAAGTAAAAACTAAAATCCATAAAAAAAAAATAAATAAATAAAATTAATATGAAACAAAAGTTATAGTGAATGAAAAAAGTCTTTAGAAAAACATTTCTATTTATTGTACAATGAGTAAATGTTTGTAACATGTAAAAATTTACAGATATACCCTTTGTGATGTGAATAATTAGATATCAAAAGTATATTAATAACAAACTACATGCTATCTGTTTATTAAAATATAAGTCATCCAAAAAATCATTAGAAAAAAATAAATTAGCTAATTTTAACTTCATAGTAAATATCCAGCCAAATTTGATAATTTTTTTTATTGAATCATAAAGCATAACTGTTAAAAATTTTATGGTACATTAATGATAAAATTAAAGTTAAATTTGAAAAACTTAAAAAATCATGGAATTTTTCAATTAATGTAATTTAAAGATACTATAACACAAATTTTTATTAAGAAATCACACATTGTGTATTAAAACAAAAATATTTTTCAGATCTGTTTCTATATAAAATTTATATATTTTTAATGAGTTATAAGTCAATTAACAACTAGATATTCAAAAAATTATTCTGAAAACTTTTTTCGTTCACTGTATATGTAATAAGTAAATAAAAATAAAAATAATAAAATATACTTTAGTAATTGTAGAAAAAAACTGAAAATTTTAAAAAAACAAAATACAAAATATAAAAACAAAATATAAAAATGAAATAAAAAATAAGAACACAAAATCAAAATCATATAGACTAAATATATCTTAATAGTTAATTGTAAAACTGAAAAAGCCAAAAAACTTAAATAAAATTAATAGAAAATAAAGTGTAAAAGGTAAAATAAAAAAAAAAAAGAAAATATACTTTAAGTAAGCTAAGCAAAAAAGTAAAAGAATCTAAAGAAAAAAGATTATCTAAAATAAATAAACATAAGATGATTAGCATATTAATTAGCCAATAAAATTTAAATCATAAAATAATATCATTAGATAAATTATAAAAAATCAGGTTAAATTATTTAGATAAAAAATTGTTAAAATTACTAATTAGTTATATATTTAATTAAAAATGTAATTTATAGTAAACTATTTCTATTTATATACTATTGTATTTATATATGATTATATGATTGGTATAAAAATTTCCTTTTATAAAAATATTGTTATATAAAATTTCAATTATAGTTATTTTGAAAAATAAGAAAAAAATTTTTATGGAATAGTATTACTTAAAAAGAAAGGTCTGTGTTATACAATAATCTAATATGGTAATTTTTAATATTTTGGTTAGAATTATAAAAAATTAGGAGTATAATATATATTATCGCATGGCCCTATAGGATCATGCTGATGTCATTTAACCTATATTTTTTAATAAATGTTAATAATATTATTATTATTGTACAATATTGAACGGTAATAGTTTATTTATGTGCAATATTGAACGGTAATAGTTTATTTGCGTATAATATTAAAATAAAGAGTAAGTTTTCAAAATTTCACATATTATTAATTAGACTTTTGATAAACTTACAGAGTTACAGTATATAGTAGATAGAAAGCATGATCTGCATTAGCCGTACGATAATATAGATAATAGATATTGCACAGTGGTATTTACATTGGTTAACGTCACTTTGTAACGTTAACCAATATAAATACAACACCGTACAATATCCATAAAATATGTAATAAATAGAATTTTTAATATGAAAAAAAAGAGTATAATATTAGGTAATAAATAATAGTCATATCTGTATTTTGTACACTAATATAAATTTATTCTATTATATAATCAAATATAAATCCAATTATAGCATTTTTACTAATCTATTATTTTTTTTTATTTTAATATTTTAAACTTTGATTTTTTAATACTATAAGTTTTTTAGCATTATTTTTATTTTTTACTAATTAACTATTTCTTCTTTTTCTATAGATTCTTTAATGTCTTAATAAATAATAAATTTTAAGTTTTCAGAATTTTAAAAATCTATTTTTTTTTATAATTATTAACCAATTTTTTTTTTTTCTTTTTTAAATAGCTTTTTTTTTGGATTTTTTCTTAGATCTTTTAAATTTCTTTTTGGATTTATATTTAAGTTTTTTTAGGATTTTTTAGATTTCTTTTTAATATAAGTTTTTTTTATATTTTTTTTTTTTATATTTTTTTATAAAATTTCTTTTATATTTTATTTAAGATTCTTTTAACTTATATTTATTCTTAAATTTTAGCTAGTTTTTTTCTCTTTTTAATTAAAGTTTATTTGGTTTAGTTTTCTTAATTTTATTTTTACATTTTATAATAGTATTTCTTTATTTTTAGATTTTAATTTATTTTAAATTTATTTTAACTTCATAAATTTTTATTATTATTTTTATATTTGTTTTTAATTATTATTTTCTTTATTTTTTCTTTATTTTATTTTATTTTTTTTAATCACTTATTACTACTACCAGTTCTATAATAAACAATTAAAACAAATAATTTTTTAACTATATTAAATATTATAAATATATATTTGTAACTTTTAATTTTAGTTTAATAATATAAATAATTTAATATAAAAAATAAAAATTAGCCAATAAAAATTAGTTTATTAATATAAAATATTAAATTTGTAATTTTTTTTTAATTTATATAATTTAACCAAAGAACAAATTAGCAAGATTTCAATTTATAATATATTAACAAAGAAAATAATCATTTTACATAAAAGCAGTATCTAAAATTGACCTGCAGAACATGTGGAATGCATGTGATTTTTTTTCTACTAGTAAAATTAAATATACACATGCGGATTTCGCAAATGATTTTTAGAAATTTCTGCAAGTTTCCGCATATAAATTTAGATATATACAAGTTGCGCAAGTTAGATTATCAATATACATGTACATGTATGTTTATCTATATATTTATTTAGTTTTTTATCACGTTTTTGTTAATTTTTTTCTTTGTTAATTTTTTTTCCTTTATTTTAGCTCTTAATGGATAAAGATCTAACTTCTGCAAGCAGTTCATCTTCGGTACCACCTTTTACGTAGAAGCAGAAAAAAAGTTTATAGAATAAAAATAGTTCTGTTAAAAAAGCATATAAAGAAAAAATAGCAAACAAGCAACATACATGACTAGACTGGAATCCAAGATGGCCACAAGAATACCCATAGGTTACTCCACGTATTGATTCTAATAATGAGCCAGAAATATACTGTATTTGGTGCACAGATTATAATAAAAATTCTAAAGGTGTATTTGTTATTGAAACAAAAAAATTTAAAAAAGATTATTTAGATGTACATTTAAATACTACAAAATATCAAAAAGCAGCACTTACATATACTACTCAACTATCAGATCAAACAGAACTTATGAGTGGATTTACAATTCAATCGAATATTAATAAATTAGATATTATAGCAAAAATGCGATGTGTTTATCTTTATGTCAAAAAGCATCTTGCAGTTGATGCATTTCCCAATTTAGTTGAATTATCAAATCTTCAAGAAAAAAATAGAAGTGAATTAGTATTTGATCAATCTCTAATTACACTTTCATGACCATTTTTTAGTTCAAAAAAAGATTTGACCATTACTGATAATTCAAATAATCAAGCGAATTATGCTACATATAAGAATCCAATAGCAGGTGCCAATTTTCTACATGCTATTGCAATGGTAGTAGAAGAATCAGTTTTAAATGAAGTTTGTAAATCATCACATTGGAGTTTATTAATTGATGAAAGTAATACTATTACATATGATAAAACATGTGCAATTGTTAGTAAACATATGGCAGAAAATATCCTTATGCTCTATTATTTGGGACTAATTGAGTTATTAGAAACAGATACTAATTTCATTATAAAAAATTTGGAAAATTTTTTTGTTGCAAAAATGCTAAATATTGATAATTTAATGTATTTTGGCAGTGATGATGCTAATGTAATGTTAGGTATATACAATTATTTATATAGGATCTTTGCAATAGAAAGGTACGAAACTCAAAAAAATTTTTAAATTTACTTTATATGCTAATTATGTTTTTTATACTAAAATAAGTGTAAATTTAATATTAATTAAATTTTTATTTTTTTTTGAGTTTCGTACCTTTCTATTGCAAAGACCCCATATATAGTATTTATAATATCAATTATCAATATGTGCTAACTGAATTTATTTTTATTTAATAATTTAATTTATATAGGTAGTAAAAATGGTGTGTCAGCAAAGCTTAAACAAATAAATCCATTTATAACAAACTGTCACTGCATTGCCTATAAGTTAAATTTAGTTAGAAAGGATTCAGCTAAAGAAGTTTCGTATTTTAAAGATTATGAAGTAACATTAAAAGAAATATATGCTTATTTTGGCTCATTACATCAACGGTGGCAACATTTAAAAATATTTCAAATTTTAGATGAGGATCCACAATTATCAGTTTTGCATGTTGTTAATATCTGGTGATTTTCACTTTCTAATGCTGTTTCAAATTTACACAAAATTATCTTTTCAGTAATCAATGCATTTGAAGATGATGCAATTAATAATACATGTAACAAAACATGATAGCGGGCTCAAAGTTTATGTAAAGATATTGATGTGAAATTTATATTAGCAACAAAATTTCTTGCAGATATTTTATTTACGTTCAATCAGATTATATTGCACTATCTGATATGCATATGCAATTAAATGCAGCAATTGATTCAATTACAATTGAATTTATTGGGTACAGTGATAATCCTGATGATATAGATTATGTTTTACCAACTTACAGAAATCATTTACAAACATATATATCTGATAATAATATTCAATCTAATTCATTGCTAATAGCATTTAAAAAATTTGCTATTGCATTAATAAAGAATCTTCAGCTTAGATTTCCAGATACTGGAATTTATAATGCTATAAAAATCTTTGACATTTTTCTCAAATTCCAATGAAGCCAAATAAAATAGCAACATATGAAGAAAATGAAATTAAAATATTGAGCAATTTTTATGAATGTCATAAACATCAAAATGGATAAAATTTTCCTGCAAAAGTTGATAAGACTGCACTTATTTGGGAATGGTGAGAAGTAAAATTACTTTTAAAGAATTATAGAGAATTTAATTTTGTAGATGAATGGATGTGAGTTTTCAATAGTTCTCAATTTTTGATTCTTTATCCAAATTTGGGAAAAGTAGTAAATTATTTATTAATCATACTCCTTTCAAATGATAATGTTGAAAGAATTTTTCTCAACAAAAACTAATTAAAACAAAAGTACACAATCAAATAAAAATTAAAGCCCTTAATTCTCATCTAATGATTATTATGAATAGACCTGAACTTAAAGATTTTGATTTTGAAAAAGCATTTGATATTTGGCAAAGATTTCCAAGACGCATTTAATAAATAATTTGTAAAAATTTAATTCAATTTTAATTAATTTATTTTGAATTGTTAACAATTATATTTACTCTTGTTTGCAAACGCTGCAAGTAAATTATAATTAGTGCAACCTTATAATTAAATTTGGATGCGCAACACACAACTAAAATTATTGATCTGCATCTAAGCCACTTTTTTTAGATGCGGACTCATAACTAAAAAAAATTTAAATTTTAGATACTGCAAGAAAGTGTTGCAATGCATCCTTATCATGTGGTAAATTTTGATTGGCTGCTTTTATTTAGAAAATATTATTATATGTAATGCTGCAATAATTTTTGTTAGACGTAAATATTACAAATTTTTAAGGTAAATGGAAAAAAAAAAAAATTTTTATTTAAGAAATGTTTCTAATAAAACATTTTTTCTTTCTTTTTATAAAAATAAAATCTGTTAAACCTAAGTTCAAAATAAATGAAAAAAGGCTAAGAGGAAAAATTTTTTTATTTAAAAGTTCTAAATATTTCTCTTTCTTTTTATAGAAACAAGATAGAAATACTATTAGATATAAACAAGATGAATGAAGAAGGCTAAGGAGGAAGAAATTTTTTTTTAAGAATTATTTTTAAAGAAAGTTTTCCTTTTCTTTTTGTAAAAATAAAACACCATTAGATTTAATCCAAAGTAAATAAGGATCAAAGGGAAAATTTTTTTTTTAATAATACCCTAATAAAATATTTCCTTTTTTTTTTTATAAAAACAAAATAGAAATACCATTAGATTCAAACCTAAGGTGAATAGAAAAAGGTCAAAAGAGAAAAAATTTTTTTTTTTTAAATATTTCTAACAAAATGTTTTTTCTTTTTTTTTGTAAAAACTTCATTAGACACTGTTAAATGTGAACCCAAAATAAATGGAGGAGGCCAAAAGATAATTTTTTTTCATTCAAAAAAACATTTCTAATAATGAAACAGTTTTTCTCTCTTTATAAAAATATCAGTCAGTTATAAATTTAAGGTTCTTCTTTTAATAGAAAATATTTTTTTTCTTTTTATAAAAACACCATTATGCAAATCAAAAATTAAGAAATGCTTCTGATAAAACATTTCTTTCTTCTTTTATAGGAATATTGGTTTGCTTAGATATGGTAACTAAAACTACTATAATTATATTAAAATATAGTATTTTACTTATGTCTTAATCTTCATTGTTGTTTTGATGTTTTAATCTTTGACTTTTACTTATTTTATTTTTATTAATCTTTTTGTTTTAATAAACTTCATTTTTTCAATTGACTCATTAATCAATAAAACTTTTAAAGATCACATTAATTATAAAATTAAAAAAATTAATAAAAAATATGATTGTATAAAAAACACATAAATTTTATAATTTAGCTAATCTAAGACACATATAAATCCTAAGAAATGCATTCAGATGCGGGGGTATATAAATTTTAAACCCATTAACAAATATTTATATATTCTTATTATTTAAAGATAATATAAGATTTCAGATATTTTTAATATATCAAATATATTATAATTAGATTTTAGTTTAAATAAAACTTAATTTAAATTTTAGCAAATTAAATCAAATTTAATTTAAGTTTTAGTAAATTAAATCAAATTTAACAATATATTACAATATTGAGTTTTTGCAAATTATATTAATTTTTATAAGGTTATATATATACTTTAAACAAATTTGATATTTTTTAAAAAAATATATATAATTATTTCTCTTTATAGTAAACTTCAATATAATGAAAAATACTATATCTTAATTAATTGAATTTTATTAATTATGAACTGTATATCATTATATAAAGTAGAGTTATAAAATAATATATATAAAAATAATTTTTTTTATAACAAATTTTTTTTTTAATAAAATAAAAATAACTGATATATCAATGACTCTATAATTAATTAATAAAAAAATAATTTTTTTTAAATACATAGTAATATATAAAAAGTATAGAATATTTTTATAAAAAATATTTAACAAATCATTTTAATAATGTTAAAATATTAAATTGTATCATCAATTTCATTAGCTTTGCATTTATACATCAAAGTTAACTTCATCTGTATAGTACTTATTTACTATCTATATTATATCTAGCATCTCTATAAAAATAAAAGTAAAAAACTTTTTAAGAAAAATAATAATACCACTTTTTCCAGTTTTTTCTTACTTTAGTTTTAAAAGTCTGATTGTATTTTTTGTCTGATAACATTATAAAAAAAAAAAATAATAAATAAATAATTTAATTATTTAAAAAAAATAATGAAAAACATTTCTCCAATCCTTCTTTACTTTAATTCCAAAAATCCAGTTATAATTATAAAAAGAAAAAAAATTAAATAATTTAATTAATTTAAAAAAAAAATAATAAAAAATATTTAATTCTTTTTTATCTTAATTTTAAAAATCTAATTATGCTTTTCATCTAATAATATTGCAAAAAAAATTTTTTTTCTAGATTAAATAGGATCCCAGATATTACTAATATAACTCATAATTATGAAAAAGAACAAATTGATGTGAAATTTAGAAGTTAAAAAACATGTTATTTACAATTTTTATGTCAACCAATAATCCAAATTGGATGAACTTTTTTTAAAATGTAGCTCTCAATGAGATCTACAAAATAAAAAAAAGTTTATCAAAATTGGTTAAATAGATGGTGAGATATCCTTAAAAAACTAAAAGAGCAAATTGGCTTAATTTTGAGAAAAATGGGTAAAAAAAAAAAATGTGAGTTATTTTAATAATGTTTGAGGTCCTGATTAAATATTCAGATTATCAGATAATCTTATAACCATATTTTTATACCAAATAATTCATTATACTATACTCAATAATTTATTATAGTATCAACAAATTTTTTATAACAAAAGTCTGATCAGTTTAGATATTACTTATTTTATTATATAAAGGTGTAATTATCCCCTCGTCTGTAATGCAAGCAAATTTGCCTGCGAATTTTTTGGGTTAAATTACTATGTAATGAATGTATTAAATATAGCAAAAATTAATAAAATATTATACTACAAGCCTTCATCTGTAATGCTTCCAATTTTGGTTGCAAGATTTGAGATATTTAAATTTTTGTATAATAAGCAAAATTTTCAATTAATATTTTCGCAAATATTTCACAGGCAAATTTGCCTGTGAAGTTTTTAAATCAGTTTTTATAAGTTTTTACTTAAATTCTCATATAAAAGTCAACAAAAATATTTATCCACGAGTATGTAAGAAGATTTGATTTGTGTAATTTATTACAAAATTGCAGGCAAATTTGCATGTAGAACCTGTTGATCTACAGCAATTTCTGTAATACGCAAAATTCTATTAAGTAATAACATGACTAAATTCACAGATATTTTTTTTTTACTTTTAATTCTATTTATTTATATTTTTTTAAAAAACTTTTTTTTTTAATTTTTATGTTTACTTTTTGTTAAGATATTAATTTTTTTTAATATCAAATATTTGATTTTTTGCTCATATTTTATTTTTTTATTTAAACACCTCTTTTTTACATCATTCTTGGCTGGATAATTTATTGGGATATTTTCAATATCCATTTAAATTATCCACCAAAAGAAATTTACAAGTCAAAAAAAAAAAAATTTTATAAATCTAAATTTTGAAAATTATGAATAATGATAACTTTAGCTTATAGGCAACTTTTATTTGCATTTATTTAGATAAAGTAAAAAATGTCATAGGTATGAAGTTCAAAATTTAAGCTATTCAAAAATATATAATTTGTTATGAACCGCAATACACATTAAATATTTAAATGATACTTGAAAATTCAGAATTTTTGCAGGCAAATATGCCTGCGAAGGCCTATAGACGAAGGAATAGTAAATATTATTTATAAAATTGGTTTAATTAATCTAAAATAAATAAAAAATTATACTTTAAAATTAAAAATTAAATAAATAATAAATAATTAAAAGTACAAAAAATATAATATATGAACTAAATATCAATAAAAATATATATAAATTATTAAAAAAAAAAAAATAAAAATAAAAATATAAAAATTGGTTATATTTTATAAATATTAAATAATTATTCTAAAATTTTTATTATAAGTAAATTTAATTTGCTAAATAAATTTACTAAAATAGGAAAAAGTAATTCATTTGACTAAAATAATAAAATCATACTTTAAAATTGCAAAATAGCTTTTTGCAAAAAAATTAATAATACAAAAATAATTAATACTTTATAAATATTAAATCAATTATTATAAAAATTTATATATAAATAGATTTGATATTGCTTAGAGCTTCAAATTTTCAGTACGATTCTGTTTTCAGTTCCAATTTGGCTCTCTGATATAAAATTTTACCAAAAATGTTTTTCAGTCTAAAATTTTTACTGAAAAACGTTTTCAGATCATACTTTTAACTAAAAACATTTTCAGTTAAAAAACACTACTGAAAAAATATTTTTGATTTGAAAAATTAGTTTCAGTTTCATTTTCAGATTAAAAAATAGAACCAAAACCATTTTTTCAAAAAACACTTTAAACTGAAAATGTTTTTGGATAAAGTTTTTTAACTAAAAAAACATTTTTCAGTTAAAAGATAATTTTGAAAATATTTTTCAATAAAAATCTTATTCTGAAAAGCGTCTAATAAGGAACTAAGTTTAGAACTGAAAATAAAACTGAAAACAGAACCAAACCAGAAATTTGGAGCTCTAATATTGCTAAACAACTTTACTTGAATATGAAAAGTAATTTTATTTAATTAAAGTAATATTATTATATCTTAAATTTAAAAAAAATTTTAAAGTTAGTACTATTTAAAATTTCTTTATAAATATTATATTTAAACTTAAAAAAAATTAAGATGCAAATATTTTTAATATTACTGAATAACTTTACTTAAATATAAAAAAGTAATTTCATTTATTTAAAATTCATTTTATTATTATAAAAACATATTTTTTTTTATAAATATTAAATACAATAAAAATTAAAATATATAAAATAATAAAAAAAAAGTATTAGTTTAAAAAAATTTTTGTAAAAAATTTTTTTAATATATATATGAAATTTTTTTTTCTATATATATAAAAATCATCTCTTACTATTATATATAATTAAATTTATTATAAATTTCATATAATTATAACATTTTTTTTATTTTATACAAAATTTTATGATTTAAAAAAAAATTTCACATGATAAATAAACTTTAATAAATATAAATAATTATCAGTTAATAATAAAAATTATAAATTAAATTTTAGCAAATTAATATATAATTTGTATGTAATATTTAATTTTTAGTAAATTTAATCTAGCAAATATTTATAATTTTATGCAGATTTTTTATGATTTCTATATTAAATATTCAGGATCCTATTATATCTATCAAATGTATTACATTTATCAAAATGTATTATATTTACCAAAATATATTATATCTATTAAATTACATTATATCTATTAAATTAATTACAATTATATTAATTTAGATTCAGTATGACTGTTATATATTTCAGTAATTTAAGAATTTAATTTATAAAAAGTATATTTAGATATGATAAGTTTTTTATAATAATATATATAATTTAATAAAAATACTTTTTAATAACTAAAAAAACTAATTACTTTTTTTTAAAAATTTTTAAGATATTTCTTAAACCTAAAAATACTTGAAATTCAGTTTTTTGAATATCTGATATGAAAATATAAATAAAATAAATTTTTTTCTTTTTAAATTAAAAATATTTTATTTTATTTTTTTTTTAAATATAGCTTTTTAAATAATAAAATAAATATTAAGTTTTAAAATATAAAGTAAAAAAAAAAGATTTTTTAAATTGAAAATAATTCTTTATTTTTTTTTCTTTAGAATTATAGTTTTTTGAATTATTAAGTAAGTAGTAAATAAATTAAATAAAAAATTTTTTTTTGATTCAAAATTTTATTAATATTTTTTTTTATCTTTAAGGATTTTTAATTGTAATTTTTATTTGGATTTCAAATTTTAAAACTTAGTAAATAGTAAGTTAAATAAAAAAAAAAATTTATTTTTTTAAAATTAAAAATACAACTAATAATCCTTTTTTTTTTCTTTTTTAAGAATACAACTTTTTAAATAATAATATAAATAATAGATTAAATGAAAAAAAAGAAAAGATTTTTATTTAATTGGAAATATTACTAATATTTTTTTTTTTTTTTTATTTATAAAAATTTTTGATTATAACTTTTAAATACTAAATTTTAAAATATAATGAATGCAGATAATAAGTAAAATGTAAAAATATTAATAATATTTTTTTTCTTATTTTTTTTTTAAAGATTGATATTAATATCAAAAATTAAATTAAACCAAATTAAAACTTTAATTAATACTATATTATTTTTTATTTAGAAATTTGAATTATAAATATCTATTATAAAATTTATTTTTATTTTATATATTAATAAATAAACCATAAAATTGATTAAAAGTTCATAATTCTATTAAATATAATACTATAATTAAAATAATTAAACAATAAATTAATTACTCTTTCAACAGAATTAACAATACTTTTCTATTAAGTTGTTCAATTATAATTGGCAATGCAACCCTAGAAATAATATGTATATTAGTTTTTTTTTTATTTTGTAAAAAAATAAAATTAGCCAATAAAAATTAGCTAATCAATATATTTGTAAAATTTTTTATAAAAAGAAAAAGTAATTTAATTCAAGTAAGAAGATAAATTGGTAAAATTATTGGTTTTAATAAATATATAATTTTATTCACATTAAAATCATATAATGTAAAAAATTCAAAAAAAAACAAAAATTTAACTAAAGTTATTTTATCATCTTTTTAAATTATTACCATTTTCAAAATGGTGTACGCTATTTATTCGTGATTGAATATTCGAATACCAATATTTGTCTGATTTTCATCCATGTTTTGTTTGGTTTTCATCCAGTTTTCGTCCAGTTTTCAGTTTTCTTTTTTTTTTATTCAGATATAACTGCATACATCATTTTGAAAATGGCGATAATGCATTTTTCTGATATTACTATAAAAAATTATTATTTTTAAAATTTGTGAATATTAGTGATTTCTTTAAATTATTTGATAAAAAAAAGTTTAAAGTTAAAGTAATCAATAAATTTTATAATTTTTAAAGTAGATTTGCTTATAAAAAAAGTATTTATATTACACAAATTTCAAAAAATTACTTCTAAGCAAAAAATTGTAAATCAAGAGAAATTTTAGTGATTATTTTAACTTTAAACTTCTTGCTACTAAATATAAATTTAAGAATCACAGATATTCACAAATTTTATTTTTTTATAGGGGTACACTAATTTGGAAAAGGCAATAAAAATATTCTATAACACAAATAAAAAAGATGATTCTTAATTTGATAAGTGAAATTTTTATAAATAGTTTATTCTAGAATAAAATAGAAACTAAATGGAATACAAGTAATAAAATTGCATGCATAAATCTCTTCCAAGTTTTGACTTTCAACATTATGCCTACTTTTTAAAATTTCTTTAATTACACATAACATTTGCGAATCGGGAAATTATAATCAAGCCATTTAACTAATTTCAGTAATAAAAAAAGGGCGGGTATTGCAATTCGCAAGCTGGATTTATCAAAATCCGATATTAAAAAAAATAATCTTGAGCTGAAAGAAATTTTCTCATTATAGTAGTACTATAGTAATAAATTTTGTAATTCGGATATTTGGCCGAATTTATTTGACATTATAAAGTGTTAGGAATAGAAACAACATTTTTGGATCGACAAATCCGAGTTCGAGAATCTTACCGTATTATCTAAGATAAGGATAATTAGGGTGAATTTTAAATACCTAGAAGATCGATCGTGTTACTTAGAATAAGATTAGCGACTTAATTAAAATTTTCATGGGAAAAAAAAAAAAAAAAAAAAAAAGAATAGAATATAATGAACCTATAAAATTATAAATTAAAAAAAAAAAAAATCGATTTGGACATAATATATTATGTAATAACAATAATAATAGAGTAAAAAACCATTGAGCTTTGACCAATTTTTTCCGTTCAAAAACTTTAGATTACGTAACATGATTATGAAATGATTACTCCATACAAAAATTTAATTTATTCGCATACTTTTTTTTTGACGGGAAGAAAGTTTTAATTAAAAAACTTTTTTTTTGTCGATATTGTGAGACCTGTGAAACCATCGGTCCGGATTTCCGTTTTAATGAATGGTTTTGATTCACATTTTCGGGGGAAAAAGCTTAATAGATTCATTGAAAAGAAATTGCCAAGTAATCTACGCTTTAGATTATCTCATCATTATGAAAAAAAGTAATAGAATTAACGGAATTGATTATTTTATGTATTAAACATTCTTTGTATATTCTCATTTAATGAATGAATTCTTCGTAAAATAAGTTATAGTGGTATACTTACCAAAATAGGTTAAAACTTATGCAATGTCAACATTTCTTTATATTATTACAAAATAATCCAATAAAAATTTACATTGTCAAAAAAAGAAGTCAGGAAGCAAGAAGAGAATTAGAGAATATTCAAAAAAAAATTCATATTGTTTTCAATGATATATAATTATATTTGTATCATGTATATGGTATTATTGAGTAAAAAGCTATGTTGAGTCTTTTACGAGTCCTTGTTTTTTTTTTAAAAAAAAAAAAAAATCTAAAAATACAATTTTTTTAAATTAATTACATATTTATTATTATTATTTTTTTTTATAAAATAAGTGATGTCCATTGTTTTTTTTTCGTTGTTATATAACATAAACAATTAATAATTTATTTAGTCATTAAAAAATATTTGATATCTAAATTTTTAGGTAATAACTAACCTTTTTTAGGAAATACGTGTACAGGGTAACTAAGGTAATCTGACGCTAATCATTTAATCCGAGTTTTAGGAATTATGAATGTGGGGAAACATGCATAAAGTTAAAAGGTGGCGTCGGGGAGTAAATTGTATCAAATTTGTTTCATCAATAAAAAAATGGAATCAGTATGCTAGGGAATAAGAAAAGAAAATGTATGTATATCGAAAATAATATTCTGAATTAATACTTAAAAAGAAATTTTTTTTTTTTTTTAAAAAAAAAAAAAAAAAAAAAAAAAAAAAGAAAAAAATAAATAAATAAATAACTAATCAGTAAAATAGAATCAAACCTTTTTTTTCCATAAAGTCAAGATTTTGGCGGGAAAACGAGGATCATTTTAAAATGATATAAAGAGGGAATTTTATTTTGGGAATGATTTTACGTTTATGGCGGGGCATCAATTGCTAAGCTAAGGATTTGCCTAAGCACCGGTTAAACCTTATCTACTTTTTGCGGCCAACAAATGTATTATTTTATTTTACTTTAATATCCGGACTAGTTATACTTAGTTGTTAGTAATCTTGGTAATCATCAAGAAGCATGAAGTACAACATAAATTATTACATTATTATGTATACATGTATATATTTATATTTATATATAAACTAAAAGAAAGTCTAACAACAAAAAATTATTTCTTTTTTTTTTTTTAAAAAAAAAAAAATTATTTTCCTTCACAAAAAATTTTTTTTAAAAAAAAATCCAAAAAAAAAAAAAAAAAAAAAAAAAGAAAAATGTCGTATAAATCTAATAATAAAATTTTAACATCATCATTACCACAAAAAACCAATAATATACGTACAAAAAAATCCAACATTAATATTAAACCTATTAAAACTAATAGTAAATCGTTACCAGAAGAATGTTTACAACATATATTCGCACATTTATCATATTCTAAATCATCATTACATTCATGTTTGTTGGTTAATAGATTATGGTGTGTTAATGTTGTAAAAGTTTTATGGTCTCAACCATTTCATTTATTAAATATTTGTCTTTCTTCTACTTCTCCTTTCGGTGATCAAGGTCAATGTAATAGAACTTCAAAAGATACTTATCTTCAATGTGCAGCTTTAATAAATGTTTATCTTTCTTTCCTTGACCGGGATGAAAAATCTAATTTATTAAATAACAGAATCAAATTAAATTCCGGTAAAATGAAAGATAAAGATAATAATTCAAATCATTATTTCTTGGAAAATCCTACCTTTAATTATATCGAATTTTTAAGATATTTGGATTTGGAAGAATTATTCATTACTGTTGGAGCTTGGAAACAATATACGATATTTAATAATAATAATAATTCTTATTCAAATTATTCTAATGGTAAATTTACTCAAAAAACTTCTTTTAAAAAAACTTTGAAAAAGGCCGTAAATACTCTCACAAAAAAATCTTCTTTAATATTAAGGAAAAAATCTTCTTTTAATAGTTTATCTTCTTCTTCTTCTTATACTAATTCTCGTGGTAGATTTAGTGTTGATGGTTTTCCTGTTGCAGTTGATAGAGTGGTTTCATATTCTTTGGCTAAATTAATTATGAGTAAATGTAAACAATTAAAATCTCTTTCAATTGATACAAGATTATCTGATTATCCTTGTCATTGTTTGGTACCTATTAACGAAACTTCTATAAATATTACTGATAATAATAATATTCTTGGTTATAATAATAATCGTACTAGTAATATAAGACAGAATGTTCCTGAAGAACATTTATTAATCGCTACTTATCCTGGTGCAAATAAATGTTTGCCTCCTTTAACTGAATTCATTTGTACAACGAGAGGAACGAAATGGAGATTATTTCACGCTTTGGCTGGAACTTGTAAACAATTGAAAAAGATTGTTGTAGATATGGGTGGTTATACAGCCTGGTCA
Organism: Rhizophagus clarus; assembly: GCA_015698045.1. Taxonomy (NCBI): domain Eukaryota; kingdom Fungi; phylum Glomeromycota; class Glomeromycetes; order Glomerales; family Glomeraceae; genus Rhizophagus; species Rhizophagus clarus. Next base: position 1,157,086 of record BLAL01000274.1, read on the forward strand.
AATAACAACAACAACAACAATAATAATAATAATAATAGTATTAGTAATGGTAATGGTAGTAGTATTGGTGGTAATAGTAGTAATGCACCTTCTTTAACCAATCATTCAACTGGTATCACTACTTTATTAACTCTACCTTATACTGAACCACAAATGCAAGAATTAGAATGGGAAGCTAAAAATTTGGCCACTCTCCTTCAATCACAAAATTCTTTGGAATCTTTTACTTTATTACGTGGTGAAATTGGTTTATTGACAATTTTAGGTGCTTTAAAATCTCAAGTAAATTCTCTTAATCATTTAGAATTCGTTCAATTAAATACTAAATACGCTCAATGGGGTGCTTTTTATAATATTTTGGAATTTATTAAATTGAAAGAATTGGTATTTAGAAATTGTGAATTAAGTGATGATTTGATGAGACCTTTAATAACTCCTAATTCAAAGAGAAATTTTTTTAAAAATATTGAAGTCTTGAATTTTGAAAATTCTTTCGTTTCAAGCGATTCAATTGAAAAATTAATTATTGAAACTGGTTCTAATTTGAAAAGATTGGTTCTCGGTAATCACTCCTCAAATGTTTCATCAAAATCATTCACTTCTGATACAATTTCATTGATTGAAATTATCGGTCAACATTGTCCAAATTTATCTCATTTTACTACTTTTATTGATACAAGTGATGTTCCACAATTACTTACTTTATTCACTTTATGTCCTTTATTAAGATCCATTGAATTATTGAAAATTGTTTCCTCTCAAAATGATTCTTTAGAAAATTCTGCTGATATAACTTTTTTACTTGAACAAATTACTTCTCAAAATTTATTACCTAATTTAAATCGTCTGATCTTATCTGTTCCTTGGTCTTTTACTTCTTCCTCCTTGGAAAATTTTTTATTTAATGTTAAACCTCCTTTAAATTATTTGGAAATGAGACAATCTTATTCTTTTAATTCGGATCATCTGGATGTTTTAATTAAATACGCTAAAGATCATCATCGATTAAAAAAAGTTTATGTTGAAACTTTAAATGAATTATCTGATGATTTATTAGTTGAATCTATGGAGACCTTTGGATTATTTGAATATAAAAGAATAAGGAGTGGTGCCCAATATTATATACCAGGTTATGGTTTATTATCCGATAATTGGTAGGAAAAAAATGTGTGCTGCGCATACAATATCTTAAAATGTATAAATAGAAAAAATTCGTTTTAGTTTTCGTTATGTAAAAACATTTGTAATTATATATTCATGTAATTTTTTTAATACTTTTTTTTTTGTTGTAATCTATAAAAAAAATCAAGCCAAAAAATATTTTATTTATCATTGTAATATCAAACTTAATACCGATTAATATAACTTTAATCTTACTCTTCGAGAATTTTAATCCTTTTCTAGTGAAATTATCTTCGTGACTGATATATTCGCATGAAGTGAAGTATAATATTTGAATGTCGCGCATGAAATTCATGTGCAAGCAATATACGCAATATGCAGATTTTTAAAATGATGTGCAGAAATCCTATGTCGGTTTTTACCAAATCTAAAGATTTTTTCTAAAAAAATTTACTAAATTCCGTAAGTCATCTGATTTGATCACATGTACATATAATAAATAAATGCAAAGGTGATTCTTTGTTTAATAGACTTGCTTAAGCGCACGGTTCTTCTACTAATTTGACGAATCAGAATTTTTTTTTCATTTTCTTCTACATTGTGATCATTCGGGGGGGTTTCCGAATAATACCATCATTTTGTTTATTTTTTCTTTTGTAATACATTTGTAAATTATTTGTTCTATGTTGTGTTAAATAAATTGACATATTTATAAAAAAAAAAAATTAGGAGTAAAAGGATTTACTGTGCGCGATTAGTTTTATTATTAGGTTTTTTTTTTTTTTTTTTAAAGAAATAAGTTAATCTCCGCAAAACAAACAAAATACTTCAGCATTCCATTTTTACACGAACCATTTTTGAATCAAAAATTTTGCATTATTTATTACACATTTCTAGTATAGTCGTATCAGTAAAATTAATAAAATCTGTGAAATTCAAGTGTCAAAAGTAATATGGTCAACCCTAAAAGTTGTAATTAAAAGTATGTTACCGACTTCTTTCGCTTATAACGGATATGCATACAGTATGTTTCGCTCGATAACGCATATTAACATGCATGCTGCGCTACATTAAAGATATTAAATAAATTAAACTACGCCCATTCTTATACACCGAGACGTACTTATGTAACATTAAAAAAGTACATCAATCTATTGGGCGATTAAAGTTTGACCAATATCAACTTTGCAAAGATTATTTATTATTTTTTACAAAGTTAATAAGTGCCTTATTTAGGAATATGGCGCGAAAATTTATATAATAAAATAATTATTATTTATTTATAATAATTCTTTCTCTTTCTGATAATGGAAATTTAACTGGAAAGAAACGGATATCATTTATTTATTTTCTATAATAGGGTAATAAAGTAAATAAAATAATTTTTTTTTTCCAAAATTATCTCTTTCCTCTTTTAAAGTTTATTAAAATAAATATTTTTATAAATATTTATATTTTGGTATTTGAGTTTAAATTTTTTTATTAATTTTTTTTTTTTTTTTTTTTTGTATTGTTTATTCAATATGTAATCATTTATAATTTTAAAAATGTACTTTTTTATATGAGTAATCATAAATCCGGAATTCCGGTTATAAAAATTTGCTGATTAACTGTAAATTGTGATTTATATTTCTTACCTATAAAAAGATTATTCCAAACGGGAAGAACCGGGAGAGATTATCCCTTTTTGGTTTCTCCGATTCCCTCCTTCCTGTATTAAATATTATTTCTTTGCACAAAAAATTTTGTTTAGTGGACTTGGACTAATTAATTAATCAAACGACAGCAAACTATAAAGTTTTCCACATTGCAGATTTTTAATTTACTGTATATGTCGAATCTATTATAATTTATTTAAATGTAAATTTGAACTACTAAAACTTTTGACTTTTGAGCAAATATTGGCTTTTTACAATACTCATTATCTTTCAAAATTTTCTTGAGTTACTACTATAATAAGGCCGCTTTGCACTGTATTGATTGATCAGTTTAATGATCTTGGCATTTTATCTATGATTAAGTTTAATGTAATATTTTAATAAAATGAGCTAAATCTTACCGCCGGTGATTATTACCGGTTAATTCCGGCTAAACTTTAATTTTTGGCCAAGAATCACACCTGGTAATTTTGGTAATTTTTAATTCCGACCAAAATTATTCTGGCCAGAATTAGTCATAAATTATTTATTAATAATAGGTATGTTGATTTTATATACTTTTTTTTTTTGCTTTTTTTAACCAAACTTCTAAAATCTAATGCAATTATTATTTATCTTGATTTTTATAGGTTTGTTTAAATACTATTTTAACAATAAAACTTTTTAGTATAAGAAAAATTCATTCTACTTATAATTTTATATTATTTATATTATAATTGGATTAATATTTAATTAAAAATTTTAAAAGTTAAAAAAAAATTTTATATTATAATAATATTTATTATTATAATATCAGATCAGTTATTTTTGTAACTATAATGTTAATACTAAATTATTATAAACAGTAAATAAATCTTAAAATTATTATTATTTCATAAATTAAGAAAATAATAGTAAAAATATTTTTTATAAAAATAAATGCTAAATTATCTTCTAATTCTATAAAAATATCTGTATTTAATTTTATTTTTTAATATAATTTTATATTTATTAATTAAAAATTTTTATAGGTTTAAATTTAATTATTTTAAATAAAGTCTTATTAACTTATTCTTTTTTTTTATCTCTTCTTCAATTAAATCATTTGAATTTAAATTATACTTTTCCTACTTTTTATTAAAAATATATTTAAAATATATCTAAATATATTTAAATTTTATTATTTAATTTTATTTTTATTAAAAATATATTAAAATAAAAAAATTAAATATAATTTAATTATAATTTAATTATATAATAATATATTTAAAATATACTTATTTTACAATATATTTAAAATATATTAAATTTATAGTAAAATATGATTTTAATTAAATTTTTTTAAATTATACTCAATTTTTTTAATTATATACTGAAAATTAAATTTGTATAAAACTTTACTATAAATTTATAATTTCTATAATTTTATTTTTATTTTTTTTTTTTAATATATAATTTTATTAAATTAATATTATTATGTATTATAAAAAAAATAAAGTATTGCTAAATAGGATTCTGGATATCTAATAAAACATCATAAAAATTCTGTATAAAATTATGAGTATTTTGCTATTTTTAAAATTGATTAAATTTGCTAAAAATTAAATGTTATATGTAAATTATATATTAATTTACTAAAATTTAACTTATAATTTTTATTAGTAACTAATAATTATTTATATTTATTAAAGTTTATTTATCATATAAAATTTTTTTTTAGATTATAAAATTTTATATAAAATAAAAAAAAATGTTATAAATTATATATACAGTGGACAGCATAAATTAAACACCATTTTCAAAGTTAATTTATGATATAAATTATAAATACCAGTATAATAAATTTATATTTATTTTAAAGATGAAACTTAAAACAATATTTTAAAAGCATTTTTTTATTTAATTAATAATATAGTTTTGTAAAAATCACTTAGTTTATAAAAAAGTGAATTTTCAACTTTTAACTAAGATAGATACAATAAAATAAATGCTAGAATCTGATTCTTTGAGTCATAAATAGGTTAAGTTCCAAAAATCTTAAAGATTGAATCATTAGTCATTAAGAAAATAAACTTTAAAAATTATGTAGATCATTAAAAAATCAAAAATTTACTATAAAATTCATATTTTTTTAGTGATTTACATGATTTTTAAAGTTTATTTTCTTAATAATTAATGATTTAATCTTTAAGATTTTTGGAACTTAACCTATTTATGACTCAAAAAATCAGATTCTGGCATTTATTTTGTTGTATCTGTCTTAGTTAAAAAGTTGAAAATTCAATTTTTTATAAACTAAGTGATTTTTATAAAACTGTATTATTAATTAAATAAAAAAATGCCTTTAAAATGTTGTTTTAAGTCTCATCTTTAAAATAAATATAAATTTATTATACTGGTATTTATAATTTATATTGTAAATTAATTTTGAAAATAGTGCTTAATTTATGCTGTTCATTGTATATAATAAAGATATCTAATTATATATACTATATAATGCTATATATAGTATCTCTTTGGAATAACATTCTTCTTTTTTTGATAAATGATTTATGTTTTAATTTTTATAATTAATAGTATAATTTTTTTATTAAATTTGATATATCTAATAATAAAATATATATTGATCAATAATAATTATTTGTACTATTTTTTTATCTTTTAATATTTAAAAGATATTATTCAATCTAGGCTGGCTTTTTTAAATAATATCAGAGATGTTATATTTTTATATATAGAAAAAGAAAATTTTACATGTATATCAAAAAATCTTTTTATAAAAATTTTTTTAAAATAATACTTCTTTCTATTATTTTACATATTTTAATTTTTATAAATATAATATTATGCAGTCAAAGTTCTTTATAACAAATTTCTGCATTACAAATTTTTCATTATTGCGAATCACATAGATGGTATTAAAATTTCATTATCAAAATAGTTAAGTATACCAAATTTTTATAATAAATCTTACTATTATATATAATGAAGTAAAGATCCTATACATATATAATAAAATAAGACTTTTGTTAATGAATTTTTTTTATACCAAATTTTTACCTACATTAACAAATTTATTTTTAAATCTTTTTTCAGATTACTATTAATAGAAATTTCACATTATAAATTTTATAAACAAAGTATAAGTTAAATAAAAATGATAAAAAAAAATTATAATCATGACTTCTATTTTTTATTGTGATTATATACCAAATTTAGTATAATGAATAAATTTTTATTATAACGAATTATAATCTTCAGAAATCAAGATTCATTATAGAGAGCTTCAACTATATTTAATATTTATAAAAAAAATTATAATTTTATAATATTCTTATATTCTTATTTTTTGTTTATTAATTTTATTTATATATAAAATAAATTTTAACAAATAAAATTATCTTTTTATATTTAAATAAAATTATTTAACAATATTAATTAAGGTTAAATATAATATTTATGAAAAAATTTGTATTTTTTAAATAGTATTAAATTTAAAATTTTTTTTTTTTTTTTACTTTAAAATATAATAACATCAATAAAATTATCTTTTTATGTTTATTACTATTTTTAAAATAGTGTAATTTACAATTATATAATAGCATATTACAAATTATATGAATTTTGTATTTTTTTGCAAACTCTTTTTAAAATTTATAACAAATATTATGAATTTTTTTTACAGATATATACCATTGGTTTTACAATTACTATATTTTGAATTTTATAAGTCTAAAGTAGTTTTTTACTTTCAAATTTTCAAAAATATTATCTTTAATAAAACAAATTTTTATAAATTTTTATAAATTTTTTTAGTTTTTTTTTTTTATTATAAAATATATTTTAGTTATTAAAAATTAATAATATTATAATTTTTTAAAGCAATATTAAATTAAGAATAAGAAAAAATCAATATTATAATTTTTTAAAGCACTATTAGATTAAGAATAAGAAAAAGTTTAAGTGAAGATTTAAGATAACAAATTATTTATTATCAAGTTAAGAGTTTAATATAAATGAAATTACTAAAAAAATATATATTAGTAAATTAACTATTTATAAAGTTAATAGAATTTTTAAAATGCAAATGTATAAAAGATCCATTTGTTAATAAAGCAAAAAGAAGAAAAATATTATTAGATAAGATATGTAGATAATAATTATTTTGATATATAACTATATATTATTTTTTATCTAACAAAATTTATAATTTATAAGTATAGAAAAGCTTAGTTAAAGATAAAGTAGATTGGTATTTTAATAAATTAATATATGAAATAAAGTAAAAAATAAAAAAACTGGTTTTTATTTTAACATTATAATGTTTTCTTAAATTTTGTAATATAACTAAAAAGAAAATACAAGAAGTATTAAAAGAAAGAAGTAATATATTATAAGGTATTTAGTTATATAATATTGGAATGAATTATATTGCTAAACAATTAATTTTTATTGATGAATCTGCAAAGAATGAGAAGACATTTATCAGATTATATGACTATTTTTTTATTAATATTAAAGTAAAAAAAAGTATTGTTTTTATTAGGAAAAAATATTATATTATTTTATTTGTCCTATTTTTAGAAGATTTTATTATTATTAATATTATAGAAGGAAATTATAATAAAAAAAGATTTAAAAATTTTTGTTTTAATATAATTGTCAAATAATTTTTATTTATATTATTATTTAAAATTTTTTTATTAATAATATTTATTTATTTTAAATAAAATACCCAAATGAATCCATATTTGATGAAAACACTAAGTATAGTATATTAGTTATAGATAATGCATATATAATCATAATGATAATTTAGTTATAGTAGTAAAATATATTAATAGAAAAATACTTTATTTAGTAAAATTGCTGGGTGAAACTAGATAGTTTAACAAATCGTCTAAATGTCGAAAGGTAAAACTTGACAAAACTATATTAAAATTTTAGTAAAAAATTAGCGAAACTTGACAAATGTCAAAACTTATAGTAAATCATATTAAATAGTAAAACAATAGCAAAGTATTAATAAAAAATCAGTAAAATTAGAGTTTAGACGTTTAGCCAAATTTAAAATTAGTTTAGGCAGGCAACCTTACATATGATTTTAATTAATTTTAATTGGCCAAATAAATTACTAAATTTTTAAAATTTGCACATTTTTTATAATATAAATTTATGCGTCTCTATATTTTTTATTTTAAAAGTACAAAATATCGATATTTTTATACTTTTAAAAATTCTTAAATTTTTTTATTTAACATGATTGTAAAAGATTTGTTAATTTTATATGAATAAATTTAATAATTTAATTCAGGTGATATCACCTGATTTAATTAAATAAATTATTTTTACACTAATACTATAATTATAAAGAAATTTACCTCACAATTATAAAAATGAATATTTATAAGAAATAAATAATAGATTATTACAAAGGTAAAATACTAAGATGATAATTAAAAGATCAAGGCATCCCTATATAGATGCTGCTCAAATTTAAAATAATTTGGGATTATGATAGTCCAAATATATAAATCCAAATTAATTTACAAATTACATATATAAATTTTACAATTTGTACATTTGGGATTTGGAAATTATAGCTGTAAAAATATATAAATTAATTTGGGATTTACTTAAAATAATTTGGATAGCATCTATATATTTCTGTAAAACAAAATATCAAAACAACAAATGAAAATTAAAAGGTATCACTAATAAATCTGTAAAGAAAAACATTACATTATTTCAGTATAGCATATCTAAAAACTAGCATTTTTTAAAAGCAAGTAAAAAAAATATTTTAATAAATGTAACAAAATATTATTTCCCTTCCCATTTACTTTATATTTATACTTAAGAAACAAGTACTTATATAATAAGAAAAAAATATAAGAAATAAAAATATTCACTTCTTATTAATTAAAAACAAATCTTTTCTTCCAAATTTGTCTTATAATCATATCTGAAAAAGCTGGTATTTTTGCAAATAAAAAAAAGAAATATTTTATTAGAAATATTTTTTAATTAAAAATAATTTTCCAGTTCTCTTCCTTTTTATTTACCTTATATTTACATTTAAAAAAGCTGATATTTCTATAATAAGAAAAAAAAATTTCATTAGAAATATTTTTTAATTGAAAAAAAGATTTCTACTTTTCCTATTTATCTCATGTTCATGTTCAAAAAAATTAAAAGTTCTTTAAATTAAAAACAGTTTCTTTTTCTTTTTCATTTACCTCATACTTATGATTAAAAAAGCCAGTATTTTTATAAATAAAGAAAAGATATATTTATTAGAACAGATATTTCTTAAACAAATAAAACTTTTCTTATTTATCTTATATCTAAATTTAACAATGTTTTTACAAAAAAGAAAAGAAACTTAATCAAAAAAACTTTCTCTTCATATCCAAGTTTAATGATGTCATAAAGTTTCTATAAAGGAAAAAAATAAACATTTTGTTAGAAAACACATCTATCAAAAAAACTATTATTTACCTTATATTTAAGTTTTACAGAATTCTTATAAAAAAAGAAAAGTGTTTTATTAGAAATATTCTTTTATTAATTACCTCGTATTCAAATATCTAGTATAAAGAAGAAAACAAATGTTTAATTAAAAAAATAATAAAGGGAAAAAAGCAAAAAATATTTTTTTTTTTTGATTATCCTATAAAGAAACAAATGTAGCCAATCAAAAATTATTATATGATAGGGATGCATTGCAATTTTCTCATGTAAAACAATTATTTCTATATTTTAAATATAATTTAAATATTTAGGTAAAAAATAAGTATATTTAAAATTATTTTAAAATTATTTTAAATGCATTTTAAATATATTATAAGTTTATCATAAAATAAAATCATTACTTATTTTAAGTATATTTTAAGTATAATTACTTTTCATAAAAATGTATAATTTACCAATTATTTTATTAATTTTTACAAAATTTTATAGTAGTATATTTAAAATGAAAAAATATAATTAGTGACCCGTCATTATGATGATCTCTTATGATTACATGAACAAACAAAATTTTATTGGCCAGTTCATATGATTATTTACCTATAGATATATGCAGGATCCCAGATATTACTAAAATAACTCACATTTTTTTTTACCCATTTTTCTTAAAATTAAGCCAATTTGCTCTTTTAGTTTTTTAAGGATATCTTGTCATTTATTTAACCAATTTGGATGAACTTTTTTTTAATTTGTAAATCTCATTAAGAGCTACATTTTAAAAAAAAGTTCATCTAATTTTGATCATTGGTTGACAAGAAAATTGCAAAAAAACATGTTTTTTAGCTTTTAAATTTTATATCAATTTGCTATTTTTCATGATTATAAGTTATATTAGTAATGTCTGGGATCCTGTATATATGCAAAAAACCAAGAATGTTTTACAGTTTTAATAAAGGTATGTCATTATTTTCTTTGTTTTTTTTTACTAATTTTTTTTTCTTTTCCTTCTTTTTCTTCTCTTTTATTTCTTTTTGGTTTATTCACTTTCTCTTTATTCTTTTTTGTTCTATTCCCTTTTTTCTTTTTCTTTTCATTATTTTATTCTATTTCTTTTTTTTCATTCTATTTCTCCTCTTTTTCATTATTTCCTATTCTTTTCATTCTTTTTCCTTCCTTTTATTTCATTTTTCCTTTCTCTTCATTCTTTTCACTCTATTTTTTCTTTCTTTTGTTCTATTCCCTCTCCTCTTCATTCTTTTTTTCTAATGGGTTTTCCAATTTTGCGTTAAAGGTATGTTATTATTTTTTTTGTTCTTTTGTTTTGTATTTTTTATATTTTAGTTTACTAATTTTTTTCTCTTTATCTTCTTTTCATTTCCTTTTATTTCTTTTTGTTTTATTTACTTTCTCTTCATTCTTTTTTGTTCTATCTTTTCTTCCTTTCCTTTTCATTATTTTATTTTATTTCCCTTTCTTTCATTCCATTTTTCATCTTTTTTATTATTTCCTATTCTTTTTATTCTTTCCCCCTTCCTTTTATTTTATTTTCACTTTCTCTTCATTCTTTTTGCTCTATTTCTTCTTCTTTTTATTTTATTCCTCTTTTCTTCATTTTTTTTCTGATGGGTTTTCCAATTTTACGTTAAAAATATGTTAATATTTTCTTTGTTCTTTTGTTTTGTACTTTTTATATTTTAGTTTACTAATTTTTTTCTCTTTACCTTCTTTTCATTCCTTTTTATTCCTTTTTATTTTATTTACTTTCTCTTCATTCTTTTTCATTTTATCCCTTTTTTTTTTCTTTTTATTATTTCGTTTTATTACTCTTCTTTTCATTCTATTTCTCTTTTTCATTATTATTTTCTATTCTTTTCATTTTTTCCCCTTTCTTTTGTTTTATTTTCCTTTTCTCTTCATTTTTTTCTCTCTATTTTTTCTTTCATTCATTCTATTTCCCTTTCTTTTTTATTCTTTTTATTCTTTTACCCTTCCATTTATTCTATTTCCTTTTCCTCTTCATTTTTTTTTATTCTTTTTCTCTTCTTTTTTATTATTTTGTTTTATTTCCCTTCTTTTTGCTTTATTTCCTCTTCCTTTTTATTCTTTTTTTATCTATTTTAATTTTTTTTTCTTATTTTCTATTATTTTCTTATTATTTTTTTTATTATTTTTATTATTAGGCTCATTTTTTTTTTATTTTTTATTTTAGCTATCAGATAAAAAATAATTTTTTACTCTGAGTGAGATTAGAGTACAGTTTATAAAGAATATTAGATAAAAAATAAAATTTTTTGTTAAAAAATTTACTAATTAAATCAAATCACGTGATAGGGTCGTTATGGTAATAGGTTACTATATAGTAACGCCTATTTAAAATTATAACTAATAATTTTATTAGAATAAAATAAAATATATTATTTTAATATTATAATAATATTTAGAATTTCTATTAAAATCTTATTTTTCAAATAAAATTTATAATATAATAACCAATTTTTATTAAAATTTCATATAATTTTTAAAGTAAATATAGTTTAACTTAGAGATTAACTTTATTTATACTATAAAAAATAAATTAATTAATAAAAAAAGTTTATATTGAAGCATATTTATATAATAATTGTACTAATTTATAGGTGACTAGATACTTCTTCTCAAGTATTGTATATATTAGCAAATATTAGTATTTTTTTAGAAGATTCAAATATATTAATATTTATTTTAATATTATAAAAAATATATATATAAAATTACTGATTTTTTTAACTCATATAATATATTTATTAGTAAAATTATTTCTTATATTTTTTTCTTAATATATCAAAAAGAAATTAATTATACAAATGGATTAATATTTATAATAACTTAAAAGACTTTTAAATCCATATATATTATTATGAATATTAAAGTATTAGGTATATTTATTATTTGGAATTTGGATAAGTAGTTTGTACTTTATAAGGTTGGTAGCTAAACTAAAGTCTTAACTAAATGCTTATCTTGTTTCAAAGGTTTATTTTGAAAGTTTTTTTTTATTATTTATATAATAGTATTTTTAAAAGTATAAATTCAAAATGCTTTAACTATTATTTCTTATTTTTTTTAGGTTTTTAGATATTAAAGTTAAAGCTTATATAGGTTGTTTAGTTTTTAGATTTTTTTTTTTTTTTTCTTGGGTTTGTTTTATATCAGTAAAAAATTCTTATTGAGAAGTATTTTATTATTATTGTCCATTTAAGAAGTTTTTTTTTATTATATTTTATAATATTTATTTTATTTTTTTAAAAATTTTTAAAAAATTTTTTTGGAGTTTGTAAACATATGTGAAAAAACTTTTAAATGTATTAATTTAAGTATTAAATAATTATAATAATTAAAATATTAGCTTTTAAACCAAAATTTTTGTTATATATTACAATATTAAAGTAATTGAAAATTAAATTATATCTAAAATTTCTGTATATAAATATATATAATAGAAATTAAATTTAGAGTTTAATATTTTAACCTGAAAAGTTAAAAGTCAAAATAGTTGTATTACATAGTTTTAAAAATAATTAAAATAATATAAAACTTTGAAATTGAATCCTCTTACTATGGTATAAAATCCTATTACTAAATACAAGATTGTAAAATTTTAATTTTATATAATTCATTAACTATAAAAATTATTGTAAATTCAACCAATTCAATCATTTTGAATTCTGAAATGACCAAATAAAAATTATTTTAGCCTATATAATATATAGTAGAATTTGCAAAAAAAAAAAAAAAAAAAAAAATCGTATTTTTGTAATAGATGACTAGTAAATGATCTGCAAAATGATCGGCGATAATATAAGGACGTCCGATTATTTACGACATTACGACATTACGGCATGCTGGCATTAAAGTTTACGGATTATAGTTTTTACGGTCGGTAATGCGGCAAGTGCCGTAACCATTGGTAAAGTGTCGTAAGGAATAAGGAATTCCGATGACAACTATAATGTGGCTGTTGTTAACGTTATCCAAAAAAGGAAAAGTATTTCAAATAATTTTCCTTTTTTTGATAACAATCTATTTAAAGTGACCAAAAAAAAACTTTATAGAGCTTAAAATTTGATTATTTATGGTATGAAGAATTTCCTTTGTAATAAATACTACTGTGTTCTTCATTAAATCGAGATGAACTACTATTATGAGTTCGTCGAGTTTTCATCGTCGTTTTACTGCACCTAGAAACCTACTCTTTCAGAAATTTTTGGTCATTACTTAATGAAACCGGAAAATTTACAAATAATTCAATATGATTAATTCAATGTGACCTTCTTTGACATCTCTTTGTCTCATACCCCTCATACATGTCTCATATGGAGGAAGATGGTATATTGGTGAACGTTAAGATGAAAATCCTATCTAAGGTTGCGTATTCATGAGTGATTTATATTATGACCATTGGAATGAAGAAGCAAAAGAATCTCAAGGACACTGTACTGTGTTGTTGATAAAATTGACGTTAATCGAATTAGTATTTGTGTAATTGTTCAAAGAAAGAAGTGAATGAATGATACAGAAATCAGTAGTGAAAGTTCAAACGTGTTTAGTGTGTAAGACAGTTGTGTATATACACCACACGTTTATATATACATTTGAACTGTGTGTATGTCATACGCTCATGCGCAACAGACATAACTGGTTCCCGTTTTACCGGAAGTGAACTGCTGCGTCACATTACTGCGCTTATATGTGTGATAAGTATTACTTAATGTACTGCATAATTTTGAAATGTAACAAAAAATTCTCTAATGCTTATTTACAGTATTAGGAATGTGTGAAAATACTAACGGATCGTCACCTCATGCTATATAGATCACATGAATCACATGTCAGAGGACCGCAGTTACTTATTTATGTAGTACAACAAACACCCGACTTTTTTAATTGATCGCTGCGATACATATTTTCGTGGAAATATATATGGTGTGACTAAAAACGCCTGGTGATATTTATTGTCGGATATTAAGTTGTTTTTTCAAGAAGCACACATTGATAATGTTATCACTGAGATATTATGCTGCATCCAGTGTTGGGCCACGGCTAATAGTTAAGTTTACTAGTACTTATAGGGTGATGATTGGCACTTTTCGCATAAAACAAGCCAAACACTGTTGACAATGATGCACAACGGTTTTTTATGACTTTACCTATTTTATGTTTCTTTTTTATATCAATAATAACCTGATCCACAAGATTTTGTAATTGAGAATACTATTTATTATTATGTTTGACACCAGCAGATGTACAAAATGGTATAACTTGAATAAATCAACTTTTTTATACAGGTGGGTGCCACAGATACAGTGAATAAATCAACTTTTATTATACCTATAATACCAATAACTAACAAGATTGAATATTGACGACGAAGCAAGTTTAAAGTTGGCCTAATTCTAACCCGTACTAATTTCTGAGTACGTGATTGATGGAGTTCAAATCGATTTGCGCGAATCATTTGTAAATAAAATAAAGATACTCTTACCTTGAGACTAAAATGGGTTAATACAAATGCACATTGCTCAAATGTCAAATGTCACACCTTTTTTTTACCAGACTTTTGTGTGAAAACCACAAGTTAGTGTCACGTCCCAATCCGTCATGATCCATTTAGAATTCCCTATTTTAAGCCTGATTTAAGTCCATTAGATAATCTATATCTATTAATAGAAAATATTTTTTTTTTTTATTGTTTCCTTTATTCTAAAAAAGAAGGAGAAACATCTCATCTACAATTCACAATCGTAAAGGATCTTATTGTAACACTAATTTCAGGGGAATATTTTAATAGATCATACGACAGATTTTTAAAGTTTTTTTTTTTTTTTTTTTTTACCGAGGAAAATCTCATCTTTTTTTCAATAGGTCAAAAGGTGATAAAGTAATGACAAAGGGAATGATCTGAATAATTATTTATATTTCGTTTAAATATTATCCAAATTACCATAAATCATAATTAATAATTAATAATTAATTTTACGTGAATATTCGCGAACACCTATTGGTTTTATTAGAGTAAATAACGCCCAATATAAAGCTAGTTAAATTGTATTTTGACAGAAATATATTAAGAACTTGAATATTAAGTACTGAACTATTGAGTAATAACTAATAATAATGAATAAAAATACTTGAACTTATATTATCATTAAAATTCACGCATAATTGGATACTCATCGAAACACGCTGCTGATACGTTCTTAGAATAAATTTGTAACACCATCGGCTGATTCTTGGCGAAATGTGGGCTGAAAGTTATAATACATAATAATAGTTATTCGGTAATTAATGCCGAATACCTGTTATATTAAGTAAATCAAAGATGATTGACTGAGGTTCCGTCAATGGTTAACGATATTGGTCTTTGATTTACCATGCTGAAACTTGAAAGGAAATCATTTGTTCGAGTAAGGTTAACAAGATCACCGCAGTACACCCATTATAGTGTATAACTACTGTATAAAAATAAATTTTAATATAATATTAACATATAATATATATGCTTAATTGCTTATATTCAAGATTGTAATCCAGAAACTACGGATAATTATATTTTATATACAGAATACAGTGTTGATGGATTTTCCTTGAAAAACGCTATAATATTCAATACATTAACATAATTAAATTTCTTTTTATTAAGAAAAAAACCTTTTCAATGAGAATTTCCTAATAAAGTTATAAAGTTATATCAAAGAATTATCTAAATAATGATTCCCATATGATCTGATTATTTTGAAAAGAAGAATTTAGAATTTTTTTGATTTTAAATAATTTTCTTTTTAATTAAAAAAATTAATTTTCTTTTAATTAAAAAATAAAGTGTGTATATAAAATACAAATATATATGTACAGCATATCACCTTCTCATCGATCGAGAGAATTCGATCGACGAATTTCATTTCCAAATCGAGAAAAAATCACGTTTTTGAAGTTACTCGGGTAATAGAATGGTCCTGTCCAAAAACCTCACCTATTTACTATTATGGCTATATTAAAGACAATACTATTTACGGGTAACAGAATAATATTTTGTGCCCAAAAAAAAATAATAAAATAAAATAAAATAAAATAAAAATAATAATAAATATATATATATATATATATATAAATAAATCTTGCATGCTGAAATTTTGATCCATTTAATCGGTAGGGCTTTTTTTTTTTTTAAAAAAAAAAAATTTTAAGTTTTCAAAAAAAAAAGGTGATACGAAAAAAAAATAACGGATAAAATTTTTTTAGGAAAAATCAAAAAAATTTATTTTATTACGGTGATGGTTGGTGTAACTTAAAATATTATTCGTTCGATTCACAGAGAAAATGGAGATTCTTTTTAAAAAATTCTATTATTTACTGTAATTAGATTCGGTCTAACGTTTCTCGGTACTCGGTTTCATTGATCTCATGCGTACGATACCCATGGTCTTACATTTCTGTATTCATTACGTTCACAGGGTTTTTGGATTTAGATGGTTACACGTAAAGAAATCATCATATTTATTTTTTTGTTATTATATATAATCAATCATAGAAATCAAATTTAATTCATAGTTAAACAGAAAAAAAAAAAAAATAGAAAATTGTTGTCGGGGCAGAATTTTTCAAAAAAAATATATATATATATATTATTTATAAATATATATGTATGTAAATATTAAAATATCCGACAATAAAGATAATAATAATTATTAAATCGAGATTAATTCGATATCAAAATATATACAATTGAAACTAAAACGCGAGAAAGAAAAAACATTTTTTAAGTTCCGAATTGCTAGCATTCATAAAATGCGACGCGATGTGCGATTTATGATAAAAAAAAGTGAACGAAGTTTCGAAAGATAAAAAAAAAAAAATTATTATAAAAGAATATCCTAGATAAAAAATTTTTTTTTTCTTTGATTCGATAAATTTAATTTAAATTTTAAAAAAAAGCGAAAGATAATAAGGTATCCATATTGTTCGAGATTAATCTTATATTGTTATGCTTACTTGATTGGTGCATATAATAATAGTGTTTTAATTATGATACAGTACATCAATCTATAAAAAGTTATTCGAATTTCAAAAATTAATGATTTCATGTAAATATTTATATAACAAGAAAAAATAAAATAAAATAAAATAATGACCTTGCTTAAAAAATTACTAATTGCGTCTTTCTTATAATTCATCATCCTTTTTCTTTAGAAGAAAAAAATCATATAAATATAAATCATGGACGACGACATCACGGACATCACGGACCGTCCTTTGAAGATAACACATTTGAATTCGTCCATATCAATATGCTCGTATATAAAATAATGAAAAAAAAAAAATAAAACGAGAGAAAGATTAATAAAAAATATAATAAAGGAATGTATTGGGTCAGTGTTCTTTTTGTCGTTAATAAGAATTTGTCCTTATCATAATAAAATAATATTTATTTTGGTCTTAAAATTCATCCTCTATTTATACATTTTTTTTTTGGTTGTCAGAATTTTTTTTTTTTTTTCTAAAAAAAAAAAAAAAAAAAAAAATAAATAAACAAAAAAAAATATGAATTTTAAATAAACAAAACAAAAATCAATTGTGTGAAATGTGATGGATTAAAAATTCATACTTATTTTTTTTTATTTGGATTTGTTACAAACATTTAATTTTATTTTTTATTTTAAATAATGAATATTACCAAATAAGTAAATTGCTTCTTATATAAAAGAAATAAATAAAAAAAAAATCCAGATTCTACATATGATTCTGAAAATTCCTAAATTCCGGAATTGGCTTCGTTAAAAATATTTAAAAGGAAATGTTTGGTTTAATTCTTTATATTTATTTAACTTAAATGTAAAGTAACGTTCGAAGTAATAAAAGTAACAAATCATTTTATTAAGGCTGAAGAAAATCACAAACAAACAAATTTATAACTAATAAAACCCCAAATAGAGAATAACTTGGATCCTGTTACTTGACTTTGTGTACCTGCACGCGATAAAAAAATTTTCAACTGATAAAAAAAAAATTTCAAAAATGGTTTCCTGTTTTTCCGTTAATATTCTCACTTTAATTGATAATTTCCATTTTTATACTTTTATTTTTTTTTTGAGAAGTTTCTTCTTTCTAAAAAAAAAATTAATTTGTTCTTTAAATACAACAAATTAATCTACTTGTAAATAACTTCCTTATTTTATAAACTGTTAACATTATTCAACGTTATCCAAATACGGAATCTAATTTAAAATCTTTTATAGGAAATTGATGTGCAAATTTCAAGTGTGCTGGGATACCGTCCCTTTTTAATTCAACTTTTGACAATGATACTTTCTTTTAGAATGGTGATTATTTGGAATTTTCATTTGTATCTAAAATTTGTGTCACACGAAAAAGTAACCAAACAACCATTGACACTTTGATAAACTTTAATTTCTTGACTTAACAAGTTTTTTTTTTTAAAATCTTTTTTTGCACTTCTAAATTCTAATTGACATTATTGGATTTATTGAATTCTAATTTTTTTTCTTTTTTTTTTTTTTTTTAAAAAAGAAAAATTTTTTTATTCAATAAAACTGTATTCGTTTTTTAATATTAATAAAAAATTTTTTTTTTTTTTTTAAAGTTTTTTTTTTTCAATCATGAGTAAATGTTCGTGATATTCGTTCTTAAGACTTAATATGCATTAATAGTAACTTGAAACTGAAAAACTTTCGGAATATTTCGCATCATTATCATGCACTAGTGGATAAGGTTAACTAACCAAAGAAGAAATAGGAATAATAGAAGAGAAGTTTTTCCTTGATTTTTGGGGGTTTCAAAATTATTTATATGTTACGAACAGAAATTAACAATTATTTTACTAATAATTTACTCATTTAAGAAATGATAAGATTATCATTAATCTTACTAGTTACCGTCACAAAAAAAAAATCGAATTTTTTTTTTTTTTTTTTTAAGAAATTTTCCATCCATCTAAAAAAAAAAAAATTTTTTTCTTGATTCTTCGTTGAGTTAACCATGTTTGTTTACTATACTTTCTTTTTTTATCTTACCTTCCCATTTCTTTTCATCTTTTTTTTTTCGAAATTATATGAAACATCAAATATAGAATTCGAAACATTTATAGAAAATTATACATTTTATCATCTCAATTTTTTTTTTTTTTTTACATAATTTATTGAATTTTGAATTTTGAACCAATAAAACATATTCCGGATATTACTGGTAATTAAATATATTTTTGATTGGTCCATAAATAAATTGATGTTCAGGGTCCGTATTCTTATAAAAGGATATTATATAATATGTCCAAGACGTGGGAGGGGGGAAGAAAATAATTAGTAACAATCACCCCATTCTTTATAGTATAAATTAGAAAGGATCTATAAAAAAAACAAGACAATAAATATTTCTAAAGGATTGTTGCTCTAATATTATATTACTTCAGCCTTTTCTATTTACGACTTCACTATTACTGCATGAGAGGATAAATCATGTGGCTTAATGTAATTATAACATACATACTATTTGTACTTCACGTGATATGGTGGGAAAGCATTAGGTCATTAGGTCATTTATAGGTCAAAAGAAAAACAATGTTCATTCCACAATGGGCAAGATTTTATTAAGATAAAGTCCCAAGATTCGATTTGGGAAGAAAAATATGCATGTGTAAGCAAGAGGTTTTTTTTTTTGCATTAATTAAAAGTTTAATTCTTAATAGAACGTCAAATGATGATAGTTTCATTTATTGGTTTTTTTTTTTTATTTTAATTATATCTTATATTGTTCTTTACTATAATAATAATCGGGAAGAATGCATGTACGGTATATATATTTAATGATCATTAATTATTGGTGAATTTATGCAGTGATATCCATATGGTCGATTCTTTATTAGTCATGTTACTCATTTACTTTACTTATTTAATACTAAATCGGTTATAAATGAAAGGGGAAGTGAACCTTTCAGTTTTCTTTAGGAAAAGGTTATTTATTATACTATAAATACAAATATGCCGGTAATATATTTTATTCTTTTACTTTGATCTTTTGGAACAAATTTTTTTTTTTTTTAGTTATTACATAATTGTATTCCAATTTCAAAAATAAAATAAAATAAATAAATAAATAAATAAATAGAAAAACTCTACTTTTTGTTTTTGTCGAAAAACAGAAACCAATAATAGTCATTATTATTTCCCTCATTTTATTATTTTTCTCAATTATTTATTTTTAAAAGAAGAAATAACCAATATTTTTTTGAGAAAGTTTTTTAAAGTTATTTTAACAAGAAAAATATTCTTCTTTTGAACAAAATTTTTATTTGTTTTTTTTTTTTTTTTTTTTTTTACGCTTAAAAGGACGCGCTTTATTTGCTGCTACACATAAATAATTTGATATAAAAAAAAAATGATATAAATTCATTCACACATAATGTCATTATTTGTTTATTTAACGGGAGAAACACAAAAATCCTAAAATATCCAAATTATCCTATATAAATTATTATTATTATTGATAAATATAATAATAATTATAATTATTATAAATTATAATTATAATCATAATTATAAATTTTAATTATATTCATATTATTCAATTTTTTTTTTTTTTTTTTTTTTTTTAAATTTAAATTATTTTGGATTCATCATTTTTTTTATGAAAAGAAAATTCATTTAAAATTTTTTATTCTAAAAAAAAAAAGTTTCATGAAAGATTTTTATGATATTTTATGAAAGCTTTCAAGACTCTTTCAAACCTCCTTTTTTTTTATTCATACACACACACACACACACGCGCGCATATATATTTTCGTTACTGCGTCTTAATAATATATATATATTTTTTTTTTTTCTTTTTCTTTCTCTCCAAATAACGTAACAAAAACTCACACACAAAAAGAAAACACAAACACAGTGTTCTTTTTATTCCCCAATTTTTTTTTAAAAAATATGGGCAAATCACTTTCAAAAAATTCTTCCACCACCAGCTCCACTTCTTGTACAAGCTATACAAGCACATTATCATCAAAACCACAAACACCACCATCAAATTCACGTTCAAATAGTTTTCTTAATAAGAGGAAATCTACATTTTCAGTAAAATCTTCATCAAAATGGTCTTTAACGATTTCACATCCAAAAAATACACCTCCATCAAATAGTGTATTGATGATATCAACACCGAATACTCCATCTGGAACACCAAGAAATATGTTTACGGATTCATCAGATTATTTTAATGTAACTAGTTATGATAACCAATCATCTTCGGAATTTAAATTCGTTGATGGTAGACGTTTTTATAATATTGATTCCGTAAAATATTTCCTTCCAAATGATGAAATTGAAATGGATAGATTAAAAACTCAACATTATTTACTTCATAATGTTTTTCAAAGTAATTTTTCTTCCCCTGTTAAAGAAATATTAAAAATTGGTGGTACTGAAGTATTGGATTTGGGTTGTGGTCCTGGTGCTTGGTTATTAGATATGGCTGAAGCTTTTCCAAAATCTAATTTTACTGGTGTTGATTTATCAAATACTTTAATAGGAAATGATGAAAAGAATATTAGATTTGTTAAAGGAAATGTTTTGGATGGTTTACCTTTTAAAGATTCTACTTTTGATTATGTATTTATAAGAAATTTAAGTTATGCATTTTCTGAGCATGACTGGAAAGTTGTGATAAATGAAATAATAAGAATAACAAAACCTGGTGGTTGGATTGAGGTAAAATTGTGTTTATGTTTATGCGCGGTTAAAAAGAAAAAAGATTTTAATTTTCTTTTTAATAATTCAATTATTAGTTAATGGAACCTGAATTGAAAGCACGTAATGAAGGTCCTATAACCATATATTTAAATGACGCATGTAAGTTTACCATATACTGTACTTACTGTACATACTATATATATACATGTATATAGGAGTATATAATTTTTTAACTTACAAAAATTCTTTTTTCCTGCTAGTTATAAAGGATCTTAGATCACAGAATATTTTCATAAATATAACGATGGAATTGGAACAATTTCTTAAGGATACCAAACAAATTGATCAAGTATTTCACGATGAAAAATCAATTAGTTGTGGTTCATGGGCAGGGTAGGTTTTTTTTTATAGTTTTTTTTTATAAAAGGTGAGATTCTTTTTCTAAATTTGTCTTACAATATAGACGATTTGGAGAATTGGCCTGTGAGGATTTTATGATGATAATACGTGCGATAAAACCTCGTTTATCACAAATTATTGGTGTAAATCAAGATGATTATGATCGATTATTAGAAAGTATACCTGATGAGATGAATGAACATAGAACTTGTTTTATAAACCATCGTTTTTGGGCTCAAAAATTATTTTCTATATAAAAAAAAAGTAGTTTAATAATAATTTTACTTTATCACGTTATTTTAATATTTTAATAGTTGTAATATAATAATAATAATTTTTTAATTTTAATTTTAATTACTTGATGTGAAATTAATGCTTCACAAAATTGTCTGTAATAAAGTTACTGCGTTTCGTACGTATTTTTTTTTTTTTTTTCACTTATGACGATATTTGTTGCAATTTTTGAAGTTCATTTAGTGATACATTATACACTCCTGCTTGCTTGTACCATAGGATCCTCAAGCTACAGTACTGTGTATATAATAATTCTATGCATGAAAAATGAAACAATCATCTGACACTTTCTGAAATTTAGGTTTTACTTTGTTTTTGAAACCTCATTAAAACGAAAAAATTTATTACATTAATAAAATATTTTTTAAGGCAAAACAATCGAATTAGTCATATTTTCGCCAACATAATCGTAATCAAGACTTATAGATACAGCATATACTGTAAGCTACTATACACCATAGTATACTACAGTTTATAGTATGTATAATATCCCGCCCCTGAAATTTTTAAAATACCTGGAGTATAATACTCAAGACAATATATGGGTCTTTGTTATATATTTTCATTGTATAATCCAAATAGATATTGAAATATCCGGGTATTATAGTTGGAAATATACCCGGGTATTTTAATACTATTGTATCCGGGTATAAAGCCAGATACCCGGGGTATTACAGTATTTTCGGTATAAATAGAAAGAAATTCAGGCTACCAACGATTGATTTCTTGGATAACACTTTAGCAATTAGCAGAAAGTAAACTTATATTTTCTCCAAAAATAATTACGTTGGAATCTGACCCAAAATTTTTGGATCTATATATACATACACTTACCCAAAGTTAACCAAACATTTAATCCTGACCGAAGATAACTCTGAGAATAACAGTTTGAACTAATAATTCAATTTAAGAAGATTGAATCGCAAATTATTTGTTTTGTTGAGGAAGGATAATTTAAATAAGTATGAATCTGCTGCGCATAATGCGTATAATAATATTTGTTATTGTTGAATGTATTAAGCGAAAGATACTGACCTCTTGATCACACTATGTTGAATTTTTCGCTAGCCTTAGAAAGTTTCAGTAAAGGAAGTTTTAACTTTTAATTGAAGTCGATACAATGATTACAGATTAAAAGTGAACTGCGTATTGTATACCCTTTCAATATATGAACGACCTAATTTATATTGCAACAAAGTTAAAAGACAAATTAAAAAAGAATTTGTAATCAACTGAAATACTAATGCTTAATGATGTTATTTATTATTACCATGTTTTAATTTATACCTCCCAAGACTCGAGTATTATTCACCAATCACCATACACTATATTCATCTCGAACAAATATGTATATATCATGTTTTGCTACCAAATGCTAATTACTTCTACGCTTGATCATTCCAGACACTGAACCTATGTTTTTTAGATGATGGCTTCCGTAATTTATTTAGGACTTAATAACGGTTTCCGTTTTCTTGGTAAAATATAAAAAATTACTGTATATTGCGGGTCAATTTTAGCCTTTTGTTTTTTTGGTGACAATTAGACCTATGATCAAATTCCAATTATGACTTTTATACTATTACTAAATCATTACGCATAAAGATACTGTGAAATTATTTTTATTTACAAAAAATTATTAAGTTTGAAATAAAATTGTTGGATTAATATCTTATTAATATTGGAATATAATATCTCAATTGGACTATCTCCAATCCCATCACTGGTGAAAGATATATTTTTTTCTGTCAAATACATGTGATCCATGTGGATCAGTATGAAGATCCTACGAAAATCCTGAAATATCTCGTAACCGGTTTAATTATTTCTTTAAGCAAAGCAGCCCAATATTTACACGCTATTTTACTTAGAGA
This sequence comes from Rhizophagus clarus, assembly GCA_015698045.1. Classification (NCBI taxonomy): domain Eukaryota; kingdom Fungi; phylum Glomeromycota; class Glomeromycetes; order Glomerales; family Glomeraceae; genus Rhizophagus; species Rhizophagus clarus. Next base: position 1,181,614 of record BLAL01000274.1, read on the forward strand.
ATCAATATGATTCTCGTATTAATTTCTATATCTTTAATGGAAGTTGTTTAATCTTTTTAAAGGTTTGGATTTAAAAGTAATCTTAATCAATCCAGGTTTTGACGTATCGCATCACATATTCAGTTAATTTATATATAAATTGTTGATTTCAACATTTGCGTAAGCGTTCCTATTATCTTATTATTGATGCTTGTTTGCGATCAATTTTCTTTAAGCATTTATACGATCACATATCATGGGAGTTCGAAATTACTTATGATTGATATATAACTACGAATAATCAATTGCATGTTAAATCTAATGAAATATTAATTGAAAAAATAGATTTAAGCCATACTTTGTAACAATTTACCGAGTCATAAATTCCCCGCACGTTAATTCTATTACAAACCGGTAAATTTGGCAAACTAGAAAAAGAAATTTCATCATAAAATATTCATCAATTCATTCAGTATGTTCAGTATCAATAAAGATATTTATACGTATTCTAAATCAGTAAACAGCAGCATGAATAATTGATCAATTTTTTATTCGGTATTAGAATGTTCCGGTATTGATGGAAGTGATATTTGGGTTTAGTTCATAATTTTTTTCTTTCTAAAGAATAATCGATCCATTTGCTAAAGCAATAAAATTTAGCTAAAATATAACCAGCTCGAAGGATCATCAACAGGCCAACTCCATTTATTCAATTAGGTATGCCAAATAATGTTTCAATTTGTGATCCTTACTGTAGGTATTCGATCCTTGCGCTCAATGAATGCGCAATCACAAATATTTAATAACTTAATAAAATTTTTGTAAAAATTATTATCCATGCGTGATGAGAATCTATAGTGGTCTTCGCCTTTTAGATCCAAAACGAACCATCCTTTTATAAACTGATAATGAGACCCACTACCTAATCAGATATTAGTAAACTTAATTTGCATAGTATTGAAAGGGGAAGATGCGGCAGACCAATGATCATATGCATATTACACTTAGAGCTTGATTTCAACACGTGTATATGTTAGAACTTGTGCATAACATCTATCCATTTGTTTTTATCATAATCGGGTTAGAATTAGATGTGATACGTAAAAAAAAAAAAATAAATAAAAATAAATCGATGTTGATAATGTTCAGGAATATATAAATGTTCAGGAATATATAAACGAAGTTTACCAAATAATGTATTCAATCTTAGTCAATTTGTGTATCAAATGGTGTAATATATTCCAAAGGTATATAATAAACAATGATCAATACATTCGTTCATCATGCTGGATCGTTCCCTCACATTCATCTTCAATTCACGTTCATCATATACTAGAAATTCAAAAAATAATATAATTGTTATAGTAAAGCAAACCAAGATCTTCGCAATACTTGCATGTGAGCCATAAAAGTTGTTCTGCACGGATATATTCCCATAAAGATGTCTTAAAACTAATAGTAACATTTGATTTATCAGTGGTTTACATTATAGGTGATGTCAAAATTGTAATACAGCTGCGAAGTTAATTACGTCTTATGCCGTATACCATAATGCCATAATTTTTTTTTACGGTTTGGCATTTAAATAATTTCAACATATGTCATAACGCTTACGCCGTAATTGCTGCCGTAATTCGAGAATAAAATCTTAGGTCCTTCAACTAAAAGACATCCCTATTCATCCATTCAATTTAGTAGGAGGAACCTTTACTTATTAAAAAATCGCACATAATAATTAAAAAAAAAAAAATACCAGATTCTATAAATTCCATCCAAGCTTTTCTTGTATTTCATTTTAAGTAAACTCTTCAGTAATAGTTAGGAAATTGTTGTTTACATTATCGATTTGTTGGTTTGATTTTAAATTTTACAAAAACAATCCCACTGAACCGTTAGATGTATGAAATAATCCCAAACAATAAAGTATTCTTAAATTGCTTTGATCATTTTTTTTGCATCTGTATTTTGCCCGATATTCATAATGTATAATAAAAAGTTTTAGGGTTGTCAATATTAGCTGGCATGCTTGTATTTCCTGTTCGCTAAATTTATAGCTATTTGAATTATTTTAGCCAAAAATGTACGTAATTCTATAATATTATTACCATTATTAAAAAATTAATCCCAATTAAAGTCTTTTGTTCTTTGTTTCAATAATGAATAAATATTTTTTATCATTCTACTAGTGAGATGCTGTATGTGGAAATCTTTACTCGATCTTAATAATTACTAGCTTATTTTCTATTATAAACATTTCCCCTATACCTTTTTGAATATATATGTTACGCTCTATTCTAAATGAATGTATTCTAAATGAGTAAAGAAGCTAAAGAATGATTGAAAAGAAGAGGTTGTTCAATTATATCATTACTTCCCAGACCAAAAATATTGAAAATTTGTTGAGTTGGTGTGGTTTAATAAATTCTTCACTTCGACAAAGGTCGTGGATTCCTGCATGGGGTAAGTTTATTTTTGAGTTCAACTTTAATAAAAATTAACTTTAGTTGTTTTTTCTTTAGTTGCAAAACGTAAGAATCTGGACAGTATTGTAAGGATAAGCTTTACTGAAGTTCGACAAAAAAAATTAGAGTTTGAGTAGTATGAAATTCGAATGATGGATAAAAAATGGTTGATTCTCACGTGATTTGCGAATCACGAATTAATTCCGCCCGAAATGCTCGGTTCTAGCATTATTCGGATTTTGACCGGCACTATTAAGAGTATTGTTCTTTAAACCTCTTTTATACCATTCCTTTATTGCGCTAGCCTTACAATTTTAACTGAAATTGATTGTAATATGTAAAGTTTAGAGATCAGAAATATTCAGAATGGGAGAAAGCGAGATACTAAAATAAAGGAATGAATTAGTGATTCTCTTTCAATCTCTAGCCTTCCAGCCTATATTGCAGCAAAGTACATTCATTGTATTATCGTAAATTAGCTCTTTATAGAGGATAAAGATTAAAAAGAATTTGCGCTAGTTACGTAGTACTACTATTTACCGGACTCGAAATTTTGTACTATATTGCAAATTGGCAAATAAACTTTGTTGGTTACTTTCGTTATATTCATCCACTGTGATTTATACTACATCTAAACCATATTATTAATTTATTTCATTCATACCTTCTGACAATTTACTACTTCTGGACCTAAGTATTTACGCGTCATTGTACTTGGACTCGCTAGAATTGGCATGATTTTGTGTACTAGCTTATACTTTCACCGAAATCGATTTGATCATTATTTAGGATTTTTGCCGATACCAATAACATGTTAATAAAATTTTGAGCTGAGAACTACCCATCAAAGAAAAGAGTTCGGATGCGTGCCAACTCGTCGGTGTTTAGAATGGTACAATTACGTTTTTTTCATGTTTTTGCCATTTCTTTCGTAATTTCATATCATACTAATTTGATCTGGATTGATCAAAATTAAAAGAAAGGTTGGCTGAAATGGTGTTAATTCTGAGCAGAATTAAATTATTTTTTTTAGGTCATCTACAGTGCGGTACCTCTATAACCTTATAGTCATAATGCAATGATTTCAAAAAAATGTTCACATCCGCAACTTTAATTTTATCGGGTTAGATTAATAAATATTTTAAATTTTACTAATGTTACATAAGTTTGAAATCATGTAATTTATTATGAGAGAAAAAATATTATAATATTTGTTTTATAAATTTGGCCAGAATTATGATAACCAATTCATCATTGATCATGTGATTTTATATTATATAAGCAAAAAAAAAAATTGAGAAAAATTTTTATTGCTTTTTGAGAACTAGTTAATGATAAAATTTTGATCATTAGATCACGAGATATAAGAGGTACCTATTTTAGAGGTACTGCACTGTATCAGTTCATCACGTTATCAATAGTTATAAAGTTCACGATTAGGAATGTTTTTTCTAGATTTGTCAACTAAACATATGAAGGTTTAAATAATCGGGCACACACCTTTTATAAATCATTATTTTTGGATTATAAAATTGTTTTACAAATGTATATCGTATTTCGCTATCACTAATTAAGAGAGGAGTTGAAAAGTATTGAAAATCTCGTAATTTAGGGAAAACTGGTTGGCCACCTTTTATTAAATATATTTATTTCACGATTTATTAGTTTAACTTACCGTATAACCAGTCCAAAAATCTTTGGCTAGCATTAATATTTGACTAGAATTAACCAAAAGTACACCCATAAATTATGTGTAGAATCAGATCAAAATATGATCCCCTTTATACTGAGCATAATTCTGCTTCAGTCAATTCTAACCTAAAACTTTTTGCTTATATACTTATTATGTTTGCGTCATTGATGACGTATAATAACACCTTTTTTTTCTAAAATTTTGATATCTTCAAAACCTATAAAATATTTAACGGAAACTCTCCATAGATCTTGGTCAATGCAGAAAAAAGATAAGAAGTTGGACGATGCAAAAAAGTTACCAAAATGGAAATCCATTAAGAAATTGGTCAATCGATAGATTATCTGATTCCAATTGTAAAACTTGCAACAACTTCTTCACTGAGACCTTAAAATTTCAAACGAGATCATTAAGATCATCTTAACGACCCCATTTGACATCATAACAATATGACCGATATTGTAACGATATTGTAATACTATAATATTATTATAATATTGTTACAATATCTCATTATAACAAATATCAAAATGAGGTCGTTAAGATAATAGCGAACTCGTTAACAATTCATTGAGATATCATTTTGAAATTGCTAAGATTATCGTCATAATAGCAATGATATTGTTTTGATGCTTAGATAAAATTATGAGGTTTGGTACTATTACACTACAATATTGATTTTATAAAATGTATGAGTTTATAACGTTTTTTATATTTGTTATTTACATAAGCAACTTATTGTCAACTTAATGCAGTGTTGGCATATGACAACATATGACCTATATGACTTACATGACTTGTCATAAGTCTTATTTCGGGTTGGGAGTGTTCTTTTCAATCAATGTTTGTAATCCACTCAGATCTAAAAAAGTGATGCATTGCATTTTCAACACTTTTAGCCAATATTATAATTTTAATTTTAATTTTCTGAAACGCAAATTTTTAATTTAATATGAGTATATGACAAATGGAAAAATGACATACCTGACAAAAGGTCAATTATCGGAATGCTTATCCCAGTTTGATAAATTCGAAAAAATTATGAAAGCCAATCAGATTAGTTCAATACTTAAGGAGCAATTGCGTAGCTATCGTAGAAATATTTTATGAAGCAAGATTCTTATTTGCGTAATTTTTTTTGGCTATAGTCAGGTTATTTAGTTGCGTATTTTTAGTGCAATGTGTTGTGGTACGAGTTATTTGTCATATTTATACAATATTATCTGTTATGTATGCCTTTTAATTTATTAAATAAATTCAACTTTAACTTTAAAATGCAAAATAGCATGAGTATTATATGGATAGAAGTAATTTAAGAAATTCTTTGAAAATTTAATGAAAATTTTAGCGTTATTATATATTTATTCAAATGAGAGGTGCATATTTTCTCCAGTTCTTTAATGTTATGTGCTAATTTTGCGTACCGACCTTATAAAACACCTCTGTGTACAGCGTTTAGTAAGAAATTCAAAAGTCATCTGGCCCTATATGTATATTTCGGGTCATACTTAAGAATAATTACTTCCATCCAAATATTTGTTTACAATATAATAGTAAAGTACCCAGTCTTTTACAATTTGCCCAGTTTAAAAATTAATAATACCCGGGAATAAAATTTTGTATCTAGTAAAATACCGGGTCTTTAAAGTGGGGGTACACTTAAAGGGGATGCTTTAGACAGTGCTAGACGGTAAATATGATGAAATCAAATGGATCTACATGATACAAGTATTTAAGCGGGTAATCTTGACGTTGATTAGTTTATTAATTAAGGAGACGCATTAGAATGAAAAAGTTAGGAGGACTATAAATTTTATTTGGTTAGCCCCGTCTTTCTTTTGTTAGATTAAACACCCTTATTTGTTTATTATTATTATTTATTAACCAAAAAACATGATTCTCATAAAAAGAATTAATACGTTAGTCTAAACCAATCACACGCTCAAATAAATTTGTACAACATTAGTGTTACAATTTTTAGTACATTATTATCTGTATTTAGTAACAATATAATCTCGCAGTTTACTATAATAAAAAAACAAGGAGTTTATTTGTCTTTTTGCACTTATTTATTGTTTAAATAAGAATCCTTTTGTTGAACCATTCTGGACATAATACAATATGTTTAATAATAACGATATTATTACTTTGTATCTTCTCTTTGTAAATTTATATGTTTAGCCGTTAGAATTAAAATATTAGCTATCGAAAGGTTTGTTTGATGGTGATTTTTATTATTATAATAAAATTCTAAAAATATACAGTATTATTTACAGTACATTATAAATTTACATTATATTCTTCAAGACATATTATAACATGATTAATTTCTTTATCTGATAATTCTAAATCATCATCTATGACCAAAAGTTTTATCAGAAAATAATTCTTTGACATATCCAATAATTCCATAAATAAAATACCAAACTATATAAAAAATTAACAATTATATTAGGTATTTGTTACACCTCAATAAAATATATCTTAAAAAACGAAATACTTACTTCCACTTTATAATTTTTTACATTTTTCAGTTCTTGATAAATTTTAAGAGTTGAAACTTCAAATAAAATTCTCTCTACCACAGATCGGTATTCCGCACCACTTTCTCGTACGTTAATAACTTTTCGTAAAATTTCAGGACATCATAATTTCAGAATTCTCTTGTGCTCTAAAGCTTAATTTCATTTCCCCATTATTGGATTGTGTACAAATATTACTCATAAAAATCTCATTCAATGAATTTTCGACTAATATGGAGTAAGGTTTTTAGTGTGATTATTTTCCTGAGATTTCATTGAATCAACATTTTGAAAACGGCGAAAAATTAATTTATCAAGAGTTGAAGTGTTGAAACGACTTTTCGAATATCTGGACGTTCATCTGGTTCAAATTTCCAACAACCTAAATTGGTAAATAGATTCTATTAGATTTTTCACATCACAAAACTAGACGTAAGCAGCTATTTCTTTCTCTTGTTTAATATGTTGTAAGTAATACTCTTGCTCTTAGTGCCGTAACCTATACAGCAAATATAAAGATAAGCTACCTTCGATTAATTTACTATATTCAACAGGAGTGTCTTTGGTAATTTCTTCCCTTTCTCCATTTACTATCGCCAAACTTAACATTATGTCATAATCAGTATCGGAGAAAGGTTTACGTCCACTTGAAATCTGCCATAAAAGCACTCCAATACTATATACATCAGACTCTTTACTTAATTTATAATTTTCAACGATAAAATGTTTTGGATCTATATAAGGTATTATACCAATTATACGCAATACATTATTTGTATCTTCAGATGTTTCTTTTGTTGACATAGATAAACCAAAGTCTGCCAGTTTAATAGTTTTCTTATGTATGAGTATATTATTTGCATGCTATTAATGTTTTAATAATGATTAATTTCGTTATAATTAAATTGTATAAAATGAAATCTTAAATAAATATTACCAGATCACGGTGAATAATATCATTATCGTGTAAATGGTTTAATGCATTGGCCAACTGTAATGCCAAGTTTAGTTTATCATTCCATTTAAGTTCATTAAAATGTTTGCTTAAATATGAATTTAATGTACCGCCATCTGCATATTCCAATACTAAGCAGTATTTGTTGATTTGATAGACTGTACCTAGTGTCAGGAAGTAAAGTTTTAAAATATTTATTTATAAGATAATTAAGACGTGATATTCCTGTGGCAGTTGGTTTTCAAATTAACGGTGCCATCAGGTCTTTAAGAAAATTAATCATACTGACCAGTATTTATTTCTGTTATTCCACGAAATCGTAATATATTTTTATGATTATTAACAAGTTTGTGCATTTTTAACTGATAACAGACTCAAATTTAGAAATGATACCAAAGTCGGCACATGTCACAAAAAAAAAAAAAAAATTTCATACCTCTTTTACAACAAGAGTTATCTTACTATTATTAAAGGTTTTCAAAGCGAACAATTTATTATTTCGATTAGCACGAAACACGGTTCCAAATGAGCCTTTATCTATAAATTCAATGTTTTTAAAACTTGAAAAGTTATATTTTTTGATAGATGATAATTCCATCAAATCTTTTTCTGTATCTGTATTCTTTGAGCATTTCTTTTTGAATTTTAATTTTATTCTTATTCTTATATTTTTTATATTTTTTATATTTTTTATCAGTAGCATTTTTTTTAGTTTTCATTCCTGAAGTATCAAATTTTGCTACTTTATATAATTCGGGTATTTATTTGTTAATAAATTATTATAATAAAATGCATAAGGAGGCCCAATCTGTAAATCCCGATGCATGTGGGTATTTCTTTGTATTATTTCTATGATTGTAATGTAATACAGTTTGTAATTTCAACCGAATCGGGATGTTCATAAAATATAAATAAATTATTAGGAGTTCTCCCATTGATTGCATAGAAAGGTAGTTCTTAACATATAAATAATAAAATGAAACCCTATCATAATGACAAGCGGTGCTTATATGTGCAACAAGATTGTGCAAAAATTTTCCTATCTGAGGATTATAAAAACGAAATTCAAATTCTATCTCGGAAGAAAAAAACGCCATAGTTATTACTCTTTTGTCATTTGTTGCTATAGAAAGTAAACCATATTATGTTCTAAATGGTATGTACAGAATTTAGAATGTTCTAAATTGATTTTTACTTTCGTATTGGAATATTTTCTCCATTTATTCAACCTAATTTAATTTTACTCGATGATTAAGTTCTTTTTTTATGTTTTTAATGGGAATAGAATTTAAAAAAACTACATTGTTTTGGAGAACCAAAACAGAATTGTATTTGCTTTCACAGCAGGTTTGTAACAAATTAATTGCTTGCTCCAATTATGATCAACCTTAGCACATAGCTTTCAAGCGAATTTATTTTTTCAACATCTAAACAAGTTTTTTTTTTAAAAAAATAAATTCACATGAAAGAACAAATAAAGGATGGCTGAAAGTATGAATGGGAAAATATCATTTTATGGTATAAAACTTGTGGCCACCCATAATCGTAAATAGTAATTCATCCATTTATTAAATTTTGGTACGTGACAGTTAAGAAAATCAATGAACACTAATTTGGAACGATGGGACTTAAAAAAAAAAAAAATAAATAAATAAATAAATAAAAATAAAAGGCTCAGAATTATATCTAAAGAACCAAAAAATGCCTCTAATAAAAACTTTAAAATCGGTACTCAAGCGAAAGAAAAACAAGTTCAAAGGAACAATTGGTACAAGTAATACCGAGATAGAGCGTATAGGTTGTGACAATTTATTGGAAAATTTTATTAGTAAAAATGAAATCAAATGTTATGAATATTCGGACTTTAAAGGAATTCGATCGATAGGAAGAGGAAACGTTGTCCGTGCTAAGTTAGAAGGTGAATTTCTTGCTTTGAAATCTTTAAATAATGATTATGTAACCATTAGCAAAGTTATTGGTGAGGTACTGTATAATGTATAATAAATGATCATAAATTAATTAATTAAAAAATTAATCTAACTTTATGTATAAATATGTAGTTAGAATTACTTTGCAAGATTGATCATGAAAATATTTTAAAATTTTACGGCTTCTCAAGGGTAGAAGGAGGTATGATAATTAAATCTAACTTCAGTTTTTTGTTACTATTTTTCTTTAATGATTTGGAGTTATCTAAGTTAATATTATGATTTTTTATTTTCCAGATGTACCTCAAATATCTCAAGGGAATAAATATATTTTAGTTTTGGAATATTCTGATAGTGGTCCATTGAGTAATTATTTAAAAAAGCATTTTGATGAGCTCAATTGGAATGATAAATATCGGTTAGCATTTCAACTAGCAAGTGCCGTTTTATATTTACATGATAATAATATTATTCATCAAAACTTGGTAATATATAGTTTGTAAATTGATTATTTTATTCAAAATGTTATTATTTTATTTATACATATATATTTATATACATATATATATACACGTTTTTTTTTAACAAGTACGTCGATAATATACTTGTACATCAGAAAGTTATTAAGCTGGCAAGCTTTGGTTTACCGACAGTAACATCTAAAGAATCTAGTAATTCATTTTTATTTGATATCATACCTTATATAGATCCCAAAAGTTTCAATACTGTAGATTATGAATTAGACAATCGTTCTGATGTGTATAGTGTTGGTGTACTTTTGTGGCAGATTTCAAGTGGGTGCCAACCATTTCTTCGTACTGGAAGGTATAATGTAAATTTAGCATCAGCTATATTAAGTGGGCAAAGAGAAAATATTATTGATGGAACTCCATTGGAATATAGTAAATTATATACAGGTAATAAAATTTATTTAATGCATAATAAAGGTTCCGTCATATTAATTGGTTAATATCAATTATTTATATAGAATGTTGGAAATTTGAACCAATTGAACGACCAAGTATGCAAAAAGTCGGCTCAACTCTTGAAACTCTTTTAAATCAACCTGAAATCCTTGTTAATAATGAAGAAATAAAAGATAATGCAACTGAATGGGTTAAAAACATCTTGAAAAATAATGAAGTTATGTTCATTCCGTTTGATGATTTAAAGAATTCAAAACTACTTAGCGGGGGAGCTTTTGGATCTATTATGAAAGCATTTTGGTCAAAATCGAATAACTTCGTTGTTTACAAGAGATTAATTAACACCGCTAAATATAATGCATTGGATGTATTCATTCATGAGTTGAAAATCCATTTACATTTAACACATTTTAGTGATAGAATTATAAAGTGTTTAGGTATTAGCCAAGGTAATTTAATAATGAATTAAGTTTATATTAAAAAAAAATCGGTATTTTATGATTGACGCTAAATTCTATTTCACTTTACGTTTAATTAACATTTTTTTTAGATGATTTGACAAAAGAATATTTACTTGTTATGCAATATGCTAATGAGGGCGACCTTCAAAATTATCTCACTAATAGGAACTTGAGTTGGGATGTTAAGAAAAAATTGGCATATCAAATTGCAGATGGGCTAAATTATTTGCATAATGAAAATGTATTGCATAAAGATTTGGTATGTGTACGTTTTTATAAGAAATAAACCGGCGATGTCATTGAAATCACCTGCAGGATATTAGTTATTATGCTAATAATATAAACCTAATAATTATTTTATTTTAGCATTCCAAAAATGTAGTTATTCATGAAGGGAATGCCAAAATTATAGATTTTGGCATTTCAAAAATTCAAGATCAAATATCTGGAGCTCATACACGTTATCGTGGTATTATTGCATATATAGAACCTAAACGTCTTTTAAGTCCAGATTTTCCTTATACTAAATCTTCAGACGTTTATAGCTTTGGAGTATTGATGTGGGAAATTTCTAGTGGTTGTCCACCATTTAAAGATAGATGTTGTACAGGAGGTGATATGGCACTTGCTGTTAATATTATTGGTGGATTGCGTGAAGAAGTAGTTACTGGTACTCCTAAAGAATATGAAGACCTCTATATAAAATGTTGGGATCAAGAACCTGAACAAAGACCAATTACTAAGGACATATTGGACGAACTTACAAAAATGAATGTTAAAATAAATGAAGGTACGCTTTAATGTTTTTATTGCTTATTTTTATCATATATTTAATTATATTTAAATTATTTAAATGTAGTTATAAACCATGATAAATCAAATGTAGATTCGGAAGATGACTTATTTAGTAAGCATATTACTTTTAATTTGTTATTTTTAAATTATGAATAGCATTAATTAATTAAATTTATAATTTAGTTCCAACTTAGAATAAAATTTTGTGAAGTTCGATAAATTAATAAATAGTTTCTATTTAGTTTCATATTTCGCTGTCAACAGTCTCAATAAAGTTTTATGATTTATAATAGCAATTATATATCCTCTCTCGCTTATAAAAATTATGAGATGCTTATGCGTTTCTAATGTATTACGAACGCAACTTTCTTGATATTTAAACCACCTACGATATATTTTATGATTAATTAAAACATACAGTAAATTTAATGTTACATAATTTAATTTATATTGCTTACAATAAAATTTCTTTAAAATTAAAAATAAAAAAAAAGTTTCATTTCTTTTACTTATTATTTTTATGAAACTGCCCGAAAATTTTGATATTGTCTCAAAAAGTGAAATAGCAAGACATTTCTGATAATGTCTTGGCATTACTAAAATATATTATATTAAGCAGTGTTTCATTTTTCATACCAACCCTTAAGTCCCTTAATAATGTAGAGTACATAATAGAGCAAATTATTTCTTTTAGTTTCCAGTGTCGGAACTCGGAAGCCATTTTGAAAGTTTCGTGTTCATAGATTGGCGAATGATGTTTCAAAATCGTATTTGTCTATTTTTGTTGCATTTCATCTACAAGGTCGTAAAATAAGTAGAACTTGGATTGCGATCTTCATTCTGTCTTTGAGATCGCACGTGATAAATGGCCACTATTAATGTTCATTTTTCTTTTTTTTAGTCTGGACTACCGTAAACGTTCATTAAATTTTAAAAAAATACCAAAAATTAAAAAAAAATCGAAGGCTTACCTTCGAATAAAGTCTGGCCTTCAGAAGTTATTCCTTGTCTGACTGCATAATGAAATCAGATACAGTAGGTAAATCAGACTCATAAATCAACAATATTAAAATTTAACATTTACTTTAACTTACTATATGATGGTCTTTTTCTAAAATACTAGTCAACTTCTGGAAAACCAAACTTATTAATGATCTGACAATTATTCTATTCAGTAAAAATGGTATAGATGGGAACCCAAAATTTGATTCATTTTCGTATGTTTAAATCTAGCTTAGGTAACTTCGTCTAATACTACGGCTTAACTCCAAATATTTTTTTTTTAAATTTTTCAATATAATTTTTTTATTATTACTTTATCAATTACCTCCAGGTGTAATTACAATTAATCATAATTATTACGAGATTCATGACGTTATAAAAATTAAGCGTATCCAATAAAGTATTCCATTATATAATGATATGTCTTCACAAATCTGCCGTACATTATGTCGTAGCAAATATACCTATCCAATGATTAAGATTTAAGTATCCGTTATTGGGAAATTTCATTTTCTTTTATTTATTTTATTATAAAGTAAAAATAAGTACATGGCATAAATGTAAGCTGCCGTAACTATTTATTTTTTAGTCTAAAATTTAGCTTGATAAGAAATTGTAGAATAGCGAACACAAAATTTTTATCATAATTTTTTTTCTCCTGTTACTAAGGATGGAAAGTCCCAAAATGGAGCGACTTATTGGAAGCCGAATACGTGTTCCATTTTCGAGCCAATTGAACAGCTTGAGCGAACATTCGGTTCCAAGAGAGTCTGTTCAAGAACCGGTTATGCTCGTCTTTTTTTTGATTGTATTTTTTAAAATAAATTTATTCATAAATGTCTAGTTAATGAAAAATTTTACGAATCATTCCTGGTCGGATAATCTATTGTGGTTTTCAATTAAAAAAAAAATCAGTACGACGTGTATTGTGTTTTCCGTGCGTTTTCGGTACATTTTTTAGTATATTTTCTGGACAAAAAAAAAGGTTTTGTGTTGTTCGGGATAGAATGCGGAGAATATACTGAAAATGCACGGAAACCACATATTGGGAAATTTTAATTAACGTAATCTGATCAAAAATTCTTTTTTTTTTTTTAAAAAATAATTGGTAACGTAATTATTAATATAATATTATCACGTACATATTACGAATGTAAGTCGTAACTACTGGATTGGATTGATTGTGTATTACAAATTTATATCGATCACTAGTAAAGTTTCCGATTTTTATTTCCTTAAATAATGCTCTTTATCAATATATTTTAATACAATATATATATTCCAAAGTTTTTTCTTCAGATTCTTCGTAGTTGACGAATTAACGCTATTTAGTATCCGAAGAAGTACTATAATACTTTGAACTTTAATAAAATTTTTCTTTTAAAAAATATATAATTGAAAGTGCACATTGTAGTAGGGTAAGATGGGCAATGTATGGATCATCAATGCGAACTTTTCAATATTGTTATCATGTAACACCTCGCATACAATTTATTATTATATATAGTAATTATGTAATAACAGATAAAATGAAATGGCTTAAAAATTAGTATTAAAGTTATTTATTAACAATTTGCTTCGTAAACGACAATTAAAACATGATTCGTTTATGATGTTCATTTACTTTACTTTTTATGTATCTGGAAAACACGTTATAACTCATTTTATCATTTGATCTCATTTGGACTATTGGACTTAGTCCATTCCAATTCCATTAAAATTTGGACTATTGGACTATAGTCCCCATCCTTTATATATAATTTAGCAAATACATAAATCATTATTCATTTTTTATTGATGTTGTTTATTAATATTTTTTTTATTGAATTCATTAATTGCTACCTAGTATGAAAGCTGACAAATAGTTGAAACTCAATAAAGATATCTTTGGAGTTTCTATTTAGAGTTTACAGTAGATCTCTAGCGGGATGAGACAAATAATTTCAAGTACTTCATTTTTGTTATTACTATCACTTTCATCATCATCACCATTTTCTTTATTTGATCATTTTCCAATATATTAATCATCTTGACACCAGATTTCTCCAATTACTTCCGATTTGAACATTAGCATCTGTTTTAATTAATTCGTTTGATCATTTAAAATGTCCAATCATTTGATACATTCAGATCTTTCATTTCATTTATCAAGAAGAGCAACTCTTGTGCTTCGAAATTTTAATGCATAATTATCAATTTCTTTTGTTTAAGTCATTGTTGCATTAAAGCACGTATCTGAGTCATTTCTAAAACCTTTCCATACTAAATAATTAAATAATTAAAAATTCTTAATAAAAAAACAGAATTATAATTATTATAAACTATTAAAATACATGATTCTGGCGCTTTGAATGCAGCAATCTCATTGTATATAAAAGCTTTCAAGAGACGTTGTAGTTACTGCAATTGAAAGAATGTGTTCAGTAACACGTAAAATTCCTTAGAGTAACCGCAAACATAATTCCAAAATTCTAAAACATTATAATTACAGTTGCATCATTGTAAGAATAATTTTTTTGTCAATAAGCTTCTAATTCAACTGTTATTACCGCAGGATCTTCATTAAACAAAGCACATTAATGGTAAGTAACCCATTTATCAAGGTTACAGCACGATTTCCCAACATCAATTTTTCCAACGTAACTTTTTCCTGACAATGATTTCCCAACAGGACACAATCCCGACTAGATATTTTCCCGACTAAGACTTTTTCCCGACATGACATTATCCTGATGATAAATATCCCGATGAACAAATTCCCAACATGACAATTTCCTGAAATCACATTTCAAAGATGATTTACAAAAATATTTGATTTTACTGTAAAAAAAAAAAAAATAAAGATTAAAAAAAAATTTTAATATAATAAATGAATTAATATAAATTTAAATTTTATAATTTATTTTATTATAATTTATTTAATACTTTTGATGCAATACTTAATTTTTTTTAACTTCTTAATTTTTTTTATTAAGTGAAAAATAAAATTATACGTTTTATCACAATTTTTTTTATTAAATGAAAAATAAAATTATATGTTTTATCACAATTTATTCACATACATCATCAAAATTGAAAAGATATAATATATACTTGAGTACTTTGGAAAATTTTTATGGAGACTCTAAATTTCCCAAAATTAAATAAAATATTTACAATGCTTTTTATACATAGCATACTTAAACACTCAAATTAAACAGACAAAAGAAACCATATTTATTATATAAATTTAATAAAGTATTACAAATAAAAACTTATAAATTGAAAAAAATTAAAAAGAAGTAGTATGCGCAATTCCTCTTAAATAATCTAAAAGGGAATAATCATTACGACTATTAAAAATATTTAAAAGGCGATTTTCATGATCAATAATATGTTTTCGTTGGTATGGTCTTGCCTCTTCACGAAGAATGCTTTCAATCTGTAATTCTATTTGACATTATTCCTTACGCATTTCATCAATAATAGAATACAGACCAATATGTGATCTACCAATTACAGTACTCCACCGTTAGTGCCATCCTTCTACCATATTCTGAGTTCTGGGATAGCCATTTTCAACAAGCTCATGAATAGTTCAAAGTTCTGGTGGGAATTGTGGTGGATTCTGAATAACAGTTCCACTTCTAGACATCTGACGCCTAATTTTATTATGAACATAGTTATCCTCAAAGTATTGGACAAGTTGAGTTGCATTAGAGTTTTAATTTAATGAGTTTTAATTTAATCGAAAGCATGTGGGATTTTGGAAGATGGTAAAAATGCAAGAGCAGTCATATGGCATAACTTAATACTAAATTCTTCTGAATTTCCATATTCACGTTACGTACCTTATATTATTATAGTAAGCACGTAAATCAACATGTGATTTTATGATACTTTACGTTACTTACTTAGCCAATTTACGTTACTTACTTTCTATATACTCTCCTGAGACCACTCTGACTGCGCCACAAAAAAAAAGACCGCGGTCCGGTCCGGTCCGTCCCAAAGACTGCCGGTCTAAAGACCGAGACGGACCAGTAGGACCGTTGACCATCTTTAAATCAAAGAGATGATTAAAAAATTACACAATCGAAATTACACAGAACTATTCCCACGCTGTTATTATACTTACAAGTTAAAACATCACGCTTGTGATATATAAAATATCGAGAATTTAATCACAATCGATTTAAAATTGATTGATCTTAATTAATAATAAATATATAGAACAAATGGAAGTTTGATACGAGTTTGATACAAGTTTGATTAGATTGATTGTAATTTGTAACGTCCATACAAAATAACATTTAAAAAAAGCTAAACTGATTTTTTTTTCGAAAATACGTAATTCGATTTTTTTTTTTTTTTAACACATAATTCGATTTTTTTTTTTTTTCGAATATGTAATTCGATTTTTTTTTTTTTTTGATCGTGTAATTTGATTTTTTGAATTTATAATATGTAAATCGAAAAATATGTTATAAAAACTTTTTTTTTTTTTTTTCCAGAAGTATTTTCTAAATTTTCTGCTTAAATTTAAAAAATGTCATCCAATATTCCCTCTTCTAACGCTATAAATACTGTTAACCCTCATGTTTCTGCCGTTAACACTAATGTTGACACCCATATTTCTAATAACAATACTAATGATACTACGACTGATAATACTGGATCTGAATGGGATGAACGAACGATCCGGCTTTTGATAGATCAAAGAAACATAGGAATAGGGAATATTATCAAATAATTGGACGCAGTAGAAGAAGATACTGGGATGAAGAATTAATAGAGTGGCAAATTCAGATTTTACTGGTATTTAATGTAAAAGAAAATTTAATAGTCTCGTATCTCGTTATTACGTAAGTAAGCTTGTGTTGATATAAAAAAAATGATATATATATATTGTTTTTTATATAACATTAATATTTTATATAATATCAATATTTTGTTAACATAGGATATATGTTATTTTATGCGGGGCGATGATTGGGATAGATATACCGATATAGGAGAGAAATATTTCGAAGAATTTAGTACTCTTTTTTGGCACAGACCAGGTAATAAAGTTTAAAGAGATTAATCAGTTTATTTACATTTATTTATATTCATAATTTTTCAGCCTCAACAATACAAAATGTACAAAGAACAAATACATTGACATATAGAAGGCGAAATCGGAACAATGTTCAATAAAGAATTTCCTCCTCTTCACCATCTCTACCAATTCAGCAATTAAAATCGCCTTGTCAAACTAACAATCTTACTTTTCGCAGAAGCAGTCAAAATAATAATTTTATTTTGTGTATATAATAATAATTAATACTTGCAAGTATGTAATAATAACAAATATGTAATAATAATTAATAATTGCAAAATATATAATAATAATTAATAATTGCGAAATAATAAAACATTATTAAGTATAAACAGAGCAAGATAAAAATTTGATGACAATCTTTTAAAAAAAAAAAAAAATTTATACGAATGCCGAAACTATAAATATCATATAATATCCAATGTCGAAACGTCGAAATTGTTTCAGCATGTCGAAACTATTTTGGCATTTCGACAAATCAGAAGGCCAATGTCGAAACGTCGAAATAGTTTTGACAATTTTGACATGTCGAAACTCTTTAGTTTTGGCAGGCAACTTTACTCAGTCTGACCCCCCAATATTTG